>OZ025252.1:8281703-8402204 GCA_964019135.1 Arenicola marina | reverse complement strand
AACTTTGTGAATGTAGCCAGTCGCAAAAGAGCGGGATGGGTTTATCTATCATAGTATAACGGGCGACAGTTACTGTGAGTACGAGGACAGTATACACTGCGATCCGACATCCCTTATCCTTCGGGGTAATATGAGATCAGTGGAAATTTAAGACATTTCTAACATGGAAATCAACGGATCGGTGTTAAATAGGCCGCTTTTGGGCACACAACTAGACCATGACACGCCCCAGGTTAGGTGCCCAGACCCGAGACCAGATCTCGGGAATGGGCTTTTTATTTCACCGTCAACTGGGAATGATGAAAATAATTCTTCGTGAACTGGGGATGGGATATTAGCCGACCGCCGTGATCAAGGATTTTCATTAATTGTGAACTGGGAATCTTGATACTAAACCGTGAATCGGAAAATCGCTAATTTATGTCATGTATCCGCCCTTCCTTTGCTCGTTAATTCATCGTGACCTGGGAATAAAGACATTTATTCTGCGTGATCTTCGTGAACACGACTCCACCCCCCCCCCCCCACCCCCCTGCCCATTAATCTACAGTTTAGTGCGCTAACCACTGCACCAGAGAGGCGCCCTGGATCACTGATCGATCATAACATGACTTTTCCTCGTGAGGTTTGATAGCAATAGGGTTCCTTAGCTTCATATATACTTGGCGAATATACAGTTAGATATCATGGAAAGTTTCCTGTGGCCCCGATGTGGACCAGTATTCATGGTGACGCACAACCCGCACGAGCCCTCGAGCATGAGGGTCGCCCACAAGTGGGTCTGCTCTCCTCGCGGTCTTATCTCGCCCCGCCTCGTTTAGTCCAGGAGGACACGTGACATTCTCCCGCCTGATCACGCGGGAGGTGGGGAGGGGCAGGCAGGATGACGAAAGGTGAGGAGAAGCAGGCGGGATGGCGGGAGGTGGGGAGGGACAGACAGGATGGCGGGAGGTGAGGAGGGGCAGGCAGGGTGGCGGGAGGTGGGGAGGGGCAGGCAGGATGGCGGGAGGTGGGGAGGGGCAGGCAGGATGACGAAAGGTGAGGAGAAGCAGGCGGGATGGCGGGAGGTGGGGAGGGACAGACAGGATGACGGGAGGTGAGGAGGGGCAGGCAGGATGACGGGAGGTGAGGAGGGGCAGGCAGGATGGCGGGAGGTGGGGAGGGGCAGGCAGGATGGCGGGAGGTGAGGAGGGGCAGGCAGGGTGGCGGGAGGTGAGGAGGGGCAGGCAGGATGGCGGGAGGTGGGGAGGGGCAGGCAGGATGGCGGGAGGTGAGGAGGGGCAGGCAGGGTGGCGGGAGGTGAGGAGGGGCAGGCAGGATGGCGGGAGGTGGGGAGGGACAGACAGGATGACGGGAGGTGAGGAGGGGCAGGCAGGATGGCGGGAGGTGGGGAGGGACAGACAGGATGGCGGGAGGTGAGGAGGGGCAGGCAGGGTGGCGGGAGGTGGGGAGGGGCAGGCAGGATGGCGGGAGGTGGGGAGGGGCAGGCAGGATGGCGGGAGGTGAGGAGGGGCAGGCAGGGTGGCGGGAGGTGAGGAGGGGCAGGCAGGATGGCGGGAGGTGGGGAGGGGCAGGCAGGATGGCGGGAGGTGAGGAGAGGCAGGCCGGATGACGGGAGATGAGGAGGGGCAGGCAGGATGGCGGGAGGTGAGGATGGGCAGGCAGGATGGCGGGAGGTGGGGAGGGGCAGGCAGGATGGCGGTAGGGGAGGGGGGCAGGCAGGATGGCGGGAGGTGGGGAGGGGCAGGCAGGATGGCGGGAGGTGGGGAGGGGCAGGCAGGGCGGCGAGAGGTAAGGAGGGGCAGGCAGGATGGCGGGAGGTGAGGAGGGGCAGGCAGGATGGCGGGAGGTGAGGAGGGGCAGGCAGGATGACGGGAGGTGAGGAGGGGCAGGCAAGGTGGCGGGAGGTGAGGAGGGGCAGGCAGAATGGCGGGAGGTGAGGAGAGGCAGGCCGGATGACGGGAGATGAGGAGGGGCAGGCAGGATGACGGGAGGTGAGAAGGGGCAGGCAGGGTGGCGGGAGGTGAGGAGGGGCAGGCAGGGTGGCGGGAGGTGAGGAGGGGCAGGCAGGATGACGGGAGGTGAGAAGGGGCAGGCAGGATGGCGGGAGGTGAGGAGGGGCAGGCAGGATGACGGGAGGTGAGGAGGGGCAGGCAAGGTGGCGGGAGGTGAGGAGGGGCAGGCAGGGTGGCGGGAGGTGAGGAGGGGCAGGCAGGATGACGGGAGGTGAGAAGGGGCAGGCAGGATGGCGGGAGGTGAGGAGGGGCAGGCAGGATGGCGGGAGGTGAGGAGGGGCAGGCAGGGTGGCGGGAGATGAGGAGGGGCAGGCAGGATGGCGGGAGGTGAGGAGGGGCAGGCAGGGTGGCGGGAGGTGAGGAGGAGCAGGCAGGATGGCGGGAGGTGAGGAGGGGCAGGCAGGATGGCAGGAGGTGAGGAGGGGCAGGCAGGATGGCGGGAGGTGAGGCGGGGCAGACAGGATGGCGGGAGGTGAGGAGGGGCAGGCAGGGTGGCGGGAGGTGAGGAGGGGCAGGCAGGATGGCGGGAGGTGGGGAGGAGCAGGCAGGATGACGGGAGATGAGGAGGGGCAGGCAGGATGGCGGGAGGTGAGGAGGGGCAGGCAGGATGGCGGGAGGTGAGGAGGGGCAGGCAGGATGGCGGGAGGTGAGGAGGGGCAGGCAGGGTGGCGGGAGGTGAGGAGGGGCAGGCAGGATGGCGGGAGGTGAGGAGGGGCAGGCAGGGTGGCGGGAGATGAGGAGGGGCAGGCAGGATGGCGGGAGGTGGGGAGGGGCAGGCAGGGCGGCGAGAGATGAGGAGGGGCAGGCAAGATGGCGGGAGGTGGGGAGGGGCAGGCAGGATGACGGGAGGTGAGGAGGGGCAGGCAGGGCGGCGAGAGGTGAGGAGGGCAAGGCAGGGGGGCGGGAATCTCGAGTCTATAGACAGCACGGAACGCTGGACTCTGATCAGCCCCACCTGTCTCCCTCCCAGCCCACTTAGATCTGTCACCCTCCAGCCCCCCCCCCACTCCACCCCCACCCCACCAGTCACAATTCCGATTATTTTGCCACCCATGTGCAAATAAATGTACCTGTGGTACTTTAGCCTCGGTAAATGACGTTGGCGTGCTTCCAATATGCCCCCCCACCCACCCCCCACCCCCAACCCCCTACCCCCCGAAACGCGTCCCCATCACCTCGCTCTCGATCGACATATCACGTGATTATTTGGCGCGCCAGTATTGTTCAATGAGCGTCGATCGAACGCCCAAGGGCTGGAGGGAGGGGGAGGGGAGGGGGAGGGGTGAGGACTAGGGAAGAGCAGGGGTCGGTGGACCGCAGACGAACCGAAAAATGGGAAAATGTGCCTTCCCGGGTGTCTATCGTCTTGGTGACGGCATCGTGACCCCACGAAACACTTGAGACACCCGGGGTAAGTGGGGACCCCAGGGTAGGGTGGGCCTACTTGATTGGTGTGTGTGGGGGGGGGGGGAGGGGGGGGGGGTCCGGATGGTGGGTCGGCGGATGTGGAACACCCTCCAGAACAACCACCCAGACAGACCAGTTTTTCTCCACGCAGATAAGCGAAAGATACTGATCACGTGACCATCCTGTAACAGGGCGCCACAATAAGGCTCATTAACTACCCGATAAGAGGGGTCTATCAGCCACTGCGCCAACTAGGATAAGGTGAACGGATGGCAGGACTTCGCGGTCTTGGGAAACTAACAACACTGACAAAGATACCAAGCCTATCCTGTTCCTCAAATTATGAATGATATCTCCCATTATCAGTCACGAACGCTCCGCCGTTCTCATCTAGCAAACCGGGAAGTGGGCCCATCTACTTAGCTAACAGGACGCCCGTCCGTGTACATCCGGTGGGGCATGAAAACGCGTCCGACTATTGTACCATGGCAGTGATGCGGACACAGCACCAGACTATTGTACCATGGCAGTGATGCGGACACAGCACCAGACTATTGTACCATTGCAGTGATGCGGACACAGCACCAGACTATTGTACCATGGCAGTGATGCGGACACAGCACCAGACTATTGTACCATTGCAGTGATGCGGACACAGCACCAGACTATTGTACCATGGCAGTGATGCGGACACAGTACCAGACTATTGTACCATTGCAGTGATGCGGACACAGCACCAGACTATTGTACCATTCGTGGCCCCACATATAATGCAATATTCAAACGTTTCCCACCAGCCTGTGATTCACAAGGCCGCAAATCGACAATTTGAACGCATGGCAAAATTATCTATGTACTTCCCATAGAAACAGATGACAGATATATATATATATTATAGAAGATATAGCATATAAAATCGGAATATATGTAATTACACCATTGAGTAGTGATATTTTGTCACTAAACGTTATTCCAGTGGACACATTGTCAGTGAACATAATGCTAAGTGCAATAGTGTCAGCGCCACCCACTCTCCAAGCTTAACCCCTTACCCAGTCACCAGCCGCCGCTATATGACCCACTCATCTCAGAGTGCACATAACTGCCACCAATGCACATGCGTGCGCCACCTGAGCATATAACAGTATTGGATAGATTAAGCATCCGTCAGCGATCTAGTTAGAGATATATCGTTAAAGACTTACCTTAACTTGCTCAGCCGTCGGCTTAAAGCCAGAAGACTCCAGAATCTTCTTCACCTCGGCGGTTCCGACCTGTCCGGCCTTGTCAGCCGAGGCGTCAAACAGCTTCTTCCACTTGGCCACCTCCTCCGGGCTCAGTTTCTCTTCCTGGAAAGCCATGTCGTCTGCTGGGGTTAGTTTTGGCGGGAAACGCTCTGAAGCTCGTGGCGTCTGGTCTGGTGGAGATTGAAACGGCGAGTGACCGGGGACTGCGCCACGCCGCGCTCTTGTACCTTAGCCTTGCTCGGGGTCCCATAGCCTCGTTGTGAGTCTCGCTGCGTGGGTGGGGTGAGCTATTGACTATCGACTGCAATAAGGTCATGTGGTCACTGATAAGGATCTAGGGAAGAACGAGAGGTATCAGTGAGTTAGACGGATGTACACCAGGGGATATATACACCAAATAAATCATGTAAAGCACCAAACCGTAACACCACCGTTGCCATATATTATCCGAGGGAGTGGTAGGGTGCATGCAATAGGCGTGTATAGTTACGATTATGATGCCGTCCGTATTACATTCTAAGCAAAACATACAATGATAAATATATAAATCGACGAATTAATTGTGATTTCGAACATGTAACGTGAAATTTTGAAAGTTAAGCATCGAATGATTCATTCTGACAATTCAAAACGAGGTTTTAAATTGTTTTATGTGAGCTGCAGTTGCAGTTGTAAAGATAACGAAGGGGAGAACTATATGGTTGAAGTTGGGGTGGGGGGCGGTGGGGGGCACTTGACAAGAAAAATATAATTAATTAATAAAGAGGTCTTCTTAGGAGGCACCCAGAAATCATTAGTTCCTATTCATTTTATAAAACGGTATGGATCACTTTAGGTGACTGGGGAAAACTTCTTTCTTCTGTAACTCCAAGCCTTCGACCCCTAACCTCATCCCACATATGCACGGCGAGTCTCTCACGGTACTGGACTGCCGGGGACGTGCCGTTGGAAAGGGTCTTTTTCGTGCATTTTGGTACGCCAATAGGTCCTAATTATGCACTTTTGGTACCTGCATGGGTCTACTTTAGGGGGCAGTTGGGAAAAGTCACTGACTGTGTATTTACTATAGACCGTACATGGATCTAATGATCAAGAACCTCATGTTTTATAACCGTTCATCGTTTCGTGATACCTGGTCCTTGAACATTCTGATCTACATGACATCATCACTGTCTTAACTGACTCAAGGTCAAAGGAGGCAGCCGTCATTATGCGTCGTACGCCGTACCTATACAACACAACCGGGGCCGCCTCAGTTGGTTAGAGCGATCGCCTGAGAGTCTAGCGGCACGTGGATCGGCGGTTCGCGCCCCGCTGTGGCCTATCTGTGTGATTTTAAATATAACATTATTATTAGTAGGCGTAGTAGTAACACAATAAACGGATGCTAAAATCAAATTTGCGCAATTGAGAAGCGATGACGTGTTCGTTTAGCAAGTGTGGTTTTGCCGCGACCATATCTGATCTGTATCCCAGTGAAAGGCCATTGCGCAAATATACATGGTTGACTCACAGGTCTGGGCAGTTCTAACGCTTTGGGAATTCAAAGGTTAATCAACTTTCAAAACTGAATCAAATGGATTCGCCTCATTGTGAGTCACATCGAGTGACATTTCACGGGCCGATCACTACATTTATTTATGATTAATAGTATGGAAAGCGGGAAAGAGATTAATCATAGCACAGAACAACGCGAACAACAACTGCCTAGCAGATACGCTGCCGGAGATACCTGGTCACAGCGGTTACTATTCAAACGAGTTCTGGTCAAGTGGGCTGGAGATAGTGTTTGGTTTGCACAAGGAACCTTCTCTCATCCATACGATTATTTGTATAAGTTATCTAACGATATAGGAAGCAGATCACTGACGCCTTGGTAGCAGGTGATTAACCATGAGCGCCCCAGCCTCTCCCACTTCACACTCATGTGGGGTTATGTCTGTCCCATTCACTGGCTAATTGTGTGTTTAAGGACGCCACACCTTTATTCGTGGGAAACTTTGGACTCACAAGAGGTATGGAGCTGTCCCCCGCCTGCCCCCACCACCACCCCCACTAGTAACTCTTCCTGTGGTAGTATTTCCACTGAAACCTCCAATCCACCACCCATCCCACCCATGATGTGTGCCCCGTTGCCTGGGTCAATGACCCCGGGTTTTATTCACATTTGCACCCTACATGATAACCCGATAAAGATCATGAAAAACTGTATAAATTTACTTGAAACTCGTCTTCTTGCTGGAGGATGACTGAACAGCAGGAGGAGACGAGACAAGTCACTTGATCATGACGTCACGTGACCCAGCACGTACCCCGTGACGTCATGTGCTTGGCTGGGGGAGGTGCAACACGTGGCAACAGGAAGAGAGACCGTCCTGGACTACTACATCTACTCCGAGAGGGTGGAGGCGAATCTCACTTGTACTTACCTACACACCGCCCCCCTCTGCCCCATGTCCCCTCCTAATCTCCCCCTCCCCCTCCCCTCCCCTTCTCCTAACTCACCCCACCCCCTCCTCTTACACCCGCTTCTCGCTCCCCTCCCCCTCTTTTCGTACCCCCACCCCGTCCATGCAGTGACGTCATGACCAACGGTTATTAACAGAGTGGTACACTTGAGAGGAGAAGCGTCGGAGAATGTTCAGTGTTGTCATTGTAACAAGAGGCGCAGATAAAGAGTGTGGGAGGGTGGGGGGGGGGGTCCTCATCCTACAATATGTGGGTGGGTGGGTGGGGGGTCACACCGTGCCTTTGTGTGAAGGTCCTCACCATACAATAGGTGGGTCACACCGTGCCAGTGTGTGAAGGTCCTCATCATACAATAGGTGGGTGGGTGGGTCACACCATGCCAGTGTGTGAAGGTCCTCATCATACAATAGGTGGGTGGGTGGGTGGGGGGGGGGTCACACCATGCCAGTGTGTAAAGGTCCTCACCATACAATAGGTGGGTGGGTGGGGGGGAGGGTCACACCGTGCCAGTGTGTAAAGGTCCTCACCATACAATAGGTGGGTGGGTGGGGGGGGGGGTCACACCGTGCCAGTGTGTAAAGGTCCTCACCATACAATAGGCTTGGTGGGTGGGGGTCACACCGTGCCAGTGTGTAAAGGTCCTCACCATACAATAGGCTTGGTGGGTGGGGGTCACACCGTGCCAGTGTGTAAAGGTCCTCACCATACAATAGGCTTGGTGGGTGGGGGTCACACCGTGCCAGTGTGTGAAGGTCCTCATCATACAATAGGTGGGTGGGTGGGTGGGGGGGTCACACCGTGCCAGTGTGAAATTGTCCTCACCATACAATAAGTGGGTGGGTGGGGGGTTACACCGTGCCAGTGTGTGAAGGTCCTCACCATACAATAGGTGGATGGGTGGGTGGGGGGTCACACCGTGCCAGTGTGTGAAGGTCCCCACCATACAATAGGTGGGTGGGTGGGGGGGGTCACACCGTGCCAGTGTGTAAAGGTCCTCACCATACAATAGGTGGGTGGGTGGGTGGGGGGTCACACCGTGCAGTGTGTGAAGGTCCTCATCATACAATAGGTGGGTGGGTGGGTGGGGGGTCACACCGTGCCAGTGTAAAATTGTCCTCACCATACAATAAGTGGGTGGGTGGGGTCACACCGTGCCAGTGTGTGAAGGTCCTCACCATACAATAGGTGGATGGGTGGGTGGGGGGTCACACCGTGCCAGTGTGTGAAGGTCCCCACCATACAATAGGTGGGTGGGTGGGGGGGGGGTCACACCGTGCCAGTGTGTAAAGGTCCTCACCATACAATAGGTGGGTGGGTGGGTTGGGGGTCACACCGTGCCAGTGTGTGAAGGTCCTCATCATACAATAGGTGGGTGGGTGGTGGGGGGTCACACCGTGCCAGTGTGTAAGGTCCTCATCATACAATAGGTGGGTGGGTGGGTGGGGGGTCACACCATGCCAGTGTGTGAAGGTCCTCACCATACAATAGGTGAGTAGGTGGGGGGTCACACCGTGCCAGTGTGTGAAGGTCCTCACCATACAATAGGTAGGTGGGTGGGTGGGGGGTCACACCGTGCCAGTGTGTAAAGGTCCTCACCATACAATACGTGGGTGGTGGGTGGGGGTCACACCGTGCCAGTGTGTGAAGGTCCTCACCATACATTCGGTGGGTGGGTGGGGGGTCACACCGTGCCAGTGTGTAAAGGTCCTCACCATACAATAGGTGGGTGGGTGGGTGGGGGGTCACACCGTGCCAGTGTGTAAAGGTCCTCATCATACATTAGGTGGGTGGGTGGGTGGGGGGTCACACCGTGCCAGTGTGTAAAGGTCCTCACCATACAATAGGTGGGTGGGTGGGTCACACCGTGCCAGCGTGAAATGGTCCTGACCATACAATAAGTGGGTGGGTGGGTGGGGGGTCACACCGTGCCAGTGTGTGAAGGTCCTCACCATACAAAAGGTGGGTGGGTGGGTGGGGGGTCACACCGTGCCAGTGTTTAAAGGTCCTCACCATACAATAGGTGGGTGGGTGGGTGGGGGGTCACACCGTGCCAGTGTGTGAAGGTCCTCACCATACAATAGGTGGGTGGGTGGGTGGGGGGTCACACCGTGCCACTGTGTGAAGGTCCTCACCATACAATAGGTGGGTGGGTGGTTAGGGGGGGGGGTCACGCCGTGCCAGTGTGTAAAGGTCCTCACCATACAATAGGTGGGTGGGTGGGTGGGGGGTCACACCGTGCCAGTTTGTAAAGGTCCTCACCATACAATAGGTGGGTGGGTGGGTGGGGGGTCACACCGTGCCAGTGTGTGAAGGTCCTCACCATACAATAGGTGGGTGGGTGGGTGGGGAGGCACACCGTGCCACGGTGTGAAGGTCCTCACCATACAATAGGTGGGTAGGTGGGTGGGGGGTCACACCGTGCCAGTGTGTGAAGGTCCTCACCATACAATAGGTGGGTGGGTGGGTGGGGGGTCACGCCGTGCCAGTGTGTAAATGTCCTCACCATACAATAACGTCACGTGGTCTCTATTCAGTATATAGACGTTGTTTACTCGGTAACCTACATTCGGCTGGCCATGGCACAAACAGGCGTTAACTAAACAAACACAAACATACCTTTAACAATAACACGTTAAATTTGGATGGAATGATGGATATCACGTTGGCGTTATATTTTGCTACAAGCGGCACCCATGAATGTACACAGTCCATACAACTCCAGCATGACGTGCACCATACACTCGCCGTTGGTGGATACCAAGGCTCGCATTCATAAATTAGGCCTAGCGTTACGAAAATCTATATACCGCTTAGTATAAACTTTCTTCAGCCTTCATTCGACTCAGAAGAGCCAATGTGCCTGCCCTGCGCCAGGGCTCATATCTCTAGTACCTTGAATACCGACCGGGTTACTTAGTTTACGTCATGATGCGCTTAAGGTTACACTTGGCGGCTTGCGGCGCATTATGACGACACTCTGCATGTCACGGGACATTTGATGGTGGTGGCTTGCCATTGGAGATACTGGCAACCCGTGACGTCACGATCATAACGCGCCCAGTCACTGCTGCATTGACGAAGTTATAATGTTAATGTCAGTAATTTCATTTCGATTGTTATTTAGTCCCTTGGTGCACCTTCAAAACAGCTTTAGCTCATAATCAACTTCTTTGTTTACCCGCTTACATTCCGGAGTTATATTCTAAGTGATTCTATTTTTCATAGCTTTCTCCCTGACATTGAAGGTAAATGCTTCATATTGAGATTCTTATTGCCCCTTTTCATTCACTTTAAAAAACACCCCCACGACAAAAGACACCTATATAGAGCATTAAAGCTCACATGTCAACCTTGGAACATGCAATATTCCAAATATCGGTCACGCACAATACTCTCAGAAATAAACAGAAAACATGACGCGGCGTCAACACGTTATGTAGCATGCTTTACTCGCGACAACGGGAAGGTTCACGTTAGAGAGGAGCCGTAATCACATACTCTTTGTGAAGAGCGATATTTAATATGTGTTTCACACAAAGAAAATTTGCATAGGCAGGGATCGAACCACCCACCGGACTCTTGGGCGGGCCTACAAGGGAAAATAAATGACCCACTGTAGTGCAAAAATCGTACAGGCCAGGGATGACAAAAATATAGCAGGTTACAACGCTAACGCACGGACAAAAAGCGTTTCCGGGGAAAACTTCATGGGCCGAAAATACAACTAAACAGGTCACAATTCGAATACAGAGATACAAACGTTACAGTGAAAAAATTCATGAGACAAAAATGTTCTCTCTTAGAAAGCCATAACCCCCGCCTGTCTCATGTACCACAGCGCCATTTCTCTCTGCCCCAGGTGACTGCCTTAAGACCTCTCACCCTGCCGCCCCCTCTCCCGCTGTCCAGCCTTCCCTCCTGTCCAGTCCCCCCCACCCACCCCACGGCTGTCCAGGACCCTCGCCCTGCCGCATGATGTCCTGTGCCCTATGAACCTGCCATTTGTGGAGATCTATTATTGATCAGTCCGACCTGAACCGACTTCAGAACGAACGGCAGCCAGAGAGACGGCACCCTCCCACCCTCCCTCCGGCTGCCCCCACCCCTCGGGCACCTCACGTCGCTTCCCGTCAAGGCTCCAGCAGCCACCCACCGACTGCACTGGTCAATCACTGTCCCCGACCCCCTGACCCCTGCCCCTACACCCCACACCAACCACCACCGTATTGCCTTACCTATACCACCCTCACTCTACCGCCCCTATAGCGCCGTACCCCTTGCAGCCCTCACCACCCTCGATCATACACACCCCATAACCCGGCACCCTGAAGGGGAGCGGAGGGGCGGTGCCTGGGTGCGAGTGATGGCTGTCCGGGGTCCGGGGACTGCCCAGCCAGCCAGCCAACAGACCACGTGGTTGGTACCTGCCTACCTGGCCGCCCACGGCAAACATCGCCACTCACTCTCTCCAGGAAGACACAGTCCAGCGTCACGCAGCGCCACCTTCTGGAAGATTGACGCCAACCCCGCGCCGTGGGTCGCTATGTCACTGGCTGCCTCGGCTTGTGTCGCCGTCGTCTGAGGACTTACCGTCGGTCCGGCCGATCGCAGCGTCGGAGTGACACGGAGACTGACGCTGACACGGAACGCCGGACAGTGTGACGTCATCCTGACCCTGGTGAGTGCGTCTGGATCAAGTATGGACGACCGTGTGCATAACTAATGTCTTTTCTGAGGTATTCCGTTTCAGAGTGTGTGTAAAAGCTATCAAATGCCGAGGCGAATTCATGACGTGAGAGAGACCTCCGTGAGAGAGGCATCACGCTGTATTCATTGTAAACCTGGGTTCATTGGACGATCCGGACTTAGTAAGACATGTCCAGCCTCTATAGCAGTCCACGAGCAAAACCCTGACATCATTAGATTGACTACCAAGTCTAGGGACCAGGCGTCGTTGCCTTTTTTTCAGATTGTCAGGTGGAATCAAGTATTTCTGAACAAAATAAATTCTGAAAATTAAATAGTGTGAATTGATTTTTCTCACTCCCATGTCGAAATTTAATATTCGTTGGTTCCAATTCAATTCTAAATCCTTCCTTACATATATTGCATATATAGTTCGGTAATTATGCTAAAGATATTTCAAAATTTAAACAAGAAACGGTTTTTGTGTATTTGGGCGGCGGTATTTGACAAGACTCAGCGTCCACTCACACGCGACTGACCTGTTAGTAGCCAAGTAACTTGGCATGACAAGATGGTTAAATCAGGTCATTGACTTGCATTCGGGACAACTGAGTTCAATTTTGGTCCCTGAGTTCCAAATTGGCTTCAAAATTATTCAAAAATGTCCCTGAGCTTCTTTTCTTCGGAATTTGCCAAACCCGGACATGTCGAAAGTATTCTACGTGTCTTATTAGAGAAATTATGCATCAGATCGTTCGTTTTCAATTTCGCTGCATGGCATTCGTATTCCTTCCATGAAAACGCGCTGTATGAATCTGATCACAAACACTTGGGTGTTGTGCCAAGGAGTGCCAATGATCCACCATCTAATGCGACGGCGTGTCTATGCCAGATTGGAAGTATCGATGGGGCCAACCCCCTGATGTGGCGGGGTCCCTGTACCAGATGAAATGAGACAATGACGCTGGCCCCCAATACGACGGCGTGTCTGTACCAGATAGAAAGGGGGCCGGCGCGATAGCTCAGTGGGCTAGAACGCTCGCATTAAGTGCTCTGGCCGTTCGAGAGCCTAACGGCACGTGGATCGGTGGTTCGAGCCCTGCTGTGGCCATGTATGTGTGGTCGCAGAATAAAGGTCCCATGTCTTTCTTCGTAAAGAGTAGGGAGTTACCCCCGGGGACATGGCTCCACTCTCCCTTCCTTCTCCCGTTGACGCGATATGACCATATGGTTAAAGCGTCTTGAATAACCAACTAACCAGATAGAGAGCCATCGAGCCAACCCCCTGATGTGACAGGGTGCCTGTACCAGACAGAAAGGGTCGGCGGACCCACCCCCTGATGTGAGCGGGAGTACTGGGTCCAGGCCGTCGGTTGGTCGGTTGTATATTCAGGACGCGTTAACCACTTTTGGTCATAGGCTCTAAGCCCATGCCGTAAGAAGCACATGCAATATGTAACCCTGGCGAAGCTCAGTGCCCAGGAATTCGTCAAGAGGGCCGCGGGATGTAGTGGTGGGGTTGCCGGGGGGGGAGTGGGGGGGGCTTTGGACATCATGGCACACATCTTGTCTGTCTCACAACCGGACGACAATATTTGCCAGCAACTCCGCCGGGGGGCTTTCAACGGAATTTGGAGGTTTACTAAAGGAACTTGTTCATCTCGAATGCAAAACTCTACAATTTATGAATCCGTCGTCGTCTGTTCCAACTCTTGACATGCCAGGCAATGTGAAAAACGCAGTGGCGTCTTGTACTCGATTTGGTAGTTAAATATTGTTTGGCTCATGAGATGTTACCCATATGGTACATGTGTGTATCACGGCCCAGCCTCTGTAACCCATGTGGTACATGTTTGTGTCACGGACCAGCCTCTGTAACCCATGTGGTACATGTTTGTGTCACGGACCAGCCTCTGTAACCCATGTGGTACATGTTTGTGTCACGGACCAGCCTCTGTAACCCATGTGGTACATGGCTGTGTCACGGACCAGCCTCTGTAACCCATGTGGTACATGTCTGTGTCACGGCCCAGCCTCTGTAACCCATGTGGTAGCCTACATGTCTGTGTCACGGACCAGCCTCTGTAACCCATGTGGTACATGTCTGTGTCACGGACCAGCCTCTGTAACCCATGTGGTACATGTCTGTGTCACGGACCAGCCTCTGTAACCCATGTGGTACATGTCTGTGTCACAGACTAGCCTCTGTAACCCATGTGGTACATGTCTGTGTCACGGACCAGCCTCTGTAACCCATGTGGTAGCCTACATGTCTGTGTCACGGACCAGCCTCTGTAACCCATGTGGTACATGTCTGTGTCACGGACCAGCCTCTGTAACCCATGTGGTACATGTCTGTGTCACGGACCAGCCTCTGTAACCCATGTGGTACATGTCTGTGTCACAGACTAGCCTCTGTAACCCATGTGGTACATGTCTGTGTCACGGACCAGCCTCTGTAACCCATGTGGTAGCCTACATGTCTGTGTCACGGACCAGCCTCTGTAACCCATGTGGTACATGTCTGTGTCACGGACCAGCCTCTGTAACCCATGTGGTACATGTCTGTGTCACGGACCAGCCTCTGTAACCCATGTGGTACATGTCTGTGTCACAGACTAGCCTCTGTAACCCATGTGGTAGCCTACATGTCTGTGTCACGGACCAGCCTCTGTAACCCATGTGGTACATGTCTGTGTCACAGACTAGCCTCTGTAACCCATGTGGTACATGTCTGTGTCACGGACCAGCCTCTGTAACCCATGTGGTAGCCTACATGTCTGTGTCACGGACCAGCCTCTGTAACCCATGTGGTACATGTCTGTGTCACGGACCAGCCTCTGTAACCCATGTGGTACATGTCTGTGTCACGGACCAGCCTCTGTAACCCATGTGGTACATGTCTGTGTCACAGACTAGCCTCTGTAACCCATGTGGTAGCCTACATGTCTGTGTCACGGACCAGCCTCTGTAACCCATGTGGTACATGTCTGTGTCACAGACTAGCCTCTGTAACCCATGTGGTACATGTCTGTGTCACGGACCAGCCTCTGTAACCCATGTGATAGCCTACATGTCTGTGTCACGGACCAGCCTCTGTAACCCATGTGGTAGCCTACATGTCTGTGTCACGGACCAGCCTCTGTAACCCATGTGGTACATGTCTGTGTCACGGACCAGCCTCTGTAACCCATGTGGTACATGTCTGTGTCACGGACCAGCCTCTGTAACCCATGTGGTACATGTCTGTGTCACGGACCAGCCTCTGTAACCCATGTGGTACATGTCTGTGTCACAGACCAGCCTCTGTAACCCATGTGGTACATGTCTGTGTCACGGACCAGCCTCTGTAACCCATGTGGTAGCCTACATGTCTGTGTCACGGACCAGCCTCTGTAACCCATGTGGTACATGTCTGTGTCACGGACCAGCCTCTGTAACCCATGTGGTACATGTCTGTGTCACGGACCAGCCTCTGTAACCCATGTGGTACATGTCTGTGTCACAGACCAGCCTCTGTAACCCATGTGGTACATGGCTGTGTCACGGACCAGCCTCTGTAACCCATGTGGTACATGTCTGTGTCACGGCCCAGCCTCTGTAACCCATGTGGTAGCCTACATGTCTGTGTCACGGACCAGCCTCTGTAACCCATGTGGTACATGTCTGTGTCACGGACCAGCCTCTGTAACCCATGTGGTACATGTCTGTGTCACGGACCAGCCTCTGTAACCCATGTGGTACATGTCTGTGTCACAGACTAGCCTCTGTAACCCATGTGGTACATGTCTGTGTCACGGACCAGCCTCTGTAACCCATGTGGTAGCCTACATGTCTGTGTCACGGACCAGCCTCTGTAACCCATGTGGTACATGTCTGTGTCACGGACCAGCCTCTGTAACCCATGTGGTACATGTCTGTGTCACGGACCAGCCTCTGTAACCCATGTGGTACATGTCTGTGTCACAGACTAGCCTCTGTAACCCATGTGGTACATGTCTGTGTCACGGACCAGCCTCTGTAACCCATGTGGTAGCCTACATGTCTGTGTCACGGACCAGCCTCTGTAACCCATGTGGTACATGTCTGTGTCACGGACCAGCCTCTGTAACCCATGTGGTACATGTCTGTGTCACGGACCAGCCTCTGTAACCCATGTGGTACATGTCTGTGTCACAGACTAGCCTCTGTAACCCATGTGGTAGCCTACATGTCTGTGTCACGGACCAGCCTCTGTAACCCATGTGGTACATGTCTGTGTCACAGACTAGCCTCTGTAACCCATGTGGTACATGTCTGTGTCACGGACCAGCCTCTGTAACCCATGTGGTAGCCTACATGTCTGTGTCACGGACCAGCCTCTGTAACCCATGTGGTACATGTCTGTGTCACGGACCAGCCTCTGTAACCCATGTGGTACATGTCTGTGTCACGGACCAGCCTCTGTAACCCATGTGGTACATGTCTGTGTCACAGACTAGCCTCTGTAACCCATGTGGTAGCCTACATGTCTGTGTCACGGACCAGCCTCTGTAACCCATGTGGTACATGTCTGTGTCACAGACTAGCCTCTGTAACCCATGTGGTACATGTCTGTGTCACGGACCAGCCTCTGTAACCCATGTGGTAGCCTACATGTCTGTGTCACGGACCAGCCTCTGTAACCCATGTGGTACATGTCTGTGTCACGGACCAGCCTCTGTAACCCATGTGGTACATGTCTGTGTCACGGACCAGCCTCTGTAACCCATGTGGTACATGTCTGTGTCACGGACCAGCCTCTGTAACCCATGTGGTACATGTCTGTGTCACGGACCAGCCTCTGTAACCCATGTGGTACATGTCTGTGTCACAGACCAGCCTCTGTAACCCATGTGGTACATGTCTGTGTCACGGACCAGCCTCTGTAACCCATGTGGTAGCCTACATGTCTGTGTCACGGACCAGCCTCTGTAACCCATGTGGTACATGTCTGTGTCACGGACCAGCCTCTGTAACCCATGTGGTACATGTCTGTGTCACGGACCAGCCTCTGTAACCCATGTGGTACATGTCTGTGTCACAGACCAGCCTCTGTAACCCATGTGGTACATGTCTGTGTCACAGACTAGCCTCTGTAACCCATGTGGTACATGTCTGTGTCACGGACCAGCCTCTGTAACCCATGTGGTAGCCTACATGTCTGTGTCACGGACCAGCCTCTGTAACCCATGTGGTACATGTCTGTGTCACGGACCAGCCTCTGTAACCCATGTGGTACATGTCTGTGTCACAGACCAGCCTCTGTAACCCATGTGGTACATGTCTGTGTCACAGACTAGCCTCTGTAACCCATGTGGTACATGTCTGTGTCACGGACCAGCCTCTGTAACCCATGTGGTACATGTCTGTGTCACGGACCAGCCTCTGTAACCCATGTGGTACATGTCTGTGTCACGGACCAGCCTCTGTAACCCATGTGGTACATGTCTGTGTCACGGACCAGCCTCTGTAACCCATGTGGTACATGTCTGTGTCACGGACCAGCCTCTGTAACCCATGTGGTAGCCTACATGTCTGTGTCACGGACCAGCCTCTGTAACCCATGTGGTACATGTCTGTGTCACGGACCAGCCTCTGTAACCCATGTGGTACATGTCTGTGTCACGGACCAGCCTCTGTAACCCATGTGGTACATGTCTGTGTCACAAACCAGCCTCTGTAACCCATGTGGTACATGTCTGTGTCACAGACTAGCCTCTGTAACCCATGTGGTACATGTCTGTGTCACGGACCAGCCTCTGTAACCCATGTGGTACATGTCTGGGATCGTAGTATCACATTTCAAGCTATATGTATACAAGAAAGCTGGCTGGATGACAATGCGGATCCTTCCAGCTTTGATATTGAAGGGTTTCATTTTATATCTCAAGGGAAAATATGTACTGCTCATGGAGGTTTGGTTATTTACTTAAGTGATCAGTTTCATTATGAAGAACTCTCCATTCCCGGTGTAAGAACCGGATGGGAAGCTCAGTTCATTGAAGTTAGAAATGACTTAAGAAAGAAAGATATGATTATTGGTAATGTTTATAGGCCTCCCCAAGACTTAGTGGCGAGTTATGCAAGTTTTACGAATGAACTGTCAGACACGTTCTCGACACTAAATTTAACAAGTAAAATTGTCATTGTTGCTGGGGATTATAACATAGATCTTTTAAGAGTTCACGAAAAGTCATCTGTGGCTGAATATTTTGACGCTATAATTTCTTCGGGTTTTTTCCCCAGAATTACCCTGCCTACAAGGTTGTCCAAATGTAGAGCCACCTTAATTGATAATTTTTACTGCAACATGTGCAGTGAACTCACTGAATCCAAAGCAGGTATATTTGTCAAATCTTTGTCTGATCACCTGCCCTACTTTCTGAGCGTCCATAATATTGATCCTCGCCTCAAACGTAAGAAAATGGTTAAAGTTAGTCCACGTGACCCAGACTCGATGCTTCGTTTTCTACATGAACTAAGATCGTTGGAGATATGTACTCTTTTAGACAAAACACCTATGGCTGATCCAAATGAAAATTACGATATATTTGAAAATGCTCTTCTCGATGCGAAAGCAAAGCACCTGCCCACAAAGTGGATAAAATTTCGCAAAACGAAACATAAATCCAACCCTTGGATAACACAGGGTATCATTAAATCTATTAGATTTCGGGATAAAATGTATAAGAATCTTAAGATGACTGACCCAGCTTTACCTATATTTGAGACGATAAAAACTAACCTAAAAACTTACAACAGGATCCTTAAGAGAAATATTTACCTTGCTAAACGACAATATTTCCATGGACGATTCGTAAATTGTAAGAATGACTTAAAACAAACCTGGGGTGCCCTAAAAGAAATTTTAAACGTTTCCAAAAATAAAAAAATGCTTCCTAAATATATCCGTATCGATAATAAGGATAACCCGGATAGCTTGGTCATCTGTGAAAAATTTAACTCGTTCTTTTCACAAACTGGTCCAAATCTTGTTAAAAACTTAAACTCACCCAAGAAGTTTTATGACTATATGAAATCCAAAACAAATGCGGAGTTTAACTTGTCTCTTGTGTCTGAGAGGACCGTTACGGAAGTTATTGATAACCTGAAGCCCAAAAATAGTTGTGGCGTCGATTTAATCTCTGTTAACCTCCTTAAGAAAATTAAAACTGAGATAGCGGAATCCCTCACATTTTTGATTAACCAAACATTGTCCACGGGTATTTTTCCTAATAAATTAAAGGTTGCGAAGGTGGTGCCAGTCTATAAAAAGGGCGACATAAATGATCTCAATAACTACCGTCCTATATCTGTCCTACCATCAATATCTAAGGTCTTTGAAAAGATCGTTGCCACTCAATTGTATAATTATTTTGAAGAGAATAAACTATGTACAGCTAGTCAGTACGGTTTTCGCACAAAGCACTCAACTGAACTCGCTATTCTTGAAGTGGTAGACAGGACAATAATGTCCATGGACAGGAATGAATCCCCTGTAAACATTTACTTGGACCTCTCAAAAGCGTTCGATACCATAGACCATCGTATTCTCATAAATAAGCTATGTTATTATGGAGTAAATGGTGTTGCACTCAACTTATTCAAGAACTACCTTTCTGAACGAAAACAGTTTGTCAGTCTTGATGATATAGCATCCAATCCATGTGATATCACAACTGGCGTCCCACAGGGATCTATCCTCGGGCCACTGCTCTTTATTATTTATATTAACGACATAGAATGTGCCAGTGATTTTTTTCAATTTATAATATATGCGGACGATACCACCCTTTTTTTCTCCTTATGTTCTGCAACAAGCGGTTCAACGTCCTCTGTTGTTATTAATGCTGAATTGGATAAAATATATGACTGGCTGACTGCTAATAGGCTTGTATTAAACGTGCAAAAGTCTAAATTTATTATTTTCCATACTGCACAGCGACAGATTGTACTTCCTACGCTTAAAATTAATAATGTGATACTTGAATGTGTGGATGATTTTAATTTTCTTGGCATTACCATCCATAAACATTTGAAATGGCACGGTCATGTAGATAAAATTTCAAAGAAGATCTCAAAGGCCATTGGCATTATGTCAAGACTAAAACAAATAGTCCCGCAAGACGTATTGCAGATTCTGTATGATTCGCTTATCTTACCTCAATTAACATATGGGATTCTCGTCTGGGGCTATGAAGATCAAAGACTGTTTCTCTTGCAAAAAAAAGCACTCCGCATAATAACATTAAGTAAATATAACGCACATACTGAACCACTATTTAAAGAACGTCGTTGTTTAAAGTTGAGTGATATCCATAGGATTCAGATTTTAAAATTTTATTATAAGCTAAAGAAGGGCATTCTGCCTAACTATTTTTCTGACTTACCGCTCTATCAACATAGTCAAGTACATGGCCATGACACTAGACATAAATCCTTTGTTTACACCACGCGAATCAGCCATATCTTTGCACAAAAATGTATTCGACACAGTCTTGTTTATGCAATAAACAATGAACCTGCCTGCATCCTTTCCAAACTAGACAGTCATAGCCTCGAAGGATTTTCGAAATATGTTAAAGTTGTTACCCTCGACAAAGACAATTATACGTGCTCCATCGAAGATTGTTATATTTGTCTCAATTAACTGTCTGTACAAGCGTTTATCTGTATCTTTTTATGTGTATGTATGTGTGCCTGCGCTTCCAACTGCTGCTTGTGTATACTGCAAGGGAGGGGGGTGGGAGTTGTAGTTGTGTGTTGTATTGAAGAGTAGTAATTTTGTAAAGCTGTATCACTCTAAATTCGGATCATCATATTGTTTCTTATCTGACGCAAATACGTTTTTCTCTTAAGTATTTTAGAGTTTTATGGGTGGCCCAGGCGGCAGCGACAACATGTCTTAGCCTGGGTCTCCTAACCGATAAGCTGTACCAACGTATGATCGCATTATTATTGTTTTCCTTTTTGGTTGAATAAACGTCACTGAATCTGAATCTGAATCTGTGTCACGGACCAGCCTCTGTAACCCATGTGGTACATGTCTGTGTCACAGACCAGCCCCTGTAACCCATGTGGTACATGTCCTTATCACGGACCAGCCTCTGTAACCCATGTGGTACATGTCCTTATCACGGACCAGCCTCTGTAACCCATGTGGTACATGTCTTTGTCACGGACCAGCCCCTGTAACCCATGTGGTACATGTCTGTGTCACGGACCAGCCTCTGTAACCCATGTGGTACATGTCTGTGTCACGGACCAGCCCCTGTAACCCATGTGGTAGCCTACATGTCTGTGTCACGGACCAGCCCCTGTAACCCATGTGGTACATGTCTGTGTCACGGACCAGCCTCTGTAACCCATGTGGTACATGTCTGTGTCACAGACCAGCCTCTGTAACCCATGTGGTACATGTCTGTGTCACGGACCAGCCCCTGTAACCCATGTGGTACATGTATGTATCACGGACCAGCCCCTGTAACCCATGTGGTACATGTCCTTATCACGGACCAGCCTCTGTAACCCATGTGGTACATGTCTGTCTCACAGACCAGCCCCTGTAACCCATGTGGTACATGTCCTTATCACGGACCAGCCTCTGTAACCCATGTGGTACATGTCCTTATCACGGACCAGCCTCTGTAACCCATGTGGTACATGTCTTTGTCACGGACCAGCCCCTGTAACCCATGTGGTACATGTCTGTGTCACGGACCAGCCTCTGTAACCCATGTGGTACATGTCTGTGTCACGGACCAGCCCCTGTAACCCATGTGGTAGCCTACATGTCTGTGTCACGGACCAGCCCCTGTAACCCATGTGGTACATGTCTGTGTCACGGACCAGCCTCTGTAACCCATGTGGTACATGTCTGTGTCACAGACCAGCCTCTGTAACCCATGTGGTACATGTCTGTGTCACGGACCAGCCCCTGTAACCCATGTGGTACATGTGTGTATCACGGACCAGCCTCTGTAACCCATGTGGTACATGTGTGTATCACGGACCAGCCTCTGTAACCCATGTGGTACATGTATGTATCACGGACCAGCCCCTGTAACCCATGTGGTACATGTCCTTATCACGGACCAGCCTCTGTAACCCATGTGGTACATGTCTTTGTCACGGACCAGCCCCTGTAACCCATGTGGTACATGTCTGTGTCACGGACCAGCCTCTGCAACCCATGTGGTACATGTCTGTGTCACGGACCAGCCCCTGTAACCCATGTGGTACATGTCTGTGTCACGGACCAGCCTCTGCAACCCATGTGGTACATGTCTGTGTCACGGACCAGCCTCTGTAACCCATGTGGTACATGTATGTATCACGGACCAGCCTCTGTAACCCATGTGGTACATGTCTGTGTCACGGACCAGCCCCTGTAACCCATGTGGTACATGTATGTATCAGGGACCAGCCTCTGTAACCCATGTGGTACATGTCTGTGTTACGGACCAGCCTCTGTAACCCATGTGGTACATGTATGTGTCACGGACCAGCATCTGTAACCCATGTGGTACATGTCTGTGTCACGGACCAGCCCCTGTAACCCATGTGGTACATGTCTGTGTCACGGACCAGCCCCTGTAACCCATGTGGTACATGTCTGTGTCACGGACCAGCCCCTGTAACCCATGTGGTATGAGTATGTATCACGGACCAGCCTCTGTAACCCATGTGGTACATGTCTGTATCACGGACCAGCCTCTGTAACCCATGTGGTACATGTCTGTGTCACGGACCAGCATCTGTAACCCATGTGGTACATGTCTGTGTCACGGACCAGCATCTGTAACCCATGTGGTACATGTATGTATCACGGACCAGCCTCTGTAACCCATGTGGTACATGTCTGTGTCACGGACCAGCCCATGTAACCCATGTGGTACATGTCTGTGTCACGGACCAGCCTCTGTAACCCATGTTATACATGTCTGTGTCACGGACCAGCCTCTGTAACCCATGTGGTACATGTCTGTGTCACGGACCAGCCCCTGTAACCCATGTGGTACATGTCTGTGTCACGGACCAGCCTCTGTAACCCATGTGGTACATGTATGTATCACGGACCAGCCTCTGTAACCATTGTGGTACATGTCTGTGTCACGGACCAGCCTCTGTAACCCATGTGGTACATGTCTGTGTCACGGACCAGCCTCTGTAACCCATGTGGTACATGGCTGTGTCACGGACCAGCCTCTGTAACCCATGTGGTACATGTCTGTGTCACGGACCAGCCTCTGTAACCCATGTGGTACATGTCTGTGTCACGGACCAGCCTCTGTAACCCATGTGGTACATGTCTGTGTCACGGACCAGCCTCTGTAACCCATGTGGTACAAGTCTGTGTCAGGGAACAGCCTCTGTAACCCATGTGGTACAAGTCTGTGTCAGGGAACAGCCTCTGTAACCCATGTGGTACATGTCTGTGTAGGTAGGTATAACTCAAATTGTCCTGTCAAATTTCGCCCCCCCCCCCACCCACCCGCAAGAAAAAAATAAAATAAAAAATACTCTCCCTCATATATATTTCAGACCCCCACCCTCCCCTCCAAGGACCCCAGCCGCTGCCGACGCCTCGTTGCTCGGCAACCCCTCGATAACCAGAGACCATATCCGCCTATTGGTAGACTCTCAGCGCCCCTGGCGATCAAACGGTACAACACCATGTAAGCGTCACGTGACCCGCGATATCATGACGGACGGATCTAGCCCAGTAAACCTGCGCCAGGGCTAGGACGGATCCATGCGAGTGGTAACGAAAGACGGTTGGTTAGGGGCGCACCATTTCATATCAGGGGGGGAGGGCCTAGAAAATATTTGAAAAAAATAGTTTGTTGTGACTATTTGGGGGAAAAAATGTTTGCTTTACAGATGCTACAAAAAAAAAAATCATAATTCCAAAAAAAATGCTTTATAAAATTTCCTTGTGGGTGTCTACAGAAATAAATAATTTTATGACAAAGATACAAAAAAATAAATAAAATGTCGATTAATTTGTGAAAAAAAAAATTGCATGGTAATTTATTTTCTAGCCCCCGCCCCCCCTAATATGAAATGGTGCGCCCTTTAGGGGTGAGGGTTTGGTAGCGTAGACCAGGGAGGGGCGTGAAGACGGGTATGGTAGGGTGATAGCGTATGCCGGGGGGTGAAGAACAGGGAGGGAGGGAAGGGAATAGGCCTGTTCTTTCAATAATACAATTCCTCTGCCTCGAGCCGTCGTTCCGCTTTGTCCCGCCAGGGGAGGGCAGTTGATTGAACCCCATATAAAATGCATATGTAATTGTGAGTGTACATGGCCCGTTTATTGTCCGCACCTTGGATCAGTTGGGCGAGATCACTGGCCCCATGAACACGGCATTACCGCGCCACCCCACAACCCCTGGAGCCCCCTATCGAGAATTATCAATGGACTAGCCAGTGAGATAATCATTATGTAGATCCCATAGCCTCGGGTTATATATATAGTCTTGTTCTCCAGTTATGCTGTGCCTCCAAAATTCCTTGCTAATTATCCGGGTAATGGGGGCTGAACACATGTGGTGTATGGCCAGTCATTTTATGACCCTCTACATAATGGATTGACCCGCGCTGATCCCCAATAGAGACAGCCAGAGCCCGTCCGGTAGAGGCGCTGTCAACCTTCGCTCTCCTCTAGGCTTTGGGCCGCACTATAGGCTGCTCATGTCGCAACCCTGCATGTGTGGTGATGCCTGCTGGCGTGACGCCTTAGGAGTCGGTCGTATGTCCTCGGTTGCGTTTGCTTGATAATAATTCTTTCAGTTCTTGACTTGTTCCGATGTAGAATCAGTGACAGAACCCAAGCGGTGTCAATGTCGTGAAGTCATCGTGAGCGATATGCGTGCGTAAGTTGTCACGTCATCATCTGGCGTAAGGATCTGGTTGCCATGGGAACTTCCGAAGTGACGATCTCCCGGCAGGGGGCGTTCCACATATAGGGCTTTATAGTCCCGGTCACGTTAGTCTAGGGGTAATTTATAACGTATCAATAAAACAATGGACAAAATGAGGGCGCGAGATTGTAATTACATAATACAGTAAAAATCTTCTTTCTTTCCTCCTTATTCTTTCTAGTTCTCGTCATACATCGCAGCTAGTATTCTTTCGTACAAGTCCGTTTCTCTCAGCATTCACAGATATAATTAAACAATATAAACAAGTCATAATTATTGGTCAAGGTATATACATATACATTGGTGGCAATACATGTTTGAACTTATGAAATATAAACAAATAAGTACACTTGAGACACTTACGTGAACATTCACCATTTCCGTTAACATATCTGGCACCCAGCTCTCACGTCATCTTCTAGCAGCGAGACAGCTTGTCACCTTGGCACACAGCCGCACAATATACAAAACCTGGCACACAGCCTCACAATATCATGGCACACAGCCTCACAATATCATAGCACACAGCAGCATGATATAATGGCACACAGCCTAACAAAGCGCTGGCACACAGCCTAACAACGCGCTGGCACACAGCCTCACCATAGTAACCTCATCTGTCATCTGTCTCTGTTTATCTCTTTACTGCGGTTCTATATATACCGGCTACTGCCACTCCCATCTCTACTGCAATTAACCAAAGACACTAAAATTAACTCGTACACAGTCACGCAATTAGACCTTCCCAGATGCTGACATCTAGAACGCTCACGCAACTTGATTACTTGGCCAACTTTGGCACTCCTTCACACAGATGAAACTGACATCGACACCGATAACTCAAAACTATAACTCGAAAAAACATGAATCCGTGACAGTCCCACTATCCCACATTAAATTTAACCGTCAGAACTATCGTCCATACACGAATATTGAAACTGCATCTGATCGAAGACATATCCGCAGTTCGGCATCAAATAAACAATTGTTTAGCATTTACTGTCCTACTGGTAACGTACCAGACGAATTCATTCGATTTTGATTAAGTAGAAGAAATGTTACTTCAAACAAGGTTTTAGAGTTCGATTGACGTCAAAGGCGTGAAACGCTTTAAACTGTGACCCAGCGTTATTTAAACAACTGTGTTCTCATCCATTGTGGGCGTAGAGCAACGGAATGTCTATATTTTTCAAATGGTGCATCAAAATTTAGCCTAAACTACCATTTAAAATCCACTGGTCGTGTTGACCATAACACATGCAATACTCCTAGCATAGAATATCGGACTGATTCGTTGTCCGGTATATGTACATAGAAATGTTTGTGGGGTGTGACATAATTATTTGATATTGAAATGGAAAACAATACCTCTGTTCTTCATGCAATGCAACTTATCAAAAGTTGTCTCTCCTATGAGCAGAATTAGTCTGATTTTAAAACATAAAAAAAGGAAATATAACACAAAAATGCTCTCTAAGTGTGTCTACTCTTAGACCGTTTTTATTGATGTATGTCTAATGTCCCTTAAGTAACGATTGACCAGTCATTCGATCAGTCACGTCAACATCGCTCGACGCCCGACACCCCTCAGCATGTAACCTACACCACATTGGGATTATTATAAGCGTTATTTCTCATCGCCAAGTCCGCCATGACACTGGGAGTATGATAACTCCCTTGGTGAGAACGGCTGAAGGTCAGACGGCCAACCCCCCAGCTGTGCCGCCCTTATGGAGATCAAAGTCACATCCCCTCCCCCTCCGCCTCCGCCTCCCACCCCCTCCCCCTCCCCCTCCCTCTCCCCCTCATGCCGTCTGGAGCGGCCAGGGATTGCCCCGTCGGATTAGCCAACCTATCCGCATTATATAGCGCTAAACATTTACGCCTCCTTCATGCTAGTTTTTTTTCTTGATCCGCTGTTTGACGGAACCGCATTTATTGTCAAGTCACGTGCCACATGACGTCACGAGAGACGCCCCCCCCCCCCCCCACCACCACCACCATCCCCACGAGGCGCGCTCCGCCCCTAGCGGCGCCACGTCGCGATGTGCCGAGACCGTCAACAGCGTCAATTATTCATACTCCCATATCGAGGCATCAACGTACATGCATGCGGCATCCTTAAGGCCGTATGTAGATGGCTAATGTCTCACGGTAGGGGGTCGTCTTGGGTCGAAGGCCGTGCGGGAGCCACGCGATCTGCCATCCCAGCATACAAGGAGGAAGGTGTGCTGGTATCTTTGGGTCACGTGGCAAACAATGGCGACATACGCTCCACGTGGTAGGCGGGTACAATAGACGATTGACATCCATCATTTGATGAAGCCGTGAATCAATTATGTACGCCGTTACATTTATCTGTGGGAATTATCGCCCAATATTCGAGATAACTCCAGATAATGTTGTATGGCCTTTCTCCTCCCCCTTTTGCTGTCTCACATGACGTAGTAACATTAGTTTACACATTACCGGGTTAAAGATTATTTTGTGGTTATGTTGTGGAGTTGCTTCTATTTAACATCATGATATAATCTTCCCACCATAGATATCATTTATCGTGTACGATTGGTCGGTAGTTGTTTATATATGCAGGACACTTTAACCACTTCTAGTCATATCGCGTCAATGGGAGAGGGAGGGAGAGTGGAGCCATGCCTCCGGGGGTAACCCCCTACTCTTTACGAAGAAGGACCTTGGATCTTTATCCTGCGACCACACAGACATGGTCATAGCGGGGCGCGAACCACCAATCCACGTGCCGTTAGGTTCTCAGGTGGCCAGAGCACTCAATGCGAGCGCTCTAGCCCACTGAGCTACCGGGCCGGCTCACGTGCACGAAGGCCACTGACTGGCGAACAACGGTACACACACACACACAACAAACCTTTCCTGAAGAAAACAAACTAGGCGGAAATTATCTCGTATCTTCACGTGTTGAATTGATTCCGCCCCGAAAAAAAGTCCCGTTGCCTGATTGGCGCACCAGCTGAGGCTGCGTAGTAATCGTCTCCTAAAAGCCATTTCGTGACACTTTCTTTTTGTTCTGCATAGCCAAATGAATGCCACCTTTTTATACTAAGGCCATGTTTCAGCAATTCGCGAACGGCCTGAAAGCTCGCTTAGTGCGTACTCACGTCATCGTGTCTACGGAAGGCTTGCAGACCGAAATCTGTCCCGTTGGGAACCTTGGTGAGTGGAATAGAGTGGGAGCGAGAGGGACCACAATACAAAAAAACTGCAGTAGGCTGCGGCCGACGTAGTCTATTCTGACAGCCGCGTCAAACGAGAGAACACGACCTTAACTGGGGTTAATGAATTTAACATGTCCTTCGTGCCCCGGTAGTGGCCTTTGCTAGACGGCCAGCGTGGTCGGGTGAACAGAGGCTGCATGCTCCACATGTTATGACCTCTAACCTCCTGGGATGACCTTTAATCATGAATAATAAGTACGCGGTGAGAGAAGAAGCGTTGTTCGTTAGCGAGATAATCACAACCGTATCCTAAGACGTTCAACAGTAGACCGATCCAGGCTGTCAATCATGCACTGACGTCACTTTGCTTTTGCTTTTACCCAATCGTGTGGTGAACAAAGGTCTTCCACGTGCGTTTTGTCGGACAAACAATTCGGACAAACAAAGCGGCATGTTGCTTTCTTGTCAGTTTCAGAGAAGAGTACTGCTCACTTGCACCTGCCATCAGCTATGTTTGTCAATTTCATACTCACGATTAAAGAAAAAGGAATCAAGCATGGGCGGGGCTTAGTGTGGGCGGGGCTTAGTGTGGGCGGGGCTTAGTGTCGGCGGGGCTTAGTGTCGGCGCCTGGATCGGTCTATTGTAAAAAGAAAACCGTTACAACACGTCTTCCAGCATGTCACAGTGACAGTGAATTAGTTCGCTTAAATAACTGAGCGAATATAAGGGGCAATTAACATCAGTCAATGATTACCCCCACAATATATTACATTCTGCCAGTGTTAATCCCTTGTATAATTCAATAAACAATATGTCAGGTTGATAATTGACCATTTATTCTTTAAGAAAAATATCGCCATGTATTTCTCCTGGCGTAACTAGTTCTACTTCCGGTATGCGTAGTGAATTTATATGTTTATATGTATATATGACTCTGCAGCTACTGGACTATTAGCATTCCTTTCCAACGGACCCGTGTCCTCGTTTTTAGACCTGAATAGCGTGGAGGACATCTCGATGTGGGGACATTCATCTTTCATCGTTAAGACTGGCGTGACGGGACCGGGGGGACTTGATCCGCTGCCCTGGAAGCGCCTCCCCAGCCCCCCAGTAAGTCACAGGCTATTACTGCCTAGGACCAGGCCGGCCTCTCGCCTGTCATGGCCGCTATGGACCCAGCGGAGGTCCGCAGCAAATCTCTGCTAGGTGGCGCTGTGTTCCGGTGGTAACATCCGCCATGACACCCGTGGTCCCGGTCACGTGCCATCTGGCGGGGATGTCCGGGTTCAAAGGTCATTGCCGGTGCATTGTGGGTGATGGGGGGCGGGGAGGTTGGCGGCAAGGTCATCGACAAGGTCAAGGTCAGGGATGAAAAGGCGGTGCTTCGCCGTGGGTTGTGGGTCCTTTTCCTACGTCCCCAGACGGTTCACTTCAGCGGGTGAGACGGAGGGTGGGGTTCATTAAAGGGGGGGGGGGGGTACACAGTGTCGTGGGAGCGTCAGGAGGAAGGGGCGTAAGGCGGTGCTGGTGTACCAAGCTGGAGAGTGTACCAAGCTGAGTGTACCAAGCTGGAGGGTGTACCAAGCTGGGTGTACCAAGCTGCAGAGTGTACCAAGCTGGGTGTACCAAGCTGGAGGGTGTACCAAGCTGGGTGTACCAAGCTGCAGAGTGTACCAAGCTGGGTGTACCAAGCTGGGTGTACCAAGCTGCAGAGTGTACCAAGCTGGGTGTACCAAGCTGGGTGTACCAAGCTGGTGGCTGTACCAAGCTAGGTGTACCAAGCTGGAGGGTGTACCAAGCTGGGTGTACCAAGCTGGAGGGTGTACCAAGCTGGGTGTACCAAGCTGGAGGGTGTACCAAGCTCGGTGTACCAAGCTGGAGGGTGTACCAAGCTGGTTGTACCAAGCTGCAGAGTGTGCCAAGCTGGGTGTACCAAGCTGGAGGGTGTACCAAGCTGGGTGTACCAAGCTGGAGGGTGTACCAAGCTGGGTGTACCAAGCGGGAGGGTGTACCAAGCTGGGTGTACCAAGCTGCAGAGTGTACCAAGCTGGGTGTACCAAGCTGGAGGGTGTACCAAGCTGGGTGTACCAAGCTGGAGGGTTTACCAAGCTGGGTGTACCAAGCTGGAGGGTGTACCAAGCTGGGTGTACCAAGCTGGAGGGTGTACCAAGCTGGGTGTACCAAGCTGGAGGGTGTACCAAGCTGGGTGTACCAAGCTGGAGGGTGTACCAAGCTGGGTGTACTAAGCTGGAGGGTGTACCAAGCTGGGTGTACCAAGCTGTAGGGTGTACCAAGCTGCGTGTACCAAGCTGGAGGGTGTACCAAGCTGGGTGTACCAAGCTAGAGGGTGTACCAAGCTGGGTGTACCAAGCTGGAGGATGTACCATGTTGGAGTGTTACGAAGTTGAAAGGTGTACCAAGCTTGAGGGTGTACACAGACTGCTGTACCGGTAAGAGAGTAAATATCTGTGTTCCGCCGATGGTCAGTGTTCAGCCGATGCTCAGTGTTCAGCCGATGGTCAGTGTTCAGTCGATAGTCAGTGTTCAGTCGATGGTCAGTGTTCAGCCGATGGTCAGTGTTCAGTCGATGATCAGTGTTCAGTCGATGGTCAGTGTTCAGCCTAAGGTCAGTGTTCAGCCGATGGTCAGTGTTCAGTCGATAGTCAGTGTTCAGCCTAAGGTCAGTGTTCAGCCGATGGTCAGTGTTCAACCGATGGTCATTGTTCAGCCGATTGTTAGTGTTTCAGCCGATTGTTAGTGTTCAGCCTAAGGTCAGTGTTCAGCCGATAGTCAGTGTTCAGCCTAAGGTCAGTGTTCAGCCGATGGTCAGTGTTCAGCCTAAGGTCAGTGTTTAGCCGATGGTCAGTGTTCAGCCGATGCTCAGTGTTCAGCCGATGGTCAGTGTTCAGCCTAAGGTCAGTGTTCAGCCGATGGTCAGTGTTCAGCAGATGGTCAGTGTTCAGCCTAAGGTCAGTGTTCAGCTGATGGTCAGTGTTCAGCCGATGTTCAGTGTTCATCCGATAGTCAGTGTTCAGCCTAAGGTCAGTGTTCAGCCGATGGTCAGTGTTCAGCCGAGGGTCAGTGTTCAGCCTAAGATCAGTGTTCAGCCGATGGTCAGTGTTCAGCCTAAGGTCAGTGTTCAGCCGATGGTCAGTGTTCAACCGATGGTCAGTGTTCATCCGATAGTCAGTGTTCAGCCTAAGGTCAGTGTGCAGCCGATGGTCAGTGTTCAACCGATGGTCATTGTTCAGTCGATTGTTAGTGTTCAGCCTAAGGTCAGTGTTCAGCCGATGGTCAGTGTTCAGCCTAAGGTCAGTGTTCAGCCGATGGTCAGTGTTCAGCCTAAGGTCAGTGTTCAGCCGACGGTCAGTGTTCAGCCGATGATCAGTGTTCAGCCGATAGTCAGTGTTCAGTCGATGGTTAGTGTTCAGCGATGGTCATTGTTCAGCCTAAGGTCAGTGTTCAGCCGATGGTCAGTGTTCAGCCGATGGTCATTGTTCAACCTAAGGTCAATGTTCAGCCGATGGTAGGTGTGCAGTCTAAGGTCAGTGTTCAGCCGATGGTCAGTGTTCAGCCGATGGTCAGTGTTCAGCCTAAGGTCAGTGTTCAGCCGATGGTCAGTGTTCAGCCGATGGTCAGTGTTCAGCCTAAGGTCAGTGTTCGGCCGATGGTCAGTGTTCAGCCGATAGTCAGTGTTCAGCTGATGGTCAGTGTTCAGCCGACTGTCAGTGTTCAGCCTAAGGTCAATGTTCAGCCGATGGTAGGTGTGCAGCCGACCCTTCCTCCGCCACACGCCTCTCCCCAGCGACCAGTCACTCCAGGCAGAAGGTCGCCATCAAGATTCCCAGGTCTCCACTACATATTTGATGACGGCGACAGGGATTCCAAGTCAGGAATTAGACCGACGGGTTGTAAAGGCTTCTGCGTCTGAATTCTCGGCCACCGTCTCTACTGGACATGCCGGGTCGTCAAGGTCACGTGGCGATCATGTGACCTGGCGGATAACAAAGGACAGGATGTGACGTAGGTCGCGGGGGGCTGGGGAGGTGTGGGGGGGGGGGGTCCGTATCGAGACAATGTTACGACGCCTTTAAAATGGTGGATTACTACCAAGTTGTTGTTTGACCTTTGCTGGAATCGCCCGTGAGCACCAAAGGCGTCAGGGTAGTCGATGCACACAATGGAGGGAGGACAGTGTTATAACTTGCATAGCGGCGCACCCAGCGAACCATGAAATAATTCATATGGTAATGGAATGTTTCCTATCACCGTACCTAAAAGAGGGATTCGCCGCTCCGCCATTTTAGTTTTTCGTTTTATGGTCAAGTGCCAACACTTTACAGCCTAGAGTTGATGCTAAAAGTCAAACAACAATAAAAAAGTATGCACCAAATATATATATATAGCATCGCATCATTTGAAGGTTACGTTATGTAACAGGAAGGTTACCTGGGAATTATATATACGCTTTCAAACATAATCCCCACTCAAGGAAAGGGGATGTTACATGACTAACTGTTAAAGTCAAACTTTCTCCAATGACTCTTTTTTAGGCAGACCACTGTTTTTTCATACAAGTACAAAGTCATCTGATGTGTGGACACCCCAGGTCGTAAAGAATTGGTGGACCCCCCCCGGTCATTTCCACCCCCCTCCTCGGTCGCAAGTTTGCAGATCTTCCCACCGCCCCCTAATTTTTTTCAAATTCCTAGATGCGCCGCTGGGATGTCCCACAACGGTTGATTTGTGTGCGACCACCACAAAGGCAGCCAAAGTATACAGCATTGATCGCCGTGACAACCAAGTCGTCACCTTTATGGCTTGATGGCTCGCGGCTCTGCCCTCTCTAGTCGAGGTTACACCACAAGGTACGCCATCGACCTGTACACCGAGAGATAAGCCAGCGGACGAACGACTGGAGGGGATTAGGAAGAACGAAGAGAGGAATACCAAGAGAGGATTTTGAAAAGAACATTTCGAAGAGAGCATTACCAAGAGAGGATTTCGAAGAGAACATGACGAAAAGATGCGTGCAAAGAACGAAAGAGAAGTACGACGGGAACGATTACTAAGAAGGGATTACGAAGAACGAATACAAGATTACGAGCAGAGAATTACTAAGTGAGCATTGGGAAGAGAGTATTAGGAAGAAAAGATTACGAAGAGAAAATGACGAAGAGAGCATTACGATGAAAAGATTACGAAGGGGATTACAAAGACAGGATTATGAAGAGCAGTATTACAAAGACGACGATAACAACGAGTCCGATTGAAGCCAACCTCATGCAGAGAAATAGTACGAGGAAAAGAGGAAGAGAACGATAGTAGCAGGAATAAGCAACAGTGTGACGAGCGGAAGTAGAACTAATGTGCTCACAAAGAGCCAGATCACGACAAACACAATGAAGAGAAAGGACACGAAGAGAACGAAAAAGAAACAGACAACGCGAAGTCAGCGACAAGCCAGGTTAAGCGGGCCGATGTTTTGAAGATGAGAAAAACTCTTAAAGAGAAAAACTACAACGAGAACGAAAGATCCTAAGCACGAACAGACAGACAAGGGAAAAACAGAAAGCAACCAGAAATTAAATCAAGAGAATGACAACGAACAGAAAGACAGCGAAGAGAAAAACAGTCAAGGGAAAGACAACGCGGAGAAACGCCTCGTAAAGACAGACGACGTGGAGAAACACCATGAAGGCAAAAACCGCGAAAATAAGAAGACAACAATTACCCAGAGACAGACAGAGGGATTGTGTCACGGAGAACAGACTTGACCAATCGTCACTTCCCATGGTGATTGCCAAAGATGGATGTCCCAGAGTGGTGGTGTGTATTCACTGGGGGATTCGCAGAATGAAGCCCTAGCTTCGGAAGGCAGCTTGAGATAATGGTGACATAGATCACCAGACGAGTCTCTCTCCCCGTGGATCTGCCGATAATAACTGGCGGCCATGTTAGAGGTCTGTCTTATCCACTCCGTCTGTTGCAATCAGTGTTAATATGTTTCCTTCTTACTTCCTTCCTTGTGTTCGCAGTCTTCATTCTGTTGTTATCGTCGTTTTCATGTCAGCTGCATGCGTGAAACATTTAATCATTTATCGCCCTTCTACTCCATGTGTCTTACTCCCATATGTCGTGGCCCTGAACGATTATGCTGGAAATGCACTGTGGCATTTTATTCTGCAGGGTTTCATCCTTTGGGGTCACGTGGCCTCTTTGCTCTGTTACTTCTTTCCTGAGGCTGGCAGGACCCAAGTCAGCGTTTAAAGTCATTCCAGCCCCAAAATAGTGGGGTATAAACCCCCTTTTAACTATAAATGCCAAGTTGTTTTGTGGCATCTGTTGTGACCAGCATCGACTGCAGGTTAAAATGCGATCCATCTTGTCATCGGGTAAAAGAACTCTTAAAGGCGTGTTCATATCCGTCTCTTGAGGCTCCAACCAGAGACTAGGTGTGGGTGGGTGAGACAGGGGCGGGTTGGCGACAGGCCCACCATTTGGCCACATTTGGGTTCCCATGCTTGAATGTCGGCGGTCGTCAAGCCGTGTTGAAGGGTATTGTGGCGCGGTGAAAAAAAAACCTGACGGTCTGGGAGGAGAGCAGTAGGGGTGGGCTAGGTGGGGAGTGGGAGGGGATGAGGAGGGGCGGGTGGAGGAGCGTGGTGCTGCCACCGAGGGAGGCCTCACATATCCCGTATCAACCCATCATACCTTCCCACCCTTCCCCACCCACCCTCATCTCGCCGATGCACACAAACTTTGATATGCCTGACGGGCACACAAACTTTGATATGCCTGACGGGCACACAAACTTTGATATGCCTGACGGATCTGGGACCACCGCGAAATGTCAACGACCAAAATAACGACTTGGTCATTACATCGTATTTATACCCAAAGACCCCCCCCCCCCACCCCCTCTCCGCCTCCTTTCCCCTTACCTCCTCCCCCACCCTACTTCCTCGCCCAATGCCTAGCGCAGCCGAACAGACGGAAACATCCGGTGTTGTCATGGTGATGGATTGTCTTTCATTTTTCCAGAGGTGCCAGAAACGACAGTCCTGGTTGTCAAGCCATCAGCCACGGTAATAACTGGCCCATGCCTCTTTCACTTTAACACCAATGTGTTCTGCTTCCCTGTTTTTTCGCAATGAAGGATCATAATTCTGTGCTAGATGTAACAATTGATGAGACGTCTGACCCGCCGGCCCCCCGCTCCAAGATCCCTATACCGCTCCTATCTCCTCTCTCCCCCAAACCTTGCTCCCTTCCGTCGGTGTTATAGGGGATCTGCCACGCAGCAACATAGATGTAACAATTGATGAGACGCCAAATAAACCCCCATTATAACCAGGTACGTCACTCTTGATACAGTAGGATAATTAACATGCATATTTAACGCGTGATGTGGAGGTGTGACTTGGCTAGTATTCCGGTTATGTGGTATCACCGGATCGTGAATGCAACTGGATTATTCCGCATAGCCTAAACCAATCGGTAGGTGGCGCTCTTTAAAGGAATCAGCGCTTGACACGTGATCTGTTAGACTGGGTCCCTGCAGAGACTCCACGCCTCCTCACGTCTGACCCGCCGGCCCCCCGCTCCAAGATCCCTATACCGCTCCTATCCCCTCTCTCCCCCAAACCTTGCTCCCTTCCGTCGGTGTTATAGGGGATCTGCCACGCTATTTCAGGGAAAGGATGGGGGAGGACGGAAGGAGGGAGAGTGGGGCAGAAGCCAGGAAAGAAATGTAATCACAGAAAATTGCAAAGGTGGATACTAAAGGCGGTGAGAGGCGGATGGCAGGCAGGCGCGGGGGGAACGGCAGGGAGGGGGGTGGGGGAGTAGGGTGGGAGGAGGCCAGGAGCTAGGGCAGACAGGGGAGGCAGTGAGACAGTGCCCAGAGGGGGTTCCATTCCATGCCATCCGGGTTTCATGCCTCAGGGCCATGTGGACACCTGGCTAAATATAGGATGGGAAAAATCTTCATCGCGTCGGGTTGACGGGAAATGAAATGGCATGGTCTGGTAATCTGGGGGGACGATGGGAGGGGAGGGGGGGGGGGGTACCTGAAAATACCCTGCCTCGCCAAAACTGTACGTGATATTATAGATGTTCTTGGTAATAGATTTGTGACTGTAATACGGCATTCATGTCGTACCAATACCCCCTCCCCATCTACCACACCACCACAAGGCGGGGCACTGACGGTTTGGTGGCCACGTTCCAGCCGCCGACACCACCACCCACCACCCACCCCCACACACCCGGGCAAATTCCGGAAATCCCATGCTCTGCATATGGAACAGAACATATGACGTTCCCAGTTTTGTGATAGGCCTAACAAATTATGACGTAAACAGTTATGACGTATCAGACTATGACGTACATAATGTCATGCAGAAGCCCTCGGACCCATTGTTATCCGGTAATGTCGTGTGCCTTGGAATTTAAATTACACGAAGTACTCACTGTTTGTCCGACTTTTTCGTGGCACTTCGAAGATTTTTCGTTGCCACATGATTGGATAAAAGCAACAGTGACGTCAATGAATGATTGACAGCCTGGACCGGTCTGTTGGTCGGCTTGAGCAGAGGTTTCAAGCTGGGCGATAATCGAAACTAAAGAGCCGGATGGCGGGGGAGGGTGTCGCGGTGACAACAGGAATCTGACGAATCAAAGGGCGCATAAAGAAAGCGTTAACTGTTTATTAACCAGACCCATTTGGATGTCTACCAGAAGATTACACCCCCCTCCTCCCATGGTGAGAGGAACCTGTCATCAATAGCATTACACCTTATTTGGCAAGATGGACGAGAATTGTCCGCCCTGTCTGACCCACGCCGAATCTCTGGGGCGGTGGCATGTGGTGCTGTGTGGCGGTGATTGGGTATGGGTGGGGAGGGGCGCGGCATAGGCCTCAGGTTACCATGGAGCTAAACGCCCCCCACAAGCTCCACCTCACCCCCCCCCCCTCCTCCCCTCCGGCCCGCCTCCCACCCCTGGTCTGGTTGGAGTGGTTACGTTATCACCAGTCACCATTCCCCATTTCAAGGTCATGGGATCTCTATTCAAGGACGCGCCTCCCGCCATTTGGTCCCGTTAGATCCTTGCTCGTTCGGATTGCATTTATAACCTGGTTCCTGGTTTCCCATGGCGCCCCGTTTTCAGGGCAAATGCGGGGTACTAGCTTACTGCTGTTGAATCGGTCAAGGTCATGAGTTTGGCCGGCTATTGGGCGATCTCCAACACAAGAAAAATGCCAGACTGCGAGCAGATGTGTCTATTTGTTGTGTGTCACATAAGGGGCGTATGTAGAAATTTGGGTGGTTGTTCACTGAAAATTTGCGACCAGGGGAGGGGGGTACGTCAATTTACGGCCGGGGGGTGGGGGGGGGCCTCCACACCTCAGACGACCTTAATTTTTCATGGAAAAATGTCATTGAAAATATGTCGACTTTAAAGCAATATGTTCTGTAATTTTTATATTACCAATCTCTTCTCTATGTCAAATAAGTATATTCTGTCTTGAATTTAAATCCTGAAAGCCTGTGGGCTATCTGGAGAAAAACAAATTTGTTCACCGGAGCAGAAGTTGGTGGCCGGCTTTATATCCCTGCGTGCCTGTTCGCTGTTCGGTATTCCATGTGATGTCGACCGCGGCTCGCTAGGACGTCCGCCCGCGCGAGTCCGCGCGGTTTTATGTTGAAATATTTTTTTTACAGACTCAACAAGATATGAAACATATATGCACCATAATTTTGAGACACTTTTAGTCTTGAGTCTAAAATAAATAATAATCTAAGCTGGCGCATGTAAGAAGGCTGCTTTAACAATCCTTAACATCCCGTCGCTTGAGGGGTGAGTGTAAACCCCCTAACCCCCCCCCCTCCCACGCCCCTGGGATCTGCCACTGCAAATGACCGATCGCTTTCATTTCTCAGCCAAAGAAACGGTTTCCTTGGTGATGGTATTTCGTCAGGTTTCTTCCTACAAGGCGCATGGTGGGTGGGTGAGATTACTGTGGTAATGGTGGGCCGGTGAGATTATTTTTGTAATGGTGCGCGGGCGAGATTACTGTGGTAATGGTGGGTGGGTGAGATTACTGTGGTAATAATTGGTGGGTGAGATTACTGTGGTAATGGTGGGTGGGTGAGATTACTGTGGTAATAGTGGGTGGGTGAGATTACTGTGGTAATGGTTGGTGGGTGAGATTATTTTCGTAATGGTGGGCGGGTGAGATTACTGTGGTAATGGTGGGTGGGTGAGATTACTGTGGTAATGATTGGTGGGTGAGATTACTGTGGTAATGATGGGCTGGTGAGATTATTTTGGTAATGGTGGGCGGGTGAGATTACTGTGGTAATGGTGGGTGGGTGAGATTACTGTGGTAATAATTGGTGGGTGAGAGTCCTGTGGTAATGGTTGGTGGGTGAGATTACTGTAGTAATGGTGGGTGGGTGAGATTTCTGTGGTAAAAATTGGTGGGTGAAATTAGTGTGGTAATGGTGGGCGGGTGAGATTACTGTGGTAATGGTGGGCGGTGAAATTACTGTGGTAATGGTGGGCTGGTGAGATTATTTTGGTAATGGTGGTCGGGTGAGATTACTGTGGTAATGGTGGGTGGGTGAGATTACTGCGGTAATGGTGGGCTGGTGAGATTATTTTGGTAATGGTGCGCGGGTGAGGTTACTGTGGTAATGGTTGGTGGGTGAGATTACTGTGGTAATGGTGCGCGGGTGAGATTACTGTAGTAATGGTGGGTGGGTGAGATTACTGTGGTAATGGTGGGTGGGTGAGATTACTGTGGTAATGGTGGGCGGGTGAGATCACTGTGGTAATGGTGGGCGGGTGAGATTATGTGGTAATAGTTGGTGGGTGAGATTACTGTGGTAATGGTGGGCTGGTGAGATTATTTTGGTAATGGTGTGCGGGTGAGATTACTGTGGTAATGGTGGGCGGGTGAGATTGCTGTGGTAATGGTGGGTGGGTGAGATTACTGTGGTAATAATTGGTGGGGGAGATTACTGTGGTAATGGTGCGCGGGTAAGATTACTGTGGTAATGGTAGGCGGGTGAGATTACTGTGGTAATGGTGGGTGGGTGAGATTACTGTAGTAATGGTTGGTGGGTGAGATTACTGTGGTAATGGTGGGCGGGTGAGATTACTGTGGTAAGGGTGGGCGGGTGAGATTACTTTGGTAATGGTCGGCGGTTGAGAGTCCTGTGGTAATGGTTGGTGGGTGAGATTACTGTGGTAATGGTTGGTGGGTGAGATTACTGTGGTAATGGTTGGTGGGTGAGATTACTGTGGTAATGTTTGGTGGGTGAGATTACTGTGGTAATGTTTGGCGGTTGAGAGTCCTGTGGTAATGGTTGGTGGGTGAGATTACTGTGGTAATGGTTGGTGGGTGAGATTACTGTGGTAATGTTTGGTGGGTGAGATTACTGTGGTAATGTTTGGTGGGTGAGATTACTGTGGTAATGGTGGGCGGGTGAGATTACTGTGGTAATGGTGGGCGGGTGAGATTACTTTGGTAATGGTCGGCGGTTGAGAGTCCTGTGGTAATAGTTGGTGGGTGAGATTACTGTGGTAATGGTTGGTGGGTGAGATTACTGTGGTAATGTTTGGTGGGTGAGATTACTGTGGTAAGGGTTGGTGGGTGAGATTACTGTGGTAATGGACCAGAGTGCCACGAGATAGAAACGGGACGGTGGGGTGCAAAGTAGATCCTCTATCTCTTTCAAGGCAATGTTGAAATATTGGAATGTCGATATTGTAATCATATGTATTTCATTACAATCTTATATAGTTAGGAACTACTTTATTCGTCATTGTTCACATTACGGAAGCCTTGTTTTCTAAGTCACCACACAAGGCTCTAGTCATTACATCTTACTTTACTGAAAACATCGCCCCCTGAAAAGCGATATGAGGGAATTAACACTTCTGCTTTAAAATATACCTTAAACACATATGTGACACCTGCTGTAGCAATGACATGACATGACAATGTCCGACGGTCCCCCATTTACAGACGGCATGATAAAAATATATGCAATCGATAACTTTGTAGCTTAACATGGACTTGTGCATTCCTTTGTGTGTCTTGAAATTGACAAGTTCTGACAACATCTACTAGCTCGCCTCAGCTCAACTCGGCTGATTACACTGTGACACTTAGCGGATTCAATATTAACAACTATTATTAACATATTCTCTCCTGTTCCTTATAAAGATAATGCACAGTTTTTTCTGTTCATTATTAAAATAATGCAGTGTTTTGTCGTTCTTTATTTAAATAACGCACACTTACGTTAATAAAACACGGCTAGGTCTGTTTTTCCGATGCATTCTTCCAGATAATGAACACTTGTCAAGGGCACATTATCCTGGGAAATATAATTCCAAAAACATTTTTTTAGCGAGAGGTTTTACTTATAACAATAAGTGCAGATCAGAATAACTCATGTTGGTAAAGTACAAATGAATTAGGAACAATTAATTAATTAAGAACAATTACTTAATTAATTAAAAGTATGTGCCACACAAACCCCTAGAAATACATGTATGGAAGTCGATATGCATCCTTGTCATGCCCCCCCCTCTCCTCTCCTTCCTCTCCCCACACCCCCCACGCAGGATCCGCCACTGACTGTTAGCCATGGAGGCTCACTCTCAGCGCATTCAATCTCATTTAACGTCCCTCGTTATGTAATGCGCGTGCAATGAACCCTATAATCTTAAAACAACGTTTTCATACCCACATCCCTGACATCAGAAATCACCAGCGACCAACGGTTTCTATCCGGTTTTTTTCTGTAACTAATTATGCACATGTGAACCTGAGATCTGCTCCTAGCGTGTCCGCAACGGACAAGATAGCACAGCCACCTTGGACGTAAAATCTCAGGTACTCACCCCCACGCCTGCCCCCTGCCCCCCCCCACCCCTCCCTTCGTGACTACTTCCGCGCCACCCTCGATGTCACTCTTGCACGCACGCCAGTGGGGCACGAGTCCCGCAAGTAGGGTGCAATTCTTGGCGGTGCCAAGAGTTGCACCCCCCGCCCCCCGCCACGTACTTGACTGTCTCTTCACATCCAATTAGAGCAGCCGTCTTTGCTTCTCGCTGCCGTATGTCATATTGGAACCTTTGTAATTAACGCCCAAAGTATTTGTTTCTCTGTTGTTGTTCCACATGTTGTTTGAGGGCTGATAATACAGAATGGGTTGCTTTGCCTCATAGCTCTCATCCGCTTTAACCGTCACGTACGCCTTGGTAACTCACGGCAGGTTGTCCAACAGGCTTGATGGAGAGTTATCACCCATTACCACGGCTTTAACCGCTTCCGCTTTATCAGGGGACATGCTGCAAATAACGCGGCATCGACAGCGCTCAGTGAAATGAGTTTAGATTTTTCTTCCATTTACTTTCTGCCCCACGAGGACGGAACCAGGTGCAAAGCTCCATCCCAGAGGGCGCTCCGACAACAGTATATATCACCCCACCCCACCAGATACCCACAGGGACGGCTGGCCCAGAGCCGTGCACTGGCATACAACACGGAATCAACCCCCTCCCCCCCCCTCCCACTACATTCATTGGCACACCCACACACTCCCCACCTCCATAGACACACACCCACCCTCCCCACCTCCATAGAAACACACCCACCCTCCCCACCTCCATAGACACACACCCACCCTCCCCATCCTCATAGATACACACCCACCCTCCCCACCTCCATAGATACACACCCACCCTCCCCACCTCCATAGATACACACCCACCCTCCCCACCTCCATAGACACACACCCACCCTCCCCACCTCCATAGATACACACCCACCCTCCCCACCTCCATAGATACACACCCACCCTCCCCACCTCCATAGACACACACCCACCCTCCCCACCTCCATAGATACACACCCACCCTCCCCACCTCCATAGATACACACCCACCCTCCCCACCTCCATAGACACACACCCACCCTCTCCGCCTCCATAGATACACACCCACCTTCCCCACCTTTATAGATACACACCCACCCTCCCCACCTCCATAGATACACACCCACCCTCCCCACCTCCATAGACACACACCCACCCTCTCCGCCTCCATAGATACACACCCACCCTCCCCACCTCCATAGACATACACCCACCCTTACCACCACCATAGATACACACCCACCCTCCCCACCTCCATAGATACACACCCACCCTCCCCACCTCCATAGACACACACCCACCCTCTCCGCCTCCATAGATACACACCCACCTTCCCCACCTCCATAGATACACACCCACCCTCCCCACCTCCATAGATACACACCCACCCTCCCCACCCCCATAGACACACACCCACCCTCTCCGCCTCCATAGATACACACCCACCTTCCACACCTCCATAGACATACACCCACCCTCCCCACCTCCATAGACACACATCCACCCTCCCCACCTCCATAGACACACACCCACCCTCCCCACCTCCATAGACACACACCCACCCTCCCCACCTCCATAGACACACACCCACCCTTACCACCTCCATAGATACACACCCACCCTCCCCACCCCCATAGACACACACCCACCCTCCCCACCTCCATAGACACACACCCACCCTCCCCACCTCCATAGATACACACCCACCCTCCCCACCTCCATAGACACACACGCACCCTCCCCACCTCCATAGATACACACCCACCCTCCCCACCTCCATAGACACACCCCACCCTCCCCACCTCCATAGATACACACCCACCCTCCCCACCTCCATAGATACACACCCACCCTCCCCACCTCCATAGATACACACCCACCCTCCCCACCTCCATAGACACACACCCACCCTCCCCACCTCCATAGATACACACCCACCCTCCCCACCTCCATAGATACACACCCACCCTCCCCACCTCCATAGACACACACCCACCCTCTCCGCCTCCATAAATACACACCCACCCTCCCCACCGCCATAGACACACACCCACCCTCCCCCCCTCCATAGACACACACCCACCCTCCCCACCTCCATAGATACACACCCACCCTCCCCACGTCCATAGATACACACCCACCCTCCCCACCTCCATAGACACACACCCACCCTCCCCACCTCCATAGACATACACCCACCCTCCCCACCTCGATAGATACACACCCACCCTCCCACCTCCATAGATACACACCCACCCTCCCCACGTCCATAGACACACTCCACCCTCCCCACCTCCATAGATAGACACCCACCCTCCCCACCTGCATAGATAGACACCCACCCTCCCCACCTCCACACACACACCCCACCCTCCCCACCTCCATGGACACACACCCACCCTCCCCACCTCCATAGACACACACCCACCCTCCCCACCTCCATAGACACACACCCACCCTCCCCACCTCCATAGACACACACCCACCCTCTCCACCCCCATAGACACACACCCACCCTCCCCACCTCCATAGGCACACACCCACCTTCCCCACCTCCATAGACACACATCCATCCTCCCCACCTCCAGAGACACACACCCACCCTCCCCACCTCTATAGACATACACCCACCCTTACCACCTCCATAGACACACACCCACCCTCCCCACCCCCATAGATACACACCCACCCTACCCACCTCCATAGACACACACCCACCCTCCCCACCTCCATAGACACACACCCACCCTCCCCACCTCCATAGACACACACCAACCCTCCCCACCTCCATAGACATACACCCACCCTCCCCACCTCCATAGATACACACCCACCCTCCCCACGTCCATAACAACACCCCACCCTCCCCACCTCCATAGATAGACACCCACCCTCCCCACCTGCATAGATAGACACCCACCCTCCCCACCTCCACACACACACCCCACCCTCCCCACCTCCATGGACACACACCCACCCTCCCCACCTCCATAGACACACACCCACCCTCCCCACCTCCATAGGCACACACCCACCCTCCCCACCTCCATAGACACACACCCACCCTCTCCACCCCCATAGACACACACCCACCCTCCCCACCTCCATAGGCACACACCCACCTTCCCCACCTCCATAGACACACATCCATCCTCCCCACCTCCAGAGACACACACCCACCCTCCCCACCTCCATAGACATACACCCACCCTTAGCACCTCCATAGACGCACACCCACCCTCCCCACCTCCATAGACACACCCCACCCTCCCCACCTCCATAGATACACACCCACCCTCCCACCTCCATAGATACACACCCACCCTCCCCACCTCCATAGCCACACACCCACCCTCCCCACCTCCATAGACGCACACCCACCCTCCCCACCTCCATAGACACACCCCACCCTCCCCACCTCCATAGATACACACCCACCCTCCCACCTCCATAGATACACACCCACCCTCCCCACCTCCATAGACACACACCCAACCTCCCCCCCTCCATAGACACACACCCAACCTCCCCACCTCCATAGACACACACCCACCCTCCCCACCTCCATAGACACACACCAACCCTCCCCACCTCCATAGACATACACCCACCCTCCCCACCTCCATAGATACACACCCACCCTCTCCGCCCCCATAGATACACACCCACCCTACCCACCTCCATAGACACACACCCACCCTCCCCACCTCCATAGACACACACCCACCCTCCCCACCTCCATAGACACACACCAACCCTCCCCACCTCCATAGACATACACCCACCCTCCCCACCTCCATAGATACACACCCACCCTCCCCACGTCCATAACAACACCCCACCCTCCCCACCTCCATAGATAGACACCCACCCTCCCCACCTCCATAGATAGACACCCACCCTCCCCACCTCCATAGACAAACCCCACCCTCCCCACCTCCATAGACACACACCCACCCTCCCCACCTCCATAGACACACACCCACCCTCCCCACCTCCATAGACACACACCCACCCTCCCCACCTCCATAGATACACACCCACCCTTACCACCTCCATAGATACACACCCACCCTCCCCACCTCCATAGCCACACACCCACCCTCCCCACCTCCATAGACACACACCCACCCTCCCCACCTCCATAGACACACACCCACCCTCCCCACGTCCATAGACACACACCCACCCTCCCCACGTCCATAGACACACACCCACCCTTACCACCTCCATAGATACACACCCACCCTCCCCACCTCCATAGCCACACACCCACCCTCCCCACCTCCATAGACACAAACCCGCCCTCCCCACCTCCATAGATACACACCCACCCTCCCCACCTCCATAGCCACACACCCACCCTCCCCACCTCCATAGACACAAACCCACCCTCCCCACGTCCATAGATACACACCCACCCTCCCCACCTCCATAGCCACACACCCACCCTCCCCACCTCCATAGCCTCACACCCACCCTCCCCACGTCCATAGACATACACCCACCCTTACCACCTCCATAGATACACACCCACCCTCCCCACCTCCATAGCCACACACCCACCCTCTCCACCTCCATAGCCACACACCCACCCTCCCCACCTCCATAGACACAAACCCACCCTCCCCACCTCCATAGATACACACCCACCCTCCCCACCTCCTTAGGCACACACCCACCCTCCCCACCTCCATAGATACACACCCACCCTCCCCCCCTCCTTAGACACACACCCACCCTTACCACCTCCATAGACACACACCCACCCTACCCGCCTCCATAGACACACACCCACCCTCCCCACCTCCATAGACACACACCCACCCTCCCCACCTCCATAGATATACAACCACCCTCCCCACCCCCATAGACACACACCCACCCTCCCCACGTCCATAGACACACCCCCACCCTCCCCACCTCCATAGACACACACCCACCCTCCCCACCTCCATAGATATACAACCACCCTCCCCACCTCCATAGACACACACCCACCCTCCCCACCTCCATAGATACACACCCACCCTCCCCACCTCCATAGCCACACACCCACCCTCCCCACCTCCATAGACACACACCCACCCTCCCACCTCCATAGATACACACCCACCCTCCCCACCTCCTTAGACACACACCCACCCTTACCACCTCCATAGATACACACCCACCCTCCCCACCTCCATAGATAAACACCCACCCTCCCCACCTCCATAGATACACACATACCCTCCCGACCTCCATAGATATACACCCACCCTCCCCACCTCCATAGACACACACCCACCTTCACCACCTCCATAGATACACACCCACCTTCCCCACCTCCATAGATACACTCCCACCCTCCCACCTCCATAGACACACACCCACCCTCCCCACCTCCATAGATATACACTCCCTTCCCCCACTCCATAGATACACACCCACCCTCCCCACCTCCATAGATACACACCCACCCTCCCCACCTCCATAGATACACACCCACCCTCCCACCTCCATAGACACACACCCACCCTCCCCACGTCCATAGGCACACACCCACCCTCCCCACCTCCATAGATACACACTTTCATTCCTTCATCCGTCATCGTCCCGGGAGGTTCCTTGGCCCAATTTAGCCTGTATGTGCACAAAAGTGGCCTAAAACACCAACATTTCATTTCCATAGATACACACCCACCCTCCCCACCTCCATAGACACACACCCACCCTCCCCACCTCCATAGACACACACCCACCCTCCCCACCTCCATAGACACACACCCACCCTCCCACCTCCATAGATACACACCCACCCTCCCCACCTCCATAGACACACACCCACCCTCCCCACCTCCATAGACACACCCCACCCTCCCCACCTCCATAGATACACACCCACCCTCCCCACCTCCATAGACACACACCCACCCTCCCCACCTCCATAGACGCACACCGACCCTCCCCACCTCCATAGACACACCCCACCCTCCCCACCCCCATAGACACACCCCCACCCTCCCCACCTCAATAGACACACCTCCACCTCGCCCCCCCCCCCCCCTAGACACACATCCACCCTCCCCACGACCATAGACACAAACTAACCTTTCCGCTTCCATAAACCCACAACCTCCTCCCCTCCCCAGGCCCCCCCCCCCCCACCTCCTAGACACACACCCAACCTTCCCATTCTCCCAATATGCGCGCGTTCTCTGCCTAACTCCAGGTGGTTATCTTGGGTGAGGACAAGATTAGGCCTTGTAATTAATTATTACCATGAATATTTGACGCCAATCTCGTAACCGGCGATAGCACCTCCCTGAGACTACACGGGAGTCCTGTGGAGCGGTGTGCCGGGCGTACGGTCCACAGAACCCAGGGTTCCATCACCGGCCCGCTCGGGGTCGTGTGACATGTCCTTTACCTCGCTGTCTCTGGAGACCAGTTGACATTACATCACACCAGGCGTGCACAACGGAATGCTATACAATACTATTACAATATAAAGGATGGCCTGATGTTAGAAGAGCCACCTTACCTTACCAGTTGTCACTGCCCAGAAGGGGGACCAACAAACCATCTAGCTATTCGCTCTCGCATCATGTCGCGCTGCGGTAGATTTCGCGGCCATAATTGCCCAGTTTGTCTCACATTTATACCCCCCATACCTTCATATTTGTCCTCCCCAACCCGCCACTTGGATACGCCCCCCCCCTACACGCAATGCACCCCCATATCCGTCCCCGCCTCCTCCCTTTCAGGCACGCCCCCATCGTCTGCTTATCCATATTTTACACGAGTAACGGGCTCTGCACTCAGGCAAGATGTCGCGGTGCGGGAAACATCGCGCTCAACGGTGCGAGGGCGGCGAGAGGGCGGGTGGAGAGTGGGGGGGGGGGGGGGGGGGGGCTAGGGGGAGGGGGGTTAGACACTGTTAGAGACTTCAATCGTTCGACAACATCCATCATTGGTCTAGCGGAAGAAAATAATGATAAATGAGCATATAGATATATATATATATATATATATATATATTATATACATACTTATACGATCCGTTGCCGCTTATCCTCGTGTTTTCACAGCCGATGTGGTGGGAGGCGTTCTGTGTCAATGTGGTGGGAGGCGTTCTGTGTCGATGTGGTGGGAGGCGTTCTGTGTCAATGTGGTGGGAGGCGTTCTGTACCGATGTGGTGGGAGGCCTTCTGTCCCGATGTGGTGGGAGGCCTTCTGTCCCGATGTGGTGGGAGGCGTTCTGTGTCGATGTGGTGGGAGGCGTTCTGTACCGATGTGGTGGGAGGCGTTTTGTACCGATCTGGTGGAAGGCGTTCTGTGTCGGTGTGATGGGAGCGTTCTGTACCGATGTGGTGGGAGGCGTTCTGTGTCGATGTGGTGGAAGGCGTTCTGTAACGATGTGGTGGGAGGCGTCCTGTGGCGATGTGATGGGAGGTGTTCTGTGCAGTTGTGTTGTGAGGCGTTCTTTGTCGATGTGGTGGGAGGCGTTCTGTGTCGATGTGGTGGGAGGCGTTCTGTGTCAATATGGAGGAAGGCGTTCTGTACCGATAGGGTGAAAGGCATTCTGTACCGATGTGGCGGGAGGCGTTCTGTGCCGATGTAGTGGGAGGCGTTCTGTACCGATGTGGTGGGAGGCGTTCTGTGTCAATGTAGAGGGAGGCGTTCTGTACCGATGTGGTGGGAGGCGTTCTGTGTCGATGTGGTGGGAGGCGTCCTGTGGCGATGTGATGGGAGGCGTTCTGTACCGATGTGGTGGGAGGCGTTCTGTGTCGATGTGGTGGGAGGCGTCCTGTGGCGATGTGATGGGAGGTGTTCTGTGCAGTTGTGTTGGGAGGCCTTCGTTGTCGATGTGGTAGGAGGCGTTCGGTACCGATGTGGTGGGAGGCGTCCTGTGCCGATGTAGTGGGAGGCGTTCTGTACCGATGTGGTGGGAGGCGTTCTGTGTCAATGTAGAGGGAGGCGTTCTGTACCGATGTGGTGGGAGGCGTTCTGTGTCGATGTGGTGGAAGGCGTTCTGTGTCGATGTGGTGGGAGGCGTTCTGTGTCAATATGGAGGAAGGCGTTCTGTACCGATAGGGTGAAAGGCATTCTGTACCGATGTGGCGGGAGGCGTTCTGTGCCGATGTAGTGGGAGGCGTTCTGTACCGATGTGGTGGGAGGCGTTCTGTGTCAATGTAGAGGGAGGCGTTCTGTACCGATGTGGTGGGAGGCGTTCTGTGTCGATGTGGTGGGAGGCGTTCTGTGTCGATGTAAATTACGGAAGCCGTTTAGTGCTGCAGTCGGTTTTACTTGCGGTGTTTTGATGCGCAACTTAATTTCAGGAGCGCAATATCAGATTTTTGGGCAGGTAGAAAAGAATTCTCTGGCCAAAGCACATGTTTACATATTACGTCGCTAATCGTGTCAGTTGTGGTGTGGCCTCTTCGTAAAACAGGTTTACGCGTTCAGGTGACTTGGTCTGCCATACTGCCCCTCAATTTCCAGTGGGGCGATTTCGTCTCTTTATTCAAATGGTCAAATTATTCTCAATATTTATTTTATTTGTAATCGTCAACAATTAAACCAGAAGCTGCAGATTGCACCTTTGATCACTGAGATTGGATTCCCGAGTTTGTTAATATGTTCTGTAATTTTTATACCACCAACCTCTTCTCCATGTCAAATAAGTACACTCGGACTTGAATTTAAATCCTGAAAGCCTGTGGGCTATCTGGAGAGTAGCAAATATGTTCACCGGAGCAGAAGTTGGTGGCCGGCTTTATATCCCTGCGCGCCTGTTCGCCGTTCGCTATTCTGTGTGATGTCGAACGAGGCTCGCTCGGACATCCGCGCGCGATAGTCCGCTCAGTTTCATGTTTTAATTGTTGTTTTACACACTCAACGAGATATATACATCATAATGTTGAGATACTTATTCTTGATTCTTAAAGGTAAAAAATCTAAGATGGCGCGTGTAACTAGGCCGCTTTAATGTTACGTGTGAACCCCCCGGATTGAAGCGGGTCTCTAACCTCCCGTGTGGCGCTTTCCCCTCCAGGTTGCATGCGGTTGGCGGGCAGAGGTCGCTGCTGCCCACCAGAATGGGGGTCTTACTCAGCTGCTGTCTGAAGGGGGAGTACGAGGGGGTGGACATGACACGCTCATACCGCTCGGCCTCCAACAACCGGCGCCAGACACTCCAGAGCCTCATCAGCGACAGAGACAACCCAAACGTGGACGGGCGCAAGCACTCAGCGCCACCTATAGCGGAGACTCGCCCCAGCTGGACGCCGCCGCCATCGTACCAGCAGCAGCAGGGTGGGTCCGGGCCCCAGCCCTACAGCCCCGGGGGGTCCTCGCAGGGCGGGCCGGGGACGCAGTACTCCCCGCCCCCCGCCGCCTACGGGGGGTCGACTGGTCCCCACAAAGACAAATACACGGGGCCGGCCAGGAGCTTCAACTTCCCCTCCGGCGGGGGCCAGGGGGGAGGCAACGGGAGGGAGGGCAAGCAGGGTGGAGTCACGTTTGGGGACAGCTTCCGGCGCGCCACCCAGCGGTGAACATCTCACGCAGACGACTTCCGGTTGGAACGAGATGAAACGAGCCGCGAAAGTGTTTCTTCTTTTTTTTCTCACACAAAACAAAAGTTGTTTTCAATGTATCCTATAGCTGTTTCAATCTCTTCTTTTCTTTTATTGTTACTGGTATTACCGGAAGTGGTTCAAGTCACCCGTCATCATGGCATAACAGAAAAATATTTCGTCGTCATGGTGATTAATATCAGTCTGATCTTGTCGTCATGACGTTGGACATTACCTGTTCTCGTTGTCAAGTCAACGAAGACTACGGTTATATTGTCGTTATGAAGACGGGGGCAGAAGGTATCGTTACCTTCCCCACAATGACACTGACACCAACAGTGGGTCTCGGCAAATATATATTTCCTCTTTTTTGTAGTAGCTGCGAATGTTTATTATACTGCACACTGTCTCATTTCCCAGTCAATAAGCCATTTTTTGGTGGATTGAAACAACTGTTTATAGAGCTATTTGGCAATGAAAATCAGTATAAATTGTATGCATAGATCCTACAAGAATGCATAAATTATAATGGCAGGACTCTAAACTCAGTACTGACTATAGACTTGTACAGCGATTATGCGGGAAACGGCGGCATTCTTGTGTTGTACGTCATCAAACTACATTCACACATGTTATAGATTATGTTCAGAATTGGCTTAAACTATACCAATGCAAAGGCACTTTATGTGTGCACAGTTATCACACAAGCAGCTTCCCTGCTGCGACCGTGCAGCAGTAACGATTGAGTCCCTTGAGTGTTGTTAAAGATTGTAATGCAGTTCCACCAGGGTGCAAAAGCCGCCAAACGAAAAACGAGTTCACGCATATAAAACAGAAGCTATTTTCCAAATATAGATGAGTTAGTGTTCAATGTTCAAACAGTTGTATAATATCTTCACTATGCTCAAGTACATTGCCATTTCACATTATTTATTATTCTTGTTTTTTTGTTTGTTTCTCTCTTTGAAGTATTTATTAAACGTGTATCATTTCTGCATTACGGAAGTATCTAATGTAAATAAACTGCGCATCAAGGAAATCATATGTTATAAGATGTATCCCCCCCTACCCCCACACGTGAAGGGACATGGTGGTAGGTAGAAGGGGTCTGGAAGGAGGGGGGGGGGGGTCAAGTGTTCACTGACGATTTTTTCAAAACTATCATCGTGAAATGTCGCTTTTTCATGACGTGTCGCTTTTTGACATTGTCTTTGTTTCCAAAAATCTGTGTCGATGTCGCTTTTTCAGATCCTCAATGTCGGAATTTGGGGGTCAATGTCGAATGTCGATTTTTCAAATATGCCGGTGTCGCATGTCGCCCTTTACCCCTTCCAGACCCTAGTAGAGTACTAAAGTATGTTGCGGAGCAGGAAGGGCGCACAGTTTTGTTGGAAGTAGTGGTGGAAGTAGGCTAGAGGAGTGCTGTGCAGTAGTAATGAAAGTTGGCTAGAGGAGTGCTGTGCAGTAGTAATGACAGTAGGCTAGAGGAGTGCTGTGCAGTAGTAATGACAGTAGGCTAGAGGAGTGCTGTGCAGTAGTAATGAAAGTAGGCTAGAGGAGTGCTGTGCAGTAGTAATGAAAGTTGGCTAGAGGAGTGCTGTGCAGTAGTAATGAAAGTTGGCTAGAGGAGTGCTGTGCAGTAGTAATGAAAGTTGGCTAGAGGAGTGCTGTGCAGTAGTAATGACAGTAGGCTAGAGGAGTGCTGTGCAGTAGTAATGAAAGTAGGCTAGCGGAGTGCTGTGCAGTAGTAATGAAAGTTGGCTAGAGGAGTGCTGTGCAGTAGTAATGACAGTAGGCTAGAGGAGTGCTGTGCAGTAGTAATGACAGTAGGCTAGAGGAGTGCTGTGCAGTAGTAATGACAGTAGGCTAGAGGAGTGCTGTGCAGTAGTAATGAAAGTAGGGTAGAGGAGTGCTGTGCAGTAGTAATGAAAGTTGGCTAGAGGAGTGCTGTGCAGTAGTAATGACAGTAGGCTAGAGGAGTGCTGTGCAGTAGTAATGACAGTAGGCTAGAGGAGTGCTGTGCAGTAGTAATGAAAGTAGGCTAGCGGAGTGCTGTGCAGTAGTAATGACAGTAGGCTAGAGGAGTGCTGTGCAGTTGTAATGAAAGTAGGCTAGCGGAGTGCTGTGCAGTAGTAATGAAAGTTGGCTAGAGGAGTGCTGTGCAGTAGTAATGAAAGTAGGCTAGAGGAGTGCTGTGCAGTAGTAATGCCAGTAGGCTAGAGGAGTGTTGTGCAGTAGTAATGACAGTAGGCTAGAGGAGTGCTGTGCAGTAGTAATGACAGTAGGCTAGAGGAGTGCTGTGCAGTAGTAATGACAGTAGGCTAGAGGAGTGCTGTGCAGTAGTAATGACAGTAAGCTAGAGGAGTGCTGTGCAGTAGTAATGACAGTAGGCTAGAGGAGTGCTGTGCAGTAGTAATGACAGTAGGCTAGAGGAGTGCTGTGCAGTAGTAATGACAGTAGGCTAGAGGAGTGCTGTGCAGTAGTAATGAAAGTAGGCTAGAGGAGTGCTGTGCAGTAGTAATGACAGTAGGCTAGAGGAGTGCTGTGCAGTAGTAATGACAGTAAGCTAGAGGAGTGCTGTGCAGTAGTAATGACAGTAGGCTAGAGGAGTGCTGTGCAGTAGTAATGACAGTAGGCTAGAGGAGTGCTGTGCAGTAGTAATGAAAGTAGGCTAGAGGAGTGCTGTGCAGTAGTAATGACAGTAGGCTAGAGGAGTGCTGTGCAGTAGTAATGAAAGTAGGCTAGAGGAGTGCTGTGCAGTAGTAATGAAAGTAGAAGAGTGCCGGGAAGTAGGCCTAGTAATGAAAGTAATAAAACAAACGAGAAGTGCCGTACGGTAGTGGTGGAAGTAGAGTGGAGAAAGGACAGTTAGTTCAACCCGAGCGTATCGGACACAGTGGGCAGTAGTAGTAGCGAGACTCCCCAGGCAATCCCCCCCACCCCCCTTCCCCCAACCCTTCAGTAGCTCTCACGAGGACACGTGCCATCTATTCACGAATTACGGGAAATCACCGGGGTATATAAATAACTGAAGACCCCGCAGTATTGGCAATGACGGGTAATTGTAGCGGGCTATAGACCCCACCCCCCGCTCCCTTTACCCACCCAAGTCAGAGGGGCCACTAGGGCCACCTACCGGAGACTCCAATGCGCACAGGAAATGACGTACCACGACGCACTCTCGAGTAAATCCAGGACACAGGTGTTTGGATTTCCTTGGCGACCAGTCAAGTTTAAACTGTTACTGGCAAATACGTATGTATTAGGTCTAGGTATAAAACTAAAGCCAGCTCAGGCGGCCGCCTTACCGAGCCCATGCAGACCCCGACCCCCAACCCCTCCCATCCCCCTCTCCCTCTGATCCCCCTCCCGCCAGCTACCATCGACAGCTGCTTCAGCCAATCAAATGTCAGACATTGCGGCGTAAAATACCATTTAGACCACGTGGTACGGGCCTGGGGACTGCAGCTCGCCCCCCTCCCCCCTCCCCCCCAACCCATAATTTATTGTACAGGTTTTCGCCCCCATTTCGTGAGTGAAGCAATGGCGAAAACGTAGGTGTTCGTGTAAGCTTTGTCGCCAATTAGCACCGGATATCAGTCAGATATCGAACGTAGTTTTTACGATGCCAACACCCCCCCGCTCCTCCCCACGGGGACCGGTCACCCTCAGCCCTACCCCCTCCTCCCCACACACACCACGAGGACCGATCATCCCCCCACCCCCTGCCAGACCTCGTACAAACGACCCTTTCTCGTGAGGCACTAAGAGAACTCAATTATTCATATATGTAATCTAAAAGTGTTCGCTTCCAACAGAGTTCACCAAGAGGGCCAGGGTGTGGGGGTGGGGGGGGGGGCACGGGGTAGGGGTATTAGGGTGAGGGTGGGAGGTAGGGGGCATTAGGGTGAGTAGACAGGCAGGGCCGGGGTCACAGCACAATGGGTTATAGGCTAAAGGGAAAGGCGTGATGGGGCACAGCTTGGGGTGGGGCATTGGGATAGGGCACAGCTTGGGGTGGGGCATTGGGATGGGGCACAACTTGGGGTGGGGCATTGGGATAGGGCACAGCTTGGGGTGGGGCATTGGGATAGGGCACAGCTTGGGGTGGGGCATTGGGATGGGGCACAGCTTGGGATGGGGCATTGGGATGGAGCAAAGCTTGGGGTGGGGCATTGGGATGGAGCACAGCTTGGCGTGGGGCATTGGGATAGGGCACAGCTTGGGGTGGGGCATTGGGATAGGGCACAGCTTGGGGTGGGGCATTGGGATGGGGCACAGCTTGGGGTGGGGCATTGGGATAGGGCACAGCTTGGGGTGGGGCATTGGGATAGGGCACAGCTTGGGATGGGGCATTGGGATGGGGCACAGCTTGGGGTGGGGCATTAGGATAGGGCACAGCTTGGGGTGGGCATTGGGATGGAGCACAGCTTGGGGTGGGGCATTGGGATAGGGCACAGCTTGGGGTGGGGCATTGGGATGGGGCACAGCTTGGGGTGGGGCATTGGGATAGGGCACAGCTTGGGGTGGGGCATTGGGATAGGGCACAGCTTGGGGTGGGGCATTGGGATGGAGCACAGCTTGGGGTGGGGCATTGGGATAGGGCACAGCTTGGGGTGGGGCATTGGGATAGGGCACAGCTTGGGGTGGGGCATTGGGATGGAGCAAAGCTTGGGGTGGGCATTGGGATAGGGCACAGCTTGGGGTGGGGCATTGGGATAAGGCACAGCTTGGGGTGGGGCATTGGGATGGGGCACAGCTTGGGATGGGGCATTGGGATGGGGCACAGCTTGGGGTGGGGCATTGGGATGGGGCACAGCTTGGGATGGGGCATTGGGATAGGGCACAGCTTGAGGTGGGGCATTGGGATAGGGCACAGCTTGGGGTGGGGCATTGGGATGGGGCACAGCTTGGGGTGGGGCATTGGGATAGGGCACAGCTTGGGATGGGGCATTGGGATAGGGCACAGCTTGGGGTGGGGCATTGGGATAGGGCACAGCTTGGGGTGGGGCATTAGGATAGGGCACAGCTTGGGGTGGGGCATTGGGATAGGGCACAGCTTGGGGTGGGGCATTGGGATGGGGCACAGCTTGGGGTGGGGCATTGGGATAAGGCACAGCTTGGGATGGGGCATTGGGATGGAGCAAAGCTTGGGGTGGGGCATTGGGATGGGGCACAGCTTGGGGTGGGGCATTGGGATGGGGCACAGCTTGGGGTGGGGCATTGGGATAGGGCACAGCTTGGGGTGGGGCATTGGGATGGAGCAAAGCTTGGGGTGGGGCATTGGGATAGGGCACAGCTTGGGGTGGGGCATTGGGATGGGGCACAGCTTGGGGTGGGGCATTGGGATAAGGCACAGCTTGGGATGGGGCATTGGGATGGAGCAAAGCTTGGGGTGGGGCATTGGGATGGGGCACAGCTTGGGGTGGGGCATTGGGATGGGGCACAGCTTGGGGTGGGGCATTGGGATAGGGCACAGCTTGGGGTGGGGCATTGGGATGGAGCAAAGCTTGGGGTGGGGCATTGGGATAGGGCACAGCTTGGGGTGGGGCATTGGGATGGGGCACAGCTTGGGATGGGGCATTGGGATGGGGCACAGCTTGGGGTGGGGCATTGGGATAGGGCACAGCTTGGGGTGGGGCATTGGGATAGGGCACAGCTTGGGGTGGGGCATTGGGATGGGGCACAGCTTGGGGTGGGGCATTGGGATAAGGCACAGCTTGGGATGGGGCATTGGGATGGAGCAAAGCTTGGGGTGGGGCATTGGGATAGGGCACAGCTTGGGGTGGGGCATTGGGATGGGGCACAGCTTGGGGTGGGGCATTGGGATAAGGCACAGCTTGGGATGGGGCATTGGGATGGAGCAAAGCTTGGGGTGGGGCATTGGGATGGGGCACAGTCTGGGGTGGGGCATTGGGATGGGGCACAGCTTGGGGTGGGGCATTGGGATAGGGCACAGCTTGGGGTGGGGCATTGGGATGGAGCAAAGCTTGGGGTGGGGCATTGGGATAGGGCACAGCTTGGGGTGGGGCATTGGGATGGGGCACAGCTTGGGATGGGGCATTGGGATGGGGCACAGCTTGGGGTGGGGCATTGGGATAGGGCACAGCTTGGGGTGGGGCATTGGGATAGGGCACAGCTTGGGGTGGGGCATTGGGATAGGGCACAGCTTGGGGTGGGGCATTGGGATGGGGCACAGCTTGGGGTGGGGCATTGGGATAGGGCACAGCTTGGGATGGGGCATTGGGATAGGGCACAGCTTGGGGTGGGGCATTGGGATGGAGCAAAGCTTGGGGTGGGGCATTGGGATGGGGCACAGCTTGGGGTGGGGCATTGGGATAGGGCACAGCTTGGGGTGGGGCATTGGGATGGAGCAAAGCTTGGGATGGGGCATTGGGATGGGGCACAGCTTGGGTGGGGCATTGGGATGGGGCACAGCTTGGGGTGGGGCATTGGGATAGGGCACAGCTTGGGGTGGGGCATTGGGATAGGGCACAGCTTGGGGTGGGGCATTGGGATGGGGCACAGCTTGGGGTGGGGCATTGGGATAGGGCACAGCTTGGGGTGGGGCATTGGGATAGGGCACAGCTTGGGGTGGGGCATTGGGATGGAGCAAAGCTTGGGGTGGGGCATTGGGATGGGGCACAGCTTGGGGTGGGGCATTGGGATAGGGCACAGCTTGGGGTGGGGCATTGGGATGGAGCAAAGCTTGGGGTGGGGCATTGGGATGGGGCACAGCTTGGGATGGGGCATTGGGATGGGGCACAGCTTGGGGTGGGGCATTGGGATGGAGCAAAGCTTGGGGTGGGGCATTGGGATAGGGCACAGCTTGGGGTGGGGCATTGGGATAGGGCACAGCTTGGGGTGGGGCATTGGGATGGAGCAAAGCTTGGGGTGGGGCATTGGGATGGGGCACAGCTTGGGGTGGGGCATTGGGATGGGGCAAAGCTTGGGGTGGGGCATTGGGATGGGGCACAGCTTGGGGTGGGGCATTGGGATGGGGCACAGCTTGGAGTGGGGCATTGGGATGGAGCAAAGCTTGGGGTGGGGCATTGGGATAGGGCACAGCTTGGGGTGGGGCAATGGGATGGGGCAAAGCTTGGGGTGGGGCATTGGGATGGGGCACAGCTTGGGGTGGGGCATTGGGATGGGGCACAGCTTGGGGTGGGGCATTGGGATGGGGCACAGCTTGAGGTGGGGCATTGGGATAGGGCACAGCTTGGGGTGGGGCATTGGGATAGGGCACAGCTTGGGGTGGGGCATTGGTATAGGGCACAGCTTGGGGTGGGGCATTGGTACAGGGCACAGCTTGGGGTGGGGCATTGGGATGGGGCACAGCTTGGGGTGGGGCATTGGGATAGGGCACAGCTTGGGGTGGGGCATTGGGATGGAGCAAAGCTTGGGGTGGGGCATTGGGATAGGGCACAGCTTGGGGTGGGGCATTGGGATGGAGCAAAGCTTGGGGTGGGGCATTGGGATAGGGCACAGCTTGGGGTGGGGCATTGGGATAGGGCACAGCTTGGGGTGGGGCATTGGGATGGAGCAAAGCTTGGGGTGGGGCATTGGGATGGGGCACAGCTTGGGATGGGGCATTGGGATAGGGCACAGCTTGGGGTGGGGCATTGGGATGGAGCAAAGCTTGGGGTGGGGCATTGGGATAGGGCACAGCTTGGGGTGGGGCATTGGGATAGGGCACAGCTTGGGGTGGGACATTGGGATGGGGCACAGCTTGGGGTGGGGCATTGGGATGGGGCACAGCTTGGGGTGGGGCATTGGGATAGGGCACAGCTTGGGGTGGGGCATTGGGATGGAGCAAAGCTTGGGGTGGGGCATTGGGATAGGGCACAGCTTGGGGTGGGGCATTGGGATAGGGCACAGCTTGGGGTGGGGCATTGGGATGGGGCACAGCTTGGGGTGGGGCATTGGGATAGGGCACAGCTTGGGGTGGGGCATTGGGATGGGGCACAGCTTGAGGTGGGGCATTGGGATAGGGCACAGCTTGGGGTGGGGCATTGGGATAGGGCACAGCTTGGGGTGGGGCATTGGTATAGGGCACAGCTTGGGGTGGGGCATTGGTACAGGGCACAGCTTGGGGTGGGGCATTGGGATGGGGCACAGCTTGGGGTGGGGCATTGGGATAGGGCACAGCTTGGGGTGGGGCATTGGGATGGAGCAAAGCTTGGGGTGGGGCATTGGGATAGGGCACAGCTTGGGGTGGGGCATTGGGATGGGGCATTGGGATAGGGCACAGCTTGGGGTGGGGCATTGGGATAGGGCACAGCTTGGGGTGGGGCATTGGGATGGAGCAAAGCTTGGGGTGGGGCATTGGGATGGGGCACAGCTTGGGATGGGGCATTGGGATAGGGCACAGCTTGGGGTGGGGCATTGGGATGGAGCAAAGCTTGGGGTGGGGCATTGGGATAGGGCACAGCTTGGGGTGGGGCATTGGGATAGGGCCCAGCTTGGGGTGGGACATTGGGATGGGGCACAGCTTGGGGTGGGGCATTGGGATGGGGCACAGCTTGGGGTGGGGCATTGGGATAGGGCACAGCTTGGGGTGGGGCATTGGGATGGAGCAAAGCTTGGGGTGGGGCATTGGGATAGGGCACAGCTTGGGGTGGGGCATTGGGATAGGGCACAGCTTGGGGTGGGGCATTGGGATGGGGCACAGCTTGGGGTGGGGCATTGGGATAGGGCACAGCTTGGGGTGGGGCATTGGGATGGAGCAAAGCTTGGGGTGGAGCATTGGGATGGGGCACAGCTTGGGTGGGGCATTGGGATGGGGCACAGCTTGGGGTGGGGCATTGGGATGGAGCAAAGCTTGGGGTGGGGCATTGGGATAGGGCACAGCTTGGGGTGGGGCATTGGGATAGGGCACAGCTTGGGGTGGGGCATTGGGATGGGGCACAGCTTGGGGTGGGGCATTGGGATAGGGCACAGCTTGGGGTGGGGCATTGGGATGGAGCAAATCTTGGGATGGGGCATTGGGATGGGGCACAGCTTGGGTGGGGCATTGGGATGGGGCACAGCTTGGGGTGGGGCATTGGGATGGGGCACAGCTTGGGGTGGGGCATTGGGATGGGGCAAAGCTTGGGGTGGGGCATTGGGATGGGGCACAGCTTGGGGTGGGGCATTGGGATGGGGCACAGCTTGGAGTGGGGCATTGGGATGGAGCAAAGCTTGGGGTGGGGCATTGGGATAGGGCACAGCTTGGGGTGGGGCAATGGGATGGGGCAAAGCGTGGGGTGGGGCATTGGGATGGGGCACAGCTTGGGGTGGGGCATTGGGATAGGGCACAGCTTGGGGTGGGGCATTGGGATAGGGCACAGCTTGGGGTGGGGCATTGGTATAGGGCACAGCTTGGGGTGGGGCATTGGTACAGGGCACAGCTTGGGGTGGGGCATTGGGATGGGGCACAGCTTGGGGTGGGGCATTGGGATAGGGCACAGCTTGGGGTGGGGCATTGGGATGGAGCAAAGCTTGGGGTGGGGCATTGGGATAGGGCACAGCTTGGGGTGGGGCATTGGGATGGAGCAAAGCTTGGGGTGGGGCATTGGGATAGGGCACAGCTTGGGGTGGGGCATTGGGATAGGGCACAGCTTGGGGTGGGGCATTGGGATGGAGCAAAGCTTGGGGTGGGGCATTGGGATGGGGCACAGCTTGGGATGGGGCATTGGGATAGGGCACAGCTTGGGGTGGGGCATTGGGATGGAGCAAAGCTTGGGGTGGGGCATTGGGATAGGGCACAGCTTGGGGTGGGGCATTGGGATAGGGCACAGCTTGGGGTGGGACATTGGGATGGGGCACAGCTTGGGGTGGGGCATTGGGATGGGGCACAGCTTGGGGTGGGGCATTGGGATAGGGCACAGCTTGGGGTGGGGCATTGGGATGGAGCAAAGCTTGGGGTGGGGCATTGGGATAGGGCACAGCTTGGGGTGGGGCATTGGGATAGGGCACAGCTTGGGGTGGGGCATTGGGATGGGGCACAGCTTGGGGTGGGGCATTGGGATAGGGCACAGCTTGGGGTGGGGCATTGGGATAGGGCACAGCTTGGGGTGGGGCATTGGGATGGGGCACAGCTTGGGGTGGGGCATTGGGATGGGGCACAGCTTGGGGTGGGGCATTGGGATGGGGCACAGCTTGGGATGGGGCATTGGGATAGGGCACAGCTTGGGGTGGGGCATTGGGATAGGGCACAGCTTGGGGTGGGGCATTGGGATGGGGCACAGCTTGGGGTGGGGCATTGGGATAGGGCACAGCTTGGGGTGGGGCATTGGGATGGAGCAAATCTTGGGATGGGGCATTGGGATGGGGCACAGCTTGGGTGGGGCATTGGGATGGGGCACAGCTTGGGGTGGGGCATTGGGATAGGGCACAGCTTGGGGCGGGGCATTGGGATAGGGCACAGCTTGGGGTGGGGCATTGGGATGGGGCACAGCTTGGGGTGGGGCATTGGGATAGGGCACAGCTTGGGGTGGGGCATTGGGATGGGGCACAGCTTGGGGTGGGGCATTGGGATAGGGCACAGCTTGGGGTGGGGCATTGGGATAGGGCACAGCTTGGGGTGGGGCATTGGGATGGAGCAAAGCTTGGGGTGGGGCATTGGGATAGAGCACAGCTTGGGGTGGGCATTGGGATAGGGCACAGCTTGGGGTGGGGCATTGGGATAGGGCACAGCTTGGGGTGGGGCATTGGGATGGGGCACAGCTTGGGGTGGGGCATTGGGATAGGGCACAGCTTGGGGTGGGGCATTGGGATGGGGCACAGCTTGGGGTGGGGCATTGGGATAGGGCACAGCTTGGGGTGGGGCATTGGGATAGGGCACAGCTTGGGGTGGGGCATTGGGATAGGGCACAGCTTGGGGTGGGGCATTGGGATGGGGCACAGCTTGGGGTGGGGCATTGGGATGGGGCACAGCTTGGGGTGGGGCATTGGGAGGGGGCACAGCTTGGGGTGGGGCATTGGGATAGGGCACAGCTTGGGGTGGGGCATTGGGATGGAGCAAAGCTTGGGGTGGGGCATTGGGATAGGGCACAGCTTGGGGTGGGGCATTGGGATAGGGCACAGCTTGGGGTGGGGCATTGGGATAGGGCACAGCTTGGGGTGGGGCATTGGGATGGAGCAAAGCTTGGGGTGGGGCATTGGGATAGGGCACAGCTTAGGGTGGGGCATTGGGATGGGGCACAGCTTGGGGTGGGGCATTGGGATAGGGCACAGCTTGGGGTGGGGCATTGGGATAGGGCACAGCTTGAGGTGGGGCATTGGGATGGGGCACAGGAATGGTACACGGCGATTCATGTGAACACGTGACAAAGCATGTGTGGTGTATCGATTTACTTCCTTCCATATAACACATATACAGACCTCTGTTGGTAAACACCGCATTCAGTGCAGTGTGAAAGACAAGCCCCCCCCCCCCCCCCCCCCATCCCTACCTTCCCCTCAATGACTGACGTGGACGGGGAAGGCAGACAGCACCATGCGAACACATCGTGGAAGACTAGTTCATCAAATGTTAAAACATTCGCACGGCTTAGCCCCTGACAGACACTCGCCACTCACAGACATACACGGAAGACAGACATACACGGTATTACTTCAAACTCATCTGTCGCAGCAGGGGACGTCATCATCACTTCAGTACCTATGACGTCATAATCACTTCAGTACCTATGACGTCATCATCGCTTCAGTACCTCTGACGTCAACTTCACTTCAGTACCTATGACGTCATCATCGCTTCAGTACCTATGACACCATCATCACTTCATTACCTCTGACGTCATCATCACTGCAGTACCTCTGACGTCACCATCACTTCTGTACCACTGAGGTCACTTCATGACCCCTGACGTCATCACCATTTCATGACTTTTGGCGTCATCATGACAATTTCATGACCTCTGGTGTCCTGGGTTTATCAACACTTTCGGACGCCATAAATCCTTCATGACTTCTGACGTCATCATCTAGATTAAAACAAACTTGCACACCAAGACCCCCTTCCAGCGACCAGGAGATACGGGACTTTATAATGACGCGACCTGAGCGGCTGGCGGCCATGTCTCATTCTGTCCAGTACCTTAACGTCACGCTAGAGCTGAACCTGAGCAGACCAAGAGCGCGTTATGAATTTGACATCTCAACGGGCGTTATCAATCTGCGATTACAACGAGCGCGTTATTAATCTGTGATTACAAGGAGCGCGTTATGAATCAGAGATTACAACCAGCGGGTATTGAATCTGTAATTACAACGGACGCGTTATGAATCAGAGATTACAACCAGCGCGTTATGAATTGGAGACTACAACGAGCGCATTATGAATCTGTGATTACAATAAACGCGTTACGGTCATAACTAGCGCGTTATGACCATTTACGAGAAGACCTGTTAACCGTCTCTGCACACTTATCACAAGGCACCGCATCCCAGACGCGAACATTTTGTACACAGACGCCGCTACCTGCTCGCTAGACACGGATACCGGTGTGGCCCTAATGCTGGCCTGGGTGGTGAGGTCTCAGCAGTGGATACAACATGCTAATCCCAAAGCCTCGTATTGCATGTCCCTATGTCACATAGCGTACAGCTGGTTATATATAAACAAAAATGACTCGTATTGCGATTTCGATAATAAAATAATAAAAATAAAAATAATACCTTTACAAACCCTCAGCACACCAACTTGTAACTTTCCACCCATGACTCGAGAGTATTAATGCGCAGATACAACATATCAAATAATAAACTCAGCGGCATCAATAAATAAGTCTTCCTCCGGGATTCATTCACCCGGTCAAATCCCCAGGCGGCCTCTGAGTGGTTACCATGGAGCCGGTACGGTAGGCCACGGGCGAAACACACGCGATATAATTCCTTATAAGTCGCATGCATTGTCATCGACATGGATACGCATTGACTGTTTCAACATAGCTCACATATTACTCACGCCGACCATTTAGTATCAAATTACAATTACACGCTTTGCAACATGGAAGACGGACCATCATTTCTCCCATTTTGTCGAGATTTACGATATGTATTTGGCAAACCGACCGCGTTGGGATTACTTAAAGGTGAATTAATGCTTAAAATAAATATACTACAACTTACAGTTTGTCCCCTATGTCTAAAAGACAGTGTGTACTATAGGGAAGGCGGGTTCAGGTTTGCACCATTGGCGAGCGACTGGCAGGAGAGCGGCACGGCGCTGGCGATGACTAGACAAGGCGAGCCCCCATTGGCTGAGTAAGTAGGTCACTAGGTCAGGTCAGAAGTCCCACGTGGGCAGCCAGCGGAGGCCGGCCATGACAGCGCCCTCTTGGGAGGAGAGTGGTCCCTGCGCCCCGTACGACAGCGGACTGAACACATAGAAGCTGGAACAGGAACCGCACAGCGTCATATTGGGTGATATGGTAAACCATTGGAAGCATAATCATGAATAACGTCTAATTTGTACGACTTACTTTGGACCTCTAATGTGTTATATGGCTTATATATTTCATCGGTTACTGGATATGTTTCTAAAACTTTCGCGATTGCTTTACACTTTTACACAATACGTACAATAATGCGATATATGTACCTTGTGAAAAAATAAAAGCATTTAAGTGATAGTGAATATAGATTTCTCTTATAAAACACAACTGAAATGTTCGCGATTTGTGCCAATTTCGTGAACGTTGAGGAGTACAAGGCAAAAGGTAACAGATATCAGATGAAGTATGGGCGACCGAAGAGATAACATATTACTGAGATAATTCACATGTGAAGGGCTACATCTCACCTATAGGCCAGGGCGGCCAGCACGGCGCCGTGGGTGGCGAGGAGGGTGGCTTGGAGGGGGGCGTGGAGGGAGGCCCAGTGGCTGGTCACCAGACCCACCACCCGCTCCATGTAGTGGTCCACCAGGATGGCTGAAGACAAAGTACAGTTATACAATGTATAGTAGTCCATATGTGTATAAATAATACAAATATAAGTTCCTTGGCTAGTATAGACTTGAGGAGACATAGGGCTGCAGTCACGACGGGATCTGATCGACATCCCACGAGACATGGCTACTTATGTTCTATGTTGATGCTATGTCATCATCTCTCTGTGCTGGGTAGGTTTGCTGCCCTTCGCCTTTACATTCGCCTTTAGAAACAAAATCGGTTAAAACTATTACTTAACCAAAGGAAACAATTATCATTTTCACCCCCAGTCGATTGTTTGAGCAGACACTGTGCAGCAAGCTGGTTCCCGCGCTCAAACGTTACCGCGGGCAGCAGTAGCAAGGCACCAGCCTGTTGCGCACTCGTTCTAAGAGCACGGATATTTCAATGGGAAATAGATTCGGCCAGAATTTTGCAGTCCTATGCCTTACCTGTCAGCATGGTGAGGAATGCCTTAGCTGTCAGCATGGTGAGGAATGCCTTACCTGTCAGCATGGTGAGGAATGCCTTACCTGTCAGCATGGTGAGGAATGCCTTACCTGTCAGCATGGTGAGGAATGCCTTACCTGTCAGCATGGTGAGGAATGCCTTACCTGTCAGCATGGTGAGGAATGCCTTAGCTGTCAGCATGGTGAGGAATGCCTTACCTGTCAGCATGGTGAGGAATGCCTTACCTGTCAGCATGGTGAGGAATGCCTTACCTGTCAGCATGGTGAGGAATGCCTTACCTGTCAGCATGGTGAGGAATGGCTTACCTGTCAGCATGGCGCTGTGGAGGAATGTCTTACCTGTCAGCATGGCGCTGTAGAGGAATGCCTTACCTGTCAACATGGCGCTGTAGAGGAATGTCTTACCTGTCAGCATGGCGCTGTAGAGGAATGCCTTACCTGTCAGCATGGTAAGGAATGCCTTACCTGTCAACATGGCGCTGTAGAGGAATGCCTTACCTGTCAGCATGGCGCTGTAGAGGAATGCCTTACCTGTCAGCATGGCGCTGTAGAGGAATGCCTTACTTGTCAGCATGTCGCTGTAGAGGAATGCCTTACCTGTCAGCATGGTGAGGAATGCCTTACCTGTCAGCATGGTGAGGAATGCCTTAGCTGTCAGCATGGTGAGGAATGCCTTACCTGTCAGCATGGTGAGGAATGCCTTACCTGTCAGCATGGTGAGGAATGCCTTACCTGTCAGCATGGTGAGGAATGCCTTACCTGTCAGCATGGTGAGGAATGGCTTACCTGTCAGCATGGCGCTGTGGAGGAATGTCTTACCTGTCAGCATGGCGCTGTAGAGGAATGCCTTACCTGTCAGCATGGCGCTGTAGAGGAATGTCTTACCTGTCAGCATGGCGCTGTAGAGGAATGCCTTACCTGTCAGCATGGTAAGGAATGCCTTACCTGTCAGCATGGCGCTGTAGAGGAATGCCTTACTTGTCAGCATGTCGCTGTAGAGGAATGCCTTACCTGTCAGCATGGCGCTGTAGAAGAATGCCTTACCTGTCAGCATGGCGATGTAGAGGAATGCCTTACCTGTCAGCATGGCGCTGTAGAGGAATGCCGTACCTGTCAGCATGGCGCTGGAGAGGAATGTCTTAAATGTCAGCATGGCGCTGTAGAGGAATGCCTTACCTGTCAGCATGGCGCTGTAGAGGAATGCCTTACCTGTCAGCATGGCGCTGTAGAAGAATGCCTTACCTGTCAGCATGGCGATGTAGAGGAATGCCTTACCTGTCAGCATGGCGCTGTAGAAGAATGCCTTACCTGTCAGCATGGCGATGTAGAGGAATGCCTTACCGGTCAGCATGTCGCTGTAGAGGAATGCCGTACCTGTCAGCATGGCGCTGGAGAGGAATGTCTTACCTGTCAGCATGGCGCTGTAGAGGAATGCCTTACCTGTCAGCATGGCGCTGGAGAGGAATGTCTTACCTGTCAGCATGGCGCTGTAGAGGAATGCCTTACCTGTCAGCATGGCGATGTAGAGGAATGCCTTACCTGTCAGCATGGCGCTGTAGAAGAATGCCTTACCTGTCAGCATGGCGCTGTAGAGGAATGCCTTACCTGTCAGCATGGCGCTGTAGAGGAATGCCGTACCTGTCAGCATGGCGCTGGAGAGGAATGCCTTACCTGTCAGCATGTCGCTGTAGAGGAATGCCTTACTTGTCAGCCTGGCGCTGTAGAAGAATGCCTTACCTGTCAGCATGGCGCTGTAGAGGAATGCCTTACCTGTCAGCATGGCGCTGTAGAGGAATGCCGTACCTGTCAGCATGGCGCTGGAGAGGAATGCCTTACCTGTCAGCATGTCGCTGTAGAGGAATGCCTTACCTGTCAGCATGGCGCTGCAGAGGAATGCCTTACCTGTCAGCATGGCGCTGTAGAGGAATGCCTTACCTGTCAGCATGGCGCTGTAGAGGAATGCCTTACCTGTCAGCATGGCGCTGTAGAGGAATGCCTTACCTGTCAGCATGGCGCTGTAGAGGAATGCCTTACCTGTCAGCATGACGCTGTAGAGGAATGCCTTACCTGTCAACATGGCGCTGTAGAGGAATGCCTTACCTGTCAACATGGCGCTGTAGAAGAATGCCGTACCTGTCAGCATGGCGCTGTAGAGGAATGCCTTACCTGTCAGCATGGTGAGGAATGCCTTACCTGTCAGCATGGCGCTGTAGAAGAATGCCTTACCTGTCAGCATGGCGCTGTAGAGGAATGCCTTATCTGTCAGCATGGCGCTGTAGAGGAATGCCTTACCGGTCAGCATGTCGCTGTAGAGGAATGCCTTACCTGTCAGCATGACGCTGTAGAGGAATGCCTTACCTGTCAGCATGGCGCTGTAGAGGAATGCCTTACCTGTCAGCATGGCGCTGTAGAGGAATGCCTTACCTGTCAGCATGGCGCTGTAGAGGAATGCCTTACCGGTCAGCATGGCGCTGTAGAAGAATGCCTTACCTGTCAGCACGGTGAGGAATGCCTTACCTGTCAGCATGGCGCTGTAGAGGAATGCCTTACCTGTCAGCATGGCGCTGTAGAGGAATGCCTTACCGGTCAGCATGGCGCTGTAGAGGAATGCCTTACCTGTCAGCATGTCGCTGTAGAGGAATGCCTTACCTGTCAGCATGGCGCTGTAGAGGAATGCCTTACCTGTCAGCATGTAGCTGTAGAGGAATGCCTTACCTGTAAGCATGTCGCTGTAGAGGAATGCCTTACCTGTCAGCATGGCGCTGTAGAGGAATGCCTTACCTGTCAGCATGGCGCTGTAGAGGAATGCCGGGAAGTAGTGGTGGAAGTAGAGGACTCTGGTCATGGTCCAGAAGGGGAGGTAGTGGAGGGCCCAGCCCACAAGCAGCCACCAGCAGCCACTCAGTGTGCGTCGTGTGGCCACTGCACAGCCACAAACATCAAACAGAGTCTGTTACTTACAGCGCTCCATGCAAGTTGTCATTGCATATGGAACTTAAATTTACCTTAATTTTTTTTATTTTGACATGTCATTAAATAAAGAAATATAACGTTAAAATGTCATTACAACTACATATGGTTCAGTACCACCCCCCCCCCCACCCCCACCCCGCCCCCTCACTCGGCCTATCTCTGGCCTGCTGCCCGGTGGGGGGCCAGCGCCTGTCACTGTCCTCCCCCCTCACACAGCCTACCTCTGGCCTGCTGACCCTGCCCGGTGGGGGGGCAGCGCCTGTCCCTGCCCTCCCCCCCCACACTGCCTACCTCTGGCTTGCTGACCCTGCTCGGTGGGGGGCCAGCGCCTGTCCCTGGCGGCCTCACACAGGGCGAGTAGTGGGAAGATGGCCAGCACCCCGCCACACAGCCACCAGATGGCGGGGTTACCCAGGAGGTACACGCGCAGGTCCCCACCAGAGAACGGCTGACCCTGAAACAGCCAGAACCACGTGACCAACCACGTGATCATCCGCTCAAGGAAACAGACAAACTGCGACAAGGTCTCGCCTTCATAGAACTCTCTGTCATCGCTAAGGCTGGACTTTATTTAAATTAACATCGGTAAAGAAAAAAAGAAGACAAGCAAAGTAATGTTATAATTGTAAAATGTCTATTTTGTAAGCATTTCAATCTGCAGTAACTTACTAAATTAATAATTACAATCAGGTAGTCGGTCCAATAAAACATGTGGGTAGTCGGACCAATAAGACATGTGGGTAGTCGGACCAATAAGACATTTGGGTAGTCGGACCAATGAAACATTAGAGTAGTCAGACCAATCGGACATTTGGGCAGTCGATCAAATAAATCATTTGGTTAAACAGTACACGTGAAGCTGAAACTTACCCGGTAGTTGATAGGCCACTGCCAGGGTCGTGACGTCACTTCCCCTTCCTTAGGCTTCAACCCTCGGTTGCCCTGTGAAGCCATACAGTGTAGCATTTCACAAACAGTTTGCGAGCATCTTGTACATGCAACAAAAGCAAAATTGTCGATGTCTTCAGACAGCTTGGTCCAAACAAAGCAAATGGCCCTGACAATATTAGAAATAGGATGTTGAAGGAGACCGCGGAGGCTATATCTGAGCCGCTCTCCAACCTGTTTAACAACAGTATGTGTGATTTTACATTTCCTGCTCAATGGAAAGACGCCAATGTTACGCCAGTTTTTAAGAAAAAGGACAAGGAACGAATAGAAATTTATCGCCCTATATATCTGCTTTCATGCGTGGGTAAGGTTATGGAACGGTCAGTTTATAATGAGTTGTAGGAGTCTTCTTGATATTTCTCCTGACATGACGTAATGCCGGCTTTAAAAAGCTAGATTCCACTACAAATCAGCTGATATATATTACTCATAAATTTACGAATCGTGAGCCCAATCGCGATTGAGTTATGTTTTTTCTTGATGTGTCAAAACCATTTGATAAGTTATCTGAAAGCATTTCAGAAGTTATCTGAATTGTAGGCGGCAGAGACTGGTCATAGAGGGTTGCACCTCGGAGTGAAAATATATAAAAGCCGGAGTGCCTCAGGGCTCTATAGTAAGGCCGCTCCTATTTCTCCTTTTCGGTAAAGATATTGTCGAGGGCCTTGAATGCGAGGCTTATTTATTTGCAGATGACAGGTCTCTACTTTTTGTACTAGATTTTCAAAATGATGTCAAAATCATTAATCGTGATTTAGAACGACTATCTCAGTGGGCCAAACAGTGGCGGGTAACGTTCAATCATGATAAAACTAAATATATGGTGTTTAGCAAAAAGTAATCGCGACCAAATTATCTCGATCTATATCTGGACAACTCAAAGCTCCGGCAAGTAAGAAATCACTGTCACCTTGGTGTAACCCTATCAGACTCAATGTGCTGGGACCCGCATATAAATAACACGATTATTAAGGCCGAGAAATCAGTTGCTCTACTAAGGCGTCTTCCTAAACAGGTAGGACGCAGAACTAAATTAAATGTTTATAAAAATGGAATACCGTACTGCTGTCTTCCAAGGCAATGTTACCAAGGCCCAATCAGCTCAGTGGGCTAGAGCGCTCGCCTTGAGTGCTCTGGTCACCTGAGAGCCTAACGTCACGTGGGTCGGTGGTTCGCGCCCCGCTGTGGTCATGTCTGTGTGGTTGCGGACATAAAGATCCTATGTCCTTCTTCGTAAAGAGTACGGGGTTACCCCCGGGGACATGGCTCCACTCTCCCTTCCTTCTCCCATTGACGCGATATGACCAAAAGTGGTTAAAACGTCCTGAATATACAACCAACCAACCAACCAAGACCCAATCAGAGGTTGGAAAGTGTACAGCGGTAAGCCCTTTTGTCTGTTACTGGGGCATACAAGAGTACGTCACATACCAAACTGCGGAAAGAAGTTGACATCGAACCACTCGCTCTCAGACGTAAATACCTAAGTCTGTTCATTTTGTACAAAATGGTGAATAGTCTCACTCCGATGTATATGTCTTCTCTATTACCTGATTTGGTTTCCCAGTCATCAGCATACTCACTACGGAACTCGACAGACATAAGAATCCCGCATATAAAAAAAATTATTACAAGAATTCTTTCGTCTGGAACTCAATCAGAGAGTGGAACTCAATCAGAGAGTGAAACTCAATCAGAGTGGAACTCAATCAGAGAGTGGAACTCAATCAGACAGTGGAACTCAATCAGTGAGTGGAACTCAATCAGAGTGAAACTCAATCAGAGAGTGGAACTCAATCAGAGAGTGGAACTCAATCAGACAGTGGAACTCAATCAGAGAGTGGAACTCAATCAGACAGTGGAACTCAATCAGAGAGTGATAACAGACAGTAAATGTTTATATTTTACAGATAATGCATCGAAGACAATCGCACCACGAGTAACAGACAATGCTTTAAATCGAAATGTCATCAAAAATCACCCAGTAAGTTTGATTGAATATTGAGGACGCTGTAACCAATTCTGGTCATATCGCGTCAATGGGAGAAGGAACGGACACAGGAAGGGAGACCGGAGCCATGTTCCCGGGGGTAACCCCCTACTCTTTGTGAAGAAAGACATGGGACCTTTATCACGCGACAACACAGGCATGGCTACAGCGGCCAGGGCGGTGAATGCCAGCGCTCTACATTCTCTTGTGGGTCTGGGGTCGAAAATTCGTAAATAATTATTATTTATGCTATTTATCCATCAATTTGTGATACACGTGGTGGAGCACGGGGTCCTCACCTGCGTCATCACGGCATGGGTCTCCACTATCTTGTGCCACAGACTGGGCGCAAACACTTGGAAACTCGTGCTCGGTACTGAAATACAAAATATTTAAAGCATCTTGATAATGTCAATACTTCAGTACAATTTATTGAAATGATCAGCAATAAACCGTTACATGGCCTGTCATATTACGTTATTACTGTTATTAATAAATTATGAACATCGCTTAAATATTGTTATTATGCATATATTAATTAATTATTATCATCATTTTATTGTCGGCAAAATTTCATACTGGTCCTTACTTGTCAATATTTAGGCACGTTTCACAAAAACCTTATAAAGATATTGTAGTAAAATATCCACAAATTGTTCCTGACATGTATACTTCTGAATGGTTGCCTTATGACGATGTCCTTGTCGTGTGCAGGCCATTGGCGCAGCACACAGGGCGATAATAGGGTACACCGCGCCACGTGTTCGGCAGCACGTGTTACTTACGCCTGGGGTCGGACACCTCCTCGACATTCCACAGTGTGTTGGCCGCTAGAGGGCGCGGGTGACACGTCACCTCCATCTGCTCCCAACCCCTGCCAGTTGGGATTCCCCCAGTGTTATTATCAAGGTTCATCATCATCACCATTGTTATCATCAAGGTTATCACCATCACCCTTATTATGATACTCATCATGGCTGCCATCAAATTTATCATTATTAAACTCACCATGGCTACTATCAAATGCATCTCATCATTGTTATTAACCTACTAGCTATAAGAAAAATCCTAATGTAGAGTAATATCTAAAATTGGCCATTGATAAAGTGAGCGTCTTGAATGATAAGCTGAATGGTGTATTTTCAATGTGACGGCCAATGAAATCGAGAAGTGGAGTAAATGCTGATGCTGTAATACGTGACCTATATCTCATGTGCAAGGACAGAACAATGGCTGGCTGTAGGGCGAGTGCACGTTAATTGGGTACGAGTAATACGTGAGCTATATCTCATATGTGCTAAGACGAAACAATGGCTGGCTTATAGGGCGAGTGTATGGTGGACCCCTCTGCGGTTCTACCCCATTAAATCACAGTTCCTTCCCTATACGTATAAGTCCCTCTCGGCCTCTCGACCTCAAGCACCAAACAGTCCAACTCTCAAAAGTAACATAATAGCAGCTTCGAAGCGTAATTATCTTGTAATTATTAAGAGGGGCACCAATACTGGTCGCTAGGAGATGAACCGACATTGGACAGGAGTTGCAGAACTTAATCAAAAACAACTTCTCCGGCGTACAGATAATGCTGCTTTCATAAATACGCAAATGTTGCAAACATGCTCATTGGGAGACTCAATACATTTGTTGGTGCTTACCATTTAGGGAGCTGTTTGTTGTGGGAGTGCAAGGCACATTCCGCGTTATAGTGAACCAGGCGGAATGTGGTCTTCACGGTGTTCAGTGCTGCCCCCTGGGGAGCCCCGGGCACGACCACCCGCCAGATGTCGTTGGCGTCTCCAGAGCCGTTCTAACGGTTACGGCAAAAAGGGTCACATTAAGACAGAAAACAAAACATTGTATCGTAGCGTGGGGTGGCGCTACGGGTGACAGTGGGGGGTGGGGACAAGCGCTGGCCCCTGACCGGGCAGGGTGAGCAGGCCAAAGGTAGGCTGTGTGAGGGTGGAGAACAGGGGAGGGGGCAGGATGAGTTATATAAAGATATTTATATCGAAGTCGCTATCATCGAAATGATATCGCGGATTTCACATAAACTATCAGTAATGTGCAGCCACAACAAAACGATATAATCTGATATATATCTATCTGCATTCTATATTGTGTGATACACTCTCGTATCAGTTATATTTCAACCTAAGGATCAAGACGACTGTAGGATTGTGTATACACTTGAAGTTCCCAGCAGTGAATGCCGTCCTACCTGTAATATTAGCTATATTATTCCGCGTGAAGCAGAGAGAGAATAATCGTTGGAGAGAGAAATCGACCCCCAGGGCCAGGAATCCACTCACCATTCCATAACACGTGACCTGCAGGTGTCGTTTGGTGAGTGGCGCCATCTCGCGGTGGCTGTGGAGGTTACGCTGCGTCCTGTCGTGATACAACAAACCGTGACGAGGCCGTGACGTCATACACACACTCCTCTACTGATACAACAACCCGTGACGAGGCAGTGACGTCACACACCCACTATTCTACTGATATAACAAACCATGATGAGGCAGTGACGTCATACACACACTCCTATTGTCACGACCAATATCTAAGCTTTACAAACAGCAACAATTGACAACAATCCCCTGGTCACTGGATCTCACTGCTTGACAAATACTTGACACCTAAAGTACATATTAAATATACACATATAATTAAATGATCATCTGATAACATAAAAGTCACAAAAGTGATTACACAAAAACAAAATAAAATATTAAGCAATATAAAAAATTAAGGCCAAGATAACCAGTTCTTTCTTTGAGGAGTGTAAATGAGATTTATGAATGAGAACTGTAGCGTTACTCACGCCACGTGGCTTAGTCTGATGAGGTCGCCATTGTTGATCAACTGAGCGTTGCTGCCCTCTTCCGGCATCCGGTCGTGGTGTAACACTCTCCACTTGTTGTTTTCATCCTTGTGTGAGTACGTCGTCACCTAGAGCCGGGAGAGGGGGGTAGGGTGAAGGGGGGGGGGGGTGGAGCAGGAGGAGGGAGACAATGACCCGTGTTAGTCAGTCATCATGTAATGCATACAGGCGGGATGGGTTAAAGGATGCCAATAGTATTGGCCTATGTTTACCGTTGTACATGCCATAGTTATAATGCTCAAATAGTAGAGGGGAGTAATAGTCGGAGTGAATGCCATTGAGATCGGTTCAACAAAGGAAGGCGTCCGCAGACATCGGTTCGACAAAGAAAGGCGTCCGCTGACATCGGTTAGACAAAGGGAGGCGTCCGCTGACATCGGTTCGACAAAGGAAGGCGTCCGCTGACATCGGTTAGACAAAGGGAGGCGTCCGCTGACATCGGTTCAACAAAGGAAAGCGTCCGCTGACATCGGTTAGACAAAGGGAGGCGTCCGCTGACATCGGTTCGACAAAGGAAGGCGTCCGCTGACATCGGTTAGACAAAGGGAGGCGTCCGCTGACATCGGTTCAACAAAGGAAAGCGTCCGCTGACATCGGTTCGACAAAGGAAGGCGGCCACTGACATCGGTTCAACAAAGGAAGGCGTCCGCTGACATCGGTTCGACAAAGGAAGGCGGCCACTGACATCGGTTAGACAAAGGAAGGCGTCCGCTGACATCGGTTCAACAAAGGAAGGCGTCCGCTGACATCGGTTCGACAAAGGAAGGCGTCCGCTGACATCGGTTCGACAAAGGAAGGCGGCCACTGACATCGGTTCAACAAAGGAAGGCGTCCGCTGACATCGGTTCGACAAAGGAAGGCGGCCACTGACATCGGTTCAACAAAGGAAGGCGTCCGCTGACATCGGTTCAACAAAGGAAGGCGTCCGCTGACATCGGTTCGACAAAGGAAGGCGTCCGCTGACATCGGTTCGACAAAGGAAGGCGGCCACTGAAATCGGTTCAACAAAGGAAGGCGTCCGCTGACATCGGTTCGACAAAGGAAGGCGGCCACTGACATCGGTTCAACAAAGGAAGGCGTCCACTGACATCGGTTCAACAAAGGAAGGCGGCCACCGACATCGGTTCAACAAAGGAAGGCGTCCGCTGACATCGGTTCGACAAAGGAAGGCGGCCACTGACATCGGTTCAACAAAGGAAGGCGTCCGCTGACATCGGAGCCCATATTCAGCTACCATAAACAATTAATGTCTGTCTGACAGCTCTTCCTAACTGTAGAAGTCCATTAGATGGCCAGAACAATGGGAAATCCACAGAGCTAGAGCGTAAAATCAACAACTCGACAGATGGTCGACATTTCAAATACCAACGGCTCCTGGGTTCCACGTGTTCACAACCGTCATATTTATTTATGTGGGTGACGGGGAGGGAGGGGGTGGGGGGGGGCTGCATGGACACCCTGGCGGTGATGTCTACGTGGGATGGGGGTGTGGGTGTGGGTGTGGGTGTGGGTGTAGGTTTGGGTGTGGGTGTGGGTGCGGGTGTGGGTGTGGGTTTGGGTGTGGGTATGGGTGTAGGTGTGGGTGTGGGTTTGGGTGTGGGTGTGGGTGTGGGTGTGGGTGCGGGTGCGGGTGTGGGTGTGGGTGTGGGTTTGGGTGTGGGTGTAGGTGTGGGTGTGGGTGTGGGTTTGGGTGTGGGTGTGGGTGTGGGTGTGTGTGTGGGTGTGGGTGTGGGTGTGGGTGTGGGTGTGGGTCTGGGTGTGGGTGAGGGAGGGAGTGGGGATGTGGGTGTGGGTGCACCTTACCTGTTGCTGCCTGGCCCCCACGCCCTCGGGGTAGAGGTGCCAGTGGGAGTGGAGGTAGGCCCCCCCAGTCCGGTGGCTCTTCAGGGTGATCACTGAGCCATAGGCCACGTCTGTATGGGAGAGAGACAGGGTCAGCGACATCAACAGACAGAACAGGAGACATGTGGAGGGATTCACATTAAGATTGTTTAAGTTTAACTCGGAGGCTGGCGGTTCGTGAGTGGTATAGGGCTATAAAATCTCGTTCGCCAAGACTTCCGGTTACTGATTTTGGGGAAAAACTGACGAAGTACGTGTTCGGAACGAGTGTACAATCTCTGCGCACACTGGTATCCTGACTATCTGTGACGTAGACGTGACGTATATGTTACGCAGAGACAGAGGCAGACTACCTGCGCAAGAGCCAGGCGTCGAGGGGTGGGTCCATTGCGGAAGGCCTAGCGATATGATTAAGAATATTTTAAAACTATTGCTTCACACAACGGAAAGACATGTTTGTCGTTCTTTTGCGCTATCACAACGACGAATATGTGTTACGACGGGACAATACGGCTGAGAAACTAACGTTTTTTTTGCATTTCATACGAAAACGAGGCATTATGAAGTCACACGGGTTCTCCCAGGGGACAACGTTGTCGCAACGCTTCAAATAGAAAACTTTTCAATAATCAGGGAACTAGCTCTCGCCATTTTTGTAACCGAGGAGGCACGTGAGACTCTGTGACGTCACTCGCTGTTTGGAGAACCCGCGAAAGCCCGGATGCAGGGGTAAATTTAGGCTATTTTTAGCTTTTGAGTGTTTTGAAGACGGATTTTTCCTTCCGCGTTTCATCGCCTCCAAATATTTTTACGAATACCTCCCATAGCCATGTTAATGAAATGGGACTCATATTCTTTAGAATAACCGTGGAAAGAAATTATAGACTTATAACTGTCTATACTTCAACATGGAACACTTTTGTTTGTTTGTCGCGGCCCGATCGCGAGAACTGTATATATCCCTATTGGGGAGGTAAGGCTGCTCAGGCCAGTGACTGTTCACCACTGTGGACGGCGCGATCAGGTTTAAGAGGAACATTGTTAGACAACAAGAAACATTCTAGGCCAATGAAACAACAACTATGTGTCAATCACCATCACCGGTCGAGGCGCGGATGCAGGATTTCGTCTGCAGTGGCAACCTGCAGACTTGATATATATATATATTGTGAATACCGACTCCGGGTGCGACCAACAAGTCGACAGCCCACCTCGTGCCTAGATCACATCACTCAAGTGAACGTTTTGTGACGTATAGATGAGAGGATTTAATAAACGGCTCGGTAGGTGGCTGATTTTTCACGTGTTCATGCGCGACGGTATCGCCACCTGGCGGTCTCTACCGCCAGAATCACCAGAAATACGTCAAGCTATGCTTTGTGGAGGTATCTCCGCGTCATAACTCAACAGTGAGCCATTTCTAGGTGCAAAAAGGTTGTAGAAACAGGTTTAATTAACTTCCGCCGCACGGTAACCGCCGACCCGAGCCACTTTCTGATTGTCTATTCCATCCGGACGGTCCACAAAGGAACCTCTCATGGCCTCATAGGGCCGGCCAGGGTCAGCACAAAGGGGATCAGCCTCCCAGGGCCTCATAGGGCAGGCCGGGGCCAGCACAAAGGGAATCAATCTCTCATGGTCTCCTAGGGCAGGCCAGGGCCAGCACAAATGGGATCAATCTCTCATGGTCTCCTAGGGCAGGCCAGGGCCAGCACAAAGGGGATCAATCTCTCATGGCCTCATAGGGCAGGCCGGGGCCAGCACAAATGGGATCAGTCTCTCAGGGCCTCATAGGGCAGGCCAGGGCCAGCACAAAGGGGATCAGCCTCTCGGGGCCTCATAGGGCAGGCCGGGGCCAGCACAAAGGGGATCAGCCTCCCAGGGCCTCATAGGGCAGGCCGGGGCCAGCACAAAGGGGATCAATCTCTCATGGCCTCATAGGGCAGGCCGGGGCCAGCACAAAGGGGATCAGCCTCTCAGGGCCTCATAGGGCAGGCCTGGGCCAGCACAAAGGGGATCAGCCTCTCAGGGCCTCATAGGGCAGGCCGGGGCCAGCACAAAGGGAATCAGTCTCTCAGGGCCTCATAGGGCAGGCCGGGGCCAGCACAAAGGGGATCAGTCTCTCAGGGCCTCATAGGGCAGGCCGGGGCCAGCACAAAGGGAATCAGCCTCTCAGGGCCTCATAGGGCAGGCCAGGGCCAGCACAAAGGGGATCAATCTCTCATGGCCTCATAGGGCAGGCCGGGGCCAGCACAAAGGGGATCAGTCTCTCAGGGCCTCATAGGGCAGGCCGGGGTCAGCACAAAGGGGATCAGTCTCTAAGGGCCTCATAGGGCAGGCCGGGGCCAGCACAAAGGGAATCAGCCAACCCCACCGCGACACAGGGCACCAGCCACCCCACCGCGACACAGGGCACTAGCCACTTCACCGCGACACAGGGCACCATCCACCCCATCGCGACACAGGGCACAAGCCACTCCACCGCGACACAGGGCACCAGCCACCCCACCGTGACACAGGGCACCAGCCACCCCACCGTGACACAGGGAACCATCCACCCCGTCGCGACACAGGGCACCATCTACCCCATCGGGACACAGGGCACCAGCCACCCCACCGTGACACAGGGCACCAGCCACTTCACCGCGACACAGGGTACCAGCCACCCCACCGTGACACAGGGCACCAGCCACCCCATCGCGACACAGGGCACCAGCCAGCCCACCGTGACACAGGGTACCAGCCACTTCACCGCACCACAGGGCACCAGCCACCCCATCGCGACACAGGGCACCATCCACGCCACCGTGACACAGGGCACCAGCCACCTCACCGCGACACAGGGCACCAGCCATCCCACCGTGACACAGGGCACCAGCCACCCCATCACAACACAGGGCACCAGCCATCCCACCGCGACACAGGGCACCAGCCACTCCACCGCGATACAGGGCACCAGCCACCTTACCGTGACACAGGGCACCAGCCAGTTCACAGCGACATGGGGCACCAGCCATCCCACCGTGACACAGGGCACCAGCCACCCCATCACAACACAGGGCACCAGCCATCCCACCGCGACACAGGGCACCAGCCACTCCACCGCGATACAGGGCACCAGCCACCTTACCGTGACACAGGGCACCAGCCAGTTCACAGCGACATGGGGCATCAGCCACCCCACCGCGACACAGATCAATGAGCTGGTGGCCCCCTTCAAACCGCTCAATTTCCTTTCCAAGCTCCAAAAATTAAACAGCAAACGGAGGAAATGCTGCGGGAAAGGGAAGTGGGGAAGTGCATCGGAGGCCTCCCAGGAGACAACGGGCCAGGGGAGGAAGAGAGGGGGAGGGGGAGGGAGAGCGGGGGGGGGGGGGCGCTGCAGCCAGAGGCGCGTGACGTTGGCAGCTCAGGAGTGTTGGGATTGACGGGTGGGGGTGCCACGGGGGGCCCTGGGAGGGTGACGGCCGCAGGATTGGGGTGGAGGGGTGGGGTACCAGGGTCACAGAGCTTGGTGGGTTGGGTTACAGGATATGGATGGCGGATGGGAGATTGAGGACGCGGGCGGCCCCAGCACAGAGAGCCCTAGATGCATCAATTAGATTGTCTTTATGGCGAGAAAAGCAATTCACCCAACACTCACCCTCCGCGACATGAATTACAACAGACCTCACACAACTGATCGGTCCAATAAATATAAGAACATCGCCGGCCAAATATATGAATAAATATAGGTCTATTTCCATAAAAATATAGGACTATTTCCATAAGATATAGGACTATTTCCATAAACTATAGGACTATTTCCATGAACTATAGGACTATTTCCATAAAATATAGGACTATTTCCATGAACTATAGGATTATTTCCATGAACTATAGGATTATTTCCATGAACTATAGGACTATTTCCATAAAATATAGGACTATTTCCATAAAATATAGAAATGTTTCCATAAAATATAGGACTGACTACTCTGCCCATAAACAAAAGGAATTTGTCCACACACTATACGGTATTGAAATAATCCCCGTCAAATATCCGAACATCTTGTAAAATATACGAATAAATCAAGGAATATCAGCCTGTGACGTTCAAGCGAGACATCCGCACGAGATTGGCGTGGATTTGTTCCGGAAGGTGAGATGTGTGTGTGGGAAGGGGGGGGGGGGGAGGTGGTGTCGCCTCACTGGCAGACCAAGTGAAAGGACTAGCCCTAGATATAGGGTGGGGGGTGGGGCTGAGGGTTGGCGGCAACTGACGGGGTGTCGATTGGGTTGGGGGGCTGGACGTAGGGCCGGGTCGGCACGTATTGCCATCACTACGCCTCGTACTACGAATCCCTGGAGTGCCGAGCCACGAGGAGGGGTCGGGGGGTCGGGGGGTGAACCTGATGACCCCTGCCCCCTACCCTCATCCATAGTTGGTTTGGGCGCCGCTCATTTCATGCTCAGAATGCAATAAAAAGCTCACATGCCTTTCGATCCGTCCTTTCAGTGCGGGACACGAGCTATGGCGCATCTCAACGCACCCCCTACCACCCACCCACCATACCCTACCCTCTCCGCGTTACCCCCGCTCCCCCCCCCCCCCCACACACACACCCTGTCATTTCCCAGGCCCTTCCCCCCAGCAGCAATCAATTTCTGCGTCACGACGCACACACGAGATCCACAGAAACGCAACCATTCTCCAGTTAATTTCCAATCTCCATTCAGACGGCGACGGAATCGAGGCTTCAGGTCACGGCGCCACCTGGCGGCCAAGACTCTCCCGATATGGCCATCCAGGCAACATCGTCATTCCACAGAGAATCCGCCCTCCTCACCCCAACCCACCACCCCGTGGTAACCCTGACCTCTGGCCCTTCTTCCTCAGCCCCCCACCCCCCTCCACCCCTCCAGGTAGTCCCTAATTCCCCAGTTTCCGTGATCCACACATGTCCACCCGGCCACTCGTACCTGACCAACATTAACACCCTCGAAGGGAGTGAGTGATGGCGGCAATTGTGGTGATGGGCGTGGCGAGGGCGGCGGGGGTGAGGGGTGAGGGGTGAGGGGTGAGGGGTGAGGGGTGTGTGAGGGGAGCGGGGTGCGTGAGGGGTGTGTGAGGGGAGGGGAGGTCTGCGGTGGCATCATTACCTGGGCGATAATAGGGAGCGCGTGGCAGTGATTGCGCGGCAAACATACAAGGGGAAATAAAGGAGTGCGGTGGATGGCGCCTTCTCTATTCACCCCCCCCCCCCCACCCCCAACCACTCCATCCCCCGGTTCTCGTGGTCGCTCGGTAGCGTTGAGACGACCTTGACCGGGCCGTCACGGGCACTTCTCGGCACCATACGGAAGGCTCCACGCATGTATCCACGCATGTCCATGTCCACCAGCCACATGAGGCGAGTCCCATGTGGCTTGTCCACACGCCACACAAGGCGAGTCCCATGTGGCACGCCATATAAACTCATGTCGCCTGTCACCAACGACACGATTCCAGTTTAGTCATTATTAAGTATTCCTCGTGTGGCATGCCCCATGTGACATGTTCTATATGGCATGTCCCATCAAGCATGTTTCATATGGCATGTTCCATATGGCATGCCACATGCGGCATGTCCCATATGGCATGTCCCATCAAGCATGTTTCATATGGAATGTTCCATATGGCATGCCACATACGGCATGTCCCATATGGCATGTCCCATGTGGCATGCCCTAAATATCGGTCCTTGTCAGTCAGTAATATGAGTCCGGTCCAATATAGAATGACAGTCCGTGGGCCCCACATGGCCTCACGCTGGCCAGCCGGTGCGGACGGTCGGCTGGGGATGAGGTTGCATAGAATAACCACATCAAAGCCAGACCTTGCAATATATGCCTTACACCTTACACCGCCTGCGTCCGCACAGGGAACAGCAGCCCCTACCCACACAACCCACGCCAGAACGACATGGTCACACCCTTCCAATCCCGTAATATCGCCCATACATATACTCTGCAGACCAGACAGACCTACCAGACGGCCGCAGCCATACAGCTGCCCTCATCACAGGGGACACTGGGGGGGGGGGGAGGCAAGTGTGTCCGATGGTTAGCAGACTAACAGGAAGGGGAGGGTGGGGGCATGGAATGGGGGGGGGGTGTGGACGGGGGGAGGGCGTGGTGGGAGGTGTCTGTATCTTTAGGCGAGACAGCTCCAGACAAGACTGGGGGGAGAGGCTGGGCGGGGGAGACTGGTGGGGGGGGGAGGCTGGTGGGGGGGGGTGGAGGAGCAGATTGGAACAGGGATACGTGACGAACAAGGAAGGCGCAACTGCTACAGAGGAAGGCCGGATGGATCGTGGGGAGGGGGGGGGGGCAGGGGCAGCAGCCATGCAGCATTGGAGAAAGGCCATCCAAGACAGACCGGGTATCCCCGTCCCCCCCTTCCCCCCTCTCTGAGTGTCACCCCTCTCTCCCCGTCATCCAGCCCCCTCCGTCCCTGACACCCCGCCCCACCTTCCTCGGCACTCTCCTTCGTCCCATGATTCGTTCACTCTCTCCCTGTATCCCCTTTATCCCCCCTCTCTCACTCGGTCTCAGTCACCCTTCCACGGTATCCTTCACCTCTCTGTCACCCCCTCCCCGTTGTCTTTCTGTCACTCTCTCAGTTCTCTCCCCGTCACCTCTCTGTCACCGTATGCCCGTCACCTCTCTGTCACCGTATCCCCGTCACCTCTGTCACCGTATCCCCGTCACCTCTCTGTCACAGTATCCCCGTCACCTCTCTGTCACCGTATCCCCGTCACCTCTGTCACCGTATCCCCGTCACCTCTCTGTCACCGTATCCCCGTCACCTCTCTGTCACCGTATCCCCGTCACCTCTCTGTCACCGTATCCCCGTCACCTGTCACCGTATCCCCGTCACCTCTCTGTCCCGTATCCCCGTCACCTGTCACCGTATCCCCGCCACCTCTGTCACCGTATCCCGTCACCTCTCTGTCACCGTATCCCCGTCACCTGTCACCGTATCCCCGTCACCTCTCTGTCACCGTATCCCCGTCACCTCTCTGTCACCGTATCCCCGTCACCTGTCACCGTATCCCCGTCACCTCTCTGTCACCGTATCCCCGTCACCTCTCTGTCACCGTATCCCCGTCACCTGTCACCGTATCCCCGTCACCTCTCTGTCACCGTATCCCCGTCACCTCTCTGTCACCGTATCCCCGTCACCTGTCACCGTATCCCCGTCACCGTATCCCCGTCACCTCTCTGTCACCGTATCCCCGTCACCTGTCACCGTATCCTCGTCACCTCTCTGTCACCGTATCCCCGTCACCTCTGTCACCGTATCCCCGTCACCTGTCACCGTATCTCCGTCACCTCTCTGTCACCGTATCCCCGTCACCTCTCTGTCACCGTATCCCCGTCACCTCTGTCACCGTATCCCCGTCACCTCTGTCACCGTATCCCCGTCACCTGTCACCGTATCCCCGCCACCTCTGTCACCGTATCCCCGTCACCTCTCTGTCACCGTATCCCCGTCACCTGTCACCGTATCCCCGTCACCTCTCTGTTACCGTATCCCCGTCACCTCTCTGTCACCGTATCCCCGTCACCTCTCTGTCACCGTATCCTCGTCACCTGTCACCGTATCCCCGTCACCTGTCATCGTATCCCCGTCACCTCTCTGTCACCGTATCCCCGTCACCTCTGTCACCGTATCCCCGTCACCTCTCTGTCACCGTATCCCCGTCACCTCTGTCACCGTATCCCCGTCACCTCTCTGTCACCGTGTCCCCGTCACCTCTGTCACCGTATCCCCGTCACCTCTCTGTCACCGTATCCCCGTCATCTCTCTGTCACCGTATCCCCGTCACCTCTCTGTCACCGTATCCCCGTCACCTCTCTGTCACCGTATCCCCGTCACCTCTGTCACCGTATCCCCGTCACCTCTCTGTCACCGTATCCCCGTCACCTGTCACCGTATCCCCGCCACCTCTGTCACCGTATCCCCGTCACCTCTCTGTCACCGTATCCCCGTCACCTGTCACCGTATCCCCGTCACCTCTCTGTCACCGTATCCCCGTCACCTCTCTGTCACCGTATCCCCGTCACCTGTCACCGTATCCCCGCCACCTCTGTCACCGTATCCCCGTCACCTCTCTGTCACCGTATCCCCGTCACCTGTCACCGTATCCCCGTCACCTCTCTGTCACCGTATCCCCGTCACCTCTCTGTCACCGTATCCCCGTCACCTGTCACCGTATCCCCGTCACCTCTCTGTCACCGTATCCCCGTCACCTCTCTGTCACTGTATCCCCGTCACCTGTCACCGTATCCCCGCCACCTCTCTGTCACCGTATCCCCGTCACCTCTCTGTCACCGTATCCTCGTCACCTCTGTCACCGTATCCCCGTCACCTCTCTGTCACCGTATCCCCGTCACCTCTCTATCACCGTATCCCCGTCACCTGTCACCGTATCCCCGTCACCTCTCTGTCACCGTATCCCCGTCACCTCTCTATCACCGTATCCCCGTCACCTGTCACCGTATCCCCGTCACCTCTCTGTCACCGTATCCCGTCACCTCTCTATCACCGTATCCCCGTCACCTGTCACCGTATCCCCGTCACCTCTCTGTCACCGTATCCCCGTCACCTCTCTGTCACTGTATCCCCGTCACCTGTCACCGTATCCCCGTCACCTCTCTGTCACCGTATCCCCGTCACCTCTCTATCACCGTATCCCCGTCACCTGTCACCGTATCCCCGTCCCCTCTGTCACCGTATCCCCGTCACCTCTCTGTCACCGTATCCCCGTCACCTCTCTGTCACCGTATCCCCGTCACCTCTCTGTCACCGAATCCCCGTCACCTCTCTGTCACCGTATCCCCGTCACCCCCCCCCCCCCCTCCGACATCTCCTCACCCTCTCCCCGTGCTATCCTCGTAGCCCTCTTGGCGTCCCCTTCCGTCATGTCTCTGTCACCCTCTCTCCGTCACCCCCCCCCCCCACCCCACCCCCACCTCCCCCCGGAACCCCTCCTTTCGCTATCAGCGTATCCTTTCATAGTCGCATACTTGGCTTTGAAGGTCGGGACAGAACGAGTGTCCTTGCCGATATGGCTGATTATACAGGCGGCGCGGGAGGGAGGTGGGGGTGGGGGGGGGGGTATGGGGGGGGTGATGCTGGAGGGGTGGAGGGGAGGGGAGGGAAGGGAGGGGAGGGAGGGAAGGCGGCAAGGCGCGGGGACCGATACAATATTTCCAAGTTAGTGACGCTCACCAAGACACGTCACCGGTGTTAATGGTCCATTCGGGCACCGCGCGGCACCACCGTAGCACCACTCCAGCGCCACCTTGAATCACCCTGCACCACCCGGTACCACCCCATCATTATCGTGTGCCACTCCAGCATCCCTGACTGCACTGTTGATATAACCCCATCACCGTATGGCATACGGCACGGACAGTACAGACAGACACGCGGCACGGACAGACACAGACAGACGCGGCACGAACACGCGGCACGAACACGCGGCACGAACACGCGGCACGAACACGCGGCACGAACACGCGGCACGGACAGACACGCGGCACGGACAGACACAGACAGACGCGGCACGAACACGCGGCACGAACACGCGGCACGGACAGACCCGGCACAGACAGACACGCGGCACAGACAGACCCGGCACGGACAGACACAGACAGACGCGGCACGAACACGCGGCACGAACACGCGGCACGAACACGCTGCACGGACAGACCCGGCACGGCCCGACACGCGGCACGGCCCGACACGCGTGTCGCGCGGCGGACGGATGGGGACAGGGGTCCGGAAGAATCCATCAGCGAGCCGGAGGCAGCCATGGCGGCGGCGGTGGCTGCGGCTGCCTGCCGCCCGCCCCCCTCCACCCCTTAGGGGTCGTAAATCTTCCCGCGGCCCCGGGGGCAGGGCAGCGCGGGTTCGTTGGGGGGAAGGGGTCAGCGCAGCTACCCGGCCAGAGAGGGGGAGGGGGTAGCCCCGCTACCGGGGAAGGAATCTCACTTCTTCGCCCAGGCGCCTACACCACCATTGAATGGGCGCTGAGCCCGCTCTGCCCCCCCCCTCCCCATCACCCTCCTCCCCGCACCCCATGCAGGCAAGGACAAGCCGCCAGCGCTGCACCCCCTCCCCCCTCCTCGCACCCCATGCGGGGAGGGACAAGCCGCCACCCCCTCCACCTCCCTGCACCCCATGCAGGCAAGGACAACCCCACCCCCTCCAGCTCCCCGCACCCCAGGCAGGCAGGGACAAGCCGCCAGCGCTGCACCCCGCCCCCCCCCCCCGCCCAGCACCCCATGCAGGCAGGGACAAGCCGCCATCGCTGCACGCGGCGCCAACGGGCGGCAATACATTCCGGGACTAAATCCACCGCTGATGGACTGACTGGCTTCACTCTCTCGCCTTCCTCAGCAGGCCGGGGAACCAGCTTACAGCTAGTTTTACAAGACTGCGGAGCTATTCAACAAGGAGCCAGCCAGCCAGCGCGACGTCTGGCTGAAATCACGTTTGAAGTCTCGTTTGACACAGGAAGCCCCCTAGCGGCGAGCGGCGGCGACACGGGCTGATGGGCGGCCAGGAAGACATGGCCACGGCGCCACGGCATGAGACAGCGGGGGGAGGATGCCACAAGATGGAGCAGCCACGCCGGCCATCGCTTGGCCCATGCACCAATAAAACCAGGCGCTGAGAGGACGACAAGCTACCGTCGCCAAACGCTTCCCACAGTGGGTCAAAGAGCAGGGGGACACGGCTCCGTCCCTTCCCATTGACGCGATATGACTGGAATTGGTTAAAGCGTCCTGAATATATACTATCCACTGGATATCTTCTTCCCAGCGGTGTTAGCAAGGCGACCCACGCTATGGATGGTATGGGCGGCCAGGCGGGGGGGTCCGTCGACCTGGGGGCCGGTCTGGCGGCGGTGGAGGTCGGAGCGGGGGGCGAGGCGGGGGCCGCCCACTGCCCGCTGTTCGAGTTCGTCCTCGACAGCCTCCTGCTGGGCGCCCTCTGCCTCGTGGGCATCGCGGGCGCCCTAATGGCGCTCGCCACGCTGTGGCGCCACCAGCACATGACGGGCGCGACATTCCTACTGCAGACGGCGCTGCTGGCCGACATCACCCTTCTGTGGATGCTCTTCCTCGGCGACAGCGTCCCCGCCCTGGGTCACGTGATCGAGATCTTGCGGCGGTGCCACGTGACCTGTGGCTACGTGCGCGCCGTCACGCGGCCGCTGCTCTTCCTGGCGCAGGTCTGCCTCCTGTGGCTGACGTCACTGTGCGCCGTCAACAAGTACGTCGCCATCTACCGGCCGGCCCAGGCGACGCTCTTCTGCAGCGTGGAGAGCGCGCGCAAGCAGGTCACGGTCACCCTCCTCGTGGCCGTCGTCATGACGATGCCCTTGACCTTCGACACGACCATCAAGGTCACGAGCCACGTGGCGGGCGGCGGTAACGGGACCGCGGTGACCACGCTGGAGGACAATTACTGGTACCGCCTGGTGTACACCGACATCGCGGTCTTCTTCCTGGTGTACACCCTCCCCCTGCTGTGCTGCGCATTCTTCGGCTGGCGGCTGTTGGCGGCTCTGCGGTCGGCCAGGCGATCGCGGCGCGCCCTGGCGGCCGTCGTCAACGGCGAGCACATGGAGATGACGCAAGTCGTGTTGACCCTGTGCGTGACCCTCATGGTGTGCTACCTGCCGACGGCGGCCCTGCGGGGGTGGGGGTGGGCGCAGGGCAGCTCGCGGGGGGTGTGCGGCCAGCTGGCCTTCTACCTGGACAGCTTCAGCAAGCTCTTCCTGGGCCTCAACTCGGCCCTCAAGGCCCTCATCCTGGCCCTCTTCGCCGCCAGGTTCCGGAGCAAGCTGTGCGAGACGTTCGCCTGCGTGGGGTGCTGCTGCCGTCCCCGGGGTCAGGAGGTCAAGGGGGAGAAGCTGCTGGAGGCCGAGGCGCCGGCGCCCCAGAGCGCCATGTACAAGTGCCCGGATATGTCGGAGATGACGCTCATCTCCAACATGGACAGCAACCTGTAAAACACCGGTCACGTGACCAGCCACCCTGCCGGCGGACTGCGACAAAGACACGTGTTCGTAAAGGGAGAAATGACGAAGAAATCGTAAGGGGTCTGGAAGGGGGGTTCCAGTGTCAAATTATCAGTGTCGAACGTCAATTTTTCAAAATTATCTGTGTCGAACGTCGATTTTTCAAAATTATCTGTGTCGAACGTCGATTTTTCACAATTGTCTTTCAAAATTGCTTTCAACGCGGATACAAAGGAAGGCCAGAAACGATCCATCTACATCGGACACAAAGCAAAAGTTACGACCCAGCATTGATATAGCTTTCTAGATATTAAAAAACGCTGTAATATAGGCTACCTACACCTTTTACAGAAAGCCCAAAGTAACTGTGGTCTGGACAACGCCATGGTCGCTTGACCAACCAGTCGCCGTCCCACCGCCAACAATCGGCCATCGGCCACCGGCCGACAGCTTAGCACGTGTGCGTAAAACCAAAATGGCGGAAAAAATGGTACTCATTAATACAGCATGTTCGATCATCCATCTCCATAAGTTCTCAAAGAGAGGTCACCAGTCGTGACACATCTTTCAAACTGTATCACTAACTGTCTCCAAATGACATCTCTACACAGATATACTGATGTTCTATACCTATTATACATGCTGATTGCGCGAAGTGAGGCATTACCCTTATCGAGGAGCTACATGCACATCTTTCGTGTCGGAAAGCGAATAGACGAGCTTGACATTGAGTGACCTTGAGGACGGCGTCACGTGGTGACGGCGAGTGTCATGTTGTAACAGCGCAGAACACAGAGGACATCTGGTGGGACTGGGCTACTCACAACGGAGGGTGGACACTCCACGCTAGGCTGGAGGCGGACACGTGACTGGGTGTGCGTCATTCCGCCGCCCCCAGCCCCCCACCCCCCCCACAATGGATAGCCCCTCCTCCCCTGGATACGATCAGAACATATTATCGCGCGTTTTGTAGGTGTTGTTCCAGAGATACATCTGAAGTACTGCCAAATGGCACGGTGTTTATTGTCTAGTCACCGGTCGGAAAACAGGTCTGCCCTCCGTTTTTGGGGCACATTAAGACCGAGGTAGATTTAGGGCGAAGTAGATCAGGACAAAGGTAGATTTTGCGCGAAGTAGATGAGCAAGGTCCGTAAATTTAGAACGGCCGAGGCCGAATATTACGCCCTCGAATATCATGGAGCAAGGCGCAATATTCGGCCACGGCCATGTCGAACTTACGGGCCCAGGGCCAAGGCAGATTTGGAACGAGGTCGATACGGGCCGACACATATCTGGGCCGACGTATATCTGGCCTGAGGTAGATTTGAGGCGAGGTAAAACTGGGTCGAGGCAGGTATTTCTCGCACAATGTCCATACAACGAACCGGAAGAGACATGACGTCACAACAAGTGACTCCTGATCACATCACGTGGTCTCTCGTCATAGAATGTCACCCCCGCCAAACATATGCCAAATGGGTGAGCCTGCTCTTTCTGACCATATCCCTATTATCGCCCACACAATATTATATCCCTTGGCCCCATCATAGAAGCTTGAGCGATAATTGGGATAAGGTCAGAAACTGCAGAATCACTGCCAAATGTCACGAGTATTCCAAGGACGAGACTTTAGGAAATGATATATTTAATGTTGTTATTTATACCTGAGCGTAAGCATTGCGCTGCAATGAGACGAAATGTGTTCAATCTGCTATGTCAGTATGTACATATAAAGATGTTACAAAAGCTGAGTGTGTACATCATGCGTTTGATATATTACCGGAACGATATGTTTAAAGTAGTCGCTGGTTATGCCAGAATGAGCTGAGATGTAAGATAGTCTGCGCGGAATTTGATTCCGGTGGGGGGGAGCGGGGCAAAGTAAAACCACCACGCAATTGCCTTGAATTACTATAAGGTCACGAGTGTGCGATGGGGCATGTCATACCGCGAGGGGCAACTCCAGGGCAGGGTTCACACGGCACAGAGCCCAGCATCTCTCTTGATCATGATTTCACCTGAGGCTAAGGGATTAGCCACGATGATGTCAATATAACAGTGCTATATAGTGTTATCATATAACTGTATTCGCAGTTTTTAACACACGTTACGGCGACCACGGTGATTAGCGGTGTAGGGCCTACTCTGATCACTCTTTACGGGGCCAACGCTGATCACTCTTCATACAGGGTCAACTCCACTCAATGTTTGCAGCAGTGTAGAGGTTGTTTGGGGCTTTTCCCACTTTCAAACTCCGCTTTTATATACACAGAGATGGCCCGTTTATTTTAACCAAGTAGCTTTTTTCCACGTTAGAACAAACGCTGGGTGCATCCACTTGAACCTGACATTTAATCACATCAAAGGCTCAACCTTGCCGGAATTCCCATCGGGTTCAGCTCGTGCTTTTCTCTAACAAGACAGTTTGTTTTCTTGAGGAATCTCTTAAATTCTAAATTCAGTGGCATCATGAAAAGAGGCATGGGGCTGACGCAGTCACGTGACCAGGGTCTGTAATGACATCAAGGCGAGACGGCGGCCAGATCGTTAATGTCTCCACCACTAGGGGGCAGTCCTAACAGGCCGCCGCCAGCTCGTCCCGTGTAATAACACACGAAGATGGGGCGCGGAGGGGGGGGGGGGGGGGGGGAGGGCATGGGTGCACTTCGGACGTGGGGTGGGCGTTGAAAAGGATTATTAGAAAAGGAGCTGGGGAATGGGTGAGGCAAGCGATGGGGAAGAGGGTGGGAATGGGAGGGGAAGGGGAAGGGGGAGGGGAAGAGAGGGGCCAGAAAGGGAGGGGATAGGGCAGGGAGGGAGTGGGGGGGGGGTGGCGATGGGGAAGGGAGGGGGTGAAGGGGATGGAAGGGGGTAGGGTGGGAGGGGATGTGAAAGGGAGGAAGTAGGGATTGGAGGGGATGAGGATGAGGACGGGAGGGACTGGGGGTGGGAGGGGGTGGGGAAGGGAGAGGGTGAAGGATTGAGGGGACGGGGATGAGGATGGGAGAGGGTGGGGTGAGAGGCAGAGCTACCGGTGTACCGGGCCGTGTGTTTATCCACCACTCACTTCCCGTTGTGCGGTCCTGGGTGGCGCGCCGAAAGCGGACAGAACTTTGTCCTTCTTTAAACATCTCCCCGATTCCTCCATTCCACAGACGACCCCCCCCCCCCTTCCTCTTTCCGCCCCGCCGGTCACAGCTTTATAAGAGCTGATTAGGTTCCTGGCTAAATACATCGATACCGATCGATAGCGGGGGAAAACAAAGCGCATTGCGCATGCGCCAGATCCAGATACACAGACAACAGTGGCGGGAGACTAACTTATTGGTCTGTGATAGGGTCTGTCACTGGTCTCCGATAGGGTCTACGTCATTGGTCTGTGATAGGGTCTGTCACTGGTCTGTGATAGGGTCTACGTCATTGGTCTCTGATAGGGTCTACGTCATTGGTCTGTGATAGGGTCTGTCACTGGTCTGTGATACGGTCTGTCACTGGTTCCTGATAGGGTCTACGTCATTGGTCTGTGATAGGGTCTGTCACTGGTTCCTGATAGGGTCTACGTCATTGGTCTGTGACAGGGTCTGTCACTGGTCTGTGATAGGGTCTGTCACTGGTTCCTGATAGGGTCTACGTTATTGGTCTGTGATAGGGTCTACGTCATTGGTCTGTTATAGGGTCTGTCACTGGTCTGTGATAGGGTCTACGTCATTGGTCTGTGATAGGGTCTGTCACTGGTCTGTGATAGGGTCTGTCACTGGTCTGTGATAGGGTCAGTCACTGGTCTCTGATAGGGTATACGTCATTGGTCTGTGATAGGGTCTACGTCATTGGTCTGTGATAGGGTCTGTCACTGGTCTGTGATAGGGTCTGTCACTGGTCTGTGATAGGGTCAGTCACTGGTCTCTGATAGGGTATACGTCATTGGTCTGTGATAGGGTCTACGTCATTGGTCTGTGATAGGGTCTATGTTACTGGTCTCTGATAGGGTCTATGTCATTGGTCTGTGATAGGGTCTGTCAATGGTCTGAGATAGAATCTACGCCATTGGTCTGTGAAAGGGTCTACGTCATTGGTCTGTGATAGGGTCTGTCACTGGTCTGTGATAGCGTCTGTCACTGGTCTCTGATAGGGTCTACGTCATTGGTCTGTGATAGGGTCTGTCACTGGTCTGCGATAGAGTCTGTCATTGGTCTGTGATAGGGTCTATGTTACTGGTCTCTGATAGGGTCTATGTCATTGATCTGTGATGGGGTCTATGTTACTGGTCTCTGATAGGGTCTACGTCATTGGTCTGTCACTGGTCTGTGATAGGGTCTGTCATTGGTCTGTGATAGGGTCGATGTGATTGTTATGTGATAGGGTCTGTGATAGAGTTTACGTCATTGGTCTGTCACTGGTTTTATGTAATGCCCCCAATAGGTTCGCTCAGAGTCACGTACTGAATCCTCCATACATCACAGAGCCCCCCCACCCCCCACCCCCCACTGGCGCATCCAACCCAGGAACCAGGCGCAGACAACTCAGAGATAACGCACCCAATCCCCTCCAATCGACAATCTCCGATCCGTGCGCGGCGTGCCCTCAGACCAAAAAAACACGTGATCGACACGTGACTGGACTCGGCGAGTGCTACGACTCCACGGAGGCTGAAGGAGAAAACTGCTCTCAGGGGATGACAGGACTTTGCTCTTAGTCGACTGTCAGCCCGGCAGAGGGCTGGCTCATTGTTTACCCAGTCCCTCAGGCCCCACAAGACAAAAGCGCCAAATCAATACAAGAGGTTCTCAACCCTTTCGCTTGGTTTTAATGGCAACTTTTTGTTCTTATACTCTTGGTGTCACTTTATTCTGGAAGCAGCTAAAAAGAATGTGGATTCCGTCGGCAACAGGAACGCAATCTCTGCCGTTCTAATCAGAATGTTGCTTTGCCCATGTATTACGCGGTGTGTAAATAACATGGTTTTCACACATCGGCAGATGAAAGAGGGGACTGTTTGGGCTCCACGCCATCCCCAATCACCAAGCACTTCAAGATACACCCACATCTCCGCCAAAGGCCAAAGACCTTCCCCACTTACCACGGCCACTCCATGGCAAAATATGGCGTATGGTTATTGTGCAAAGAAAAAGTCGTTGAAAACAGAACACAAGACGTAAAACCCGATTGTCATCCACATTGCAACCCAGTACAGACTGTCCTTCATCGCACTCATCCAATCATCTGCGGCATTCAGTAATGGATATTGAACAAAATAAGCTGGTGCACTCCAAACACACAGACACACCACCTCCTCTCCGTATGAAAAATTATCACTTGAAGACCATAAGATGTTTCTTCGCAAAGAGTAGGAGGTTACCCCCCGGGGACATGGCTCCACTCTCCCTCCCAGTGACGCGATGTGACCAAAAGTGATTAAAGCGTCCTCAATATACAACCAACCGGCCATGAGTTGCTGACTTTTCCGCGTCAATGCCCTGGTATCAGTCATAACGCCACCCTCTCCCAGGACAGCGAGTCTCGCCGGCTCAGTGGGTAAGCAGCAATGATGGAGATAGAGCCATGAACCAACTCCCTTCTGGCAGGGAACCAGTGTACACAGTGACGTACGAGAGAAGTATGTTCTTAGCGTACTCGCGTACCGTGCCCAGCCATGTGAAACTCATGGGTCATTTGGGTAGTTGCTGAGCAGGACAGTCATAGCAGTGATACACCGGGGGTAACCGTTACATTGTAATACACAAGTGAGTGCATGGCTTTCTCTTTTTTTCAAGACTTTCACTTTTGATATTGTTAGAAATTTCCTGATTTCTCCCAGCATGGGGACTACGCCTGTCTCTCCTGTTCTGTGAGAATACTGGCTCAACTCGAACGCGCAATCGACTGACAAGGTCACGGGGTCACATCAGTCACAATGTACAATCCGTCGCTTGACTCTTTTTTCGTTAATCGTGAGCATGAAATTGACAATCATAGCTGATGGTAGGTACAAGTGAGCAGTACTCATCTCTGAAACTGACAACAAAGTAACATGCTATTTGTCGCACATAACGCACGTGGCAGACCTTTTTTCGCCCCATGATTGGATAAAAGCAGCAGTGACTTCAGAAGAATGATTGACAGCCTGGATCGGTCTATAAACAGAAAAGTCATAAGCCACGACTAACTGTCCACTAAACAACACGGTGTCAGGTGACCTGTCAGTACTTACTGCTAGGCATGCTGGCGTTGTACAGAGGGTTCCCCCGGAGTTGTGACTGGAAGGCCGAACTGTAGAAACCGTCACCGCTCCCGCTGACAAAAGAACCAAGTGACACGTGACAACGGCTGAGGGCGACCTATACTGGAATGTAGCACCCTTTCTCACGGTTACGTCACGGCAGATACATGGTAACTGACCCTTTTTAGATCCATTCAATTGCGCACTTCGGAATTTTTCCCTTTTACATAAACTTAGTCAACAGTTATTATCTAAAAAAATAAAGACTGTAGGTTAAATAAGTTACAAATAAACGGTTAGAATGCGATCAATATATTGACAGCGAAGTTTGTTGGAAACAATTGGATCGCAAACTATGATTTCATTGTCACAAAATAGCTCACGTTTTACTCCTATCAAACACTCACTACAGTTCTAGACATTCGGGGCCCCTGATATTGAACGGAACGCGTTGTATAGATTCACGTCCATTGAGGATAATAATCTTTACGGAGACTGTTTCAAATTTCTCTCACATATAACCCCTCCCCCCCCCCCCCACCCCCTCCGCTCGCCTTCCCCCATCCTTACCTCTTGCGTAGGACTGTGAAGTGGACGCCAAAGCTGACGAGATAGAGGGCGATGGGTAGAGCGATGAGGCACAGACTTCGAGCCAGCACGTGCTTCACCACAGCACCCTGCGACACACAGACAGACAGCGTGGTAACATAGACCTCAAACCACACTATAACAATCTGCGTTACACCACAGATTGTTATACAGTGAATAGCTCCACCAAAGCCACAATATAATACACCAACTTCCTTTTTTTTAATTATTAGCGCAATAATTGTATAACAATTCTTAACTTAAATGGTCGGGAAATGCATAGCATATCTCACGCATACCGATGCGCCATCCAGCTCACAGAGTACACATGATAAATAGTTGTCAAATAACGGATGGGTGGCTTTATTATCCACATTACTTCGCGGGCTGACCACATGGCAGCTTCGAAAGGCGTAGAGGAAGGCCACATGGCACAGGCAGTAGCCACGGGGTTGACACTTACGAGCGGCACGGAGAGGTCCCCCAGCAGGTCCCACAGGTCTCGGGCCGTGGAGAGGCCGACCAGGAGAATAACGAAGAGGCCCACAAACTTCACTCTGGAACCAAGACACCATCCACGTCAACGCTCGTCGTGTTATTATAAAACAAGATCTCGCGTGAAATGAATTTCCAATAAGGCTCAAAAATGAGGAGCAATTGGTAGCTCTCAGGCACGGCCGGCCATAAAAAAAAAGGCGGCATTTTCCAGTATACCGTGGCATGGGCATTGCGGCGGTGTCGCCGCAGCGGCAAACGGCAGATTATAAATCATGGAAGACCTATAGAAGAAAACCTCGCACAGTATCAACTTTAAATAACGGCCACAAATGAGTTGGGGAATCATCTGGTGTATTTGCCACGGGATGTGGCCACGTGGTATACCCCTCAGACACAGCCGGCAATCAATAAAACATGACGGCATATAGCGTGCAATGGGCGCTACGACGGTGGCGCCGCATCGGCAAACGGCGATACTATTGTTTTTATTCAAGCAATGGACTGCGATTGACGTATCTCACCCGATAGCAGCTGACAGGAACACCCCGGTAAGCGATAGCCACAGCCACCAAACCAAGGAAAAGGCCCTGAAAAACAAAGTGAAAAATCCAAGTTATTGACAGTCAATGCATACGCACATTGAGCGGTACCACGAGATTGCGACTTGCAATATGTGTTATGAGTAACCCATTTAAATCAAGGCCAACTCAATCGTTCGGTAACGGCAGTACAAACAGTTCCATTGGCAACGGACGAACGGTAATAACCGAGACTTTAGATAATATGTCATCATAGTAGTATCTGTATATTAGCATTGTGATCCTACATGTAATGAAAACAAGGTGTTGGTGACGCGAAAAACTCACTTGTGTCTGGCGGACTGTACTTTCAATGAGCAGAAGGTGGCGGCCATGATAAAGACTAGAAGCAGCGGGTCCAGCAGGATGTACTGAGACAGCGTCAACACACCTGTGTCTGAAGGGAAACAACAGTCAACACACCAGTGTCTGAAGGGAAACAACAGTCAACACACCAGTGTCTGAAGGGAAACAACAGTCAACACACCAGTGTCTGAAGGGAAACAACAGTCAACACACCAGTGTCTGAAGGGAAACAACAGTCAACACACCAGTGTCTGAAGGGAAACAACAGTCACCACACCAGTGTCTGAAGGGAAACAACAGTCAACACTCCAGTGTCTGAAGAGAAACAACAGTCAACACACCAGTGTCTGAAGGGAAACAACAGTCAACACACCAGTGTCTGAAGGGAAACAACAGTCAACACACCAGTGTCTGAAGGGAAACAACAGTCAACACACCAGTGTCTGAAGGGAAACAACAGTCAACACACCAGTATCTGAAGGGAAACAACAGTCACCACACCAGTGTCTGAAGGGAAACAACAGTCAACACTCCAGTGTCTGAAGAGAAACAACAGTCAACACACCAGTGTCAGAAGAGAAACAAGTCAACACACCAGTGTCTGAAGTGAAAACAACAGTCAACACACCAGTGTCTGAAGTGAAAACAACAGTCAACACACCAGTGTCTGAAGGGAAAACAACAATCAACACATCAGTGTCTGAAGGGAAACAGTCAACACACCAGTGTCTGAAGGGAAACACCAGTCAACACACCAGTGTCTGAAGGGAAACAGTCAACACACCAGTGTCTGAAGGGAAACAGTCAACACACCAGTGTCTGAAGGGAAACACCAGTCAACACACCAGTGTCTGAAGGGAACCAGTCAACACACCAGTGTCTGAAGGGAAACACCAGTCAACACACCAGTGTCTGAAGGGAAACAGTCAACACACCAGTGTCTGAAGGGAAACACCAGTCAACACACCAGTGTCTGAAGGGAAACACCAGGCAACACACCAGTGTCTGAAGTAAAAACAACAGTCAACACACCAGTGTCTGAAGGGAAAACAACAATCAACACATCAGTGTCTGAAGGGAAACACCAGTCAACACTCCAGTGTCTGAAGGGAAACAACAGTCAACACACCAGTGTCTGAAGGGAAACAACAGTCAACACACCAGTGTCTGAAGGGAAACAACAGTCAACACACCAGTGTCTGAAGGGAAACAACAGTCACCACACCAGTGTCTGAAGGGAAACAACAGTCAACACTCCAGTGTCTGAAGAGAAACAACAGTCAACACACCAGTGTCAGAAGAGAAACAAGTCAACACACCAGTGTCTGAAGTGAAAACAACAGTCAACACACCAGTGTCTGAAGTGAAAACAACAGTCAACACACCAGTGTCTGAAGGGAAAACAACAATCAACACATCAGTGTCTGAAGGGAAACAGTCAACACACCAGTGTCTGAAGGGAAACACCAGTCAACACACCAGTGTCTGAAGGGAAACAGTCAACACACCAGTGTCTGAAGGGAAACAGTCAACACACCAGTGTCTGAAGGGAAACACCAGTCAACACACCAGTGTCTGAAGGGAAACAGTCAACACACCAGTGTCTGAAGGGAAACACCAGTCAACACACCAGTGTCTGAAGGGAAACAGTCAACACACCAGTGTCTGAAGGGAAACACCAGTCAACACACCAGTGTCTGAAGGGAAACACCAGGCAACACACCAGTGTCTGAAGTAAAAACAACAGTCAACACACCAGTGTCTGAAGGGAAAACAACAATCAACACATCAGTGTCTGAAGGGAAACACCAGTCAACACTCCAGTGTCTGAAGGGAAACAACAGTCAACACACCAGTGTCTGAAGGGAAACAACAGTCAACACATCAGTGTCTGAAGGGAAACAACAGTCAACACTCCAGTGTCTGAAGGGAAACAGTCAACACACCAGTGTCTGAAGGGAAAACAACAATCAACACACCAGTGTCTGAAGGGAAACAACAGTCAACACACCAGTGTCTGAAGGGAAACAACAGTCAACACACCAGTGTCTGAAGAGAAACAACAGTCAACACACCAGTGTCTGAAGGGAAACAACAGTCAACACACCAGTGTCTGAAGAGAAACAATAGTCAACACACCAGTGTCTGAAGAGAAACAACAGTCAACACACCAGTGTCTGAAGAGAAACAACAGTCAACACACCAGTGTCTGAAGGGAAACAACAGTCAACACACCAGTGTCTGAAGGGAAACAACAGTCAACACACCAGTGTCTGAAGAGAAACAATAGTCAACACTCCAGTGTCTGAAGGGAAACAGTCAACACACCAGTGTCTGAAGGGAAACAACAGTCAACACACCAGTGTCTGAAGGGAAAACAACAATCAACACATCAGTGTCTGAAGGGAAACAACAGTCAACACTCCAGTGTCTGAAGGGAAACAGTCAACACACCAGTGTCTGAAGGGAAACAACAGTCAACACACCAGTGTCTGAAGGGAAAACAACAATCAACACACCAGTGTCTGAAGGGAAACACCAGGCAACACACCAGTGTCTGAAGTAAAAACAACAGTCAACACACCAGTGTCTGAAGGGAAAACAACAATCAACACATCAGTGTCTGAAGGGAAACACCAGTCAACACTCCAGTGTCTGAAGGGAAACAACAGTCAACACACCAGTGTCTGAAGGGAAACAACAGTCAACACACCAGTGTCTGAAGAGAAACAACAGTCAACACACCAGTGTCTGAAGGGAAACAACAGTCAACACACCAGTGTCTGAAGGGAAACAACAGTCAACACTCCAGTGTCTGAAGGGAAAACAACAGTCAACACATCAGTGTCTGAAGGGAAACAACAGCCGACACTCCAGTGTCTGAAGGGAAAACAACAATCAACACATCAGTGTCTGAAGGGAAACAACAGTCAACACTCCAGTGTCTGAAGGGAAACAACAATCAACACATCAGTGTCTGAAGGGAAACAACAGTCAACACTCCAGTGTCTGAAGGGAAACAACAGTCAACACACCAGTGTCTGAAGGGAAAACAACAATCAACACATCAGTGTCTGAAGGGAAACAACAGTCAACACTCCAGTGTCTGAAGGGAAAACAACAGTCAACACATCAGTGTCTGAAGGGAAACAACAGTCGACACACCAGTGTCTGAAGGGAAACAACAGTCAACACACTAGTGTCTGAAGGGAAACAACAGTCAACACACCAGTGTCTGAAGAGAAAACAACAATCAACACATCAGTGTCTGAAGGGAAACAACAGTCAACACTCCAGTGTCTGAAGGGAAACAACAGTCAACACTCCAGTGTCTGAAGGGAAACAACAGTCAACACTCCAGTGTCTGAAGGGAAAACAACAATCAACACATCAGTGTCTGAAGGGAAACATCAGTCAACACACCAGTGTCTGAAGGGAAACAACAGTCAACACATCAGTGTCTGAAGGGAAACAACAGTCAACACACCAGTGTCTGAAGAGAAAACAACAATCAACACATCAGTGTCTGAAGGGAAACAACAGTCAACACTCCAGTGTCTGAAGGGAAACAACAGTCAACACTCCAGTGTCTGAAGGGAAACAACAGTCAACACACCAGTGTCTGAAGGGAAACAACAGTCAACACTCCAGTGTCTGAAGGGAAAACAACAATCAACACATCAGTGTCTGAAGGGAAACAACAGTCAACACACCAGTGTCTGAAGGGAAACACCAGTCAACACACCAGTGTCTGAAGAGAAACAACAGTCAACACACCAGTGCCTGAAGGGAAACAACAGTCAACACACCAGTGTCTGAAGGGAAACAACAGTCAACACTCCAGTGTCTGAAGGGAAAACAACAATCAACACATCAGTGTCTGAAGGAAAACAACAGTCAACACACCAGTGTCTGAAGGGAAACACCAGTCAACACACCAGTGTCTGAAGAGAAACAACAGTCAACACACCAGTGCCTGAAGGGAAACAACAGTCAACACACCAGTGTCTGAAGGGAAACAACAGTCAACACACCAGTGTCTGAAGGGAAACACCAGTCAACACACCAGTGTCTGAAGGGAAACAACAGTCAACAAACCAGTGTCTGAAGGGAAACAACAGTCAACACACCAGTGTCTGAAGTGAAAACAACAGTCAACACACCAGTGTCTGAAGGGAAACAACAGTAAACACACCAGTGTCTGAAGGGAAACAACAGTCGACACACCAGTGTCTGAAGTGAAAACAACAGTCAACACACCAGTGTCTGAAGGGAAACAATAGTCAACACACCAGTGTCTGAAGGGAAACACCAGTCAACACACCAGTGTCTGAAGTGAAAACAACAGTCAACACACCAGTGTCTGAAGGGAAAACAACAATCAACACATCAGTGTCTGAAGGGAAACAATAGTCAACACTCCAGTGTCTGAAGGGAAACAACAGTCAACACACCAGTGTCTGAAGGGAAACAACAGTCAACACACCAGTGTCTGAAGGGAAAACAACAGTCAACACACCAGTGTCTGAAGGGAAACAATAGTCAACACATCAGTGTCTGAAGGGAAACAACAGTCAACACTCCAGTGTCTGAAGGGAAAACAACAGTCAACACATCAGTGTCTGAAGGGAAACAACAGTCAACACTCCAGTGTCTGAAGGGAAAACAACAATCAACACATCAGTGTCTGAAGGGAAACAACAGTCAACACTCCAGTGTCTGAAGGGAAAACAACAATCAACACATCAGTGTCTGAAGGGAAACAACAGTCAACACACCAGTGTCTGAAGGGAAACACCAGTCAACACACCAGTGTCTGAAGAGAAACAACAGTCAACACACCAGTGCATGAAAGGAAAACAACAATCAACACACCAGTGTCTGAAGGGAAACAACAGTCAACACACCAGTGTCTGAAGGGAAACACCAGTCAACACACCAGTGTCTGAAGGGAAACAACAGTCAACACACCAGTGTCTGAAGGGAAACAACAGTCAACACACCAGTGTCTGAAGTGAAATTAACAGTCAACACACCAGTGTCTGAAGGGAAACAACAGTAAACACACCAATGTCTGAAGGGAAACAACAGTCGACACACCAGTGTCTGAAGTGAAAACAACAGTCAACACACCAGTGTCTGAAGGGAAACAATAGTCAACACACCAGTGTCTGAAGGGAAACAACAGTAAACACACCAGTGTCTGAAGGGAAACAACAGTCAACACTCCAGTGTCTGAAGGGAAACAACAGTAAACACACCAGTGCATGAAGGGAAACAACAGTCAACACACCAGTGTCTGAAGGGAAACAACAGTCAACACACCAGTGTCTGAAGGGAAACAACAGTCAACACATCAGTGTCTGAAGGGAAACAACAGTAAACACACCAGTGTCTGAAGGGAAACAACAGTCAACACACCAGTGTCTGAAGAGAAACAACAGTCAACACACCAGTGTCTGAAGAGAAACAACAGTCAACACACCAGTGTCTGAAGGGAAACAACAGTCAACACACCAGTGTCTGAAGGGAAACAACAGTCAACACACCAGTGTCTGAAGGGAAACAACAGTCAACACACCAGTGTTTGAAGGGAAACAACAGTCAACACACCAGTGCATGAAGGGAAACAACAGTCAATACACCAGTGCATGAAGGGAAACAACAGTCAACACACCAGTGTCTAAAGAGCAACAACAGTCAACACACCAGTGTCTGAAGGGAAACAACAGTCAACACACCAGTGTCTGAAGGGAAACAACAGTCAACACACCAGTGTCTGAAGGGAAACAACAGTCAACACACCAGTGTCTGAAGGGAAACAGTCAACACACTAGTGTCTGAAGGGAAACAACAGTCAACACACCAGTGTCTGAAGGGAAACAACAGTCAACACACCAGTGTCTGAAGGGAAACAACAGTCATCACACCAGTGTCTGAAGGGAAACAACAGTCATCACACCAGTGCCTGAAGGGAAACAACAGTCATCACACCAGTGCCTGAAGGGAAACAACAGTCAACACACCAGTGTCTGAAGGGAAACAACAGTCAACACACCAGTGTCTGAAGGGAAACAGTCAACACACCAGTGTCTGAAGGGAAACAGTCAACACACCAGTGTCTGAAGGGAAACAACAGTCAACACACCAGTGTCTGAAGGGAAACGGTCACTTACAAGCCATGATGGCTGGGTGAGCTGTACATTAAGTGTTATTTGTGACGCATGTATGTTTATCACTGAACTCACAAGTGACTATAATAAACCAAATATCTATCTATATTTATAACTACAATGATCGCTTCAAGTCTGTGCATACTATACATCTTTCAAGGGGTCTCACCTTATAGCGAAAAGACACGTCTTTTCGCGAAAAGACAGTATCTTGCGAAAAGACAGCATCTTGCGAAAAGACAGCTTAAATGCCAATAAATCCTCAGTCGAAGGTGCTGATCAGGTTGATTGCTTTTCTAATGTCTTTGCTACTCTTAAGAATGAAAATAATATTGTCTAACCGGGTTTGTCAACGGTCAACAAATATTAGAACACGGGCCCCAGTCAGTGATCGGTGGGCTTCCGCCATGTTACATACATGTTTGCGTTATGAGCTCTTTTCGCAAATATTTGTTTCAAGTGTCTTTTCGCAGCCTGGACTTCCTAATTCAAACGCGTAAATTGCATATCTTGTCTATATAGACCCAGCGGCGAACCTTTTATAACATCCATATACACATATATACATATATTTTCAGGCGTCACATTTACGCCTATTAAATTGTCGCGTAATCGTATTCGACGCATAACGCAAACATGTATGTAACATTTCATGTCAAACACGGAGGCAGTCCATCGCCTTTCGCCTTAAACAAGTCGACAAAAACCTGTAACGTCAGAAACGGTTATATTTTTCTTTCTTAAGAGCATTAAAGACATAAGGAACTGAGGATTTATTGTCATTTAAGCTGTCTTTGCTCAAGGTTACGCCATCTAGTGAGTCAACGGGCATGCAAGTGTCAATCAAACATGGCGGCAGCCCACCGATCGCTCAACGGGGGCCGTGTTGAAATATTTTTTAACCCATATATATAAACCCGATTAAACAATATATTTTTCAGCCTTACGAACGGTAAGGCCATTAGAAACCCAATCAGCCTGATCGGCAGCTGCAACTGAGGATTTATTGGCATTTAAGCTGTCTTTTCGCAACATACCGTCTTTTCGCTATAAAGTGAGACCGCTTCCAAGCGAAACAGTGTGCGACATTAGACTCCATGCTGCCGCATTTTCCCGTTCGTAAGTCACGCCCTTTTATGGGCGTGTGCGATAGTATAAAAATTAGTGCGGCTTACACGCCGGCACTTACGGTATTCGATATTTGGTATCAGTATCGAGCTTTATGTGACACTTCCAACTACAAGTATTGGTGTGATCAGTGAGAGTATTTGACCTGGACACTTACCGAATGCCACCAGCGCGGCCGCGAGGAGGGCAGCGGACAGGGAGGCGGACAGCTCCCACGTTATACAATAAGCCAGGGGAACAAGGAACGAACCCATCACACTTACCGAATGCCACCAGCGCGGCCGCGAGGAGGGCAGCGGACAGGGAGGCGGACAGCTCCCACGTTATACAATAAGCCAGGGGAACAAGGAACGAACCCATCACAGCGCAAAACTGAAAGCAAAACACAATCAAATCTTGTAATGTAAAGAACCAAGAAATACTCCCTTACTATTTTGATTGCTTTACATATGCATTGATTGTTCTTGATGGAAAATCGTTCCAATCATAGGTATTATCATATTCAATCACCAGCTGATGACAGAGTTATTGCTGAAGATTTCACATATTAAGCAAATCATATGCACTCCAATGTAAAAATTATTGGAGCCAATATTTATCCAAATCTTTCAGTCTCATCAACCCAGGTTTCGCAATAAAAGCCAATCATATAATCAGGTGTAATGTCAGCAATGATATGGTGTGACATAGACAAGCATTGATGAATAGATGTAATGAAGAAAAGGAACAGATTTGGTTAAGCATACCCACCACTCTCATCCCCAGGTAGTTTGTCTCCCCATAGAGATCTCCAGGTTTGTCAAATGCAAACCCGCCATCATAGCCCGTCAGATGCCCAGCTAGGCCTATTAACATCTGTAAAGCAATACAGTGGCAAAATAGACTACTGTAAATTGTAACACACATGACACACTGAAATATTTTGAACAAATTGTTGTGATGGCTAAGCAGAAAACAGTGCCATGACATATACCCAGCAAATGTGGTAACTTTAATAATAATGAGTTTTACAGTTAATTAATTATTACTTAATTCATTATACTCGATCACACTAAATGGGGTCTCCATGGTTATTTTGGCAAGGTATATATAAAGTAGTTCTAGACATGCTTCTAAATATATTCCTATTTAATTTCTAGGTACATGTACCAGTATATCAAATGTATATTAGGTATACTTCTATATATCATACCTTTCCAAGTGGTGGGTGGACATCAAAGAAAAAGAAGCCATTGATATAAAAGCTTCCCATCTTCCCAAAGTGAGTCTCATCCCAGCTTGAAAGAAAATGATGTGTCATAAACAACTCACTTCACAAATACTGAAAACTATCAAAATGTAGAATATTGAATAATTTTTTTTTACACACATGCTTTAGAGAAATACAGAAGCTGTTGAATATTTCTATGTGACATTCACACAAAGACATCACCAGTATACCAGTATATTAATTAAACAAGCAGATTTAATAATATTGCAATACTTCAAGACAATAAGCATTGTTCCTCACCAAACATGTTTAGGTTCTGACAGCTTATGAAGCCTGGTGATGAGAGACACATTGGTGACTAGTGTCAGCAGTAACCACCAGGTGGCATCACTGTGTGATCTCTCTTTCTTCTCTCCATCTGGTGCCTTGTGCTTCACCTGGTAGCCATTAGTCCCGCCAGGCTCTTCTTTACATTGGTATATTCCATTAGATGATGTAGGCATCTCGCCAGCGTAATTATATCTCTTACAGGTATATTGTTCATAGAGCGGCTTTATAATCCTATAACAGTTTATATTTCATGAAGTATATCATGAATCCTTGAAGAAACAATAAAGACATCACCTGAAAGAAGATTGATATTATTAAATTAACTAAATTAATGCGGCATGCCACAGGTCATTTTAACAGTATAAATAGCATAGTGATCAAGACAATAATTATTTCATTTAGACTCTGTATACAATATATAGATCAAATGTTTAATAAACTACATGTAGAAGCAATTAGTTGTAAACTTAATTTATTTCAACTGTGATAACTGCTAGAGGCCAATTTGCATCAGTTTGTCACAAGTTTACCTTTGCACCAACAACATTTCTAATTTTGCAAGAATATGTCTTTAATGTTTCGCAATATACCATAAACAAAATATTAAAATTGTAACAATTATTTATATAAGCTTAGATCTCATAATTTATACTAAAGTCAAAGTCATAAATGGCGTAGCGTGTCGTTTCGGCCCATATTTTCCACCAGCCACGCGTGCCATGGCAACTATAGAGCATTTCATTGTCTGTGATTTAGTCTATTTGCGACAAAGTGTCTGTTGGCAATGGAGTGTCAGCATGCCATGGAGAAATATTATTTCTGTCTTAAAAAAGGATAACCTTGCAGTACACATGTAAGTTTGGTATCATTAAAATTGCATGGTGTTACTTTCTAACGTCAGTGATTTTTAGAGCGATCGCGACAAATTGATGGAAAATATGGGCCGAAACGACACGCTACAGCATTTATGACTTTGACTTTATATGGCTATCATTATGCATGCGTATTAGTTACCAGAGACCACTGTGTATTGTGTATCTGGGCCAATGCTATAACAGTGACTCATACTAATAAGCTTAGCCTATTAATTATTTATTGTTTAAATATAGGGACTAAGCAGTAAGCTTTTCGCCTATGTGGGCTAGATCTATCACTAAACTTAAAAGTCCAAGCTTAACCTGTTAACCCATCAAAAAGACGGCTAGATCGAAAGAAGCACTGTTTGTTTTAATTGAAACTGCTTATACAGGTGACGGAATATATTTAATGGTGGACCCTAATGGCTTATTGAAGAAAAATATTCAAATTTCATTTGAAGTTTGTTTACACGACTTGCATTCGTCAGCGGCCGAAAGACAACAAATCGAAAGTGAAAAGGATGACCTACAGCCGGAGCCATCGCCACCCAAATTCAACTCACTCATCCACCTCCTGCATTCGCTAGGAGGCGCTTCGTGCATCTCGCCCTTCTGTATAATATACCTAACTATACCTACTCGGTGATCTCGCTGTGTAAAGAGGCTTATGTAGTTAAAACAATGCACTATGCCCCCCCCCCCCTCCCCCATGGGCGGATCTAAGAATTTAAAAGGGTTGGGGAGGGGGTGGGGGGGGGGGAGTGATGGGGATCTCTGGGTGGCTTATGGAGACTAAACCCCTCTGGATCCGACCTTGCCCCGCGCCCTCCTAAGCGGCATCGAGAGGGTGGCAAGCCTAACTAGCCTGGCCAAACTGAAGGATTTTTTTAAATAGAAAAAATAGTTTATTTGCCCCACCCCGCCCCAACACTTTTCAAAAATGTAACTGCCATCGCATTCGTCGAATGTTCACGACAGTCGCATCTGAGACTTTAGCTGCTTAGCTACATTTGTTCTGGAATGAATCGTAAAAGTTGGCGGTCGTTGATTCCGAGCTACTGGCTGCAGCATACGCATCTACTGTAAACCTCGACTCATTATTAGTTGCACAGTGGGCAAAGTCGCAAAGGTTTGACAGATGAGCAAAAGCGATGGATCTACCGAATATGGAAGAGATACAGAAACGAACTGACATTCTGGGGTTCAAACCCCAACAAGAAATACATTACAATGCCTTGTTGCCTTACGTCAGTGTCCTGGACCAGGAATCCAGCAACCAACTGGCCGCGATCAAAGCCAATTTAGCTCTTACCATACAGCTGAGGGACATCAAAATAGGAGCAAGTCATTGGACTGCACAGCTGGCCAAGTAAGTGTATTGTGTAGTCATTTGCAGACTTACTGTGATATATATTTAGGTGACATGACCCTTTCTCATTTCTGATTACTGGTCAACTAAGAATAATGCTATAACATTTGATATATTTAGTTTTAGGCTAAATTGATGGGTTCATTCCATTAGATATGATAACATCATTATTATTATACTTGTTATGTTTGCTACAAATCATCACAGTTAGCTTACTTTGGTATAGAATAAGTCTGCATATATGTGTTGTAGCAATAATATGAGACTTGATAGAAATGGTTGATCAGCTAAGCTTAGATTAATAAACTTTAATATATAATTAAATAAACTTATGATTTTTTGATCTAAGTAAAATAAATGATATAGAGGTCTATTAAGTAATAGTAGTATTACCAACTTATGAGTTATGTTTTTAGTTTGTTTCCCATTATCTTATATTATAAATTATGTAATATTCTATCATTAAAATATATGCAATTAGTTTTGTCATTGCATAGGTCTTAACTATTCTTTACTGACTTTTTATCTCTCAAAAACTTCCTGGTACTCTGCTATATATTATATATAAATACACATTAATAAGAATGATAAAATTCCTATTCATTATCAATTCATTCAGCCAAACAATATTCCATCAATTATTGAAGGGTTAGAAACTGAGATTAAGATTAAGCGATCTGCAATCTTGGCATATATTGCATGGCATATATCAGACAATGTTCCAGAACTATAGTAAATATCCTGAGGCTTAGTGCGAACCAGCTGAAATCTTGAACTGAACCTGATATAGCATATAGATATATATATGTATATATATATATAATACAAGGGGTGCAGTAGTTATCTTGATTTAAAATATATATTTGAACTAAGCTTCCTCATATGTATATGCAAAAGAATTATGACATATATAACTTATTCATCAATTTATCCTTATTCTTTTTTGGAAAGATACCAGCTAAACATGTTCCATGAGTTTAGTGAATATCTTTTCAGCATGCGATAGTGTTTCAGAGCTACATTTTCAATATAAATATAAGTGATCTGGTGGAAGTTACTTCTACCTTTACATATTTCGTATTTATTGACATCTATATCTATTGACCTATGCCCTCCTGTCAAGTGTACCAGTTTGCCGGCAGTACAGCCCATACCTAATATTATAGGTCAAATTACTTATGCTTCAAGGAATGGTAGTCTTTTTTGGCATGTACAATATGAAAGAGAGCTTTGTGGCGGTTCCTCTGCCTGCAAGAAATACCTGTACCTAGTAGGGATGTCCTCAATGATGTCTGCTGGAAAGATATGTCTTTTTCAAGGCATCAGTCTGTCTGTGCTCAATTGCACAATGTGGCTGTATTAACATGTCACTCAGCATCATGTATACAGATCCGTTTGAAGTTTGTGTCAATAGCCAATGCTGAAATGTTCAAAGTGTTGCTTAAACAATGTGATGAGCTGGCTGTTATTGTAAGGGTATATATCTCTGTACTGGTGTGTTAATAATCGTCATCTTCTGTTTACAGATACATCAGACTCTATGGCCACAAGTTCTCAAAGGAAGATCACTTGACATTCATTAACATACTTTTTGAACTCACCACAATTCCTGACCTGGATTACTCCCTTGTTCACAAGTTTGGTCAACTTTTGGTGACACTGTTGAAGTGAGTATGATAGCTTTAGAAAAAAAAGAAGTATATTTTGCATGTGTAGGCATATATCTACAAGTATGTGATAATGCGAAGAGGAAACATTGTTACTTCTTATGATTTAAGGATTTATTTACAAGCCACTTCATAGCCTATTAAATTTTAGTCTGCAACATATATTGCACAAATGCTGTGAAGTGTAACCAGTAGATTGATTTGAAGTCCCTTCAGTAAACATGTTGTATCGACCACTTTCTTCATATGGATGCTGTTAATTGAGTTGTCCTGAAATGCTTGGCACTAGATATCCATCTATTAAGACATTGTGTTTTTTCACCACAGGAAGAGGTCCCTGCTCTGCCGTGACGACCTCACGTTGCCATGGAGACCGTTGTACAATCTGATCCAGGAAGTAGTTTACTCCTCGTTTGAACACCTGGGCCTCGTCCTGCTCCCAGCGTGAGTCTACTCTGTTTGTTCTTGTCACTTTTACTTCTCTTTCGTTTGTGAAACGACTTATCTATGAAACGACCCATCTATAAAACGACCCGTCTATGAAATTACCTTTCTATGAAACGACCCGTCTATGAAACTACCTGCCTATGAAACTACCGGTACCTGTCTATGAAACGACCCGTCTATGAAGCTACCTGCCTATGAAACTACCAGTCTATGAAACTACCCGTCTATGAAGCTACCAGTCTATGAAACTACTTGTCTATGAAACTACCCATCTGTGAAGCTACCTGTCTATGAAACGACCCGTCTATGAAACGACTCGTCCTGTTTTCATCCAGTATTCTGTTAGGGACCAGAAAACAGCAGTGTAAGTATCGTAAGGATTTCCACGACTACACGTGAGGACTGATACCAGTAGGTTATACCGGTGCCTTACACTTCATTTGTGTCTTTTCAGAAATATCGAAACCATCTTGAAAAATGTGGTTAAGTGTGCCAGGAGGTAAGTAATTTACAAACTATGTGGGCATGCGCAGGTCTCACTGCGCAGGTCTCACCGCGCATGTGTGCCATGGGCTTATTTCACTTCCGTTTCATTTCATTATCGCGGGAAAGCTCCTTGGCGCCACTTGAGACAAAATTATCTAAACGTCTATCCATCGAGGCTTCGTGGATATATATGAACATTTCTAAAGCGCGAGCAGTTGACTAAATATGTAATGGACCAATGTAAGGAACATACCAAGAAAGGCCAGCAAGTGTGATTGGTGTTGAAAGAACACGTGTATGGAGGAGGTTGTGGGTTCGAATCCGGGCCTGGGCACTTAATTTGGGGCATGTTTCTTCCATTCATACTGCATCGCCTTGGGGGGTCGGATTCTTAACTCTATTTAGCTCTTTTTGTGCACGAAATGTAAGCGCCCACTTCAAAGAAAGCTCCCACTTCTGCCAGTAACTTCGCTGTGGTGATGTAGATCAGACGTGTGTGACAGTGGCACAAACACAGGTATCCGGTGTGTATGACAGTGGCGACAGAAACAAATCTCGTGTGTATTCTCGCAGCTACTTCCCTCCTGAGGCCACGCAGGAGATGTTGGACGAGTGGCGCCCTCTATTGTGTCCCTTCGACATGACGATGATGCGAGGAATGTACTTCATGGATCTGTTCTTCCCGACTAACCTGCCCCCAGAGCTCCATGACCAAGGCTTCAAGTAAGTCAGAGAGCCATCACCCCCTGTGTTCTACAGGTAGTGCCGCCCCGATGACGTGATCGGTAGCCAAGTACGACTACCAGTATGTAGTTTTCTCATCCGTTTTGTAGACATTTGTCTTTGACGGTAACATTTTTGTTTGTTTAAACATCAAATATTCCTGGAGGTTTGCAATTGCGAATTAACATGTTAATGCTCACCTCGGTAACTTTACTGATTTTGCCCAATGTTAATGTGTGAATGTTTTATTAGTTCCGTCTTGCTATAGATAAAATGTATCTTGATTTGGCCCTTGATATAACTGAGAGTAATGAATCTTATGATACCGTAACTGAGATCAGTGATAACACGTGTCATGGTGGATGGAATTTTCATATTACTTTGCTTGACGTATTCAATGTCGGATGGTTTCAGGTTGTGGTTTGAGGATCTCTGGGCGCTGTATGAGACTTGTCAGAACTCTCCAGCGTGGGAGGCGGTAAGTCACCGCGTGCGACCCGCCCAGTCAAACACGTGTCTGCTGTAACGGGCGGGTGACCCGCCCAGTCAAACGCCAGTCTGCTGTAACGGGCGGGTGACCCGCCCAGTCAAACACGTGTCTGCTGTAACGGGCGGGTGACCCGCCCAGTCAAACACGTGTCTGCTGTAACGGGCGGTTGACCCGCCCAGTCAAACGCGTGTCTACTGTAACGGGCGGTTGACCCGCCCAGTCAAACACGTGTCTGCTGTAACGGGCGGGTGACCCGCCCAGTCAAACACGTGTCTGCTGTAACGGGCGGGTGACCCGCCCAGTCAAACACGTGTCTGCTGTAACGGGCGGGTGACCCGCCCAGTCAAACGCGTGTCTGCTGTAACGGGCGGTTGACCCGCCCAGTCAAACGCGTGTCTGCTGTAACGGGCGGTTGACCCGCCCAGTCAAACACGTGTCTGCTGTAACGGGCGGTTGACCCGCCCAGTCAAACGCGTGTCTGCTGTAACGGGCGGGTGACCCGCCCAGTCAAACACGTGTCTGCTGTAACGGGCGGGTGACCCGCCCAGTCAAACGCGTGTCTACTGTAACGGGCGGTTGACCCGCCCAGTCAAACGCGTGTCTACTGTAACGGGCGGGTGACCCGCCCAGTCAAACACGTGTCTGCTGTAACGGGCGGGTGACCCGCCCAGTCAAACACGTGTCTGCTGTAACGGGCGGGTGACCCGCCCAGTCAAACACGTGTCTGCTGTAACGGGCGGGTGACCCGCCCAGTCAAACACGTGGCTGCTGTAACGGGCGGGTGACCCGCCCAGTCAAACACGTGTCTGCTGTAACGGGCGGGTGACCCGCCCAGTCAAACACGTGTCTGCTGTAACGGGCGGGTGACCCGCCCAGTCAAACGCGTGTCTGCTGTAACGGGCGGTTGACCCGCCCAGTCAAACGCGTGTCTACTGTAACGGGCGGTTGACCCGCCCAGTCAAACACGTGTCTGCTGTAACGGGCGGTTGACCCGCCCAGTCAAACGCGTGTCTGCTGTAACGGGCGGGTGACCCGCCCAGTCAAACACGTGTCTGCTGTAACGGGCGGGTGACCCGCCCAGTCAAACGCGTGTCTACTGTAACGGGCGGTTGACCCGCCCAGTCAAACGCGTGTCTACTGTAACGGGCGGGTGACCCGCCCAGTCAAACACGTGTCTGCTGTAACGGGCGGGTGACCCGCCCAGTCAAACACGTGTCTACTGTAACGGGCGGGTGACCCGCCCAGTCAAACACGTGTCTGCTGTAACGGGCGGGTGACCCGCCCAGTCAAACACGTGTCTACTGTAACGGGCGGGTGACCCGCCCAGTCAAACACGTGTCTGCTGTAACGGGCGGTTGACCCGCCCAGTCAAACGCGTGTCTACTGTAACGGGCGGGTGACCCGCCCAGTCAAACACATTATCAGTACGCACACACTTTGGTATGGAAATTTTAAAGTTGAGTACTTAACCACAACGTTGATATATACTCAAAACATTGTAAAATTTACAAAAAGAGAAATTTATTTTCTTTGTCTAGCATCTTCCAGACTTTAACCTGAATACATATATTATTGTTGCAGAACCTTGTTTCCTTGTTCGCCCGACTTGCCTACGACACTATAGGATATATAGACTGGGAACCATATATCCAAATGGTAGGTAACACCCTTGTTGGTATTTAACATTTCGTCTTGAATGTTTTTTTATAATTAATGTCACCACAATTTCCTCTAATTCGACACGTGTACGCAGAATTGCGCGAGATGGTTTCTGCCATGTGTTTTTTTACACATGAGTATTCTAACGACCCCTGACGACTGTCGTTAGGGCAGAATCCGCGAGTCATTCTCACGTACATTCTCTGTCCGACAACTGAACACTTGGCTTTCCAATCCACGATGAAAAGTTTGTTTTAAATTAACTCTCCTTTCCATGAAACAGAATTACGTGACCAATGTACCCCCGGGGACATGGCTCCACTCTCCCCTACTTCTCCCATTGACGCGATATGACCAACAATGGTTAATAGCGTCCTAAATATATGAAACCAACCAACTTGACCAATGACCATCCTCTCAACCTGGCATTGCGCGTTTATCTTGATGATTTACGGATTGGTGGTCCCCAGAATGACGTTGTCAACCATGCGTTCGCTTTTCTTTGCAGATTTTCACTAAGATTTTGAGGAGTTTCAACCTGCCCGTTGGATCCACGGGCATTCAAATCGGCAGCACCAACAACTGCTATGACGTCATCAACTCTGTCTGGTGGATGATATCCATGATGGTACCGTACCGTAATTTACCGCACATAAGTAGCACCGGAATATAAGTCGTTATGAACTATATCGGAGTACTTTCCCGCATGCTTGGATGATGCACACGGGGTCAAACAGACGTATACACCGGCAAATATGGTAAAATCTACTGGTAACATCATGTTTCTCTCACGACATCCTCGGATAACAACATTACTATAGCGTCTATATTTAATGTTATGAATATTATCGCCTCTGTGCACAATCTATAGTCTTTGTGTCCTCTTGTACCAGGGAGGAGGCACTACTGCCCAGAGCTACCTGGACAAGATGCTAAAGGCGCTAGAATCCTTCTATCACCCCTCCAACATCGGCAAATGGAATGTAAGTTATTCCGCTGGAACACATTGCTTGACATGTCGCAGGGCGCATTTCAGGGGATGACTTCCGACTTGACCAATGTATGAAGCTCTCAAATTTTGGACATATGGAAACAAAACCCCCCAATACTATTTAATAAAAAAAGAAGTACTTAAATAAGACAATACGTTACAATATAGTATTGCCAACTATATAAATTCCGTGGTTACATTAATTTATTAATTAATAGAGGCCTTTTGAAAGAAGACTTTTCTAAACTGGAACCTTTGACATTGACTAGGAATATGGAGGATAACCCTTGTGGTATAGTTGCATCGATACTTTTGATTCTTTGCAGGGAAGGTTGATGAAGCTGATTTTCAAACTGCCGCATTCGTTAATCAGAAGGCTACACAGGTTTGTTGTCATTTTATCACAATTTTATTAGCAATTATAATCAGGTATTACATTCGAGGCTATGGTAACTTTTTTCTGGTTTGCTCAAATGGGACAGATGTGTTGCATATTGTACCTTTTAGCGATACCTATGCCACTATGCGTTTTGAATATTACCGCCATGTGATGAAGACATGAAGTCTTGCGCTGACTTCAAGTTGAGAGATATACAGTCGACAGCCTTACTTTGGCAGTCGGCCGGCGTGGGCTCTGGTTTAAATACCCTATGACGCTTACCTGTTTTGTTGGCCGCCAGGGAGCGCCACAAGAAGACGTGGGAGCCGGCGGTGCCCGAGTCGCGCCACCTGACGGACGCCGAGGTGACGACCTTCGTGCTGAGCATGAAGCCCGTCGTCTTCCTGGCCATGTTCTGTAAGATTGGGAGTCACGACTCGGCCGCCGCCATCCAACACTTGGCGGCGCTCAGACCGGAAATCATCATCCCGCCTCTGCTCGACAAGTAAGTCCCCACTTCCCGTCCTATCGACGTCCACTTCCGGTTCCAGTTACGTTCACTTCCGGTCCCAGCCACGTCCACTTCCGGTCCAAGCCATGTCCACTTCCGGACCCAGCCATGTCCACTTCCGGTCCCGGCCATGTCCGCTTTCGGTCCCAGCCACGTTCACTTCTGGTAACAGACACGTCAACTTCCGGTCACAGTCACGTCAACTTTCGGTCCTATCCACGTCACTTCCGGTCCCAGTCACGTCCGATTCCGGTCCCAACCACGTCTGCTTCCGGTCCTAGCCACGTCGCTTGCCATGTTCATTGAGTGTGATAATCTGATTTTCATCGCCTGTGTTGATTAGAAGATAAACATAGGGCTGAAGTTACTGGATATAACTTACTCCATGTGTGCATTAAAATGGGCTAAAACACCATGTATTTATTGATATATAATTTCCTTTCACTGCCCCACTGCCTGCCCAGGACGTACCCGGCTCTGGAGACCCTGACTGAGCCGCACCGACTGGTGGCCTGTCTCCAGTGCCTTGTCACCGTCATCCGCCCCATGCTGGCCAGCCACAAGTGGTACCCGGACGGTCGCTCCCACGTCATACCGCTCCTCAACCTCTGTCTGCCCGGCATAGACCCCAACGACGTCAAGAAGTGTCTGGTGAGTACTGGGGGTGGAGGGGCAGGGGCAGGGTGGCCGGGGGTGTAGGGGAGGGGGGGGGGGAGTCGCTCCCACGTCATACCCCTCCTCAACCTCTGTCTGCCCGGCATAGACCCCAACGACGTCAAGAAGTGTCTGGTGAGTACTGGGGGTGGAGGGGAGGGGCAGGGGCAGGGTGGCCGGGGGTGGGGGGGGGGGGTGAGTCGCTCCCACGTCATACCCCTCCTCAACCTCTGTCGGCCTGACATAGACCCAAATTGCGTCAAGAAGTGTCTGGTGAGTACTGGGGGTGGAGGGGAAGGGCAGGGGCAGGGTGGCCGGGGGTGTAGGCGAGGGGGGGGGGGAGTCGCTCCCACGTCATACCCCTCCTCAACCTCTGTCTGCCTGCCATAAACCCGAATGGCGTCAAGAAGTGTCTGGGGAGTACTGGGGGTAGAGGGGAGGGGCAGGGGCAGGGTGGCCGGGGGTGTAGGGGAGGGGGGGCGGGGAGTCGCTCCCACGTCATACCCCTCCTCAACCTCTGTCTGCCTGCCATAGACCCGAACGGCGTCAAGAAGTGTCTGGGGAATACTGGGGGTGGAGGGGAGGGGCAGGGGCAGGGTGGCCGGGGGTGTAGGGGAGGGGGGGGGGGTTGCTCCCACGTCATACCCCTCCTCAACCAGTGTCTGCCCGGCATAGATGAGGTCTCATATAAATAGGGGTCTGGTATTTTGTTTCGACACGATAGCAGTGAGCGGACTAAGATGTTGTACTTTGAAATGATATGAACGAACAACTAATATGTTGTAATTTATGGTAGCATGAATGATCTGACTGACTTGTTTACTTTGAGATGGTATAAATGAGCTGCCTGATCTATTGTACTTTGAGATGGTATGAATGAATTGACTGAAGTGTTGTACTATGATCTGCTGTAACTGTCCCTCCACAGATCACCTTCCAGCTGGTGTCCACCTGTTGTAGTTTATGAGTTGACTGGTGTGTTGTACTTTGAGATGGTATAAATAAGCTGCCTGATCTGTTGTAGTTTATTATGGTATAAATGAGTTTACTGGTGTGTTGTACTATGCTCTGCTATAACTGTCCCTCCACAGATCACCTTCCAGCTGGTGTCCACCATTGTGTCCCTCATCCCCATCGTCGACTGCTCGGAAGCTGTTCAGTCCAGACAGGACCTCACCGAGGTGAGATTCATAACCGCAGAGGGGGGGATGCGGGAACAGCCCTATTACTCCACGTGCGTTCCGACCTTGACCTTTGGTTGAGACGTTGCAACAAGAAGCTCCCAGGAAAACAACATATTTACAAATATATAGAAAGGAGAATGGTGGAACAACAAACAGACTACTCATAAGAAACAGGCGTGCACAGATTTATTTATGATATCAAGCTCTGTTGTTCTTTGTTACCGTATGAGGCCTAGCAAAATAAACATTTTTTTGATTATTCGGTTCCTCGGTTTTCCATTTCCGTTTAAGAGGCCCTTATCTCTATGAATAATCATTACTCGGTGTATGAATGACCCCTGGCGGGGGGTGGGGGGGCGCGATTGAAAAAGGCATCCTTTTTATTGTCTTCTTTCCAATGAGAGATACAAACCATGCAGCAGCGTCTTGTAATATATATTTATTTCCTGTGACTGGGCATTGATGTTGTTTGTGTCGGGCTTAGTGTCAAGTTTAGAGGACACCTGAAACTGTCGTGCTATGTCAGAACGCCCACAACAACGGCTTAATTCGTTCATATTTCCGTTTCAGGTGGAGAAGGAGTTGTGCTTTGCCAGTGTGCAGTTTGAAGACTTCGTGCTACAGTTTACGGATCGGTGAGAATCGTTCTGCAGGCAATCTGCTTCACGAGCCCTGCCAATATAGGACGTGCAGTTTATGTGAAAGTCTCTACTATAAAACGAAAATACTTTTCCGTGTGAATATTCTAGGCATTACTCCCGTGTACAGTTGGTTAAAGCAGCTTACTGACATGCGCCATCTTAAACATTTTTGCATTTTAGAATCAAGACTAAAAGCATCTCAAAATTATGATGCATATATGTTTAAAATTTCGTTGATTCTGTAAGACAACAATTTTAGCATAAAACTGCGCGGACTAGTTTATCGCGCGCGGACGTCCTAGCGACCCGCGGTTGACGATCACACTGAATACCGAGCAGGCGCGCAGGGATATAAAGCCGGTCACCAACTTCTGCTCCGGTGACCAAATTTGCTTCTTTCCGGATAGCCCACAGGCTTTCAGGATTTAAATTCAAGACAGAGTATACTTATTTGACATGGAGAATTAGTGGTTGGTAATACAAAAATTACATATTACTGTAATGCCCGCCTCGTAATAACCACGTGGTGTGTTGCCAGCGTCCTGGGCCTGGTGGAGAACTCTTCCCATGAGCACACGCGCACGGACAGCGCCACGTCAGAGCGTCTCACCAACGAGGAGACAATGATAGAAGTGGGCATTCTGTCCACCTTCAACGCCATCATGCAGCAAAGCTCGCCCAAGATATACCAGGTGGGTGGGCCAGGCAGGCGCATGGCCAGCGGTCGGCAGCACCGTCCAGTGTTAACTGGCATCGGTGCATTTTATATAGAAGTTGCGTGATTGTGTGAAGTTGTGTGAAGTTATTGTTTCAAGGTGACTGCATTTACATTGCATTGTGTGCAACTGTGTGAATGCCCGATTATCTCGATCACCATCATCGGTGCACGTGTTTATGACGAACGTGAGCTCTGGTGTGCGTGATTCGTGCTCCACGTGACCTGAGCTCCGCGTGACGTGAGGTCAAGGTGACCCCTTCATCACGTGACCGTGACCCTCTCTCTCCACGCCGCACGTGTTCCCTTGCAGATGGCCCTCCAGCGACTGTTCACGTTCGTCAGCAGGACCTTCTACGAGGTGCGCGTGGCGGGGCGCTTTACCGCCGACCTCATCCGGTCAGCCGTCAAGGTCAGTACCCCATTCACACTCTCCACACCCTCCAGCCCATCCACACCCTCCACCCCAGCCACACCACCCCCGCCAGCCCCTCTACCCCACCCTGGCAACCCTACCCCCGCTACCCTCCATGCTCAGGCCATTGCGACATCATACGGTCAGCCGTCAAGGTGAGTACCCCTCCCACCCTATCCACCCCACCACTCCCTCCACCTCATCCCCGGCACCCCCCTCAACCCCACCCCCGCCACCCCAACCCCGCTACTCTTCAGGTCACGTCATCAGGTCATTGCGACAATATACGGTCAGCCGTCAAGGTAGTTACCCGCTCCACCTTCTTCATCCTATCCACCCCCTTCACCAACCACCCCTCCATCCCCTCCACCCTCTCCACCCGCTCCACCTTCTCCACCCCTTGCACCCCCTCCACCCACTCCACCTGCTCAGCCTCCTCCACACCCTCCATCCTCCACTCTCCCCCCATCACACCCTTGACCCACCACCCTCCACCCACCACGCCAAGGTCATGGTGAGCTCCAATGGTCGGTCTTCAACCTTTCTCATATATATGTTGAGCCAGTGGTTTGCTTCTAAAGACGTGCTATGTGGCTATTCGTGTACAGTGTATGCACGGAATCACAACTAACTAAACTTCTATATATGCAATGATAGTCATTCATGTAATTTGCACTACCACTCAATATGATTGTAACTCAATACCATTATAACTCAACATCATTGTGACTTCTATCATTGTAGGTGAATCCTGAAAAGGCGTTGAAACAGTTCCTGATGCACTTCTGTGATACCATAAAAGCCAGAGTATCTAGTAAGTCGTTTGATTGGAGTTTGGTACCGACTTGCGTTGACTAAGGATTTTGTTTTCTATTTTGTAAGCTTTATTTCTAAAGCTAAGGGAGATTTGTAAAACGTATGGTAACATTTAACAGTAACAATTTAGTAACGCTTTGCTTTATTGGGATCAAAGAATTGCAGTAACACTTTACTGAAATAAATGAATTATAAAAAGAAACTAATTAAAAACTCTTAAATTTTAGTTTACCATGTTTACTGGGAAACTTGAGTAAAGATGTTGAATCATCGTTTTTGTTTTTCCTGTGGTGCCAGCGAAACGTAATATAAGCGTAATAAAAGTCTCTTTCTGACGTGGCTCAGGCGAAGACATATCTCAAGAGGAACACTTGGATAACGAATTCCTGTGAATCTGCTGCTGTTGTCTGAGGTTAGAAACTCCCTTTACATAATTGCCATCAGTTGCTTTCTGATAGAAATATTTTATATCGTTTCTTTATTATAACTTCTTTGTTAACATGCAATGACTATTTTTGCTACAATGCTTATCCTCCATTGTCCTGTTATGACAACGTGACCTTGCGGAATGACCCGTATCGACCTTGACGCATGCCAAGGGTGACCCACCTGTGATCCAACCAACCATGACCCAAGTACCACGACCCATTCGACCTTAACTATATGAACCCTTACCCATGCAGACCTTCCCCATATTGACCTTGACCCATGCAGACCGAGACCCATGTTGACCTTGACCTTTCAGTGCGTCCGTTCCAACGGCCGCGCGTTGCTGCCGTACCGCGAGGAGCTGGTGACCGTGCTGAAGGCGTGCCTCCACCTGAAGTGTAAAGAGGCCGCCGACCTGGCCGGCAACCTGCTGCGCCACGTGCTCAAGGCCCTCACCCTCATCTACGCCACCGACTACCGCAGCGCACAGACCGACTGGAGCGCCCCCTTCTCGGAGCAGTTCCCATCAGGGTAAGGGTTTGTGGTCCTGCTCGTCCGTAATGTGTGGGGGCCGCCCCGATAGCCCAGTGGGCTAGAGCGCTCGCCTTGAGTGCTCTGGTCGGCTGAGAGCCTTACGGCATCGGCGGTTCGCGCCCAGATGTGGCCATGTCTGTGTGGTCCCTCCCTTCCTTCTCCCATTGACGCGATATGACCAACAGTGGTTAAAGCGTCCTGAATATACAACCATATTAACCTGAAACGTTGAACCCTGTGTGAAATCCAATTTGAAAACATTCACAATCGTACTAAAACTATTCGTGGGGGTCGGGGCGGGGAGTGGGGGTAGTAGTAGAAACAAGTCGGAACATACCGGGTGTACATTACAGGACTGGGGTCGGTCTGGCCGGGTGGAGGGGGGGGGGGGTAGAGATAGAGAGTGTACATACCGGGTGTACATTACAGGACTAGGGTCGGTCTGGCCGGGTGGAGGGGGGGGGGGTAGAGATAGAGAGTGTACATACCGGGTGTACATTACAGGACTGGGGCCGGTCTGGCCGGGTAGAGGGTGGGGGGTGGAGATAAAGAGTGTACATACCGGGTGTACATTACAGGACTGGGGCCGGTCTGGCCGGGTAGAGGGGGGTGGGGTGGAGATAGAGAATGTACATACCGGGTGTACATTACAGGACTGGGGCCGGTCTGGCCGGGTAGAGGGGGGGGGGGTGGAGATAGAGAGTGTACATACCGGGTGTACATTACAGGACTGGGGCCGGTCTGGCCGGGTAGAGGGGGGGGGGGTGGAGATAGAGAGTGTACATACCGGGTGTACATTACAGGACTGGGGCCGGTCTGGCCGGGTAGAGGGGGAGGGGGTGGGGGGGTAGAGATAGAGAGTGTACATACCGGGTGTACATTACAGGACTGGGCCGGTCTGGCCGGGTAGAGGGGGGGGGGGGGTGGAGATAGAGA
>OZ025252.1:8250117-8281503 GCA_964019135.1 Arenicola marina | reverse complement strand
GGGGAAGGGAGGGGGGGGTTGAGATAGAGAGTGTACATACCGGGTGTACATTACAGGACTGGGGTCGGTCTGGCCGGGTGGAGGGGGGAGGGGTGGGGGGTAGAGATAGAGAGTGTACATACCGGGTGTACATTACAGGACTGGGGCCGGTCTGGCCGGGTGGAGGGGGGGGGGTAGAGATAGAGAGTGTACATACCGGGTGTACATTACAGGACTGGGGCCGGTCTGGCCGGGTGGAGGGGGAGGGGGTGGGGGGTAGAGATAGAGAGTGTACATACCGGGTGTACATTACAGGACTGGGGCCGGTCTGGCCGGGTGGAGGGGGAAGGGGGGGGGTAGAGATAGAGAGCGTACATACCGGGTGTACATTACAGGACTGGGGTCGGTCTGGCCGGGTGGAGGGGGAGGGGGGGCGGATAGAGATAGAGAGTGTACATACCGGGTGTACATTACAGGACTGGGGCCGGTCTGGCCGGGTAGAGGGGGGGGGGTGGAGATAGAGAGTGTACATACCGGGTGTACATTACAGGACTGGGGCCGGTCTGGCCGGGTGGAGGGGGAAGGGGGGGTGGGTAGAGATAGAGAGTGTACATACCGGGTGTACATTACAGGACTGGGGTCGGTCTGGCCGGGTGGAGGGGGAGGGGGGGGGTAGAGATAGAGAGTGTACATACCGGGTGTACATTACAGGACTGGGGTCGGTCTGGCCGGGTGGAGGGGGAAGGGGGGGGGGTAGAGATAGAGAGTGTACATACCGGGTGTACATTACAGGACTGGGGCCGGTCTGGCCGGGTGGAGGGGGAAGGGGGGGTGGGTAGAGATAGAGAGTGTACATACCGGGTGTACATTACAGGACTGGGGCCGGTCTGGCCGGGTCGAGGAGCTGGAGATGCAGTGGCACGTGCCCTCGGCGGAGGAGTTGACCTTGGCCTCCGAGCTCCTCGCGACCTTCCTGGCGCCGGAACTGGACACCATCACGGACCACGTGACCGAAAAGAAGACGCTCACTAGGTACATTTTACTTAAGACATTCATAAACTGTCATTCAGAGAAGTGTAATCAATAGGGCACTATATATATATTTTAGTTCGTGCGTTCTTATCAGAAAGTGAAAACATTATTTATGAGAAGATTATTCCCGTCCATATGTAAATAAAGCATTGATCTTTTACCAAAAATGTGCATATCAGAATTCGATATATATATATTTATAAATGTGTGTAGCATTATATATATGTGCATTCATATATACTACTTACAATTTGCTAAATGCAGAGATATCTGAGTGTATAACATGTGACTGTAATTCTATTATAATACAGATAAACCTTCCCCAATCTGTGTCCAATCTGTTAGACGTTTGCCTTTGCCATGCATGATGGCACACGAGTAACAGATTGGACACAGATTGGGGAAGGGTTATCCGTATTATAGTATAATTACACAGTCACCTGTTATACACTTAGATATCTCTGCATAGAGGTGATCTTTAGTACATTTTATTTTTTTGTGTAAACTTCATTTATTTAACGAGGTTATCAACAGCGCATACACATCTTAATGACTACCTCTTTAGTACATTGTGAGTAGTGTATATATGTGTTTGTGTGTGAGTGTGCTACTTGGTGTCTCACATATCTGTGTGTCTCTCTCAGGGAGCAGCTACAACGGTGTCTGACCATAGTACTTCACACCCTGGTAGGGGCGGGGTGCGCCCTGCCCTCAATAGGCGGCAAGCCCGTCCAGATGTGAGTAGACACCCGTCATATACCCCCCCCCCCCCCCACACACACCTCGCCCGCCCTGGTTCGGCCTGTTCTTGGCAGGCCCTGAAGCAATAAGCGCACGCAAACGGCTGCGCCTCAATAACGCTTATTTCCGCTGCTTATATAATTATTATCATTCGTGAAACTGGCATGAAACTGACCTGTTCGGTGGTCGTTATCTCCGCTTCTTGACGACATAGTAAATGTAATCGTTTTTATAGCTGTCCATGACGTCATATCCGTTAGACTAGACAGCCTAGACCTATTATAGCTGTAAGTCTCTGTCCCCCTGTTATCCTGTCTAGCCACCGTAGAACTACCTTCCACTTGGCGCTGGCACCGTACCTTACCTTGTTCTCCATCGCCGCCTTCATGATGCGCAGACTAACTTGTTCTCGGTAAGGGACGGCAGGCCGGTCACTGCTCGGGAATTCTCGAGAATCGGGCTTGATGATGTATAAACACATGCACGTGGCCCCCTTGTTACGGTATAGGCTGTGGGTTGTTGTCCTCTTGGCCTGATCATTAAATGACTGTTGACTGTGTATTGTGTTCCTCGCAGTGTGCAGAGCCTGGTCGACCAGACTCGCTTCAACAACACCGCCAGCATGGACGAGAACGGTAGGTATCTTTGTGGACATTTTACCAGCCACGTTTGGAGTTATTTACCAGCTATTGCTATTGTTTTCATATACCTTTGTGGAACTGCGCTAAAAATGTCGTATGCTCGATGACAATTCTAAGGTCCGCTATTTTTATCGAAAAAAACTGGCTTCACCTTACCTATGTGTTGGTAAATTGTTGTCAGATTTAAATAAACATGCAGACGGTAGGTCACATTCTATGCGTGACATTCTTTTTTCCGCGTCACCGGCTTATGAACAAACCCTCGCGATAAAAAGACCGAATCGACTGAACGCAGTTTGCAATCTCGTGACCCAATCCAAGCCATTGTCTCTGCAGGGATCACCATGAACGGCGAGCACGTGCGCGAGACGGTTGCTAAGCGACTGCGCCTCCTGGTGGATCACCTGTTGACCGGAAGTGAAGACGACACGAAGAGCCTGAACCTGGCGGTGCGGCTGTACAGCTGCGTCATGTACTTCCAGGGCACGCAGAAAGAGGACTTCGACGGCCGCTGGAAGAGTCTGCACATCGTGAAGAAGGCGATGGAGAACAAGGTAAGCTTAGTCTGCACATAGTGAAGAAGGCGACAGAGAACAAGGTAAGCTTAGTCTGCACATCGTGAAGAAGGCGACAGAGAACAAGGTAAGCTTAGTCTGCACATCGTGAAGAAGGCGACAGAGAACAAGGTAAGCTTAGTCTGCACATCGTGAAGAAGGCGATGGAGAACAAGGTAAGCTTAGTCTGCACATCGTGAAGAAGGCGATGGAGAACAAGGTAAGCTTAGTCTGCACATCGTGAAGAAGGCGACAGAGAACAAGGTAAGCTTAGTCTGCACATCGTGAAGAAGGCGATGGAGAACAAGGTAAGCTTAGTCTGCACATCGTGAAGAAGGCGATGGAGAACAAGGTAAGCTTAGTCTGCACATCGTGAAGAAGGCGACAGAGAACAAGGTAAGCTTAGTCTGCACATCGTGAAGAAGGCGATGGAGAACAAGGTAAGCTTAGTCTGCACATCGTGAAGAAGGCGACAGAGAACAACGTAAGCTTAGTCTGCACATCGTAAAGAAGGCGATGGACAACAAGGTACAGACAGCTCCAGAGGGTGGGGGTATAACCTTTAAGTTTAGTCGCCGGGAACGAGATATATGTACCCGGTATATACACTGTATATACAATCCTACGCGATTTTCAATGGACGAATTCATTCTGTGTGATTAAGGTAAGTGCATTCATACTACAGACGTAAGTGACTCGCAGTGGACACACCTGAAGGGAAGGGTGATGAGCTTTCCGTGCGGTCCCATTATGTACAACTTGTCCATATTTATTTTCAGTTGATTGGGAAGAAGTCTCACATCCGGGCACTGTTAGTGGACCGCGTCCAGCTTCAACACGAGGTATCATTACACGGATCAATAATAACTATTATAATAATAATACTAAGAATAATAATCATAATAATAATCATAATCATAATAATAATAATAATAATAAAAAGAATAATAACACTAATAGTTATTATTATATTATTAGTTATGAATTATATAATAATAGGAATTATTATTATTTCAATTTTTATTTTTAGTATTATCATTATTATTACTTTTATTATTATTATTATTATTATTATTATAATGGAATCCCTTCTCGTCTTCAAAACTATGGTTACACCGTAAACTGAAGTGGCAGAAAAATATACTTGTACTTCAATTAATACTGTAATGCTCTTGTTTCTGGTGGCGCAATTCGTTAATGACCTAAACTAACCTGTTCTCCCCTGTGTCCGCTGTGGCTGTGCGTGTAGCTGCGGGTCATTAACCGTGTGGGCAAGGCCTTCACGCTCACCCACAAGGAGCTGTTCGCCGACCTCCTCAGGCTCTCCGTCAGCAGGTACAGCGAGGTGAGACCACTGGGCCACGTGGCCGGGAAGTGTACACCCAACTACAGTCGCCATGGCAACAATAGGGCAAGAACTATACAAGCAACATGCAAACATAACTGAGTTATCAGACAAGTAACAGGAGATACTTTAGGAAAATTTAAGTGTATGATGTAATGTGGGGGCGGTAACGTAAGAGCAAATTCTTTCACGTAGCGTTCATCACATTGGCACGTGAGGCGCCTTGGCCCTGGTTAGACCATATGTGCACAAAAGTGGCCTATACAACAATTCATGGAAGTGTTTTTACGAAACATTCGACGTCGTTTGTCGGACGAGAATTTAGGTATGTGTGTTAATATAAAGCGATAATATAAAAGCGATTCCCTGCTTTGTATAATATATATATCTAGATTTGCGATTAGTATACTTCGTTGGATAAATATATTGATCTAGTCTATAGCGTTCCGGCTTGTGTAGAACACTCGAGCACCTCCACTGGTTAAGTGTAAGCTGCGTTTGTGTTGACGGGCGATACGCCAGACCGTTGTGTATTGTTGTCGTCTATATTGTTGTTTATATTGTTGTCGTCTATATTGCTATTCTGGTTATTGTTCTAGGTGCGTCGCACGGCCCAGAACGCCTTGAGCCAGGGGTTCTACCTGTTCGCCTACTCCTACCGCGTCATGCTAGAGGACATCCTCGGCTACCTGGACGCCGGGGCAGACACGGAGCACCACCAGTTCAAGGTCAGTACGTCGCTTATAGAGGTCACCAAGACGCTCCATCATGAAACACGATGAAACCGTCTCCCTGCGGGTAAATAGACCTCAGACATGATTGTGTGACTCTGTTTGCCTCCCTCGAGCGGCATCTGTTGTAGTCCAAGGTCAGAGAATTCTCGTGCTCATGTCTGGGTCTGATTGCCCTAAAAACCTTCACCACATCCAACATGGCGCACATCCGGTCTACAAACCCTGGAAGCCCGAGCAGGCGCACTGGTGCGATTATAGTGCCGAAAACGTGTCATCATGGAGTGTGTTTGAGAACTGCTCGACTAGATGCGTGTCTCTACCTGTAGGGGGCGCTGTACGTGATATACGGCGAAGGGAAGCGGTCGCTGGTGACGAAGAGGAGTTGGGACGTGATGCTGCGGGTGTGGCCGGCGCTGGTGAAGGCCAAAGAGTCTGAGAAGCCCTCCATACTTCGCATCATGGACGACATCGCCGACAAACTGCACAAAAACATCGAGTCCACCGAGCTGGCAATCAAGGTCTGTATTAAGTTACTTATTTATTTTTTTATTTTATTTTTATTATTAATTTAATTAAAGCCATCAGGAACTTTAAGATAGAAATGCGCTTGACATGCCACAAAAGCAATGTCAATGTTACTGTCTATGTCAATCACATATGCTAAGTGTGGGTAAATTTATTGAGAATTCAAGGCCATGAGGCCCAAAGTAATGTTAACATAACAGTAAATATTTCTAAAACAGTTTATAGTTACGCTTAAATTACCGATAGGATCATGAAAAAGTCAACTGAAAGTCATTTGAACTTTAAATATTATTAACTTTTTTTACATTGCTTTAAATATATAACAAGACAAGTCTTGAATGTCAATCAACTATGTCACTGTTGACTTGTCGCACTTGGTTACAGGTCCACCCGTCCCTGCTGGATGCCAGCGCCAAGATGTGGACCAATGGGAGCGCCCCGCAGCCGCTGCTGCCCTCTGCCGGCGAGGAAGAGGTGGCCCGGGGTCTCAGCATGGAGACGGCCCGTAACGACGAGTACCGGAAGTAAGACAGCGTACAGGGCGTCATAGAGCTATAGGCCGACTCTGTAACTGGTGTCATAGAGCTGTAGGCCGGTTCTGTAACATGTGTCATAGAGTTATAGGCCGGCTCTGTAACTCGTGTCATAGAGCTATAGGCCGGTTCTGTAACTCGTGTCATAGAGCTATAGGCCGGCTCTGTAACTCGTGTTATAGAGCTATAGGCCGGCTCTGTAACTCGTGTCATAGAGCTATAGGCCGGGTCTGTAACTCGTGTCATAGAGCTATAGGCCGGCTCTGTAACTCGTGTCATAGAGCTATAGGCCGGCTCTGTAACTCGTGTCATAGAGCTATAGGCCGGCTCTGTAACTCGTGTCATAGAGCTATAGGCCGGCTCTGTAACTCGTGTCATAGAGATATAAGCCGGCTCTGTAACTCGTGTCATGGAGATATAAGCCGGCTCTGTAACTCGTGTCCTAGAGCTATAGGCCGGCTCTGTAACTCGTGTCATAGCTGTAGGCCGGCTCTGTAACTCGTGTCATAGCTGTAGGCCGGCTCTGTAACTCGTGTCATAGAGCTATAGGCCGACTCTGTAACTCGTGTCATAGAGCTATAGGCCGGCTCTGTAACTCGTGTCATAGAGATATAAGCCGGCTCTGTAACTCGTATCATAGAGCTATAGGCCGGCTCTTTAACTCGTGTCATAGAGCTATAGGCCGGCTCTGTAACTCGTGTCATAGAGCTGTAGGCCGGCTCTGTAACTCGTGTCATAGAGATATAAGCCGGCTCTGTAACTCGTGTCATAGAGCTATAGGCCGGGTCTGTAACTCGTGTCATAGAGCTATAGGCCGGCTCTGTAACTCGTGTCATAGAGCTATAGGCCGGCTCTGTAACTCGTGTCATAGAGCTATAGGCCGGCTCTGTAACTCGTGTCATAGAGATATAAGCCGGCTCTGTAACTCGTGTCATAGAGCTATAGGCCGGGTCTGTAACTCGTGTCATAGAGCTATAGGCCGGCTCTGTAACTCGTGTCATAGAGCTATAGGCCGGCTCTGTAACTCGTGTCATAAAGCTATAGGCCGGCTCTGTAACTCGTGTCATAGAGCTATAGGCCGGCTCTGTAACTCGTGTCATAGAGCTATAGGCCGGCTCTGTAACTCGTGTCATAGATATATAAGCCGGCTCTGTAACTCGTGTCCTAGAGCTATAGGCCGGCTCTGTAACTCGTGTCATAGCTGTAGGCCGGCTCTGTAACTCGTGTCATAGCTGTAGGCCGGCTCTGTAACTCGTGTCATAGAGCTATAGGCCGACTCTGTAACTCGTGTCATAGAGCTATAGGCCGGCTCTGTAACTCGTGTCATAGAGCTATAGGCAGACTCTGTAACACGTGTCATAGAGCTATAGGCCGGCTCTGTAACTCGTGTCATAGAGCTATAGGCCGGCTCTGTAACTCGTGTCATAGAGCTATAGGCCGACTCTGTAACTCGTGTCATAGAGCTATAGGCCGGCTCTGTAACTCGTGTCATAGAGCTATAGGCCGGCTCTGTAACTCGTGTCATAGAGCTATAGGCCGGCTCTGTAACTCGTGTCATAGAGCTATAGGCCGGCTCTGTAACTCGTGTCCTAGAGCTATAGGCCGGCTCTGTAACTCGTGTCATAGCTGTAGGCCGGCTCTGTAACTCGTGTCATAGCTGTAGGCCGGCTCTGTAACTCGTGTCATAGAGCTATAGGCCGACTCTGTAACTCGTGTCATAGAGCTATAGGCCGGCTCTGTAACTCGTGTCATAGAGATATAAGCCGGCTCTGTAACTCGTGTCATAGAGCTATAGGCCGGCTCTGTAACTCGTGTCATAGAGCTATAAGCCGGCTCTGTAACTCGTGTCATAGAGCTGTAGGCCGGCTCTGTAACTCGTGTCATAGAGATATAAGCCGGCTCTGTAACTCGTGTCATAGAGCTATAGGCCGGGTCTGTAACTCGTGTCATAGAGCTATAGGCCGGCTCTGTAACTCGTGTCATAGAGCTATAGGCCGGCTCTGTAACTCGTGTCATAGAGCTATAGGCCGGCTCTGTAACTCGTGTCATAGAGATATAAGCCGGCTCTGTAACTCGTGTCATAGAGCTATAGGCCGGGTCTGTAACTCGTGTCATAGAGCTATAGGCCGGCTCTGTAACTCGTGTCATAGAGCTATAGGCCGGCTCTGTAACTCGTGTCATAAAGCTATAGGCCGGCTCTGTAACTCGTGTCATAGAGCTATAGGCCGGGTCTGTAACTCGTGTCATAGAGCTATAGGCCGGCTCTGTAACTCGTGTCATAGAGATATAAGCCGGCTCTGTAACTCGTGTCCTAGAGCTATAGGCCGGCTCTGTAACTCGTGTCATAGCTGTAGGCCGGCTCTGTAACTCGTGTCATAGTTGTGGGCCGGCTCTGTAACTCGTGTCATAGAGCTATAGGCCGACTCTGTAACTCGTGTCATAGAGCTATAGGCCGGCTCTGTAACTCGTGTCATAGAGCTATAGGCCGGCTCTGTAACTCGTGTTATAGAGCTATAGGCCGGTTCTGTAACTTCTGTTCTCGACAGCTAGCATGCGAATAAATTAACCTCAATGTCACAATCCATCGACAACAAGTCAAGGGGAAAATAGTTATACTACTTGTACGATATGCATGCCGTGCATAGGCTGCATAGACTGTATAAAGCACTATGTAGAGCCTACTTACACTATTCATATACATTATTTAGTAAACGGTATTGGCGTAAGACAATTTTGTGTTTAGCCGCATTTTTTATTTATCTTATTAGTGATTTATTTCATCTTTAAGATTGCTTATTCCAGTGTTCATGAGGTTGTTTTCTCTCCGTTAGGCACTACTTCCAACTTGTTGACACCCTGGTAGACATGCTGGAGCGCAATGACTTGTACGTACCGTCAGTCAGAGCCCTGTAACAACCATTCAATACTCTGTCATAACCATTCAATATCTTGTCAGTACCGTCAGAAGCCTGTCAAAACCATTCAATATCCTGTCAGTTCGGTCAGAAGCCTGTCAAAACCATTAAATATCCTGTCAGTTCCGTCAGAAGCCTGTCAAAACCATTAAATATCCTGTCAGTACTGTCAGAAGCCTGTCAAAACCATTCAATATCCTGTCAGTTCCGTCAGAAGCCTGTCAAAACCATTAAATATCCTGTCGGTACCGTCAGAAGCCTGTCAAAACCATTCAATATCCTGTCAGTACCGTCAGAAGCCTGTCAAAACCATTCAAGATCCTCTTGTTATCCACTATTCACTGCCTGAGTTTGTGTTTCAGACGGTGGAAGTTCCAGCAGATGTCGCTGGAGATGCTGGGGCTGCTGATTCGTCATGACGTCAAGCTGCCGGCCGGCGCCGTCGACGTCTTCGTCAAGAGCACCATCCACGAGACTCTGCAAATCCGCAAGGTCAGTGGGCGGGGCCACCGAGAGTGGGTGGGGCCAACGTAAGTGGGCGGACCAGCGTGAGTGGGAGGGACCAGCGTTAGTGGGCGGGGCCGGCAAGTGGGCGGGGCCAGCGAATGTGGGCGGGCCAGCAAGAGTAGGCGGTACCAATGAAGGGTGTGGGGTAGGCCAACGAGGGTGAGAGGAATCAACACAATTCGAAGGGCCACAAAGTAGGCAAATCCACATGTTGAAAGTAGGCCGGGTCAGCGACGTGAAACGGGGGCGGGCGAATGGGCAGTGCCAACGGGAGTCTGCTAAGCCAGCGGCGAGAGTGAACAGAACCCAAGGTGGTGTGAACTTAATATATTACCTGAAATGTGGTTGTTGAAGAGATACACTGGGGATAGAAATGAGGTCATTATCTGGCTGGGACTCTCTGGACCCAGATTGCCATCGCCTCGCTCTCCGGGATCCTGAAGCAGCAGAAGCGGAAGCACCCGATGGAGGAGGTAGATCCGTACAGCCAGGTGGTGGGTGACGCCAATGGGGAGCGGGCCCGGGCGGAAGCCGGACTCTTCCGGCCCGGAGACCGTCCGGACACCACCTGGCACCACTACGACACCCAGACGCCCCTCGACTCTCAGGAGGCCTGGGACAAGTGTGTCTTCGTGGAGAAGACTCACTGGGGATATTACACCTGGCCTAGGTAAGTCACAGGATACACACCTGGCCCAAGTAAGTCCCAGGATACACACCTGGCCTAAGTAAGTCACAGGATACACCCCTGGCCTAAGTAAGTCACAGGATACACACCTGGCCTAAGTAAGTCCCAGGATACACACCTGGCCTAAGTAAGTCACAGGATACACCCCTGGCCTAAGTAAGTCACAGGATACACACCTGGCCCAAGTAAGTCCCAGGATACACACCTGGCCTAAGCAAGTCCCAGGATACACCCCTGGCCTAAGTAAGTCACAGGATACACACCTGGCCTAAGTAAGTCCCAGGATACGCACCTGGCCTAAGTAAGTCACAGGATACACACCTGGCCTAGGTAAGTCACAGGATACACCCCTGGCCTAAGCAAGTCACAGGATACACACCTGGCCTAAGCAAGTCACAGGATACACACCTGGCCTAAGTAAGTCACAGGATACACACCTGCCCTAAGTAAGTCACAGGATACACACCTGGCCCAAGTAAGTCACAGGATACACACCTGCCCTAAGTAAGTCACAGGATACACACCTGCCCTAAGTAAGTCACAGGATACACCCCTGGCCTAAGTAAGTCACAGGATACACCCCTGGCCTAAGTAAGTCACAGGATACACACATGGCCTAAGTAAGTCACAGGATACACACCTGCCCTAAGTAAGTCACAGGATACACACCTGGCCCAAGTAAGTCACAGGATACACACCTGCCCTAAGTAAGTCACAGGATACACACCTGCCCTAAGTAAGTCACAGGATACACCCCTGGCCTAAGTAAGTCACAGGATACACACCTGGCCCAAGTAAGTCACAGGATACACACCTGGCCTTAGTAAGTCACAGGATACACATATGGTCCAAAGCAAGTCACAAGGTACACACCTGGCCTAAGTAAGTCACAGGATACACACCTGGCCTAAGTAAGTCACAGGCCACACCCCTTGCCTAAGTAAGTCCCAGGATACCCACCTGGCCTAAGTAAGTCACAGGATACACATCTGGCCTAAGTAAGTCACATGATACACACCTGGCCTAAGTAAGTCACAGGATACACACCTGGCCTAAGTAAGTCACAGGATACACACCTGGCCTAAGTAAGTCACAAGATACACACATGGCCTAAGTAAGTCACAGGATACACACCTGGCCTAAGGAAGTCACAGGATACACACCTGGCCTAAGTAAGTCACAAGATACACACATGGCCTAAGTAAGTCACAGGATACACACCTGGCCTAAGGAAGTCACAGGATACACACCTGGCCTAAGTAAGTCACAGGATACACACCTGGACAGTTCTATTCGGTACGGCACCTGGTCTAAGTAAGTGGCGTGTTAGTAACACTGTTTTCCCAACAACAAAGTGATTCCACGGTTTTATCTTTACCACGTGTCAGTAACATGGTACACCTGATACTCCCTACAGGTCCATGAAGGTGTACAGCAAGCGCCAGCCCCCTGTGGACCGCGCACTGGATGACCTCCCGGACGAGGAGAAGCCCATTCACCAGTTTTTCTCTGACGCTGACCACGTGGAGAAGTTACTCCGCTACATGTCGCTAGAGGGCCACAAGGGACGCGACAAGTTCCACTCCAAGCACTTCACCTTGTTCAAGGTCAGTGCAGGGGTCACGCCGGTCAAATCCAGGCTTTTTTGATTGGTTACTTGTGTGTGTGAATGTTAATGCGTGATATGGTACAATTGATATCAGAGATTAACTGATACCATCAACTGATACGGACAACGATATTGTCCAGCAATTGTGTCCCTGTCTGTGGGTTAAGTAAATTAAACAAATATTGTAATTTATTGGCTGATATTGGGTAAGTGAGATCTATAACCATAATGACATATGACCTTGACCCCTGGCACTGAGACCGTCCTGTGTATCGCAGGGTCTGTTCCGGAACTTCGGCGACTCGTTCCTGGCGATCCTGAAGCCTCACGTGGAGCGGATGGTGGCGGACACCAAGCCAGAGACACACGAGTACCAGCACCGCCTGGCGGCAGAGATTGCGTCCGGCCTGATCAGAGGCAGCAAACACTGGGACTACCCAAGGGTGAGTCCCTGAGGCCAGACCCCGGCGAAAGGACACTGTGTATGCGGTCACTGTGTAGAATGCTTACCGACTTGCAATGCATGTTGAATGTTCGATGAATGTTCAAAATACTTAATAAGATGAATTCTAGAATTATGAATACGTTACAAATCAATAACAGTACTTAGTAAGTCAAAATGCATTAACACATGGGAAGGTATATAGCGCCGCCATCTGGTCGTTCTTCCATGTAAGGCCGAACCACTGTTTCAGCATAGCTCACGTATTACTCACGCCTAACGTTTACTACAATAATACATTTCGTGGGTTCTAACATGGAAGATGGATCCGCCATCTACTGCTATCATCTTGAGTAGACACAGACACGCGTCTGCTCAAGTGTCGTCTGCTCAAGTGTCGTCTGCTCAAGTGTCGTCTGCTCAAGTGGCGTCTGGTCAAGTGTCGTCTGCTCAAGTGGCGTCTGGTCAAGTGTCGTCTGCTCAAGTGTCGTCTGCTCAAGTGGCGTCTGGTCAAGTGTCGTCTGCTCAAGTGGCGTCTGCTCAAGTGTCGTCTGCTCAAGTGTCGTCTGCTCAAGTGGCGTCTGCTCAAGTGGCGTCTGCTCAAGTGGCGTCTGCTCAAGTGGCGTCTGCTCAAGTGGCGTCTGCTCAAGTGTCGTCTGCTCAAGTGGCGTCTGCTCAAGTGGCGTCTGCTCAAGTGTCGTCTGCTCAAGTGGCGTCTGCTCAAGTGGCGTCTGCTCAAGTGGCGTCTGCTCAAGTGTCGTCTGCTCAAGTGGCGTCTCTTCACTTTGTCGTCTCTTCAGTTGTCGTTTCTTTACTTGTGGTCTGCTGTGTTTCAGATACGCTCGGCGTGGGATTGGCTGATCCCTGTCCTCAAGAAGGCGCTGTCCAACATCTCAGTGGAGTCTGTCGCTGACTGGGGGACCTGCTTCGCCACGTCCTCCGTAAGTCTGCGATATGCGCTTCAGATTTATAGCGGTGTTTACATGTTCTAGGCGTAGGCCGTCCCATTGTATTGTATCTGCCGGAGACTCGCGACCACCGGCTCATGGCTCTTGTTATTAAGTTAGTCGTTCTCTTTGCAGGAGAGTCGCGACCCCCGGCGACTGGCTCTTGTTATTCAGTTTGTCGTTCTCTTTGCAGGAGAGTCGCGACCCCCGGCGGCTGGCTCTTCTTATTGGGTTAGTCGTTCTCTTTGCAGGGGAGTCGTGAGCTCCGGCGCCTGGCTCCCATGTTATTGTGTTTTGTTCCTGCTCTTTGCAGGAGAGTCGACCCCCGGCGCCTGGCTCCTATGTTATTGTTGTTTTGTTCATGCTCTTTGCAGGAGATTTGCGACCCCCGGCGCTTGGCCCCCATGTTATTGTCGTTTTGTCCATGCTCTTTGTAGGAGAGTCGACCCCCGGCGCCTGGCTCCTATGTTATTGTTATTTTGTTCATGCTCTTTGCAGGAGAGTCGCGACCCCCGGCGCTTGGCTCCCATGTTGGAGCTGCTGATGGATGACCCGATGCGGGGTGAGGGGGGGTCCTTCGGTGACGCCAGGTAAGATGTGACCTCTGCTGTCACAGGTACTAGACCAACTGACGCCACAACGGTGATCAACTTAGAGTGCTACACATATCAACAGTCTTAGTCCGTGAATTTAGTGCTGGCAGAATGTCATTGCTTTGACATTTTAGTATGTCGATGTTTTATTGAAGAGATCGTTGTCATAACAAAGACATTTTGTCGCGTCTGACCTTGAGAAGTGTCAGCCTGACCTTGCTTTACGTATGTGGCATATCGGTACACTGCCTGAGAGATGTTGGTCTGATCTTGAAGCGTAGGGTCGTGACTTTGAAGCACGGTGCCATGACCTTGAGGCGCGGCCCCATGACCTTGAGGCGCGGCCCTATGACCTTGAGGCGCTGAGCCCTGACCTTGATGTATATCTGTATGGCATATCACCTTAAGGCGCGTCGCTCTAACCTTGGGTGCCTGGTTTCCCTCTCCCAGTCGGCTGTACGTCCTGCAGGGGGCGCTGGCGCAGCAGGAGTGGCGGGTGCCCGGCCTGCTCCACCGCTTCCTGCAGTACAGCCAGCCACACATGGCGCACACCTACAAGAACGTCCGCGACAGGCTCGGCAGGTGAGTTCTCCGCCATGCCAACTGCAGCCTAAGATAGGCCATCCGTAATCCATACTAATGCCGCAGTCAATTCTACGTGTTATATTTCTCTGAGGGTTCGCTCTCGCGTGTCTCAAGTTAGCAGCTGAGTTTTAAGATGTTAAAACACATTAATAGTGGTTCCAATGGATATTGAACCAGGGTCTTTTTGAGATAATACAAGACTATTAATAGCTCAGTGAAAGTTTGTCTTGTTTGGAAGTATCATAATGTTGTGTTTTCTCGCCCATCCCTCCTTCACCCACCACCTCATTCTCTCACCACCGACTTTGCCGCTGGCCTACAACCGTGCACTGACTGACCTGCCTGCTTCCTTGGTTCCCTGCAGCATTCTGGTCAACGTGTTCCTGTATGACGTGCAGCTGCGGCAGGGCGCCGGAACCAGCTCACCGACACGTGCTCAGTTCATCCTCGACGTCGTCAAGAAGCTCCAAGTGTTGAGGGAGAGCCACCCTAGCAACGGCCCTGGCAACGGCTCTAGCAACGCCTCTAGCCCCGGCCAGGACAACGGTAAGGAATGTTAGATGTGTAAGACAAAACTGTATCGGGCTTTTTTTAGATGTACATAATTTTTATTGACGGTGGCCTTTCTGGCTAAACTTAGTTTAGTTTAGACTTAATTTTTATTGGCAATTGGAAAACAGGCACACTGGCTAAACTTGCACCAAATACCTGAATTTGAAATCATTTTAATTTGTGGTAGGACGGGATGAAATCTATAAGATGCCCCTCAGGTATAGTCAATGCTGCCTCTTGGTTCTTTCTGAGCTCGTTGCATGATATGCGAAAAGATCATTATTATAACCTTATTATTAGAATTGGCATATCCGTTCTATTGCAGGACTCGGTGACCCGGTCGTTGCCATGGCGATAGACTCGGCGTCGCCTGGCGACACGCCTTCTTCCTGCTCTTCCAGCACCGCCACTCCATCCGAGCAGGAGACTGGTGCTGCCTCTAGCGGAGATATCAAACTGCAGATGTTGAATGACCCCGAGAAAGGCAGCCTCGGGACGCTGTCTGGAGTCTCCTTTGGGGAGGAGAGTCCGGAGCACAAGGAGGCCGTCAGGCTGTGCAAGACCGGTGAGCGATAATAGGGGCATGTTGGGCAGGAGAGTCCGGAGCACAAGGAGGCCGTCAGGCTGTGCAAGACCGGTGAGCGATAATAGGGGCATGTTGGGCAGGAGAGTCCGGAGCACAAGAAGGCCGTTCAACTCTTCAAGACCGGTGAGCGATAATAGGGGCATTTTGGGAAGGAGATTCCAGAGCACAAGGATGCTGCCCAACTCTGGAAGACCGGTGAGCGATAATCGGGGCATGTTGGGGAGGAGAGTAGGTCAGACGGCCAGACGTCTCTATGTTACAGTGTAACAGTGGATGGAGGGTTGCTTCAGTCGTTACTGACATACTTGTGACGGTCAGACGTCTCTATGTTACAGTGTAACAGTGGATGGAGGGTTGCTTCAGTCGTTATTGACATAGTTGTGACGGTCAGACGTCTCTATGTTACAGTGTAACAGTGGATGGAGGGTTGCTTCAGTCGTTATTGACATACTTGTGACGGCCAGACGTCTCTATGTTACAGTGTAACAGTGGATGGAGGGTTGCTTCAGTCGTTACTGACATACTTGTGACGGTCAGACGTCTCTATGTTACAGTGTAACAGTGGATGGAGGGTTGCTTCAGTCGTTATTGACATAGTTGTGACGGTCAGACGTCTCTATGTTACAGTGTAACAGTGGATGGAGGGTTGCTTCAGTCGTTACTGACATACTTGTGACGGTCAGACGTCTCTATGTTACAGTGTAACAGTGGATGGAGGGTGGCTTCAGTCGTTACTGACATACTTGTGACGGTCAGACGTCTCTATGTTACAGTGTAACAGTGGATGGAGGGTTGCTTCAGTCGTTACTGACATACTTGTGACGGTCAGACGTCTCTATGTTACAGTGGATGGAGGGTTGCTTCAGTCGTTATTGACATAGTTGTGACGGTCAGACGTCTCTATGTTACAGTGTAACAGTGGATGGAGGGTTGCTTCAGTCGTTATTGACATACTTGTGACGGTCAGACGTCTCTATGTTACAGTGTAACAGTGGATGGAGGGTTGCTTCAGTCGTTATTGACATAGTTGTGACGGTCAGACGTCTCTATGTTACAGTGTAACAGTGGATGGAGGGTTGCTTCAGTCGTTATTGACATACTTGTGACGGTCAGACGTCTCTATGTTACAGTGTAACAGTGGATGGAGGGTTGCTTCAGTCGTTATTGACATAGTTGTGACGGTCAGACGTCTCTATGTTACAGTGTAACAGTGGATGGAGGGTTGCTTCAGTCGTTATTGACATACTTGTGACGGTCAGACGTCTCTATGTTACAGTGTAACAGTGGATGGAGGGTTGCTTCAGTCGTTATTGACATAGTTGTGACGGCCAGACGTCTCTATGTTACAGTGTAACAGTGGATGGAGGGTTGCTTCAGTCGTTATTGACATACTTGTGACGGTCAGACGTCTCTATGTTACAGTGTAACAGTGGATGGAGGGTTGCTTCAGTCGTTACTGACATACTTGTGACGGTCAGACGTCTCTATGTTACAGTGTAACAGTGGATGGAGGGTTGCTTCAGTCGTTATTGACATACTTGTGACGGTCAGACGTCTCTATGTTACAGTGTAACAGTGGATGGAGGGTTGCTTCAGTCGTTATTGACATACTTGTGACGGTCAGACGTCTCTATGTTACAGTGTAACAGTGGATGGAGGGTTGCTTCAGTCGTTATTGACCTAGTTGTGACGGTCAGACGTCTCTATGTTACAGTGTAACAGTGGATGGAGGGTTGCTTCAGTCGTTATTGACATAGTTGTGACGGTCAGACGTCTCTATGTTACAGTGTAACAGTGGATGGAGGGTTGCTTCAGTCGTTATTGACATAGTTGTGACGGTCAGACGTCTCTATGTTACAGTGTAACAGTGGATGGAGGGTTGCTTCAGTCGTTATTGACATAGTTGTGACGGTCAGACGTCTCTATGTTACAGTGTAACAGTGGATGGAGGGTTGCTTCAGTCGTTATTGACATAGTTGTGACGGTCAGACGTCTCTATGTTACAGTGTAACAGTGGATGGAGGGTTGCTTCAGTCGTTATTGACCTAGTTGTGACGGTCAGACGTCTCTATGTTACAGTGTAACAGTGGATGGAGGGTTGCTTCAGTCGTTATTGACATAGTTGTGACGGTCAGACGTCTCTATGTTACAGTGTAACAGTGGATGGAGGGTTGCTTCAGTCGTTATTGACATACTTGTGACGGTCAGACGTCTCTATGTTACAGTGTAACAGTGGATGGAGGGTTGCTTCAGTCGTTACTGACATACTTGTGACGGTCAGACGTCTCTATGTTACAGTGTAACAGTGGATGGAGGGTTGCTTCAGTCGTTATTGACATACTTGTGACGGTCAGACGTCTCTATGTTACAGTGTAACAGTGGATGGAGGGTTGCTTCAGTCGTTATTGACATAGTTGTGACGGTCAGACGTCTCTATGTTACAGTGTAACAGTGGATGGAGGGTTGCTTCAGTCGTTATTGACATAGTTGTGACGGTCAGACGTCTCTATGTTACAGTGTAACAGTGGATGGAGGGTGGCTTCAGTCGTTATTGACATAGTTGTGACGGTCAGACGTCTCTATGTTACAGTGTAACAGTGGATGGAGGGTTGCTTCAGTCGTTATTGACATACTTGTGACGGTCAGACGTCTCTATGTTACAGTGTAACAGTGGATGGAGGGTTGCTTCAGTCGTTACTGACATACTTGTGACGGTCAGACGTCTCTATGTTACAGTGTAACAGTGGATGGAGGGTTGCTTCAGTCGTTACTGACATACTTGTGACGGTCAGACGTCTCTATGTTACAGTGTAACAGTGGATGGAGGGTTGCTTCAGTCGTTATTGACATACTTGTGACGGTCAGACGTCTCTATGTTACAGTGTAACAGTGGATGGAGGGTTGCTTCAGTCGTTATTGACATAGTTGTGACGGTCAGACGTCTCTATGTTACAGTGTAACAGTGGATGGAGGGTTGCTTCAGTCGTTATTGACATAGTTGTGACGGTCAGACGTCTCTATGTTACAGTGTAACAGTGGATGGAGGGTTGCTTCAGTCGTTATTGACATACTTGTGACGGTCAGACGTCTCTATGTTACAGTGTAACAGTGGATGGAGGGTTGCTTCAGTCGTTATTGACATACTTGTGACGGCCAGACGTCTCATGCATCCTTCTAAATAATGAACACTTAAGACAAAGGCGTGACGTCACCCAATTTATTTAATTACAGTGTTGAAGTGGATGGAGGGGTGCTTCAGTCGGATGTTCCAGTGCCTCACGCCAGAAATGTTCGAACTACTTCCCATCGTAAGTAGACAATAAGGTGTCGCCTTGTTCGCTCGAATCAAGGTCTGGCCATGATAGAAATTGGTTTATGAACTAGTACGTTAATACAAAAGAACATTCCGTTGGATTCTATTTTTGATTTATTTCATTTATTAGTATATTTGTTGAGGTGACCCTGCTAGATGGCAATCCCTTTCAGGGGAACCTCGTTAACTAAATTATGTTTAAATAAAAATAATAAAATCCATTTGATAAATATTGTGATCTTGTGTGTTGACACCAGACATCCTCGGGTCGTATTTGATATTAGTTTAAATCGATATTACCTTAAAATTCCCTGAGGAATGGTCAAATGAAATTTCTCCTGTTTTATGTTTAAAACGTTGCGGTATGAACAATCTCTTTAACGCTTTAGTATCTAACTGGGACATATTACTACTTTAAACCCTACTATGGGCAACGGTTCCATTATGATTATCAAATGTACACTTATCTAACAGTAAATAGGGTTCGGCAGATGTAAGCAAGGATCTTGTAATTTCGTTGATTTCAGCGGTTTTATTAATTATTTTTTTATATTTGTTTGTAATAAAATTTGTTATTAAACCTGGGTGTTTGTTCTCATACGACTTAACGTGTTATGTATTGCACGTGATATTACATCACAACATTTGTTCCTTTGTCTTCATTGTGTTGGCGCATTTGTATCAAGTTTCAGATAGGCGATCGTAGCACGATGAAGATATATTCCAATATGTTGAACCATAGAACTTTATTATTCGATGACTTACGAATAATTGTTATTGAAAATAAAAGTTCCTTTGTCCAAAGAACGTCCCTTGGGAAGGCCACAGGCGCAGACAACCACGAGGACTGCGTGCAACAGACCTGGGGTTGGGGAACTGATCGACTTTACTCCAGCAGGTTGATACAGGGGGCAGGGAACCAGGTAGCGGCGCCGACTGGTGTCTCAGCAGGTTGATACATGTGGCAGGGAACCAGGCAGCGGCGTCGACTGGTGTCTCTGCAGGTTGATACAGGGGGCAGGGAACCAGGCAGCGGCGTCGACTGATTTCTTAGCAGGTTGATACAGGGGGCAGGGAACCAGGCAGCGGCATCGACTGTTTTCTTAGCAGGTTGATACAGGGGGCAGGGAACCAGGCAGCGGCGCCGACTGATTTCTTAGCAGGTTGATACAGGGGGCAGGGAACCAGGCAGCGGCGCCGACTGGTTTCTTGTTCAGTGTGTATTTATTGTGGCGGATGGCCAGTGTGGCTGTGATTGACGCCATGACGCCAGATCCCCAGTGTGGCTGTGATTGACGCCATGACGCCAGATCCCCAGTGTGGCTGTGATTGACGCAATGGCGCCAGATCCCCAGTGTGGCTGTGATTGACGCCCTGACGCCAGATCCCCAGTGTGGCTGTGATTGACGCCATGACGCCAGATCCCCAGTGTGGCTGTGATTGACGCCATGACGCCAGATCCCCAGTGTGGTTGTGATTGACGCCATCATGCCAGATCCCCAGTGTGGCTGTGATTGACGCCATGACGCCAGATCCCCAGTGTGGTTGTGATTGACGCCATGACGCCAGATCCCCAGTGTGGCTGTTATTGACGCCATGACGCTAGATCCCCAGTGTGGCTGTTATTGACGCCATGACGCCAGATCCCCAGTGTGGCTGTTATTGACGCCATGACGCCAGATCCCCAGTGTGGATGTTATTGACGCCATGACGCCAGATCCCCAGTGTGGCTGTTATTGACGCCATGACGCCAGATCCCCAGTGTGGCTGTGATTGCCGCCATGAGGACAGGTATCCAGTGTGGCTGTTATTGACGCCATGACGCCAGATTCCCAGTGTGGTTGTGATTGACGCCATGACGCCAGATCCCCAGTGTGGCTGTTACTGACGCAAGGACGCCAGACCCCCGGTGTGGCTGAGATTGACGCCAGATCCCCAGTATGACTGTGATTGACGCCATGACGCCAGATCCCCAGTGTGGTTGTGATTGACGCCATGACGCCAGATCCCCCGTGTGGCTGTGATTGACGCCATGACGCCAGATCCCCAGTGTGGCTGTGATTGACGCCATGACGCCAGATCCCCAGTGTGGTTGTGATTGACGCCATGACGCCAGATCCCCCGTGTGGCTGTGATTGACGCCATGACGCCAGACCCCCCGTGTGGCTGTGATTGACGCCATGACGCCAGATCCCCCGTGTGGCTGTGATTGACGCCATGACGCCAGATCCCCAGTGTGGCTGTGATTGACGCCATGACGCCAGATCCCCAGTGTGGTTGTGATTGACGCCATCATGCCAGATCCCCAGTGTGGCTGTGATTGACGCCATGACGCCAGATCCCCAGTGTGGTTGTGATTGACGCCATGACGCCAGATCCCCAGTGTGGCTGTTATTGACGCCATGACGCCAGATCCCCAGTGTGGGTGTTATTGACGCCATGACGCCAGATCCCCAGTGTGGCTGTTATTGACGCCATGACGCCAGATCCCCAGTGTGGCTGTGATTGCCGCCATGAGGACAGGTATCCAGTGTGGCTGTTATTGACGCCATGACGCCAGATTCCCAGTGTGGTTGTGATTGACGCCATGACGCCAGATCCCCAGTGTGGCTGTTATTGACGCAAGGACGCCAGACCCCCGGTGTGGCTGAGATTGACGCCAGATCCCCAGTATGACTGTGATTGACGCCATGACGCCAGATCCCCAGTGTGGTTGTGATTGACGCCATGACGCCAGATCCCCCGTGTGGCTGTGATTGACGCCATGACGCCAGATCCCCAGTGTGGCTGTGATTGACGCCATGACGCCAGATCCCCAGTGTGGTTGTGATTGACGCCATGACGCCAGATCCCCCGTGTGTCTGTGATTGACGCCATGACGCCAGATCCCCCGTGTGGCTGTGATTGACGCCATGACGCCAGATCCCCCGTGTGGCTGTGATTGACGCCATGACGCCAGATCCCCAGTGTGGCTGTGATTGACGCCATGACGCCAGATCCCCAGTGTGGCTGTGATTGACGCCATGACGCCAGATCCCCAGTGTGGCTGTGATTGACGCCATGACGCCAGATCCCCAGTGTGGCTGTGATTGACGCCGGGTCTCTGGGGTGAACGACGGTATCATCGCGACCGACAGGCTATGGGCGGAAACAGGCATTACGCTCTAAATAACGGTAGTTTCAACCATTTTAGTTACAGAATGTAACCTGGGGGTGGGGGTGACGGGGAGACGAGCGTTTGCGATGGATTCCCTGTCCATGTCAAACACTTGACCTGTGTGTGTGATGGAGCGTAAAGCATCCAAAGGGAATGGGGTAGTGACGACTGAAGGCTGTGTGGTATATCCTGGCCCACCACCGCCGCCGCCGCCGCCGCCGCCGATAACCATGCCTGTCTCTCTTCCAGCTCTGTGTCATCCAGAGTGACCTTGGTGACCCCGAACTGTCGACCTTGACCCAGATGGCGCTGCGCGACATGTCGCGCTGCCTCTTGTCCGACACCCACGTGACCAAGGTCATTCAGTGCGCATACCAGGTACTGCGGCCAGCCAGCCCCAGGCAGGAAGTGACGTCACTCGCCGGGCGCTGATGACCAGATTGACCATTCCCCCGGCGACAGGGGTCGCTGCTGTATGATTTCGATCGTTACATGACACCACGTTCTCTATATGGCGGGTGGGGGGGGGGGGGGGCACAGGGTTAACAGAACGCCCTCTACCGGGGGATCGCAGAATGATTCGTGCTCAGACACTACTGACCTTGGACCCGAGGAAGGTGTGACGTCATATTGAAGCAATTATGACGACATTCTGGTTACTCACATGGCTCAGTCTAGACATAGACACCCGTGCGTCTATATATAGCACGTGATCACGTGAGCACGTGAAATAACGTTAGACTGTTGCTATAGTAACAAGGAAATGACGTAACGCTTTGACACTAATGGATGACGTCATGATGACGACATGGGAAAGGTGCCAAAGAGCCGCCGATCTAGTGTATCCCTCTAACTGTAACAGAATGAACCGTTCTTTGGTGGTCTCATAGCTCATCATGCATGGGGGGGGGGGGGCAATTACAACGCCACAACGCCATTTGTACGGTCCATGTATACATTTGTCCGGTCACTGCACATTGTACATTATATTTAATCACACGCTTTAAGATACACCCAGTAAGATCACCCTGTGAAATACAGCGTATAAAGTAGTGTGATGTACCATGTCAGATTCACCCTGTACGTTGCACCTTAAGGCCCACCCTGCAAGATCCACTTTGTAAGATACACCATGTGAGACACATATACAGATATTCCTTGTGAGATACACCCTGGGCTGGGTGCGCGCTAGCCGTTCGCCACATCGCCAATGGCGAAAGGAAAATGTATGTGGCGCAAGATTGGCCCATGCATGTCGCCACAGCGGCGAAAAAAATGGCCTGGTTTTTGATCAACGATAAAAACGCGATCTCGCGAAACGGATTGTCCGCAGTAATGTGGCTGTCATGAGAACAAAGAAAGCCCAAGGCTGAACACATTTCCAACATTTCCGAATATGACGTATTTCACTTGTACTTATTTGTTATTTTCTGAATGATTAATTGTGGGTTATGTCTGTTTCCACGCGGAATGAACTTGGCGCTCGCGTTGTCCAAGCAAACGGTGACAACATGATCCGTTGACATCCAGTAATGCCTGAGATAGCGCGCTGCCAGATGCTTATAAGCCCTGAGTGGTGAGGACATTTTTTTTATAAAAAAGATACCCATCAGACCTGACATATTCATGAAGTTAAGCCACAGAACTGAATCAAATTTGTATCACTAAGAAATTCTGGTGTACTTCTATCAGCACACAACAGTGTCTATAGCGCGAGTTTGCTGGTAAAAGACAATCCAAGAGGACTTGCATGGAAATGTGGCAGAGAAGGCCGGGTCAATAGCAAACAGATTGATGCCGCTTCAAAGCGGAACTCGCCCAAACCTAGTAATGAATTAAATGCCCACGTGGGTTTGGAGAGAGATTGGCATTCATAGCTAAAAGCGCCATATGAGTGCTCCCCACCATTTAGACTACCCCTTCTTAGCGTCAACAGTCCTCAGCCGAGCTGGAGACAAGAGTGAAATGGACTAGAATTGTATACAGAAAGGGCCCAGGATTCAGGTGGAAAGAAGATTCTGATTGCGATTTTCCTTGCATATCCCCGTGATTTCTGGGTCCGGGGACCTCAACTTTTAACTTCAACTTCTTCAATCATCTGAGACCTTAATTGCTCAATCATCGGACTTGCAAAGAGGCGGAGGTTGATTATGTTCGCAAAATTGACGACCGATGGGACTAGGGGCCCGCTACTCTACTTTATAGTCCTTGGCATGCCCTTATTGGACATCCACTTGAGGTGGGGGAGGGGTGAGCGGAGGTCCCCCCCCGCCACCCAAAAGGGGCTTTGGTATCGTTGGGCAAGTGCCTTTCAAAGTCCTGTATAAGTGGAGGAGGGGGGGGGGGGAGAACGCCTAATACAATGTCGGGTTTCCGAAATTTGCTCAGGAGGGATATTTTTTTCCCCCTATTGACCAGTTCTATGTCGCCGCTGACAGATGGCTAAGTGGCACCATGGATGCAAAATTTTCGGAAGGAGTCCCCCCCCCCCCCCCCATCGCAAATTTTAAAACATCAGGTCAATGTTTTTTGTCAGAAATGTATGCTATCTCAGGCATTACGCTCCTAGGGACCCCACCATGGCATAATAGCCCCCCCCCCCCCCCCGGGCATTCATCACTTCACTCGTCCACGTGGTATTGTATATCCTTAATGGATCCCATGATGCATTCCGCAAGAAAGTGTGATTTGGTTTATGAACACAATGTTTTTGGAAGGGGAAAATGCAACATATATGTGGCTAATGAGAGCTGTGTGTGGCTAAAGAAAATTAAGGTGTTTAGCCACAGTGGCTAATTGAAATGACTTGTTAGAGCACACCCAGACCCTGTAATATATACCCTGTAAAAAACACCCTGTAAGATACACCCTGTAATATATACCCTGTAAGATACACCCAGTAATTTAATCTACCCGGGTTTACCCAATTTGTCCTCATCATAGTTACATTTATCAATAAATTCGTCAGCTGGGAGGACCTCACTCCAGATTAGCTTGAGTGGGACCCAAGTATCTAAATTGAGTTCCCACCAGATGAGTGTAGATCTCTCACACAATATAAACAATACGAACGCATGCCTCAACTCCCCCCCCCCCCACCCCCCCCCACAAATCCTCATTTGCACAGTACATATAACATTGTCTTTTACTTGGCATTAAACCCTCTGGTAGGGTCCCCAGGTGGCATTAAACCCTCTGGTAGGGTCACCAGATGACTAGCGTTCCATTCATAATTTTCCCAATCTTTGTGATACAGATGCCAGGCGAGTTATTTTCTCTCTTTTGGAATTAGCCCTCTCCAAATCCATTGTTGTTAATGAGCTTTATATTTATTCCAGACAATAGACGTTTCACCTCCAGAATATGTACAACAAATCTGAACCCTTTTTAAATAGATAAGCATCAAATTCCTCTACGAGGATAGGATTGTGATTACTGTTTAAAATGTGTAGTGGGAAGAAACTTGTCCCTGTTGCTATGCCTACCGATCTGTATAGAAGAGAGGGTTGCTATGACTACAGATGTGTTTGCTGGAGAGTGAGATTCAGGATGACGAGCTTCGACATGAGTGTAAGATAACACTAGCCTTCTTGTCCAAGACCCTCCTGTCGGCTGACGTCATACCCGTTGCCCTTGAAACCATAGACAAGGTCAGTGGTCCACGTGGTCCCCGCTACCCCTGCTGCCCCCCCCCCCCCCCTCCTGGCCCCCCATGCTGGCCACCCTCAAGCCGTCACCCCTCCTGGCCACCCTCAAGACCTCACCCTTCGTGTTCTCCCCCAAGCATTCCCCCCCCCCCGGACGCCCTCAATCTCTGCCCCCCCCCCCTGGTCATCCTTTAGCCCTCATCCCGCCTAGCCACCCTCAAGCTCTCACCCTTCGTGTTCTCCTCCAAGCATTCACCCCCCGCCCTGGACACCCTCAATCTCTGACCCCCGCCCCCTTGTTATTCTCAAGCCTTCACCCCTCTTAGTCGCCCTCACACCTTCACCCCTCCTGGCCAGCATCCACCCCCCCCCCACCCCCAGCAACCAGTGACATGCCATATTTTTCCAAATGTCTACGCCGCATTTGAAATCAGGCCGTGACGTCATAACAGGCCAATGCAGTACTCACCGTGGCGGTGTGAGGTAACCTTCGGCTCTTGGGCTAGGAAACAGCCAACGGAATACGAGTCATAATCATATAGATACCGTTTACCGTAATGTGCAGAAAAATAGTATTTACATTGGTATGTAGACATGTTTCTAACTGAAAGGTTCCGTTGAAAATTGTGTATACATTTGCGTCTGTGTAAAGTTATTTATAATAGTGTGACGGCAATTAACCCTGCACATAGCTTTTCCTACTTCGCGCGGCGCACTCCATGAAAAGCCTCTTAATGCTCTCAGTAGCAGAAGGGATTTGTTGATGCTCGTAAGAACCGGAAATGGCCGGTGCAAATGTAATACCGGTACAGATGTACGGTCGGTACAGATGTACGACCAGTACAGATGTACGACCAGTACAGATGAACGGCCGGTACAGATGTACTGTTGGTTATGATGTACGACCAGTACAAATGTACCGTAAAGATAAACGGCCGGTACAGATGTAGGTTTGTACAGATGTACAGCCGGTACAGATGTACAGTCGGTACAGATGTAGGACCAGTACAGATGTACGGTCGGTACAGATGTACAGCCGGTACAGATGTACGGTCGGTACAGATGTACGACCAGTACAGATGTACCGTAAAGATATACGGCCGGTACAGATGTAGGTTTGTACATATGTACAGCCGGTACAGATGTACAGTCGGTACAGATGTAGGCGTGTACAGATGTACAACCGGTACAGATGTACAGCCGGTACAGATGTACAGCCGGTACAGATGTAGGTTTGTACAGATGTACAGCCGGTATAGATGTACTGTTGGTTATGATGTACAGCCGGTACAGATGTACAGCCGGTACAGATGTAGGCTTGTAAAGATGTACAGCCGGTATAGATGTACAGCCGGTACAGATGTACCGTAAAGCTAACACCATAATCCCTGGGTACCACCGCTGGATGTAGATGTTATATATGTGGATGATAAGATTTAATCTACAAATGTCTGGAAATATATTGTGGTATTTTATAATTCCTTATCCTAAACTGTTATAATTGAGTCGTAGCAATCTAAGCAATATAATTTCATACATTCCTGTGTTTGGTTCTTTACATTCTACATACCTGCTGTTGACACGCGTTGGTTGTTGGTTTGTCCGGCAGGTGGCGTCCCTGAACTCGTGGCACGCGCGCAAGGCGATCCTGTCCTACCTCCAGGTCCTGGTCTTCAACAACCTCTTCCTGCTCCAGGCGCCAGAGGTCAAGGCCGACATTCAGCGCCTCGTTATCAAACTCCTCTGCGACGACCAGATCGAGGTGAGAACCCGTGACGTCCTCGTGACGTCACATGGTGGCGGATCAGGTGATCACGGGCTTGATTGTCCCCATGATGCCGCTCTCCCGGTAGAGGTCGCTCGGTCCTCACACCAGCTCTGCCTCACGTTACAGCGTGACGCGTTGTGAGTAGAAACTATAAGTGACAGGGCTGAGTGAAATTTACACATATTTCATTGCAATCAGGGTGGCCTTCCTGGTGCAGTGGTTAGCGGACTAGAGCGCAGATCAATAGGTTCTGAGGACCTCCCTGGTGTAGTGGTCAGCGCACTAGACCGCTGATCAATAGGTCCTGGGGGCCTCCCATGTGTAGTGGTTAGCGCGCTAGACCGCAGATCAATAGGTCCTGGGGGCCTCCCTGGTAAAGTGGTTAGCGCGCTAGACCGCAGATCAATAGGTCCTGGGGGCTCCCTGGTGTAGTGGTTAGCGCGCTAGACCGCAGATCAATAGGTCCTGGGGGCCTCCCTGGTGTAGTGGTTAGCGCGCTAGACCGCTGATCAATAGGTCCTGGGGGCCTCCCTGGTGTAGTGGTTAGCGCGCTAGACCGCAGATCAATAGGTCCTGGGGGCCTCCCTGGTAAAGTGGTTAGCGCGCTAGACCGCAGATCAATAGGTCCTGGGGGCCGCCCTGGTGTAGTGATTAGCGGACTAGACCGCTGATCAATAGGTCCTGCGGGCCTCCCTAGTGTAGTGGTTAGCGGACTAGACCGCTGATCAATAGGTCCTAGGGGCCTCCCTGGTGTAGTGGTTAGCGGACTAGACCGCTGATCAATAGGTCCTGGAGGCCTCCCTGGTGTAGTGGTTAGCGGACTAGACCGCGGATCAATAGGTCCTAGGGGCCTCCCTGGTGTAGTGGTTAGCGGACTAGACCGCTGATCAATAGGTCCTGGGGGCCTCCCTGGTGTAGTGGTTAGCGCGCTAGACCGCAGATCAATAGGTCCTGGGGCCTCCCTGGTAAAGTGGTTAGCGCGCTAGACCGCAGATCAATAGGTCCTGGGGGCCGCCCTGGTGTAGTGATTAGCGGACTAGACCGCTGATCAATAGGTCCTGGGGGCCTCCCTGGTGTAGTGGTTAGCGGACTAGACCGCTGATCAATAGGTCCTGGGGGCCTCCCTGGTGTAGTGGTTAGCGGACTAGACCGCTGATCAATAGGTCCTGGGGGCCTCCCTAGTGTAGTGGTTAGCGGACTAGACCGCTGATCAATAGGTCCTAGGGGCCTCCCTGGTGTAGTGGTTAGCGCACTAGACCGCTGATCAATAGGCCCTGGGGGCCTCCCTAGTGTAGTGGTTAGCGGACTAGACCGCTGATCAATAGGTCCTGGGGGCCTCCCTAGTGTAGTGATTAGCGGACTAGACCGCAGATCAATAGGACATGGGGGGCTCCCTGGTGTAGTGGTTAGCGGACTAGACCGCTGATCAATAGGTCCTAGGGGCCTCCCTGGTGTAGTGGTTAGCGGACTAGACCGCTGATCAATAGGTCCTAGGGGCCTCCCTGGTGTAGTGGTTAGCGGACTAGACCGCTGATCAATAGGTCCTGGAGGCCTCCCTGGTGTAGTGGTTAGCGGACTAGACCGCGGATCAATAGGTCCTAGGGGCCTCCCTGGTGTAGTGGTTAGCGGACTAGACCGCTGATCAATAGGTCCTGGGGGCCTCCCTGGTGTAGTGGTTAGCGCGCTAGACCGCAGATCAATAGGTCCTGGGGGCCTCCCTGGTAAAGTGGTTAGCGCGCTAGACCGCAGATCAATAGGTCCTGGGGGCCGCCCTGGTGTAGTGATTAGCGGACTAGACCGCTGATCAATAGGTCCTGCGGGCCTCCCTAGTGTAGTGGTTAGCGGACTAGACCGCTGATCAATAGGACGTGGGGGGCTCCCTGGTGTAGTGGTTAGCGGACTAGACCGCTGATCAATAGGTCCTAGGGGCCTCCCTGGTGTAGTGGTTAGCGGACTAGACCGCTGATCAATAGGTCCTAGGGGCCTCCCTGGTGTAGTGGTTAGCGGACTAGACCGCTGATCAATAGGTCCTGGAGGCCTCCCTGGTGTAGTGGTTAGCGGACTAGACCGCTGATCAATAGGTCCTAGGGGCCTCCCTGGTGTAGTGGTTAGCGGACTAGACCGCTGATCAATAGGTCCTGGGGGCCTCCCTGGTGTAGTGGTTAGCGCGCTAGACCGCAGATCAATAGGCGGAATGCTGACCATAAATTGTTATATTTATGTTTATACGGGGTAAAGTGTATCGTATCATTGTAGTTGTGGTTCAATTGTAAAGCCATTGTCAGCATTTGGGAAGCATATCCAGTAACCGATGAGTTATGAGGCTTATAACATAAGGTGTACACAATTAAAGAAATGAGCCTTATGCCTCATTGTGTTGTCCGTAGCTGAGTGTGGTTGTCCCTGGTTACAGGTCCGTGAGGTGGCGGCCATCACCCTGGGAGGCTTCCTCCACTGTGGGTACATGGACATGGACGACACCATGATGGTGAGTAAAGGGCCGACCCCCCCCCCCCCCCGCCCTCCCACCCCACGGGATGGGTAGCCCAGCCAGCCCCGCTTCCTCTAGCCACCATGTCTGCATCCATCCCTGCCCCCGTCAGGCTTTATCCGCCATGCCCTCCTCCGCAGATCTAGGCCTGTACAGATGTACGACCGGTACAGATGTACGGTCGGTACAGATGTACAGCCGGTACAGATATACGGTCGGTACAGATGTACGGTCGGTACAGATGTACGACCAGTACAGATGTACGACCAGTACAGATGTACAGTCGGTACAGATGTACGGTCGGTACAGATGTACGACCAGTACAGACGTATGACCGGTACAGATGTACGACCAGTACAGATGTACAGTCGGTACAGATGTACGGTCGGTACAGATGTACGGTCGGTACAGATGTACTACCAGTACAGACGTATGACCGGTACAGATGTACGACCGGTACAGATGTACGACCGGTACAGATGTACGACCGGTACAGATGTACAGCCGGTACAGATGTACGACCAGTACAGATGTACGACCAGTACAGATGTACGACCAGTACAGATGTACGACCGGTACAGATGTACAGCCGGTACAGATGTACAGCCGGTACAGATGTACGACCAGTACAGATGTACGACCAGTACAGATGTACGACCGGTACAGATGTACAGCCGGTACACGACCACGTCCACCTGACGTCACTGTTTTTGTGGTACATGGCCATGTCGCTGACGCGTGCTGTGTGCTCTCCACTTCCACGTGACGTCGCTGTTTTTGTGATACATGGCCATGTCGCCGACGCGTGCTGTGTCCTCCCCACTTCCACGTGACGTCACTATTATTGTTTTACACAAATCCACAAGCGAGGTGTCGTGCTATTACATCCTCTCTCTGTTTATCGTGCCGGTTGCCATGGGTACACGGGGATTGACACGACCATTATGCAGGGTTCGCCTCAATGTGTGTCTCTTACACGCACTGAACCTGTTAATATCGTAATGATCCTGTATCGGTAACCCACGTGCCAACAGAGGCAGGCACGTAACCTCCGGCAAAACAGACAATACAAACCGCTTCCCGGTAAAACGCATAGCAAGGCACGCCCTCTATTGGGGAGATTGGAATGTCACGTCACGCTCCCTTTCGCAACCCAGCCTGTCATGGCTGTTGTTTATGGAGACAATCGTTACAAGAGAAATGCTATTTTTCCATAAAACACTGATCATGGTCGACTGCGCGGCTGGGAACTGTTCATTGTGGCCATGATGTCTCGTTTTACCTCCACTGTGAAGAGGAGAGTTTCCTGCGCGAGATAACTTCCAGTTCTAACGTGAGGCGGCGCCACATGAAGGGTCACAATATACGTCACTTGCGCCAGCAAAATGGCGCGCTGCTCGACATTGATGGGGGCGGGTTGGCTTAAAGTTTTCTCCATGCCAGTCGGCCGAAACGAAGTCAAATTAAGTTTAAGATGTTAACTTTCGATGTAGATCGCGATT
>OZ025252.1:8210180-8249917 GCA_964019135.1 Arenicola marina | reverse complement strand
AACCGCCTATCACATGTGATAAATGAATAATAAAGGCTCAGTTTCCACGTGCACATGTTATCACATTTCCTCGCAGATGACTGTGAAGAAGACATTGTCGAACTTCAAGCGGACTCATTATGACAACTGGCAGGACCACAAGCAGCAGTTCACAGACGACCAGCTCGTCGTCCTCACAGAGCTCCTCGTGTCCCCCAACTACTACGCTTGACGGCGGCCCGAGACTAGACCTTAGGTACGGGGGACCATGGGTAACGCTGTGGGGATATGTTGGCCCGTCACTAGACCTTAGGTACGGGGAACCATGGTAACGCTGTGTGGATATGTTGACCCGTCACTAGACCTTAGGTGCGGGGGACCATGGGTAACGCTGTGGGCTATATGTTGGCCCGTCACTAGACCTTAGGTACGGGGGACCATGGGTAACGCTGTGGGGATATGTTGGCCCGTCACTAGACCTTAGGTACGGGGGACCATGGGTAACGCTGTGGGGATATGTTGACCCGTCACTAGACCTTAGGTACGGGGGACCATGGGTAACGCTGTGGGGATATGTTGGCCCGTCACTAGACCTTAGGTACGGGGGACCATGGGTAACGCTGTGGGGATATGTTGACCCGTCACTAGACCTTAGGTACGGGGACCATGGGTAACGCTGTGGGGATATGTTGGCCCGTCACTAGACCTTAGGTACGGGGGACCATGGGTAACGCTGTGGGGATATGTCGGCCCGTCACTAGACCTTAGGTACGGGAAACCAAGGGTAACGCTGTGGGCTATATGTTGGCCCGTCACCAGACCTTAGGTGCGGGGAACCATGGGTAACGCTGTGGGCTATATGTTGGCCCGTCACTAGACCTTAGGTACGGGGGACCATGGGTAACGCTGTGGGGATATGTTGTCAGTCGGCCCGTCACTAGACCTTAGGTACGGGGGAACATGGGTAACGCTGTGGGCTATATGTTGGCTCGTCACTAGACCTTAGGTACGGGGGACCATGGGTAACGCTGTGGGGATATGTTGTCAGTCAGCCCGTCACTAGACCTTAGGTACGGGGGACCATGGGTAACGCTGTGGGCTATATGTTGGCCCGTCACCAGACCTTAGGTACGGGGGACCATGGGTAACGCTGTGGGCTATATGTTGGCTCGTCACTAGACCTTAGGTGCGGGGGACCATGGTAACGCTGTGGGGATATGTTGTCAGTCGGCCCGTCACTAGACCTTAGGTACGGGGGACCATGGGTAACGCTGTGGGCTATATGTTGGCCCGTCACCAGACCTTAGGTACGGGGACCATGGGTAACGCTGTGGGCTATATGTTGGCCCGTCACTAGACCTTAGGTACGGGAAACCATGGGTAACGCTGTGGGTTATATGTCGGCCCGTCACTGGACCTTAGGTACGGGGGACCATGGGTAACGCTGTGGGCTATATGTTGGCCCGTCACCAGACCTTAGGTACGGGGGACCATGGGTAACGCTGTGAGCTATATGTTGGCCCGTCACCAGACCTTAGGTACGGGGGACCATGGGTAACGCTGTGGGCTATATGTTGGCCCGTCACTAGACCTTAGGTACGGGAAACCATGGGTAACGCTGTGGGCTATATGTTGGCCCGTCACCAGACCTTAGGTACGGGGGACCATGGGTAACGCTGTGGGCTATATGTTGGCCCGTCACTAGACCTTAGGTACGGGAAACCATGGGTAACGCTGTGGGCTATATGTTGGCCCGTCACCAGACCTTAGGTACGGGAAACCATGGGTAACGCTGTGGGCTATATGTTGGCCCGTCACCAGACCTTAGGTACGGGGGACCATGGGTAACGCTGTGGGCTATATGTTGGCCCGTCACTAGACCTTAGGTACGGGAAACCATGGGTAACGCTGTGGGTTATATGTCGGCCCGTCACTGGACCTTAGGTACGGGGGACCATGGGTAACGCTGTGGGCTATATGTTGGCCCGTCACCAGACCTTAGGTACGGGGACCATGGGTAACGCTGTGGGCTATATGTTGGCTCGTCACTAGACCTTAGGTGCGGGGGACCATGGGTAACGCTGTGGGTTATATGTCGGCCCGTCACTGGACCTTAGGTACGGGGGACCATGGGTAACGCTGTGGGCTATATGTTGGCCCGTCACCAGACCTTAGGTACGGGGGACCAAGGGTAACGCTGTGAGCTATATGTTGGCCCGTCACTAGACCTTAGGTACGGGGGACCATGGGTAACGCTGTGGGCTATATGTTGGCCCGTCACCAGACCTTAGGTACGGGGAACCATGGGTAACGCTGTGGGGATATGTTGTCAGTCGGCCCGTCACGAGATGCTATGTCGCAAATTGTGTCATTTTACATTTCTCAGTTCTTGGCAGTTAACTTCGTCCAGCTTTGTAAAACTGGTAGTCGTGGCGTAATGCATATTCTTCACTCTGTATGCCATGTTAATCACGCAACATTCCATTCCTACCCTATTAACGTACAAGACTTATGCCAATTGACATTGTCTGCACATTGTTTACTTTCAGGTTTATGATTTGTGTAGTCATGTGGGCTGCATCAAGGTTTGTATCAGAGGGATTGTATCAGAGGGATTGTGCCAGATATATCCTCTGTCATTAAATTTCCTTATTCATTCAGACAATAAATGGTGTTACTCTTCTAGCCTGGATTGTTTTAGTGTTAGTATTCTGCAGTCTCGGTAATTGGAGTGTACTTGTTAAGCCTTGTTATCGCGTTGATTTCTCCCGTGTGAAAATAATTCTGATGACCTCTATCTAGCTATGTAACTCTTTGTATCGCCGACGACTAGCGAGCTGAAACAATGTTAGGAAGCGTCCCCTCGCGCGTGTGTGTGGTTATTACTGATTGAGAGTGAAAACACGACAATTTTTGGCCCAATGGGTTTGTCTATAAAATCTCCATTAAGTATGTATTGACTGTACAGGGGGCAAACACTAACACGTCACACCGTGTAGTGACGTCACAACGTGTAGTGACGTCATACCGTGTAGTGACGTCATACCGCCATGTGCTCGTCACCAGAGGGTGTATTGACGTTACACCGTGTATTGACGTCATTCCGTCATGTGCACGTCATCAGGTGGTGTAGTGACGTCACGCCGTCATCCACGCAGCCATAGAATACAGCTCCAGTTGGAAACCTCATTATGACAAATGTATCGATTGTAAGCCTTTAGAATATGTCTCCAGTCAGGTCTATGTGTCTAGACTATGTCTTTTAGGGTCTGTCTTCATGTTTTCTTTGTATGTCTGCCTCGGCACCCTCGCAGTCAAAGAAGTACTTGGGGCAGGAATAATTATGTGGGCGTTGTCTTTGTTATAAGCGACCGTATTGTCGGTTTAGCTCAATGATCCGTTGCCTTAGCAACAAGGAATGTAGGTCAGTATTTATGAAGTGTCTGTCTGACTTGGTCTCGTAGTGAGACGAGACCTGAAGCCACGTGTCTGTCTGACTTGGTCTCGTGGCGAGACGAGACCTGAAGCCGCGTGTCTGTTGGACTTGGTCTCGTAGTGAGACGAGACATGAAGCCACGTGTCTGTTTGACTTGGTCTCGTAGTGAGACGAGACATGAAGCCACGTGTCTGTCTGACTTGGTCTCGTGGCGAGACGAGACCTGAAGCCGCGTGTCTGTTGGACTTGGTCTCGTAGTGAGACGAGACATGAAGCCACGTGTCTGTTTGACTTGGTCTCGTAGTGAGACGAGACATGAAGCCACGTGTCTGTCTGACTTGGTCTCGTAGTGAGACGAGACATGAAGCCACGTGTCTGTCTGACTTGGTCTCGTAGTGACTCGAGACCTGAAGCCGCGTGTCTGTCTGACTTGGTCTCGTAGTGAGACGAGACCTGAAGCCACGTGTCTGTCTGACTTGGTCTCGTAGTGAGACGAGACCTGAAGCCACGTGTCTGTCTGACTTGTTCTCGTAGTGAGACGAGACCTGAAGCCACGTGTCTGTCTGACTTGGTCTCGTAATGAGACGAGACATGAAGCCACGTGTCTGTCTGACTTGGTCTCGTAGTGACTCGAGACATGAAGCCATGTGTCTGTCTGACTTTTTCTCGTACTGAGACGAGACCTGAAGCCACGTGTCTGTCTGACTTGGTCTCGTAGTGAGACGAGACCTGAAGCCACGTGTCTGTCTGACTTGGTCTCGTAGTGAGACGAGACCTGAAGCCACGTGTCTGTCTGACTTGGTCTCGTAGTGAGACGAGACCTGAAGCCACGTGTCTTGTCTGACTTGGTCTCGTAGTGAGACGAGACCTGAAGCCACGTGTCTGTCTGACTTGTTCTCGTAGTGAGACGAGATCTGAAGCCACGTGTCTGTCTGACTTGGTCTCGTAGTGAGACGAGACCTGTAGGAGAGTGGCGGGTAAAGCAATAGAAGAGGGGGGGGGTGAAACCCGATAGCACATTAAATGCCTAACGCACGATCGTGGCAGGTGTTGTGAGGGAGTAGGGGGGGGGGGGGGAGCTATTACCCAGTGGGATCACTTGACGGTCTACTGGGTAATTCCCATGTGTGACATTATCATTGTGGCATCGGGGCAAATATCACGAATACTACATATATATATGTATATATACTATAATATATATATATATATGATGAGGCGTGTTTTTAGGTGTTTTATAGCCGGCGGCGGTACCAGCTTGTGTAAAGTGTTCTCTATATATGCGTTGTACTCTAAACCGCTTAACTACTGGGGCTTGGGGTGGGTAGGACGCAGATCACATGATCCAACCGTCCGGTTTCGCGCAGCCTGTCGAGATGTATTTGTGTCACCCCGCCACGTGGCGCGCACGTGGTGTGCCCGTGATGTAACGTGGTGTGCACGTGGCGTGCACGTGATGTACACGTGGTGTGCACGTGGTGTGTGCACGTGGCTCGCCGCATTAACCCTGTCACCTTTAACTTGTGACCTTATTACCCAACAATAAAAAAAACGACATGCAAGTTTTGTTGTTGTGGTCTTTATTACCCGCGCCTTTCATGGCTAACGAGTCAGAAGTGTTGGTTCAAACGCCCACCGACTTATATTCATGCTTTCTATTTCGAAGGTTGATTATATGGCAACATTTAACGCACAATCCGAATTTGGAAATAATAACGGTTCACGAGAAACCAAATAAATTGTTTATTTAATAAAGAAAAACATCATCACCCTTGCACATAAAGAGAGCGAGAACGGTGGACATGTTGGCCATATGTCCTGGAATTGTTTCACGTTGACGAGGAGCGGAAGAATGCTGTGTACAGCGACTTTTTTTTTGGGTGCAGCCCATTTTACGTAAATATTGGTTTTGTTAATATTATTCCAATCCATGTTTGCAAGATATTTATCATCAATTTTAACATGTTGCGTTCCTCTTCGGCGCGGCAATACAAGTGTTAGAGTTACGAGACCTTAGCCAAACGACCGCCTGTCAGCGAAACCCTCCGTCGTATTTCATTGGTCTAGAACCTAATGTTAATGCTTCCAACTCCGAGCCCGAGGGAGAGGCACGAGGACCCATTGTTATCCAGTAATGTCGCTTTCCGAGGACATCAACATATGTAAAATCCACCTCCTTATGACTCAAACATATGTGAAATCCACCTCCTTATGACTCAAACATATTACATTACCGAAATATAATGAGAGAACAAGGGAGTGACGTCACCACGTACTTGGCCACGTGCACAAAAGTGGCTTAAAACACCAATCCATGCGTCGGCCAACTCACCCCCACCCCCATCCCCCACCCCCCATCCCCCATGCCCCATCCCTCGTCCCCCATCCCCCATCCCCCATGCCCCGTCCCCCATCCCCCATTCCCCATCCCCGTCCCCCGTCTCCCACCCTCTTCTCCCATGCCCCATCCCCCGTCCCCCATCCCCCATGCCCCACCCCCATCCCCAATCCCCCGTCCCCCATCCCCCATCGCAGGCCATTGGGGTACTGTGGGAGTTTCAGTGCTTGAAAGTCGGGACCCCGAAACCTTCCGAACTCCAAGGCCATAGCCTGCCCCGTGTCCCTCAATCGCCCCACCCCTACCAACCCCTTACCCATCCCCTACCCACCCTCTTCGGCACCAGACCGAGAACCCGTGTCTGGGAGGTCGCAAGGTTCGACAGATAGCGCGACGCTGCATGACGCGATACAAACCAGCACGAGGCTGGATAACGCGATATCAAGTGACGCGATATCGAGTGACGCGATAACGGATGACGCGATACCGAGACGCGATACCGAGTGGTGCGATACCGAGACGCGATACCGAGTGGTGCGATATCGAGACGCGATACCGAGTGGTGCGATATCGAGACGCGATACCGAGTGGTGCGATACCGAGACGCGATACCGAGTGGTGCGATACTGAGACGCGATACCGAGTGGTGCGAGACCGAGTGGTGCGATACCGAGACGCGATACCGAGTGGTGCGATACCGAGACGCGATACCGAGTGGTGCGATACCGAGACGCGATACCGAGTGGTGCGATACCGAGACGCGATACCGAGTGGTGCGATACCGAGTGGTGCGATACTGAGACGCGAGACCGAGTGGTGCGATACCGAGACGCGATACCGAGTGTTGCCATACCGAGACGTGATACCGAGTGGTGCGATACCGAGACGCGATACCGAGTGGTGCGATACCGAGACGCGATACCGAGTGGTGCGACACCGAGACGTGATACCGAGTGGTGCGATACCGAGACGCGATACCGAGTGGTGCGATACCGAGACGCGATACCGAGTGGTGCGATACCGAGACGCGATACCGAGTGGTGCGACACCGAGACGTGATACCGAGTGGTGCGATACCGAGACGCGATACCGAGTTACGCGATACCAAGTGACGCGACACCTAGTGACGCGATACCTAGTGACGCGATACCTAGTGACGCGATACCAAGTGACGCGACACCTAGTGACGCTATACCTAGTGACGCGATACCTAGTGACGCGGTACCTAGTGACGCGATACCTAGTGACGCGATACCGAGTTACGCGATACCAAGTGACGCGACACCTAGTGACGCGATACCTAGTGACGCGATACCTAGTGACGCGATACCTACTGCCGCGATACCGAGTGACGCGATACCTAGTGGTTGGTTGGTTATTCAGGACGCTTTAACCACTTTTGGTCATATCGCGTCAATGGGAGAAGGAAGGGAGAGTAGAGCCATGTCCCCGGGGTAACCCCCTACTCTTGACGAAGAAAGACATGGGATCTTTATCCTGCGACCACACAGACATGGCCACAACATGGCTCGAACCACCGACCCACGTGCCGTTAGTCTCTCAGGTGACCAGAGCACTCAATGCGAGCGCTCTAGCCCACTGAGCTACCGGGCCGGCCCCCGCGATACCTAGTGACGCGGTACTTAGTGACGCGACACCTAGTGACGCGAGATACCTAGTCACGCGATACCTAGTCACGCGATACCTAGTGACGATATCTAGTGACGCAAAACCTAGTGACGCGATATCTAGTGACGCGATACAGTGACGCGATACAGAATGACGCGATATCGCGTTAGGAGTAAGGCGTTGTCTATAAACGCGATATCTTGAAAACTTAGTAGATCTCGGAAGGTTGGAGGGTGGGGGAGGGGTAGTGACGTCACCAGTCACGTGACCAGTAGAGCGGACTGAGATCAGGAGGCGTGGCGCGGACCCAGACAACTAGGGCAAGAGGGCCACGAGTTCTGGGGTTTGGGGAAAGGGAAGGGGTGTGTGGAGACAAAGCGGAGCATGAGTGCAGGGCATTATGGGGCGGGGGGGGGGGGTGGAGGGCGTTAGGAGGGGTGCGCAGGGAATGGGAGTGCAAATGGAAGGCGTTGGGTGGGGGGGGGGTGGAGGATACCACAGTCAGTCTGTTCCTGTCTGCATTTAATCCGATCAGCTTTGAAATGTCGTCAAAACACGCCACAAATCGATTGATAAAAAGCAGTGACAAGGGCCTCGAAGGCACAATCCGGGAGGCTGGGTGGGTGGGGGGGGGGGCGAGAGGTGAGTGGGGCGTTGTCCCTATCGGCAGTCAGCCGATCAGTAGGACGCCACGGTCCCTTTGTGTTTTTTAACACACAGGAACAGCGACAAAACCAGATCCTCGCCAGAAAAACCTGAAACCTTCATTTTTAGACAATTACGGATCGGAATCTCACTAGGTAGATTTATCAGTCCCCCCCCCCCCCCCGGAATGTAGCTTATATATTTGAAAGTGGATTATTGACTGCGGGTGCCCCTGTCTGGTGAAAACAAGGCATTAATTATTTAGACCCCCACACCCATTAGGAACAATAAACGGATTGGGACGTCCCTGAGCGATAGATGGCGCCACTGGCTGTTACCTAGCACTTCCTTGCGCACCATGGTTACCGTGCGGGCCAACGGGGCTCCTGATTACCGTCATTATTTCAAGTACTTCTCGGTATCAGCGCCCGGGTTAGTGATTAACGGTGCAAATTACACTCTACGTCACTTATGTAGATTAATCGGGGCATACATTTCTGTTAATGTCAATTTTCCTTTCTTTATACCAGATTAAAGAAAACTCACCAGATTGACCCGTCGGCCAAAGCACAGTTAATCATTAGCCAAAAAAAAAAAACGTAACGTTAAAGAGAAGTTTATTTGGTTCAGGTGAAAAATATGATGACATTTTGTACAATGTTGCACATAACCAAGCGAACTAAAATGCAGTTATACATCTATGCACAAAATTCGTTTCATACAGCATATCAACGGGTCCTGAAAGTTTGATATCGCTTTAATGTATTCCCCATTCATGACTTGTTATCAATGTCTTTATTACTTATCATATTAATTTATTGCCAATTAATTCAAATTAATTAATTCATTCATGTATTCCCAAGTCATTGATATGATATTGATGTATTGCCAATTCAATACCATCATCTTATTGTATTGTCAATTCATTCATATCATATCGATGAATTCCGTACTTAACATATGGTAGAGAATTGGCCCGGCTTGTGTCACTCACAAAATATCTTTAAACTTCTGAAGCGATGGCTTCTCACATCTGTGTAACAGTTACCCAATAACGTTACATTTTTGTTTGTAGAGTTGAGACATAATGTAGTGCTGAAAACGATTTGCTATGTAGAGTGTCACTTAATGAAATGGTGTGACTTTATTATACACACGACTCTTTTTCCATATCATTAGATTGCTTAATTTTCTTCAGAACTATGTGAGCATTGATGCGTCAGTAATACTGTCCGTTACAAAACAGATTATGCTAACGAACCTCCAAAATAACACGAAGACACGTGACCGCACTGCTGTTACGTGGTCTTCTGTTGTTGACACGTGACCGCACTGATGTCACGTGGTCTTCTGTTGTTGACACGTGACCGCACTGCTGTCACGTGGTCTTCTGTTGCTAATTTAACACGTGACCGCGTTACCCCGTCACGTGGTTATTCCATATAGACACACCTGAATTCAGTACTCTTGCCTTAATTGATTGCATCAAGCAGGATCCACAGTTTACAGATGTATCACGCCACATGGGTTCTAATTTTGCTTCGATATGTTTCCCATGCAGCACACGGGCAAACAACCCACATTGGACTACAAGCCGGCCAGCGTGGCGCTACGGCTGGTTAAAGCGGTTAAGGCTTAAATCGTAGCAACTATTTAAGGCACTACTCCTTAATTAATAACGAAACGAAACAAATAAGAAATAACATAAGATGAAGGTCCCACTATTACCGCCACAGCCTCAATATCAAAATACCAAATCGAGTGACATGTAATTAAGTTACGTCTAACCTTCTTCACGCCCACGATCACAGCAGAGGATGCTAAAAAGGCTACAGTTGATGAACACATTGCAGACTGTAACGAATATCACATACACCGACAGAAAAAGCAATGGGCGTGCAGTGAGACAATTTAACACATGAATGGATCCGATGATACCCCAATATACCCCAGGTCATAACCAAGGGTTGTTCCATATTGTACCTGGACACCAGACGTAGCTGTATTATAGTAACATCGGAAGGAAGATGGATCACGGACAAACCTCCGCAGCCGGGCATGTCTACAGTGGCGTGCGAAGCAACAACAACGCTTGTATGTGGCTATCTGGAAGTTAACGATGCCTTGTAGAGATGTAATATCACTGGATCAATGATGGCTTAGTAGAAGAAATCATTTGTGTCGATTGCCCGGCTGTGGCCGGTCTAGTCTTGCACTAATTACCCGTAGCAAGGCGCCAGCCGGATTAGTGTGGCATTAATGACCTGTGGCTAAGCTTTGGCCGGTCTAGGTATGCATTAATGACCTGTAGCTAAGCTTTGGCCGGTCTAGATATGCATTAATGACCTGTAGCTAATCTTTGGCCGGTCTAGATATGCATTAATGACCTGTAGCTAAGCTTTGGCCGGTCTAGATATGCATTAATGACCTGTAGCTAATCTTTGGCCGGTCTAGATATGCATTAATGACCTGTAGCTAAGCTTTGGCCGGTCTAGATATGCATTAATGACCTGTAGCTAAGCTTTGGCCGGTCTAGATATGCATTATTGACCTGTAGCTAAACTTTGGCCGGTCTAGATATGCATTCATGACCTGTAGCTAAGCTTTGGCCGGTCTAGATATGCATTAATGACCTGTAGCTAAGCTTTGGCGGGTCTAGATATGCATTAATGACCTGTAGCTAAGCTTTGGCCGGTCTAGATATGCATTAATGACCTGTAGCTAAGCTTTGGCCGGTCTAGATATGCATTAATGACCTGTAGCTAAGCTTTGGCCGGTCTAGATATGCATTAATGACCTGTAGCTAAGCTTTGGCCGGTCTAGATATGCATTAATGACCTGTAGCTAAGCTTTGGCCGGTCTAGATATGCATTATTGACCTGTAGCTAAACTTTGGCCGGTCTAGATATGCATTAATGACCTGTGGCTAAGCTTTGGCCGGTCTAGATATGCATTATTGACCTGTGGCTAAGCTTTGGCCGGTCTAGATATGCATTAATGACCTGTAGCTAAACTTTGGCCGGTCTAGATATGCATTAATGACCTGTAGCTAAGCTTTGGCCGGTCTAGATATGCATTAATGACCTGTAGCTAAGCTTTGGCCAGTCTAGATATGCATTATTGACCTGTAGCTAAGCTTTGGCCGGTCTAGATATGCATTCATGACCTGTGGCTAAGCTTTGGCCGGTCTAGATATGCATTAATGACCTGTAGCTAAGCTTTGGCCGGTCTAGATATGCATTCATGACCTGTAGCTAACCTTTGGCCGGTCTAGATATGCATTAATGACCTGTAGCTAAACTTTGGCCGGTCTAGATATGCATTAATGACCTGTGGCTAAGCTTTGGCCGGTCTAGATATGCATTCATGACCTGTTGCTAAGCTTTGGCCGGTCTAGATATGCATTCATGACCTGTTGCTAAGCTTTGGCCGGTCTAGATATGCATCAATGACCTGTAGCTAAGCTTTGGCCGGTCTAGATATGCATTATTGACCTGTAGCTAAGCTTTGGCCGGTCTAGATATGCATCAATGACCTGTAGCTAAGCTTTGGCCGGTCTAGATATGCATTATTGACCTATAGCTAAGCTTTGGCCGGTCTAGATATGCATTAATGACCTGTAGCTAACCTTTGGCCGGTCTAGATATGCATTATTGACCTGTAGCTAAGCTTTGGCCGGTCTAGATATGCATTCATGACCTGTAGCTAAACTTTGGCCGGTCTAGATACGCATTATTGACCTGTAGCTAAGCTTTGGCCGGTCTAGATATGCATTATTGACCTGTAGCTAAGCTTTGGCTGGTCTAGATATGCATTATTGGCCTGTAGCTAAGCTTTGGCCGGTCTAGATATGCATTATTGACCTGTAGCTAAGCTTTGGCCGGTCTAGATATGCATTATTGACCTGTAGCTAAGCTTTGGCCGGTCTAGATATGCATTATTGACCTGTAGCTAAGCTTTGGCCGGTCTAGATATGCATTATTGACCTGTAGCTAAGTTTTGGCCGGTCTAGATATGCATTCATGACCTGTAGCTAAGCTTTGGCCGGTCTAGATATGCATTAATGACCTGTAGCTAATCTTTGGCCGGTCTAGATATGCATTAATGACCTGTAGCTAAGCATTGGCCGGTCTAGATATGCATTATTGACCTGTAGCTAAGCTTTGGCCGGTCTAGATATGCATTATTGACCTATAGCTAAGCTTTGGCCGGTCTAGATATGCATTAATGACCTGTAGCTAAGCTTTGGCCGGTCTAGATATGCATTATTGACCTGTAGCTAAGCTTTGGCCGGTCTAGATATGCATTAATGACCTGTAGCTAAGCTTTGGCCGGTCTAGATATGCATTAATGACCTGTAGCTAAGCTTTGGCCGGTCTAGATATGCATTAATGACCTGTAGCTAAGCTTTGGCCGGTCTAGATATGCATTATTGACCTGTAGCTAACCTTTGGCCGGTCTAGATATGCATTATTGACCTGTAGCTAAGCTTTGGCCGGTCTAGATATGCATTAATGTCCTGTAGTTAAGCTTTGGCCGGTCTAGATATGCATTCATGACCTGTTGCTAAGCTTTGGCCGGTCTAGATATGCATTAATGACCTGTAGCTAAGCTTTGGCCGGTCTAGATATGCATTAATGACCTGTAGCTAAGCTTTGGCCGGTCTAGATATGCATTATTGACCTGTCGCTAAGCTTTGGCCGGTCTAGATATGCATTAATGTCCTGTAGCTAAGCTTTGGCCGGTCTAGATATGCATTATTGACCTGTAGCTAAGCTTTGGCCGGTCTCGATATGCATTAATGACCTGTAGCTAAGCTTTGGCCGGTCTAGATATGCATTATTGACCTGTAGCTAACCTTTGGCCGGTCTAGATATGCATTAATGTCCTGTAGCTAAGCTTTGGCCGGTCTAGATATGTATTCATGACCTGTTGCTAATCGTTGGCCGGTCTAGATATGCATTAATGACCTGTAGCTAAGCTTTGGCCGGTCTAGATATGCATTAATGACCTGTAGCTAAGCTTTGGCCGGTCTAGATATGCATTAATGTCCTGTAGCTAAGCTTTGGCCGGTCTAGATATGCATTAATGACCTGTAGCTAAGCTTTGGCCGGTCTAGATATGCATTAATGACCTGTAGCTAAGCTTTGGCCGGTCTAGATATGCATTCATGACCTGTAGCTAAGCTTTGGCCGGTCTAGATGTGCATTCATGACCTGTAGCTAAGCTTTGGCCGGTCTAGATATGCATTAATGACCTGTAGCTAAGCTTTGGCCGGTCTAGATATGCATTAATGACCTGTAGCTAAGGTTTGGCCGGTCTAGATATGCATTCATGACCTGTAGCTAAGCTTTGGCCGGTCTAGATACGCATTATTGACCTGTAGCTAAGCTTTGGCCGGTCTAGATATGCATTATTGACCTGTAGCTAAGCTTTGGCCGGTCTAGATATGCATTATTGACCTGTAGCTAAGCTTTGGCCGGTCTAGATATGCATTCATGACCTGTAGCTAAGCTTTGGCCGGTCTAGATATGCATTATTGACCTGTAGCTAACCTTTGGCCGGTCTAGATATGCATTCATGACCTGTAGCTAAGCTTTGGCCGGTCTAGATATGCATTAATGACCTGTAGCTAAGCTTTGGCCGGTCTAGATATGCATTAATGACCTGTAGCTAAGCATTGGCCGGTCTAGATATGCATTATTGACCTGTAGCTAACCTTTGGCCGGTCTAGATATGCATTATTGACCTGTAGCTAAGCTTTGGCTGGTCTAGATATGCATTAATGTCCTGTAGCTAAGCTTTGGCCGGTCTAGATATGCATTAATGACCTGTAGCTAAGCTTTGGCCGGTCTAGATATGCATTAATGACCTGTAGCTAACCTTTGGCCGGTCTAGATATGCATTAATGACCTGTAGATAAGCTTTGGCCGGTCTAGATATGCATTAATGACCTGTAGCTAAGCTTTGGCCGGTCTAGATATGCATTCATGACCTGTAGCTAAGCTTTGGCCGGTCTAGATATGCACTAATGACCTGTAGCTAAACTTTGGCCGGTCTAGATATGCATTAATGACCTGTAGCTAAGCTTTGGCCGGTCTAGATATGCATTCGTGACCTGTAGCTAAGCTTTGGCCGGTCTAGATATGCATTAATGACCTGTAGCTAAGCTTTGGCCGGTCTAGATATGCATTAATGACCTGTAGCTAAGCTTTGGCCGGTCTAGATATGCATTCATGACCTGTAGCTAAACTTTGGCCGGTCTAGATATGCATTAATGACCTGTAGCTAAGCTTTGGCCGGTCTAGATATGCATTAATGTCCTGTAGCTAAGGTTTGGCCGGTCTAGATATGCATTAATGACCTGTAGCATGGTTTTGACATTACTAGCTTTGCACTAATTACCTGTAGCAGAGCTGTGATCCCGATTAGCTTTGCATTAATTACTTGTAGCAAGACTTGTCCCGAATGGCTTTGCACGAATTACTTGTAGCAAGACTTAGACCGGACTAGCTTTGCACTGATAACTTGTAGCAAGACTTTGACCGGACTAGCTTTGCACTGATTACCACCAGGAAGGTGTTGGCCAAAGCTCACGAGGCACTTCCCCAGGTGTGACACTAGGGCCACGCGAAATCCACGCCAGGGGCAATGGCAGATAAAAACTAGAACAACTTAAGACAACTTACGTCCAGTCAGTGATGTTTCAGGACCATGGCGTCAGTAACGCATGAAACTTCCACATGGACTCAAGTAGAGCGTCTGCGCTTTTTAGTTATATACGGTGTAAAACATACAGAAATATTACGTCAAAATCTGCCAATGGTAGTTCAATTAGTGTAGTCGGCGCCCCGTGACCCACGCCTCGTTTTCTGGAGGTATGAGCGCGTTACTTGTACGTCGATTTCCTTGTACGTACGTACCAGAAGTGAAAGGTATACATAATTATTTAATATTTAGGCGTGTATCCCCCATTATCGCCCGTGCCACGTGGTTGGACAGTAGCGGCTGGAAGGACGCCGTTGGCCGCGTGCGATGCGCCGTTACACTCGTCATGAACTGCATGAGTCATGACGTCACATAAGGCAACATAAAGGTCATATCCGTGACGCCATACATGGTACTTTATGGCGAGTGCGGGTCACGTGGTCATATATCGGTGACAAACCCGTAGTCATTATAAATATATATGTTGCTATGGTAACAAAGAATACAATTAGAAGATATAAGAAATGAATGATTGCACAGCATAAGGTTGAAGCCAAATATAATAGTCCATGAATTAGTCCATGAACCATGGTTATTATATATGGGTCACAAATGCACTGTTAGACACATGGTAAAGACCTAAAAAAAACGTTAAGCACATGGTGAAGACCTAAAATAGTTACATAACAACAGATATATGCCACAACATTATGAACTTGTATATACCTTCAATAGTAATCATGAATAACTTCAAATTCAATAAATATAAACATCGTCATCAAGATTACTTTATCAAAAAGAGTATGGCTATACATAATTCATCAAGTAATCGTAATTATTATACCTACAAATATACATACAGATATATAGATAGACGTTCACCCAAAACACGTCTGAACATTTGCATAAGTCTTCGAAACAGTGGAACACTCATGGGTTTTAACATGCTCCAGAAAGGAGTTCGCAAAATCTCTGCATCACCAACTATATAAGTATATCCCTTAACCCGCCGTTACGTTATAATGCGTCGTGGTTGGCAGACTGTAGAACCGTCAGTGCGTGTTCATGCGGTGTGTAGCTGCAGGCCCCGGGAGGCCGGCCTTCGATCGGACTACCGTAGAACCGTCAGTGCGTGTTCATGCGGTGTGTAGCTGCAGGCCCCGGGAGGCCGGCCTTCGATCGGACTACCGTAGAACCGTCAGTGCGTGTTCATGCGGTGTGTAGCTGCAGGCCCCGGGAGGCCGTCCTTCGATCGGACTACCGTAGAACCGTCAGTGCGTGTTCATGCGGTGTGTAGCTGCAGGCCCCGGGAGGCCGGCCTTCGATCGGACTACCGTAGAACCGTCAGTGCGTGTTCATGCGGTGTGTAGCTGCAGGCCCCGGGAGGCCGGCCTTCGATCGGACTACCGTAGAACCGTCAGTGCGTGTTCATGCGGTGTGTAGCTGCAGGCCCCGGGAGGCCGGCCTTCGATCGGACTACCGTAGAACCGTCAGTGCGTGTTCATGCGGTGTGTAGCTGCCGGCCCCGGGAGGCCGGCCTTCGATCGGACTACCGTAGAACCGTCAGTGCGTGTTCATGCGGTGTGTAGCTGCAGGCCCCGGGAGGCCGTCCTTCGATCGGACTACCGTAGAACCGTCAGTGCGTGTTCATGCGGTGTGTAGCTGCAGGCCCCGGGAGGCCGGCCTTCGATCGGACTACCGTAGAACCGTCAGTGCGTGTTCATGCGGTGTGTAGCTGCCGGCCCCGGGAGGCCGGCCTTCGATCGGACTACCGTAGAACCGTCAGTGCGTGTTCATGCGGTGTGTAGCTGCAGGCCCCGGGAGGCCGGCCTTCGATCGGACTACCGTAGAACCGTCAGTGCGTGTTCATGCGGTGTGTAGCTGCAGGCCCCGGGAGGCCGGCCTTCGATCGGACTACCGTAGAACCGTCAGTGCGTGTTCATGCGGTGTGTAGCTGCAGGCCCCGGGAGGCCGGCCTTCGATCGGACTACCGTAGAACCGTCAGTGCGTGTTCATGCGTTTCTACCAATTATAGCCAAACAGCAGGATTCCTGCACATGCACAGCGCAGGAACACGCACCGGCGGTTCTACGGTAGTCTGATCGAAAGCCGGCCTCATTCCTGGTATTAAATCTGGACAATGTATTAAATAGCCAGAATACGCTGAATGACGTGAGTGGCATACAGATGAGTACAGGGGAAGTGAATTCAAGTGACGCAGCTCGAAACAACAAAGGAACCGCAGTGAGAGTATCATTATCGGCGTTGCGCATACAATAATTATACCATATTACCAGGTGCTGAAAGGTCAGCCACAACAAAGTTAACATTGACCAAAAATCTCATTTTACTCGTGATAATAATCTCACACGAAAATGAAGCGGACTTTATCAGTATTGCATGAATACATTAAGGGAAAAATTTTCCTTCCGATTTAGGTTAAATACCGGTGTTCTGAGTTTCACAATGGGGGTGTTCGCTTGTTTCATTTCGTTGACGAATTCCGTGCATCACGGTGCTGCCCCCTTGCTTGCCGAACCATCAAACTCAGCCCTGCGTAGAGGGCAGATTTGTGCGCTGATTACGTATGGTGATTGCTTTTAATTATGAGATGGCGCCACTGCATGCCCCATGTGGTGTCTACGGAATTCGGCACCGAAATGCATTTTCCGATCATCCCCCATTGTGCGTGCTGAGGTTCAGACGAGCCATGCCCGTCAGTCTTGCCCTAGACTCGGCTCCTGTTGTCATAGTAACCGTGAAACACGCAGTCAACCATTATCACAGATATCGGTTCATGTTTGACGCACATTCGAGACATGTCTTCGCCGTCCACATTACTTGCTCTTGGATATGACCTTGCCATCATCATGACTAGTCCTTGGATAGGACATTGCCATTATCATGACTGGTGCTTCCTTGGATATGACATTACCATCCATGTTGCTTGTCCTTGCGTATGCCCTTGCCATCTACATGATTCTCATGGCACCCATATGACTTGGATAACATTGGATGTGACCTTGACATTCACGATTTGTCCTTGTATGTTCCCTTACCATTCACCATCATTGGGCGTGACCGTGCCATCCACGTGGTGCCGCCAACCACCGGCCTTGACCTTGACCCAACCTTCCACGACCTGTCTTCACGAGAGGTGGCGATATATATCCGCCTCCCTCCACCTCCTCCATTAGCAGGTCGGACATCCTTACACAAGACTTGCCGAGTCGCAATTCAGTCGCGTTATTCACGATGAGATCATTCGGAAAGACGTGTTCGTTTTCTGGATGTTGTAATAAAAATATAAATGTTTCATTCCCATTCTGGATCATCATTTGGAATCCTAGCTTCACTGGATATTCACAACATTGCTTGCTACAACACGGGTCATGAGGGCCGCCACGTGACTTCACAGGTCATGGACATAGCTCTGGGCACGCGATGATCAGCGACTGTAAGCTGCAGGCAAAATGTATCGCAGCGCTATCAATGTACGCAGTGTGTACGTCTTTGTATGAGGAGCCATGTGCTGGTGGCCCGTCCCCCTCAGGGAGACTCCTCAAAGGCCTCGTTGACCGTCCCTCCAGTTGTACCCGGGGCCGACTCCGCCGCCACATCATGGTAATCCGGTGGGGGGTTAGACATCCCACCCTCTTCGTGGCCATGGTAACCGTCGCCACTAGCGCTCTCCTCGGCACACTTCCCGTCGTGTGGCACTGCGCTATTGCTTGCCTGCGGTTGCGTGGCGGCCGGACCGTCCGTCGTGACTTCCGCTTCCGCCACGTCACTCCCGCTGCAAAACGCTTCCGGTGGCTGCAGTAAGCTGCCATTGGCCGGCCGCTCGTCCTCCACGCGAATCTCGTCCAGGGCGACATCCCGCGCGGCTTCACCCGCCACCGGCGGCGAGTCCTTGGGCGTGTGTCCTTCATTATCGCCCGTGCCACGTGGTTGGACAATAACGGCGGGCAGGACGCCGTTGTTGGCGTGCGAGGCGCCGTTACACTCGCTATGGACGACGACTTGCACCACTTGGGCGCTCTGGGGAGACGCCGCCCCCTTCGATACGCCGTTCGCGTGCGGCGCCACGGTCGTTCCGTTGCCATGGGAGACCGCGGTTTTCGGCGAGTTGGGTTCCGTGGGATCGTCTGTCTCCTGGCAAATCTTGCGCCTTTCTTCCTGACGAGCCGCGTTCCTCGCTTTTATCGCCTTCCGGTCTCTGCAAAAATAGCAACGCAAACATTTGAACTGCATGCAAGACGAACAAGAACAGGGCGCGAGGCGAGGCTGTGGTGTAGAGCCGCCAAACGAACATGTCATCGGATCTGCTAATGGTTACCTTAGACGTGCTACACGGACCAATACAGGTGATTAGGGTGCTCTATCCGCTTAGGTCACACTTATACACTTAACATGTGCGTATTCCGGCTGTCTAACTCTCAGGTCACACTTAAGCACTTAACATGTCCGTATTCCGGCTGTCTCACTCTCATGTCACACTTATACACTTAACCTGTGCGTATTCCGGCTGTCTCACTCTCATGTCACACTTATACACTTAACCTGTGCGTATTCCGGCTGTCTCACTCTCATGTCACACTTATACACTTAACATGTGCGTATTCCGGCTGTCTCACTCTCATGTCACACTTATACACTTAACCTGTGCGTATTCCGGCTGTCTTACTCTCATGTCACACTTATACACTTAACCTGTGCGTATTCCGGCTGTCGAACACTCAGGGCACACTTATACACTTAACCTGTGCGTATTCCGGCTGTCGAACACTCAGGGCACACTTATACATTTAACATGTGCGTATTCCGGCTGTCTCACTCTCATGTCACACTTATACACTTAACCTGTGCGTATTCCGGCTGTTTTACTCTCATGTCACACTTATACACTTAACCTGTGCGTATTCCGGCTGTCGAACACTCAGGGCACACTTATACACTTAAACTGTGCGTATTCCGGCTGTCGAACACTCAGGGCACACTTATACATTTAACATGTGCGTATTCCGGCTGTCTCACTCTCATGTCACACTTATACACTTAACCTGTGCGTATTCCGGCTGTCTCACTCTCATGTCACACTTATACACTTAACCTGTGCGTATTCCGGCTGTCTCACTCTCATGTCACACTTATACACTTAACCTGTGCGTATTCCGGCTGTCGAACACTCAGGGCACACTTATACATTTAACATGTGCGTATTCCGGCTGTCTCACTCTCCGTATATCTAACACAGGTTGAGTGTTCACTGTATTTCCCATATCTGTGTTATTATGCGCACTGCTCACCTGTCCTATCACAAACCGAAACAGACACTCAACGCTCTAAATCACCAGCATTGGCACACAGGCGTTTGCCCCTGAGCAATCACCTATAAATAAATCTGATGATATATGCCGCGAGCTCTCTCTAACTCTCTCTCTGTCTCCCCCCCCCCCCTCTCCTCTCCCACTCTCTCTCTCCGCCAGACTGAATCGCTAGTCTCCCGAGAATTGATGCACATACTCAACCATCATTGCCATGTGTCCCCTCCTCCTCCCCCCCCTCCTCCTCCCCCCCCCCTCCTCCTCCTTCTCCTTCAACCCTGAGATCCCCTAACCACGTGTCGATCTCTCACGAGATATACGCGCGTAATGAAGAAAAGCAATCTTTAATTGCCGCCCTCCCCTTCACCTCACCCTGCCTTTAATCGCCATCTGTCTCATTAAGCACCCTTCAGTGGCTAACAATTTGACAGGACCACGGGCCATAACGCACTGGGTCATGACGCACGGGCTCACGACACACGGAACAAAGACGCAAGGGACCATGACGCACGAGGTGATGACGCACGAGGTCATGACGCACGGCGCCATGACACACGGGGCCATGACGCACGGGGCCATGACGCACGGGGCCATGACGCACGAGGTCATGACGCACGAGGTCATAACGCACAAGGTCAAGACGCACGAGGTCATGACGAACGGGGCCATGACACACGGTGCCATGACGAACGGGGCCATGACGCACTGAGCCATGACGCACGGGCACATGGGGCCATAATGCACGGGAGCTTGACGCACGATACCATGACGCACGAAGCCATAACGCACTGGGCCATGACACACGGGATCTTGACGCACGGGGCTATGACGCACGGAGCAATGACGCACGGGACCATGACGCACGAGGCCATGACGCCCGAGGTCATGACGCCGGCGCGGATGTCTCGACGGGGAATCCATAAAGGATTGTTAATGGGGCGCCAAGCTATATAACTGGTCTCGATTATGGCATAGTTTGCCGCAACGAGACCTGAATAATTGATAAAGGCTGCCGAACCCGGAGAAATAACCAAACAGTAGAGTGATCACCTCTCCCGGTTAGTTAATTTGGTTTCATTTGCCAGTTATGAGAGCATATAACCCGTAATGGTGGCCATAACTTGGCTCTTTAACAGGTAAAACGACCAATATTTGTCTTTTGGACCCTGGGAGGTTTGGCTATCCAGCCTGAACAGCTCAAGCCAGAGAGAACTCGCCAGTCACTAGAGAACAATCAAAACACTGGGGGCCATCATAGTGTAACAGTAACAACTGGAGGGTGAGGTACAAAAGACAGGATGTGCACCTTTGAGATACAAGGGACAGGGTGTGTACCTTTGGGGTACAAAGGACAGGGTGTGCACCTTTGAGGTACAAAGGACAGGGTGTGTACCTTTGAGGTACAAAGGACAGGGTGTGTACCTTTGAGGTACAAAGGACAGGGTGTGTACCTTTGAGGTACAAAGGACAGGGTGTGTACCTTTGAGGTACAAAGGACAGGGTGTGTACCTTTGAGGTACAAACGACAGGGTGTGTACCTTTGAGGTACAAACGACAGGATGTGCACATTTGAGGTACAAAGGACTGGGTGCGTACCTTTGAGGTACAAAGGACTGGGTCTGTATCTATGAGGTACAAAGGACAGGGTGTATTTACCATCATAGTGTAACAGTAACAATTGGAGGGTGATGTACAAGGGGCAGTGTGCCTTTACCATCATAGTGTAACAGTAACAATTGGAGGGTGAGGTACAAGGGACAGGGTGCCTTTACCATCATAGTGTAACAGTAACAATTGGAGGGTGAGGTACAAGGGACAGGGTGCCTTTACCATCATAGTGTAACAGTAACAATTGGAGGGTGATGTACAAGGGGCAGTGTGCCTTTACCATCATAGTGTAACAGTAACAATTGGAGGGTGAGGTACAAGGGACAGGGTGCCTTTACCATCATAGTGTAACAGTAACAAATGAGGGTGAGGTACATGGGGCAGTGTGCCTTTACCATCATAGTGTAGTAGTAACAATTGGAGGGTGAGGTACAAGGGACAGGGTGCCTTTACCATCATAGTGTAACAGTAACAATTGGAGGGTGAGGTACAAGGGACAGGGTGCCTTTACCATCATAGTGTAACAGTAACAATTGGAAGGTGAGGTACAAGGGGCAATGTGCCTTTACCATCATAGTGTAACAGTGACAATTGGAGGGTGAGGTACAAGGGACAGGATGCCTTTACCATCATAGTGAAACAGTAACAATTGGAGGGTGAGGTACAAGGGACAGGATGCCTTTACCATCATAGTGTAACAGTAACAATTGGAGGGTGAGGTACAAGGGACAGGGTGCCTTTACCATCATAGTGTAACAGTAACAATTGGAGGGTGAGGTACAAGGGACAGGGTGCCTTTACCATCATAGTGTAACAGTAACAATTGGAGGGTGAGGCACAAGGGACAGGGTGCCTTTACCATCATAGTGTAACAGTAACAATTGGAGGGTGAGGTACAAGGGACAGGGTGCCTTTACCATCATAGTGTAACAGTAACAATTGGAGGGTGAGGTACAAGGGACAGGGTGCCTTTACCATCATAGTGTAACAGTAACAATTGGAAGGTGAGGTACAAGGGGCAATGTGCCTTTACCATCATAGTGTAACAGTGACAATTGGAGGGTGAGGTACAAGGGACAGGATGCCTTTACCATCATAGTGTAACAGTAACAATTGGAGGGTGAGGTACAAGGGACAGGGTGCCTTTACCATCATAGTGTAACAGCGACAATTGGAGGGTGAGGTACAAGGGACAGCGTGCCTTTACCATCATAGTGTAACAGTAAAAATTGGAGAGTGAGGTACATGGGGCAGTGTGCCTTTACCATCATAGTGTAACAGTGACAATTGGAGAGTGAGGTACAAGGGACAGCGTGCCTTTACCATCATAGTGTAACAGTAAAAATTGGAGGGTGAGGTACAAGGGACAGCGTGCCTTTACCATCATAGTGTAACAGTAAAAATTGGAGGGTGAGGTACATGGGGCAGTGTGCCTTTACCATCATAGTGTAACAGTAACAATTGGAATGTGAGGTACAAGGGGCAGGGTGCTTTTACCATCATAGTGTAACAGTAAAAATTGGAGGGTGAGGTACAAGGGACAGGGTGCCTTTACCATCATAGTGTAACAGTAACAATTGGAGGGTGAGGTACAAGGGACAGGGTGCCTTTACCGTCATAGTGTAACAGTAACAATCGGAGGGTGAGGTACAAGGGACAGGGTGCCTTTACCACCATAGTGTAGCAGTAACAATCGGAGGGTGAGGTACAAGGGACAGGGTGCCTTTACCATCATAGTGTAACAGTGACAATTGGAGGGTGAGGTACAAGGGGCAGTGTGCCTTTACCATCATAGTGTAACAGTGACAATTGGAGGGTGAGGTACAAGGGACAGGATGCCTTTACCATCATAGTGAAACAGTAACAATTGGAGGGTGAGGTACAAGGGACAGGGTGCCTTTACCGTCATAGTGTAACAGTAACAATTGGAGGGTGAGGTACAAGGGACAGGGTGCCTTTACCATCATAGTGTAACAGTAACAATTGGAAGGTGAGGTACAAGGGACAGGGTGCCTTTACCATCATAGTGTAACAGTAACAATCGGAGGGTGAGGTACAAGGGACAGGGTGCCTTTACCGTCATAGTGTAACAGTGACAATTGGAGGGTGAGGTACAAGGGACAGGGTGCCTTTACCATCATAGTGTAACAGTAACAATTGGAAGGTGAGGTACAAGGGACAGGGTGCCTTTACCATCATAGTGTAACAGTGACAATTGGAGAGTGAGGTACAAGGGACAGGGTGCCTTTACCGTCATAGTGTAACAGTGACAATTGGAGGGTGAGGTACAAGGGACAGGGTGCCTTTACCATCATAGTGTAACAGTAACAATTGGAGGGTGAGGTACAAGGGACAGGGTGCCTTTACCATCATAGTGTAACAGTAACAATCGGAGGGTGAGGTACAAGGGACAGGGTGCCTTTACCGTCATAGTGTAACAGTAACAATTGGAGGGTGAGGTACAAGGGACAGGGTGCCTTTACCATCATTGTGTAACAGTAACAATTGGAGGGTGAGGTACAAGGGACAGGGTGCCTTTACCATCATAGTGTAGTAGTAACAATTGGAGGGTGAGGTACAAGGGACAGGGTGCCTTTACCATCATAGTGTAACAGTAACAATTGGAAGGTGAGGTACAAGGGACAGGGTGCCTTTACCATCATAGTGTAACAGTAACAATCGGAGGGTGAGGTACAAGGAACAGGGTGCCTTTACCATCATAGTGTAACAGTAACAATTGGAGGGTGAGGTCCACCCACCCCTACCGTCGCCTTGCTTACCAGGCGCAAGCGATGGCGGTGAAGAAGGATGGGGGTGGGGGTGGGGGGTATGATAATTGCGATATTATCCACTGACGCCCGTGCACCAAAGCACAGTGGCCGCTGCCGCCTCAAGGGTGGTCGACAAGGGTCAGGTAAGTGACTCTAGAGACGACGGCAGGGAGGGTGGGGGGGCGGTCGGGCGAGCCATACAGCATGCCACACTTGGAGCCATACCATCTCGAGACACCACACCCGTGACAGCTTCGATAGGATGGGAGGGGGGCGGGCGGCATCAGGGGCGGGATGACCACCCCTCCCGACATCCCCCCCCCACCCCACTGCCTGCCTCGGAGACCCCAGGGGATCACGCCCCCCCCCCCTCCTCGCCCCCAACCCCCTCCCCCTCCGTCGCCACGCTGCCGTCTGGCTGCAGAGTGACAGGACATCAAAGTCCGCCAAGCCGTCTTGACCCTCAATGGGTCCTCGGGGCTCGGCTTGCCCTGATCCGTCAGCCCGGTGGTTGTGTGTGCCGTCACCCTGTCGCCCCGGGGGACAGTCCTGGGTGACAGTTGGTTGACCAAGGAACAAGGAAGAGGAGGCGGAGGGGTGGGGTGGGAGGAGGACGGGTGTTCCAAGGGGGGGGGGGAGTGGGAGGAGGACGGGTATTCCATGGGGAGTTGGGGTGGGAAGAGGGCGGGTGTTCCTGGGGCCCCGAGGCGGTACTAACAAGCTTCATCAGCGGACCAGAAAGATTAAACGCCAAGCTGACATATGTTAACGGGGGCATTTCAATCCCATTTAGTAGAGGGCGCTGTGGGCGGCTCGATGTCCGTTTACAAAGCCGCCCCCCCCCCCCGCCCCCCACACACACTTTTTACGGGGGAGGTGATAAATAAGGTAACACACGTGACCATTGTGGCGTATGTAGACGCTAATATCGCCCACGCCCCTAGCAACGAATCACTTACTGGCCCCTAGCAACACATCATCCACTGGCCCCTAGCAACGCATCACCCACTGGCCCCTAACAACGCATTACCCACTGGCCCCTAGCAAAAGCATTACCCACTAGCCCCTAGCAACGCATCACTAACAATATATCACACACTAGTTTCTAGCAACGCATCACCCACTGGCCCCTGGCAACGCATCACTCCTGTAGCTCCTAGCAATGCTTCACTGGTTCCTAGAAACGCACCATCCACTGACTCCTAGCAACGCATCACCCACTGGCCCCTAGCAACGCATCGCCCACTGGCCCCTAGCAACGAACATCCACTGGCCCCTAGCAACGCATCACCAACCGGCCCCTATCTACGCATCACCAACTGGCTCCTAGCAACGCATCAATCACTGGCCCTTAGCAACGTATCACCCACGGGCTCCCGGCGTGTCTCAGTCACGTGTTAATATATGAGTTAAAGTTCGGGGTTAAAGTTCGGGGTTAAAGTTCGGGGTTAAAGTTCGGGGTTAGAGATCGGGGTTAAAATTCGGGGCTACAATTCAGGATTAATATTGCTACGTGTACAATGACGCATCGGTATGAAGCCTAACAAGTGGAATCTGATGTCAGTGACCGGGGGTGCTGAGAGGGAATGTTTTATTGACCTCAAACAACACAACCCTTCATCTGCCATATCGCTACCTCGGGCTACGCACGGACAGGCACAGAGGACGCAACACAAGAGCGCAGATCAAAGCTGGTGTCCTCTGATGGCCCTCAAAGCAGGTCATATGATCTCCATACTACCAGTCAACCAGGGCCCCAGCCCCGCGTATAGTCAGGACATTCCTCCCCAGGCGGCAGCACAGGTCGTGGCGCTCTTGGGTGGTGCCTTCAGACGCGACACTGGACGCTGACGGGATGGGAGGGGGTGGATTGCGTGGGCGGGGTGGGGAGGCGTGGCGGGGGGGGGGGAGGGTGAGGCTTGGCGGCGGGGGGCTTCGTGGGGTGGGGAGGCGTGGCGGGGGGCGTGTGGTGGGGGGAGGGGGGCAGTTGTCAATATGTGTGACTCCCTTGGAATGGACATTAGAGCTTTTAATGGCACTAGTTTGTAGTGTGGGCACAATCGCTCTGTGAGGGAACCAATTGCGTAGAGAACGCAGCACAGCGTAAATGGCGTAAATGGAGTCGAAATTGTTGAGCCGACGGAAGTCCTGAACGAGCAAAAGAAATTTTACTGTAATTTATACGCAAACGCTGACAATGTAAAAGCAGCTGACTTTATACATTCCTTTTTAAAGCCCGCAAATATCGCGCGATTAACTGAGAAACAAACGGCACTGTGTGAAGGAAATATCACTCTGGAGGATGTTAAAGTGGTCAGGAGAGGCATGAAGAATAACAAGTCTCCTGGTCCCGATGGCTTTCCGGTGGATTTTTATAAATTTTTCTGGGAAGATATAGGTGTTTTTCTGCTCAGAAGTTTGCAACACGCGTATAACACTGAATCGCTATCAATTACACAGAAACAGGGGGTTATTACATGCTTACACCCAAAGGCAACAAGCCACGGGAATTCTTAATGGAATGGCGGCCTATATCGCTGCTGAACGCAGATTTTAAAATATTAACAGGTGCCTTGGCAAGCAGAATGAGACAGGTATTGCCAGATGTTATTAGTACAGACCAGAAGGGTTTTCTGAAAGGTAGATGCATTGGGGAAAATACCAGATTAGTTTACGACATAATGCATTATTTGTTAAGTAATAATAAGTCTGGTATGTTACTCCTGGTAGATTTTGAGAAGGCATTTGATACTTTGAGCTGGGAGTACACAAATAAGGTTTTGGAAGCATATGGATTTGGCCCGTCTTTTATCAAATGGTTCAATGTAGTATATAAAGAACCAAAGAGTTGTATTATTAACAACGGTACTATGTCTGAATGGTTTACACTAGGCAGAGGTTGTAGGCAAGGAGATCCGCTTTTTCCCTATTTATTTATATTAGCCATCGAGCCTTTAGCGATGTTCCTAAAATCGGATAGTTCTGTGAAAGGTATTACTATTAAAAAAATTAAATATATTATTGGTCAATATGCTGATGATACATTTTTGATGCTGGACAGCAGTGAGGAATCCCTCACGTGTGTTAAAGATTATGGAGGAATTTTATATTTGCTCGGGGTTGCGCGTGAACGTCGATAAAACAAAAGCCATTTGGATTGGGAAAACAAATCGCGTTATGAGAGTATGTACGGATATCCCACTGGAGTGGGGCGAGGAATTTGTTTTGTTAGGTATTCAGTTTAGTGCTAATTTGGACCAGATGATCGCTCTAAATTATGATAGGAAAATAGAAGAATTCAATAGAATTTTGAAGGTATATGGAAAAAGAAATTTGTCTCTTAGGGGTAGAGTGGCAGTTGTAAAATCACTGGCCTTACTAAAGCTTGTACATTTAATGTCAGCGCTTCCAACACCAGGCGAAGCTTATATTGATCAGCTCACTAGCGCTATCCGCAAGTTTATCTGGAGAAATAAGACACCTAAGGTCTCTATGAATAGAATGTGCCAAGGGATAGATTCCGGAGGTATGGGCCTCACCCATGTCCCTTCGTTTATTAAAGCACTGAAAATCGTAAACACATGTGGTACCTGGCAAGATTTATTTTGTGAAACGGTTTGCGAAGAAAAGAAATTATGTTGGGAGGTAGACCTCCAGTCTACTAAACTTTTCTGCAAGGTCTCAAACCCATTTTGGGCGGATGTCTTCAATGCCTGGTATCATTATCGAAATTCGCAAGGTATATCTGAAACAGAGATACTAACATACCCAATATGGAACACACATTTCTTGACAAATACTAACATTTTGTCCAAAAAGAGCGAATTTTTAAGCAAGGGTTTAAGGTATATAAGAGATTTAACGAATGACAGCGGAAACTAGGTTGGTTGGAGTTTAAAGAAAGATACAAGGTTGACATTAATTTTGCTGATTTTTATGGTCTTATATATTCGTTGCCCCGCGACTGGCGACTAGCTTGTAACCAAGATGAAGCGCTTGCTAACGATAGTAGGAATAGTCGTTTAGATGAAATGCAAAAAGAAAAACGTGTCTGCCATTATGTTTATTTGAGACTAGTGCATGTACTCCCGTTTAACTGTGTTAATGAGGCCAAATGGCAAAGGTTTTTGGATTGCAGCATGTCAAATTTAGAATGGCAACGAATTTACAAGCTTTCTTATAATTGTACGATTGATGAAAGATTAAGAAGTTTTCAGTTTGATATATTGCATAGGATAACAGCCACAAATGTGTTTTTGAAACGATGCAAGATTAAGGATATAGACCGTTGTACTTTCTGTAATGCCGAACCAGAGTCATTAGGGCATTTTTTCTTCGATTGTCCATGTATACAACCGCTTTGGGAGAGATTGGCAACATGGTTAGAGGTGGTTGCCAGAATTAATTTTGCTGCGTTATTATCAGTTAAAAATATTTTACTGGGAATGACAGATGTTTTAAATAGTAACTTGTTAAATCATATTGTGTTCATTATTAAGAGATATATATTTGTATCAAAATGGAAAAGTACAATTCCAACTTTCCAAGGGGGCATAAATGCCCAAAAATCCAAGTTTCACACGGAAAGGTATATTGCTCAGAGTCACGGCTGGAATCACATTAGGAAATTCCAGACGAAGTGGCAGCCCATCCAACCATATTTTTTGACACAGGAGATATAATTTTATGTTAACGTTATGTACATTGTGCGTGATGTAACTTTATCATATGTGCTGTAATTGAAATAAAAAAAAAAAAAAAAAAATGACGTGGAGAACACAGCTGGGTATCACTGATGATTGCCAATAAAGCCTTGCTTGTAGTAATGAACGTATTGTGTGAAGCTGGCAGACGAAAGCAGATACTGAGACCAGTGCTGACGTTCATTAACTCACCTGACCAGTGATGACGTTCATTAACTCACCTGACCAGTGATGACATTCGTTAACTCCCCTGGCCAGTGCTGACGTTCATTAACTCACCTGGCCAGTGCTAACGTTCATTAACTCCCCTGGCCAGTGCTAACGTTCATTAACTCACCTGGCCAGTGCTAACGTTCATTAACTCACCTGGCCAGTGATGACATTCGTTAACTCACCTGGCCAGTGCTAACGTTCATTAACTCCCCTGGCCAGTGCTGACGTTCATTGACTCACCTGACCAGTGATGACATTCGTTAACTCCCCTGGCCAGTGCTGACGTTCATTAACTCCCCTGGCCAGTGCTGACGTTCATTAACTCACCTGACCAGTGCTGACGTTCGTTAACTCACCTGGCCAGTGCTGACGTTCATTAACTCACCTGACCAGTGCTGACGTTCATTAACTCCCCTGGCCAGTGCTGACGTTCATTAACTCACCTGGCCAGTGCTGACGTTCATTAACTCACCTGACCAGTGCTGACGTTCATTAACTCATCTCACGAATTCGATAAGCCCATACACTGCTCACGGTCATATTTTTAATTTAAAAAAATGCTCATGTTTCTTTTATACAAAGAAAACCTCACCACGGGAGACGCAATGGCTGATGTTACAGAGACACTCACTTGACGGCCTTGATGGCGGAGATGATACTGAAGAAGACGATGACACCCGCCAGGGTGCCCAGAAACTCAATCACCCCAGCGGGGATTCCCGTGTACTCCTCACCCTCCGGGCCCCCCTCGGCTCGGGGCAGGGCGGTCACCTCCAGTACACCCAGCCTAAGCTCCGCCTCCAGGGTGGAACGCCAGGAGTCCAGGATCCGGGCGACGAGATCCGCTGGCAGGAGCATCTCTGTCAAATTCACACCGGACGTTACACCGGAAGTGACGTCATCACGGATGGTGACATTACTGACGTGCGTTAATGACGTCCCCGCAGGGTCTGTCGCGGGGTCTAACACCAGAAATGTGACGTTGAGATGAAACACGTTGGCGGTGGACGCTACGTTCACGGCGCTGCGGGGTAATGACGTGGCCGTGACGTCACTTGACGTCGTGGCGTTGGTTTCGCTGAGACTGATGACGACGACGTGCATAGGTGTCAGTTCCCGCCAGGTTGCGCTTTCACACGTGACCGGATCTTTCCGACAGAACGCGTTTATCACCTTGGCAACGGAACCCCGAAAGACAGGGTCCAAATCGTCGGCGAGATACGCATGCGCGGACACATTGGCCAGGAGTAAAGTCACTCCGCCAAAAGACAACAGCTCGGTGTTGTCCCGAAGCTTGTCACTGCAGCACGGTGGATCGGAGTCCGCGCCGGACTCACGTCCCACGTCCTGCCACAGGGAGCATTGCATGGAATAACACGCACACAGAAACATGGATCCGTTGTAACTGTTACATGGGATCACACTGGCGGCAAACTCCGTCGGCTCCGTCGTCCCCGGACTGCCGACAACATCTGGGTCTTCAGTGTCTGCCGTATCCCGTTTATTCCGGATCAACATGGATTCCACGCCGTGGGATTCCTCCGCGCTCCACGGATCATACGGCGCAGGATTCATCTGGATACGCTGGAAGCGGAGTGGCTCGGTCAAGGTCGCCTGTAGCAGGATGAAAGTCACGATCAGCCACGCTGCGACAATCCGGGTACTGAATCCGATTGGTGTGGCGGGGGCGCTGGGGGGTCGGACCCCCAGCCGGCCGTAGGGGCACCACGGTGGTCGCTCCATGGTGTGTGGGACGGTCAGGGGGGCAGGAGGCACGGGGTCACTGCCACTCGTCTCCCTCCCCTCAATTCCCGCCTCGTTATCGAAGTCAAGGATGGCTGACTCACCGCATATCCCGATACATGCACCTTCAAAGTAAAATATAAGAGAAATAAAATAAAAACCACTATAATATCCGTATTGAATTATGGCATTGCATCAAATAAAACTCGTAATAGCCGCGCGTAGCTCACGTTGCGCTCACGCCGCGCTCACGGCGCCGCCTCCCTACCGCGCCCAGCGTCCGGTGTCGGCTGGCGCCAGTTTCCCGCCCTTTCCATGGCGGCGTCCTTGTGTCGTCTGCTCTCTGCGGTGACCGGTGTCACGCGACCGCCTGCCACACAGGTACTACACCCTGGTCAGGGGCGGGGCCCAGGGGGCGGGGTGCGGCGTGTGTGTGGCGGGGGGGGGGGGGGGGTGGCGTCAACAGCCGCAATCCCGGACAAACACCGCGTTCGATGATGAAGCGGCCACTGGGCAGTAGTTTATACAGTGGCGGCGTCGGCAGGAGGTGAGGGGAGGCGTGGTCAGCCTCTTCATCGGATAATAAACCGCCCCAGATATACCACTGCCCCCCCCCCCCCTTCCCCGCTCCCTCCCACCCTTCCCGCTGCACGCAGATCGCACGCACGCAGATCGCCGCTAGGTAGCTATGGTGCAGGCTGGGGGTGGGTGGGGGGGGGTGCGTGCGTACGTACGTCACAACCGTGAATTCATCCACCCTCTGGCGTCCACGCACGCTAGACGCGAACCCCGTGCCGAATCCGCGCTATTATCGACGAGATTATCACAGAGGCGCTTATTTCCGTGCCACCCACAGTCGCATTCACGCATGTGTATAAGTATATATAGCTGTGTCACAGCGCCTGAGAGGCGGCTAGCGCTGGGTTCGCCCGGGCTCTCCGTCCCGCCGGTGCCAAACACCGTACCAAGTGGCCTCCCCACCTCACGTCTCTGTTTCCCTCTGCGCCGTGGCCCCGCCGCTCCCGTGACACGGCCCGGGCGTTACAAATAGTGGCACCGGCGAGCTCCCCTTGCGGGAACCGCGGGCTGATAGCCAGCCAGCCAGCCAGCCAGGCAGCCAGGCAGGCTGGGGAAAGTACCTGACAGCGGACGCAGCCGTTAATTGGCGCGGGGGGGGGGGGGGCTCGGATCCGCACCCTGCCGTCATCACAACAGAGCCATTATCAAGATTACACCTGAGGGTCATTGTGTCCGCCAACAGCAACAGTAGCGCCCCTAGCTCTCCACGACCACACCCCCTAGGTCTCCCCAACCACACCCCCCCCCACACCCTCAACTCTCTCCTAATACTCCTTCGACCCTCAACGCTCCTCAGCCCCCGCCTCTCCCTCCACCCCTCCACCCCTCCAACACCCCTCAGCTCGTTACAAAACCGAAGGCGATTATTGACAAATCGCTCTCGTCCAAAGTTTCGTTGATGGTGACACTCCAATATCAGTATTTTTCTCTCCCTCGGATTCTCTCCTGAGCCTCCGGTTTTTTAAAGCTCACAACACCATTCCGCGCTAAATACCGCGGGGCGGCTCGGTGGAAGGGGAGGTGGGGGGGTGCAAGGCGTCTGACACAGGTAATACTGTGACAGTCACGACGCCTTTAATTGTCCTTGATCAGAGACGCCTCGGCGCGGAGTCACTCCCATTGGTCGCGCAGGAAAGTGACAACCGATAACACTGGCCAATCACGACACTGGGAACAGATGGCGCTGTTATTGGTCAATCTTGACATTTGTTGCAATGTATCGGCGTTTGTCATTGGTCAATCTTTACGCTTATTATAATGGATGGGCAGTTCTCATTAGTCACTATTGATGCATGCTATCATGTATCGATCGTTGTCATTGGTCAATCTTTACGCTTATTATAATGGATGGACAGTTCTCATTAGTCACTATTGATGCATGTTATCATGTATCGACGGTTGTCATTGGTCGATCTTGATGTTTATTCCACCGACCCGGGCACGGTAATTCCGGCCCAAGTAATGCACACGTATGTTAACCAGAGTATTTAATTGCTCTTCACCTTCGCCGTCCATTCGAAGCTAACGCCGTGCCCCCGAGTCCCGTGTCCGCTCCCGGCTGTCCCTGCGACACCTGTCAACCTCCATGTCGTGAGCTCCTCCTTCTCTGGACACAGCGGAATCTGGAACGAAATGATGAGCTTATACAGACGGTCTTTAGCACCGGAAGTAACACAGCAACGTAGGTATTAAACGTAGGACCCCAGTTTGCTCAAAGCCTGTTCCCGTGCGTCAAAAACGCAATAACGACATTAAGTTTTGTTGTCAAACATCACTGTGGCCTTGACTTTTTGACCTTGATCCATCAAAACCTAATCACATGATTTAGAGGTGTCTAGCTATTAACAGAGGACGCGGCGCATGGCGCGATCTGTGTAGTGGAAATATATGACAAAATATTCTTTTACCGTTGTTTAAATTTCAGAACAAAATCATGTGACGCCCTTTCATCTTCGAACGGCATACTTTTCACACATTACCGGGCACCATTTGTCACCAAGACACAAATACTGAAAGTCTGTTTGACCAAGACACTTCGGAGATATTCGAGAAGACATGTTCAATAGAATGAGAGAATGAAGGACGGCCTTAACATGGGAAGTCCCATAGGGACTTTCCGTCGCCTCTGGAACCGGAAGTAAGATAGGTACGTATTGTTTTTATTATGTAATGGGTGGGGGCGATGTGGTAGGGGCAGGGTGATTGGGTGGGGAAGGAGTGTGGCGGCGATGGGGTATAGGGTAACGGATAGGGGTGATGTCGTGGGGAATGAGGGTTGGTGCGATGCGCTAGGGGATAGGGGTGATGGGGTGGGGCATGACGGTGGGGCTGATGGGGTGGGGAATTAGGATCGGGTTGGGATGAGGGTGGGCCGATGAGGTGGCGGCGACGGGGTAAAGATAATTCTGTTACAAAAAAACTGTTTCCCAATTTTTAATAAAAGTGATATGCGGGCGACGATGATGAAGGTAAGTAAGACATACATAAAAAACAACTGAGCGTTTCCCTATTTTAGTACTGGCGCATGTATTGTGACATTTAATCGATGGTGTGTCGCCGTTATCACGAGTTATGAACCCAAGGCTGGCAGACGACTTGGTTAATGGCTGTTATGCCATTGTCGATGGACCAGCCTCGTTGTCAGTATAGTGCAAAATAATGTCCCACCCAGCGAGTCTGTTTACTCATGTACGCGAGTACCTCATCCTCGAGTTAATGACAACGGCTGAACCCAAGAGTCCACACGGACAAGGCCACACGTCTCACATCCGTGGCAAGCGTCCCAAACCCATATTGGACGTGAAATTGCCACAACTCAATTTAAAAAATGCGACTGATGTTTTCAGCCACCATTATGTACACATGAGCCATACGGGGATCATAAACTTAATCATGTTTAGTTTCGATCTAACGGTGAGAAGTATAATAGTTTGATACGACACAAAAAGCTGTCTTGCCGGCTCTGTTCTCTTCGTTCAGTCCGGGTGCTTATGATATGCGTCGTGTTTGATGCAAGCCTTGCAGCTATCTATCACGTCATGTTACAACAGGACGGAACAAACATGAGAGGTCTTACAAATGTTGCAAACATGAGGGGTGTTACCAATGCTGTAAACATCAGGGGTCTTAGAAATGATGTAAACATGAGGGGTCTTACAAATGCTGTGGACATGTGATAAGGTGGTTGTGGCTGCGGATATGTGATAAGGTGGTTGTGACTGTGGACATGTGATAAGGTGGTTGTGACTGTGGACATGTGATAAAGTGCTTGTGGCTGTGGACATGTGATCAGGTGGTTGTGGCTGTGGACATGTGATCAGGTGGTTGTGGCTGCGGATATGTGATAAGGTGGTTGTGGCTGTGGACATGTGATCAGGTAGTTGTGGCTGTGGACATGTGATCAGGTGGTTGTGGCTGCGGATATGTGATAGGGTGGTTGTGGCTGTGGACATGTGATAAGGTGGTTGTGGCTGCGGATATGTGATAAGGTGGTTGTGGCTGTGGACATGTGATCAGATGGTTGTGACTGTGGACATGTGATAAGGTGGTTGTGGCTGCGGACATGTGATCAGGTGGTTGTGGCTGTGGACATGTGATAAGGTGGTTGTGGCTGCGGATATGTGATAAGGTGGTTGTGACTGTGGACATGTGATAAGGTGGTTGTGACTGTGGACATGTGATAAGGTGGTTGTGACTGTGGACATGTGATAAGGTGGTTGTGACTGTGGACATGTGATAAAGTGCTTGTGGCTGTGGACATGTGATCAGGTGGTCGTGGCGGTGGACATGTGATCAGATGGTTGTGGCTGCGGATATGTGATAAGGTGGTTGTGGCTGTGGACATGTGATAAGGTGGTTGTGGCTGTGGACATGTAATAAGGTGGTTGTGGCTGTGGACATGTAATCAGGTGGTTGTGGCTGTGGACATGTGATCAGATGGTTGTGGCTGTGGACATGTGATAAGGTGGTTGTGGCTGTGGACATGTGATAAGGTGGTTGTGGCTGTGGACATGTGGTCAGATGGTTGTGGCTGCGGATATGTGATAAGGTGGTTGTGGCTGTGGACATGTGATCAGGTGGTTGTGGCTGTGGACATGTGATCAGGTGGTTGTGGCTGCGGATATGTGATAAGGTGGTTGTGGCTGTGGACATGTGATAAGGTGGTTGTGGCTGCGGATATGTGATAAGGTGGTTGTGGCTGTGGACATGTGATCAGATGGTTGTGACTGTGGACATGTGATAAGGTGGTTGTGGCTGCGGACATGTGATCAGGTGGTTGTGGCTGTGGACATGTGATAAGGTGGTTGTGGCTGCGGATATGTGATAAGGTGGTTGTGACTGTGGACATGTGATAAGGTGGTTGTGACTGTGGACATGTGATAAGGTGGTTGTGGCGGTGGACATGTGATCAGATGGTTGTGGCTGCGGATATGTGATAAGGTGGTTGTGGCTGTGGACATGTGATAAGGTGGTTGTGGCCGTGGACATGTGATAAGGTGGTTGTGGCTGTGGACATGTGATCAGGTGGTTGTGGCTGCGGACATGTGATCAGGTGGTTGTGGCTGTGGACATGTGATAAGGTGGTTGTGGCTGCGGATATGTGATAAGGTGGTTGTGACTGTGGACATGTGATAAGGTGGTTGTGACTGTGGACATGTGATAAGGTGGTTGTGACTGTGGACATGTGATAAGGTGGTTGTGACTGTGGACATGTGATAAAGTGCTTGTGGCTGTGGACATGTGATCAGGTGGTTGTGGCGGTGGACATGTGATCAGATGGTTGTGGCTGCGGACATGTGATAAGGTGGTTGTGGCTGTGGACATGTGATAAGGTGGTTGTGGCCGTGGACATGTGATAAGGTGGTTGTGGCTGTGGACATGTAATCAGGTGGTTGTGGCTGCGGACATGTGATCAGGTGGTTGTGGCTGTGGACATGTGATAAGGTGGTTGTGGCTGTGGACATGTGATAAGGTGGTTGTGGCTGTGGACATGTGGTCAGATGGTTGTGGCTGCGGATATGTGATAAGGTGGTTGTGGCTGTGGACATGTGATCAGGTGGTTGTGGCTGTGGACATGTGATCAGGTGGTTGTGGCTGCGGATATGTGATAAGGTGGTTGTGGCTGTGGACATGTGATAAGGTGGTTGTGGCTGTGGACATGTGATAAGGTGGTTGTGGCCGTGGACATGTGATAAGGTGGTTGTGGCTGTGGACATGTGATCAGGTGGTTGTGGCTGTGGACATGTGATCAGGTGGTTGTGGTTGTGGACATGTGATAAGGTGGTTGTGGCTGTGGACATGTGATAAGGTGGTTGTGGCTGTGGACATGTGATCAGATGGTTGTGGCTGCGGATATGTGATAAGGTGGTTGTGGCTGTGGACATGTGATCAGGTGGTTGTGGCTGTGGACATGTGATAAGGTGGTTGTGCCTGTGGACATGTGTTAAGGTGGCTGTGCCTGTGGACATGTGATAAGGTGGTTGTGGCTGTGGATATGTGATAAGGTGGTTGTGGACATGTGTTAAGGTGGTTGTGGCTGTGGACATGTGTTAAGGTGGTTGTGGCTGTGGACATGTGTTAAGGTGGTTGTGGCTGTGGACATGTGTTAAGGTGGTTGTGGCTGTGGACATGTGTTCAGGTGGTTGTGGCTGTGGACATGTGTTAAGGTGGTTGTGGCTGTGGACATGTGATAAAGTGGCTGTGGACATGTGTTAAGGTGGTTGTGGCTGTGGACATGTGTTAAGGTGGTTGTGGCTGTGGACATGTGATAAAGTGGCTGTGGACGCGGCAGTCTGAGTTGGTCTGTTGCTGTTATGACAGGTAGGTGGTGAGGCGTTCTGGACCACACCCTTGCTTGATCACCATCCAGGACTGAGCAAATCAGACCCATCGACGCAGTGTGTGTGTGTGTGGGGGGGGGGGGGGTGCGTATAGGTGGCAGAGCGGTGCGGTTGAAGGGATAGCGGTCAGCGTGGTGCCAACGCTGTGTGGGTGGTGAGGGTGGTGCGAGGGCGGTGAGGATGGAGACAGGGCGGTGTGGGTGGTGTGGGTGGAGCCAGGGTGGTGTGGGCAGTGTGGGTGGTGCCAGGGTGGTGTGGGCGGTGTGGGTGGTGCCAGGGTGGTGTGGGTGGAGGCAGGGCGGCATGGGTGGAAGCAGGGGTCGGTACGACGAGTGTGGTTACAGCAGGGCGGTGGGTGGTGATGGGAGGGTGGTGAAAGTGACGTCGCACTTTCTGGCGGACCTGGCGTTTCCGCTCTCTAGTTGAGGACAGCTGTAAACAACCGCCAGAGGGCGCGGTCCCTCCACTTTTATGTCACTTATCACGGCGACCCGTTCCTAGCCTGGTCTGCCTGACATGACGCCCACTCTGTCATCAGGTTACTCATTACCACACACACACAACAAGATATCATATGTGTTCAGTATCGCATCAGGTTCTGAGGTCATGGCGCACGCCAGGTTCTGAGGTCATTGCGCACACCAGGTTCTGAGGTCATGGCGCACGCCAGGTTCTAAGGTCATTGCGCACACCAGGTTCTGAGGTCATTGCGCACACCAGGTTCTGAGGCCATTGCGCGCACCAGGTTATGAGGCAATGGCGCACACCAGGTTCTGAGGCCATTGCGCACACCAGGTTCTGAGGCCATTGGACCCTTCGACCTCTGTCGGTCATATATCATGAAAATGGGGTCAAGGTAGAAAGGAACTAGGTTTTCCGGGATAACCCCTCAATCTTTGCGAAGAAATGGAATGGGCTCTTTATTCCGCAAAAACATTTTACACAGGTGGGATTCGAACCACGCACCGGCCGCTCGGGTTGCTCTGGCAGAGCACACCTGTCAGTAGTCACTATAGTTTTGAGCAGCCAGTCACTATAGTTTTGAGCAGCCAGTCACTATAGTTTTGAGCAGCCAGTCACTATAGTTTTGAGCAGCCAGTCGCTATAGTTTTGAGCAGCCAGTCACTATAGTTTTGAGCAGCCAGTCACTATAGTTTTGAACAGCCAGTCACTATAGTTTGAGCAGCCAGTCACTATAGTTTTGAGCAGCCAGTCACTATAGTTTGAGCAGCCAGTCACTATAGTTTGAGTAGCCAGTCACTGTAGTTTGAGTAGCCAGTCACTGTAGTTTGAGCAGCCAGTCACTATAGTTTGAGTAGCCAGTCACTGTAGTTTGAGCAGCCAGTCACTGTAGCTTGAGCAGCCAGTCACCATAGTTTGAGCAGCCAGTCACTGTAGTTTGAGCAGCCAGTCACTGTAGTTTGAGCAGCCAGTCACTGTAGTTTGAGCAGCCAGTCACTATAGTTGAGCAGCCAGTCACCATAGTTTGAGCAGCCAGTCACTGTAGTTTGAGCAGCCAGTCACTGTAGTTTGAGCAGCCAATCACTGTAGTTTGAATAGCCAGTCACTATAGTTAACGTGATAAGCTGAAGTCATTGTTTGTATCTTTTCCCTTGAATGCAAAGGCGGAGAGTAAAGGTGAACTTCCCGCTCCCCCACATCCCGCCTCATCTGCCCTCTTCACCCACGGCTCCTCCTCCCTCCCATCCCCCGCCTCCTCCTCCCTCCCCATCCCCCGCCTCCTCCTCCCTCCCCATCCCCGCCTCCTCTTCCCTGCCCACCCCCGCCTCCTCCTCCCTCCCCATCCCCCGCCTCCTCTTCCCTGCCTACCCCGCCCCCTCTTCCCTGCCCACCCCCGCCCCCTCCTCCCTCCCCATCCCCCGCCTCCTCTTCCCTGCCCACCCCCGCCCCCTCCTCCCTCCCCATCCCCGCCTCCTCTTCCCTCTCCACCCCGGCTCCTCCTCCCTCCCCACCCCCCGCCCCCTCCCCACCCGCCTCCTCTTCCCCCCACCCCCCGCCTCCTCTCCCCCCCCGCCTCTGCCCCCCCCCTGCCTCTGTTGTTGTGGCCCCATGCTGACCCATACATAGCCCTCTTCGCCAGGGTAAACAGTTACAGCTGCCAAGCTCCTAGAATCGATTCCGGAAGAAGCTGCTCCAAACCGAGGCTTAACCCTTCGTCAGAACGAGGCTGGGGTCGATCGGGCGGACAGCACCTGGG
>OZ025252.1:7669861-8209980 GCA_964019135.1 Arenicola marina | reverse complement strand
TGACAGGTTAGTAAAAGCTAGCCATAAGCTACCACTTCATCCAATAATTCCATATGACGTGCTGATTGATATACCTAATTATAATTGAGCTTTTTTTTGGAGGTTTGGCCATGCAGTTTCTTTCCGAGTAAAAAGACATGGAGACACAATACAAGTCTCATCGCCATCGATCGTGGGCTATCCTGCCCAGGACACTTGAAGAAATACAGTGTTGACAAGCAGTTGCTCTTACAAAAAGACGGTTTCTAGCGAACTATATACGGTAAATGGACTACGCTGAAAAAACGCTGATTTTCGCTATCAGTAAAATACCAACAGCGTCGGAGAGAACAAATCAGGTTCAAGCTAGTTTCGAAACACGATTTAGATATATGTCTGCATCGATTTAAATAAGTGAAGGCAAGTAACACCCCGATAGAGTTACACTGGATGCACCCATTGACCAGGCAGATGGCAGCTGTGGTGGGAGTTGCCAGTTGGCTTCATGGACACACAAACTATACAGTGATTGTATGTAGGTTACGGCCTGCAAGTCACTATAGTAATTGTATAGACGTTACGGCCTGCAGTTTAGTCCGCAATAAATCTTCAATATGACATTTCCGCCCACTCTCTGAAATGGCCGATACTGCCACGAGGCAAACTACCGTCTACATGTACCTTGTAGACTGTATGACCCCTTCCATCTCTCCACCCCCCTCCCCACCACCCCCTTACCAGCCTCTCCCACCGGACCGGCCACCCCTCACCTGATACATCCCTGGGGCAGGGAAGCAAAGATTATGTACTATACGATCTCTGAGGGAAGTAAGATTCAAGATTCAAGATTCGTTTATTTGACCAAGTATGACGTAAATACAAACGAGAAGTGAAACAAATAGTGTCGACTTGACCGGGAGACTCCAACTAAGACCTTAAAGGTCGCTGGCGCTAGAGCCACCCAACATTGTGATTTATAAAGTTATACAGTTACACATAAACAACCAACAGATAACAGTAATATATATACACTAATATTTTAGGTATTCAATTCAAATCAAAAACACACCTCATATAAACAGCTTCAATATATATACTTAAGTTATTCAGACAATTAACTGACGGCAAATATAGCAATGTTCGATGTAACACTCGAAATCATAGTTAATTATTAAATTATCCTTAACATATCTTGCAAATGCCGGTAAGCTATGCGTATATATTTTGTTAAGAATAAGTGTTGAAGTTTCATTTACAACTTTAACGAGGCTATGTCGAATACAGTTAGTTGCAAAGTCGTGGAATACCATAGTAGTAGACAATCGGGAATTGAATCTCGTATTGTGGTGATGAATTTGATGGCTATGAACAATCGGTAACTGTGAGAAATAAAACGGTAATGTATCATGCTTCAGCTTCTAATAAAACTTTAGGGTTTGCAATATGCGCATATCATCCAATTTTAACAATTTCAGTTCTTTAAATATCGGTTCTGTGTGGGCGTTAAATCGACTTAGATTAATATTTCTGACAGCCCTTTTTTGCAGTCTGGAGATACGTTCAGCCTTATACCCCCATATAAGGATGCCATAATTTAGATGGGGTGATATCAGGGTGTTTTAAATAGTGCGTAAAATGTGCCGAGGAAGGGTCCATTTCAATTTATTTAGAATCCCAGCAACTTTAGAGATTTTATTCGCGATCTTATCAACATGTTTATTTTATTTCATATGTTTGTCAAGGACGATACCAAGCATGTCAAAACTGTCAACGCACTCAATTTGCGTATTGTTTATAAACAAAGATGGAACATTAACAGATTTCTGTTGTGTATGAAAGATCATGAACTTGGATTTTGCCGCATTCAGGGCAAGTTTGTTTGCATAAAGCCACTCACTAATTTTAGCCAATTCGCAATTTATTACAAGGCTGGACTCATTAGGGACAGGAGTCATAGTACTTAACAGCGTGGTATCATCCGCATATATAATAAATTTGAAAATATCGCTAGCTGAGGATATATCATTTATATAGATAATAAAAAGTAGAATAGAATAGACCCTTGTGGAATCCCTGTTGCTATATCAGACATATCAGATTGAACATTTTCGATTTGAACATACTGCTTACGATTCGTCACGTAATTTTTTAGTAATTCAAGAGAACTACCGGATACCCAATAATGAGATAATTTTGATATAAGGACGTTGTGATTTATGGTGTCAAACGCTTTGGACAGATCTAAAAATATACTAACAGGAATATGTCCCTTATCCATTATTTGTAATATTCGGTCCACGAGTTCCATCACAGCTAAATCTGTTGAATGGTGTTGGCGAAACCCATATTGACTGTTATTTAATAATTTGCTTCGTACGAAATAATCATAAAGCTGGTAGGCGATAACTTTCTCTAGTACCTTAGAAAAAGCTGGAAGAATAGATATAGGACGGTAATTCTCAATCAAACCTTCATTCCCTTTTTTATAAACTGGTACTACCTTTGCGATTTTTAACTTATCTGGAAACAAACCGGTTGACAGACACTGATTTATGATTATGGTAAGGGCTTCGCTCACCTCATATTTTATTTCCTTCAATAATCTTACACTAAGGTTGTGGTGACTTGATTTAGGTTTCAGAGCATCAATTATCTTTTCGGTACAGTCACGGTTCATAGCGTTGAAGTGAAACTTATTAATAGGGGGATCTTTTAAGTATTTTTTAAATGACATATCGGAATTCTTGCTTAACCCTTTTACAGTACTTGGACCAATATCGGAGAAATAGGAGTTAAACTTATTTGCTAGTAATAGTCGATTTTCAACCAGCTGGCCGCTGATAGTGAATTTGTCAGGAAATTGTTTTTTACTTTTGCATTTACTTAAGATATCTTTAATAGCATTCCAGGTTTGTTTCATATCACCTTTGCATTTATCAAAGCGCGATCGGAAGTACTGTTTCTTGGCGAGGCTAATGCTTCGCCTAATTATTCTGTTATAAGTGCGTAAATTAATTTTTTTTCTGTCATATTCAGATGAGTCAGGCGGGGTGGCTTTGAGTTGCCTGTAGAGTTTATCCCGATTGGAAATAGATTTCAATATACCGTTTGTAATCCACATGGACTTTTTATGCTTGTGCTTACGAAATCTAATCAATTTTAATGGGAGACATTTATTTTTAGCTTTTAAGAGCCATGTTTCCAGAACATCATAGTTACCATTTGGGTTGGCAAGTGGGCCCATGTCCATATGATTACACACATCGACAGATTGCAATTCCTCTTTAAATCGTGCTTTTGAGTCATTGTCAAGTGTTCTGATAGCTACCAATTTTGGCTGCGTAACTTTCACCTGATTAAACTTAAAAGACATAAAATATGGCATATGGTCTGAGAGTGCCGTGACAATGATACCAGCCTTCGAGTGCAACATCTTTGGAGAAAGCTTGCAGAAAAAGTTGTCAATCAACGTAGCTCTATATCTCGATAGTCTTGTGTGGAAAGTGATTTGGGGAATAAAGCTGCGCGCCATTACAGTGTCAAGAAAGTCGCTGATCACTGTTTTCTCATTAATCCTGAGAAGGTCGATGTTAAAATCACCAGCTATTATCACTTCCCCATTGAGATTATCCAGATTACAGAGAACTCCTTTAAATTCTTCAGTAAACGTGTGATAATTTGCTACCAATTCACAAGGGGGTCTATATATATTACCAATTATAACGCTCCTTTTCATAAAATCACAAGATACCTCAATAAATTGACATTCCCATGCAGATGTTGTATCATGAGGGAATAAATATTTATTGGTATAGTCATCTCGCAGATAAATTAATAGACCAGCATGTTCACTACAGATTTTACCTTGTGACAATGTGCGAAACCCGCTTAACTGAAATTGAGATAGATCAGAGTCTGCAGAGAGCCAACTTTCCTTAATACATGTTGCGCTTATTTCAACACCTGCATGGCACAATTCTTCCACAAATATTTTGAGTTCGTCAAATTTGGCCGACAGCGACCCACAATTCAAACTAATAACAACAAAAGTATCGGTACCAGCCATTTGCTTTGCCGATTCTTCATTGTCAAAATAAGGAGACGGCTGGATAAATTCTGGTTCTCCAATTTCACTGTCCACTATGTCGCCATATTGCGTAATATTTAAAATTTCTGTTAATGAATTTCTGCAAGAACCCCCATATAATCTCAGAGTGTCTTCTTCTATATTGTTATAGCTTACGCCTGACATAACTTCTCGTTGACAAGATTAATATGAGCCATGAGGCTGTTGTTGTACTCGTGATGTACAATAGAATAGATACAGTGATACCTAACAAACAATAACACACGGTAAAGCAAAGGCTAGAAACAAAACATAACTTATACACAGTATCTCGCGTGTTAGTGCCCAGGTCTCCGGGCAATTTAACGCGAAGTAACATATATTCAGACAATCTAACATGTATCCTTACCCTACCCGAAGGGCACGAGGTTGACATATGTTACCCCTTGTGACGGGAGAGCAACATGGACCTCGCGGCTCGTGTGTGACTCTATTATGAATATTATGAAGATGTATTGAATCCAATACATCTTCCTTCTGCGACGTCTTCCCTTTGCTAACAGCACGAGTGCATGACAGCTGCTATACCTGTATACGGTCACTCACCGCGCGACCACCGCGTGCAGTGGGCGTCAGCACAGAAGCTCTGGGATCAAGCGATGGTATCCCCCCCCACCACCCCCAACGCTAACCGCCTCTGTTTTGTCGGATGGACACCAGTAACGTCTTCAGCAGCAGCTAACACAAGGATTTCTTAATTCCTCATCCATTTTTTAAGGCACGTGGTTACGGTATGATGGTATGAAATAACGGTGAAGGTCGTGGCGCAACACGAGGCGCTGTATGGCGCGTTCGGTGTGTCGCGGCCCTCACAAAAAAAAACCGCCGTGCGCTTTCTTGTCAGTTGCAGAGATGAGTACTGCTCACTTGTACCTACCATCATCTATGATCATTGTCAATTTCATACTCACGCTTTAGGGAAAAAAGGACTCAAACGTGGGCGGGGCTTAGTGTCGGAGCGTGGATCGGTCTATTGAGCCACACCGTAAGCCAATGAACTGTTAGGAAATAACACTGCTCACTTGTACCTACCATCATCTATGATCATTGTCAATTTCATACTCACGCTTTAGGGAAAAAAGGACTCAAACGTGGGCGGGGCTTAGTGTCGGAGCGTGGATCGGTCTATTGAGCCACACCGTAAGCCAATGAACTGTTAGGAAATAACTCCTCGCGCACGACAAGACACGCGGCTGTCACATTAATTAGCTCATACCAGTCCTTGTCGCCTGTTGAGACTGGCATGACACAAGACTTTTTGCTCGCGATTGTCACAGGCTGACCTTGACGATCACCACATTCCTTACAGGTGAGAACCTCCCACTCTCATGTCCTTGGCTGCCTTTTCCCAAGACAGACCCAATGCCAGGATGGCAATGGTTACTTCCCTCTCATGTCCTTGGCTGCCTTGTCACAAGACAGACCCAATGCCCGGATGGCAATGGTTACTTCCCTCTCATGTCCTTGGCTGCCTTGTCACGAGACAGACCCAACGCCAGGATGGCAAGGGTTACTTCCCTCTCATGTCCTTGGCTGCCTTGTCACAAGACAGACCCAATGCCAGGATGGCAATGGTTACTTCACTATCATGTCCTTGGCTGCCTTGTCACAAGACAGACCCAATGCCAGGATGGCAATGGTTACTTCCCTCTCATGTCCTTGGCTGCCTTGTCACAAGACAGACCCAATGCCAGGATGGCAATGGTTACTTCACTATCATGTCCTTGGCTGCCTTTTCCTAAGACAGACCCAATGCCAGGATGGCAATGGTTACTTCCCTCTCATGTCCTTGGCTGCCTTGTCACAAGACAGACCCAATGCCAGGATGGCAATGGTTACTTCACTATCATGTCCTTGGCTGCCTTGTCACAAGACAGACCCAATGCCAGGATGGCAATGGTTACTTCCCTCTCATGTCCTTGGCTGCCTTGTCACAAGACAGACCCAATGCCAGGATGGCAATGGTTACTTCCCTCTCATGTCCTTGGCTGCCTTGTCACAAGACAGACCCAATGCCAGGACGGCAATGGTTACTTCCCTCTCATGTCCTTGGCTGCCTTTTCCTAAGACAGACCCAATGCCAGGATGGCAATGGTTACTTCCCTCTCATGTTCTTGGCTGCCTTTTCCTAAGACAGACCCAATGCCAGGATGGCAATGGTTACTTCACTATCATGTCCTTGGCTGCCTTGTCACAAGACAGACCCAATGCCAGGATGGCAATGGTTACTTCCCTCTCATGTCCTTGGCTGCCTTGTCACAAGACAGACCCAATGCCAGGACGGCAATGGTTACTTCCCTCTCATGTCCTTGGCTGCCTTTTCCTAAGACAGACCCAATGCCAGGATGGCAATGGTTACTTCCCTCTCATGTTCTTGGCTGCCTTTTCCTAAGACAGACCCAATGCCAGGATGGCAATGGTTACTTCCCTCTCATGTCCTTGGCTGCCTTGTCACAAGACAGACCCAATGCCAGGATGGCAATGGTTACTTCACCCTCATGTCCTTAGCTGCCTTGTCACAAGCCAGACCCAATGCCAGGACGGCAATGGTTACTTCCCTCTCATGTCCTTGGCTGCCTTTTCCTAAGACAGACCCAATGCCAGGACGGCAATGGTTACTTCCCTCTCATGTCCTTGGCTGCCTTGTCACAAGACAGACCCAATGCCAGGACGGCAATGGTTACTTCCCTCTCATGTCCTTGGCTGCCTTGTCACAAGACAGACCCAATGCCAGGATGGCAATGGTTACTTCCCTTTCATGTCCTTGGCTGCCTTTTCCTAAGACAGACCCAATGCCAGGATGGCAATGGTTACTTCCCTCTCATGTTCTTGGCTGCCTTTTCCTAAGACAGACCCAATGCCAGGATGGCAATGGTTACTTCACTATCATGTCCTTGGCTGCCTTGTCACAAGACAGACCCAATGCCAGGATGGCAATGGTTACTTCCCTCTCATGTCCTTGGCTGCCTTGTCACAAGACAGACCCAATGCCAGGACGGCAATGGTTACTTCCCTCTCATGTCCTTGGCTGCCTTTTCCTAAGACAGACCCAATGCCAGGATGGCAATGGTTACTTCCCTCTCATGTTCTTGGCTGCCTTTTCCTAAGACAGACCCAATGCCAGGATGGCAATGGTTACTTCCCTCTCATGTCCTTGGCTGCCTTGTCACAAGACAGACCCAATGCCAGGATGGCAATGGTTACTTCACCCTCATGTCCTTAGCTGCCTTGTCACAAGCCAGACCCAATGCCAGGACGGCAATGGTTACTTCCCTCTCATGTCCTTGGCTGCCTTTTCCTAAGACAGACCCAATGCCAGGACGGCAATGGTTACTTCCCTCTCATGTCCTTGGCTGCCTTGTCACAAGACAGACCCAATGCCAGGATGGCAATGGTTACTTCCCTTTCATGTCCTTGGCTGCCTTTTCCTAAGACAGACCCAATGCCAGGATGGCAATGGTTACTTCACTCTCATGTCCTTGGCTGCCTTTTCCTAAGACAGACCCAATGCCAGGACGGCAATGGTTACTTCCCTCTCATGTCCTTGGCTGCCTTATCACAAGACAGACCCAATTCCAGGATGGCAATGGCTGCCTCACTACCGGTGTGGTACTTCCGGTTCCTTCTGGCCTTTTTGGGCCAGAACAACCGCTTCTATTAGATAAATAACAGGACGCCACGTGACACGTAGGACCACGTGATACGTAGTACCACGTGATACATATAACCACGTGATACTGCACCATCCATGCATCCATGCACAGGCAATAGAGTGACATCACAAGCGACTTGACGTCACGGAACGACCAACCTACAAACATCTCTTTCCAGTGTTGTATCCGCTACCAATATATATGACCAGCACAATAACATTGTTAACACATCCTATGTCCACGTGGTTTGCATTATATTCGGTCCACAACAGCCCTCTGACCCTGTAGGCCACTGACACGACACTCGTTCGTGGTGTCCCTCCCCCTCTCCTACCCTCTACAAACCAACCTGTATCACCCCGTTCGACAAAAATACAAACTAATAATCAACGTACAGTAAGAGAGACAAAATACAAACCGATCTAGCGAACTATCACCCATGTGACAAAACCATCTAGCAACCTATCACCCCATGTGACAAAACCAATCTAGCGACCTGTCAATTCGTGTGACAAAAGCATCTAGTAACCTATCACCCAGTGTGACAAAATCAATCTAGCGACCTATCAACCCGTGTCACAAAACCATCTAGCGACCTATGACCTAGTGTGAGAAAACCAATCTAGCGATCTAACATCCCACGTCACAAAACAAATCTAGCGACCTAACATCCCACGTCACAAAACAAATCTAGCGACCTAACATCCCACGTGACAAAATAAAACACTAAGCTACCTTTCGGTGTGACAAAATACAAACTAATATACCAACCAATAAATCCACGGGCAAAACACAAGTCAATACTCGGGCTTATCTAATATGATTAGAACTAATCCACCAGCCGGTATTAATCCCTCCAGGTACTAGTCAGTCATCCAGGAACCCTCCATCTGCCAGGGGGATGAATATTTCATGAGAATGGCTGTCCCAATTATTATGACCCCAACCTGACCTTACAATAAGGTTCCACCCATTTAGCACATCAGTCACTCCACACAACGTGATATCGGCTTTACCATGCCCATCGACATCCGTAAATATTTGATAATATCATCAGGATCTTCCTTTTTGATCGCTTAACGCAATTGACTCTGACTCCGAACGGCTCCACAACATGGTGTGCATCTGTGTCGTTGCCAAGTATAATCACATATTTTCCAACAGCAATGAGATAAAATCTCCTTGATAATGCGCATTCGCAGATGATGATTTGCGCAATAGTGACGTCACTGCTATAGGGTTAGGTCGGAGCAGCTCACGAGTATCGCTGCCCTACGAATGGTGACGTCATTGCTTCTTGAACAGGGTGCGTCATGTAGACCTACTCCTACAGTAATTCTCTATCTACTTTATGATTTAACAAATATTTTCTAGAAATAATCTTGGACATGTTATCTGACTGTATAAAGGTTAACTCCCTACTAAAGATAAATGTTCATGTTTAAAAAGCCGAAAAATACCAGCGATGCCCGAACTGTGACGACAATTGTAATACACAAGAAGACCGCACCTTACCATTCGAGATGCACCAGTTGATGAAAACAGCAGCTTCACAACATACTCTCTTATGGATTCCATATTACAATAAGTGAGTTTTTCTTCACTAAAAACATCATAATCATTTCCATTCACAGCATCTTACCAGCTTCTCATGGAAAAAATCTCATCTCAAAGTCGTCATTTTTTGTGGGGCATACTGCCCAGTGTAGGGATGGCTGGATCGGTGTTTTATGCCAGTTGTGTGACCACATAGGCCAAAGTGGGCCATGGACCTCCTGGGGTAGCAGATGGGAGGGTGAATCGATGCCGGACAGAGGTGAGTCCGATGTCAGTCGCTGTGTCCACAACCTATGTCCATATGCATGTACCACACGGATTGGAGTATCAGGTGGGTTGGATCCCCCCTAGCCGCGTGGTCGATGAAGACCAGGGGTTGCGCGGTCAATGATGTACATACCCTGGACAGTGAAGTTGTCCCATTTAAGAACTGTGCAGTGGAAATAGCGTCCATCGCTACCCCCACAAGATCTTAGCTTCTACACTTGTTAGTCTCATGTATAATTCAGTATATACATCGGCAACGTTTGCTACAAACCTGTCATTCACAAGGTCGTCCATTGAGAATATCTGGCCATAAGAGAAATAACGCATCGTTTGATGTTGTTGATGGTGAAGTCCTTATATCATATCGATATAAGGACCCGTTGTTGAGCCTCAGGTACACCAATCCCCTGCTGGTGAGTGTTACTTAACACGTCTGTAGCATGTCGCGACTGCCCCGCCCCTAGCGTGCACCTGCCGTACTAGAGGACGCCTGTCTGGCGGTCCGTGCACCATTAAATGATCTCGCCCACACACTTCATGACATCAAGTTAAATATCGATATTTCAACACTTGTTGTGCTTGGTATTGTCAATACCATACCGTCAAGCCTTATAATAGATGGCACCTTGTCTGGTTACGAATCACATGTTATTACAGTCGATGTGGATATTCACTTCTCGTTCTTAGAGTTGCATGTCGAGTTCTTTCCCGCCAAAACTAAGCCCAGGCGAAATCTATATCAAAATTTGCAGAAAACTCGATTGTTCCATTCCATAATTTCAGAAACCTGATAAACCTCGCCGTTTCGGCCGTGGTGTGGCAAACGTGTCTATCCCGCGACACCACAGCACTTTGTTGCGGCACTGCTACTTATACCAAAGCATCACGAAGCACACAAACTGATTACGTTTACCACTGAAATGAAAATGTGTGGTAAATTGATATCACGGGCAAGGCTAAGAGACACTATTTGGCAGTCTGGCATCGGTGGAGTATACACAAAACCAATGTTGAATGATTCAAGGACTGATTCTTATTTGTATTTTGACCTCTCTAGTTTTGGCGGGAAAGAGCTCGACATGCAACTTTAACATGAAATGATCAACACCTTAATAAGTCAGTGATCACTCGCCGGTATCCCCCATCCCTCCCCATCCTTTAAATATATCTCTCTCTAAGCTTTCTTACTAGGCAATTAGACGTCTCCCTCTCTCTCTACATCTCTACTCTCTCCCCCTCTCTCTCTTTCTCCTCTCCTCCCCCTCCCCCCCCCCCCCCCTCTCTCCTCTCTTCCCCCTCTCTCTCCCTCCCTCTCTCCTCCCTCCCCTCCTCCCCCCACCCACTCTCTCCCTGCCTCACACTCTGCTCCTGGAGGCTGCCTCAATCCGACACACATCACGTGACCCTCCACTTACCGTGAGGCCTGTCGGAGTGGCGGCGCTTTATAAACACTGCGCACTGTGTCGTCTGCTCCGTCCACCGATCCCCAGTCTCGTTCTGACCGCAACCCGGGAGGTACGGTATACCCGACCGCCACAGTCGATACCCCGTGGCCAGCATGGGGCGCTGACACCACCCGGCCCGTCCCTGACTCTAACGGCCCTCTCCAGCCAACGCGGAGTCGCCGCCCCCCCCCCCCCCACCCGCTAACACCCTCTTTTCACCCCCACCCCCGCCCACACCCTGCTCACAAAGGGCGTGCCGCGCCGCGTTGCGGGAAATCTGGAGGCGGAGAGTGAAACAAATCAATTATCCCACACCGTTCGGTGCATGCGATTTCAAATCATAATAATCATATATAGAAGATTTGCCTTTCACCATGCTCACCTCACGGCTTTCATTATCCAGGCGAGAAGTCAATATGCAGTTTCCGCCAGAGATCGAAGCCCCACATTGATGCGGCAATGTATTTTGCACCTGACAGCCAAAGCCCCCCCCCCCCCCCCGTGGTGACGGTGTGGGGGGTGGGTGGCGGGGAGGGGCAGTGGTTGGGGGTGGGGGGGGGGGAGGTGCGGGGCTGGCCCCGTGGCTGTCCCCCACGCATGGCGTGTAAGGTGCATTCCCATGTTCTGTCCAGCCAGGCGAACAGAAGTCAAACCCACGCATGCTTTACAAATATAAACACAAGCCAATGAATTCGACCTTTCGATCGCCCTCGGCATTGTATAGGTCTGTCTATAAATGGACCTGGTATCGCCAAACACGGACAGGTAAGCTGTTCACAACCCAGAGAAATGCAACGCCACCCTTCCACATGATTGCTTACATGATGTACGTAGGTTTAACATCAAAATTAGAAAAAAACGAATGTGTTTAAGGCCACTTTTGTGCGCAAATTGGGCCAAGAAACCTCCTTCCTTGGCCATACATGGCGTGAGCCAGACACGAGTTGGGTTAGGGCATGTTCAGTAATCAGTTCAGAGGATGAAAACTTATAAACATAAACAAATATCGTCGCACGTATGCCCCGAATAATGATCCACGCACTCCAAGGCACATTATGATATGTTAGATGTGATTAAGACCCAGGCGCGAGTAATACGTGAGCGGTTCTGATACCAGGACTTGCGCTGACAAGACATCGAAAAAAAGGAGGTCATATCGCGTCAATGGAAGAAGGAAAGGAGAGTGGAACCATGTCGCGGGGGTAACCCCCTACTCTTTGCGAAGAAGGACATGGGATCTTTCTTCTGGGACCACACAGACATGGCCACAGCGGGGCGCGAACCACCGATCCACGTGCCGTTAGGGACTAATAAGAAAGCTGAGAGGGAGAGATAGATATAAAGGATGGGGAGGGGATTCAAGGCGAACCACCGATCCACGTGCCGTTAGGTTCACAGGTGGCCAGAGCCCTGAAGGTGAGCGCTCTAACCCACTGAGCTATCGAGGCGGCCCCTCAAACGAAATTGGAAGATATAATGATAAAGACACGATATCCCTGTACAATGGGGGTCATTGGACAGTCTATACTGCACTGATAGAGAGGAGATAAACAGGAATGCGTTCCCCGAACACGTCATGATATCACTGACCGTCAGAGGGCGCTATTGTCTGTTATCGGATGTGTTATTACCGCCATTAAACAGCGGCAAGCCTACTTACTGGCCCAACCAGCCCCCCCCCCTCCCCCCCACCGCCGCCCCACGCCAGCTGACTAGCCTAACCAGCCCCCGCTCACCCTCCCCGCCCCACGCCGGCTTACTATCCTTACCAGCCCCCGCGCCCCCGCCCCACACGGCCCCACCCCTAAGTGGGTGCTCACGACCGTAAAGAGGCAGGGAATACGTCCGGGTTAGCGCCCGCCATCTCCGCCCGCTCACGTGTGCACGCGCTGATTGAATTCAGTCGCCGCCGCGCGAGGTGCATCCTGGGTAGATCTCAAATTATGCAGGGTGCGGCGTCTGTTTATCGTCATAATGGGCATCGATTGACATCACCCACGAAGGGTGGGGGGTGGGGGGTGGAGGGGTGGAGGCGGCGGGGGGGGGGGGTCGGACTGATCGGCTGTCAGATCACCCATCTATCCACACCCGGTATCTGGGTCAGACATATTGACACGCACGCCCTCTCATTGACACGTGGTTTATGGAGCAGGCATGATGGCCATATTATGGACACGTGGTTTATGGAGCAGGCATGATGGCCCTCTCATTGACACGAGGTTTATGGAGCAGACATGATGGCCCTCTCATTGACACGTGGTTTATGGAAAAGACACGATGGCCAGCTCAATGACACGTGGTTTATGGAGAAGACACGATGGCCCTCTCATTGACACGTGGTTTATGGCGAAGACACGATGGTCCTCTCATTGACACGTGGTTTATGGAGAAGACACGATGGTCCTCTCATTGACACGTGGTTTATGGAGAAGACACGATGGCCAGCTCTATGACACGTGGTTTATGGAGCAGGCATGATGGCCCTCTCATTGACACGTGGTTTATGGATCAGACATGATGGTCCTCTCATTGACACGTGCTTTATGGATCAGACATGATGGCCCTCTCATTGGCACGAGGTTTATGGAGCAGACATGATGGCCCTCTCAATGACACGTGGTTTATGGAGAAGACACGATGGCCAGCTCAATGACACGTGGTTTATGGAGAAGACACGATGGCCCTCTCATTGACACGTGGTTTATGGAGAAGACACGATGGCCAGCTCAATGACACGTGGTTTATGGATCAGACATGATGGCCCTCTCATTGACACGTGGTTTATGGAGAAGACACGATGGCCAGCTCAATGACACGTGGTTTATGGAGAAGACACGATGGCCAGCTCAATGACACGTGGTTTATGGATCAGACATGATGGCCCTCTCATTGACACGTGGTTTATGGAGCAGGCATGATGGCCATCTCATTGGCACTTGCTTTATGGGCCAGACATGATGGCCCTCTCATTGACACGTGGTTTAGGGATCAGACATGATGTCCCTCTCATTGGTACGTGGTTTATGGAGCAGACATGATGGCCCTCTCAATGACACGTGGTTTATGGAGCAGAAACGATGGCCATCTCATTGACACGTGGTTTATGGAGCAGACACGATGGCCATCTCATTGACACGTGGTTCCTGAGCAGATGGCGTTCGCAAGTTCGAGCTTATGGGGAGAGTTGCGGAGTGGGGAGGGGAATGTGGCTCACATATTTCGTGAAAACCTCCTCTATGGCCTAATTACCAAAAAGCAGGTGGTATTAACGTTTCGCTCCCCTGGATCTGCCACTGATGGGTTCCAGTAATTAAGGTTATTTCATTGCCACATCGATATGACCAGCTGTCATTCACATGATTAACAATTTCGTTCGTGTGAGTGGGTGCGGGGGGGGGGGCGTTATCGACGCATTGGGTGTGGAGGGGGTGGGGCGTTAGGGAAGGGAGGTGCGCTTGTATGTTGCGTCATTCTGCCATGGTGAACACGCCATACCACGATTCAAATCAACGTCATTTATTATATACAGAGAATGGTCGGCTTGAATGAATGGGTTTCAGTGAATGGTTTCCATTTATTTTTCCATAACATAATCTAAAAGTTTATTTCAGTTTATTACAGCTGCATTACAGTATTGTTTTTCTGGATAATAAGTTTTTCTCGCAGTAATATTTGATGCAATATATCTAGCCACCGACGACTCGGGTTACTTGAATCCACTCGCACGGGTTGATGTAGTCTTTTCCATTAATCAAGGTAATGTGATAACTTTCACTGACGTTGGGAAGACTATGGTGCCATTCGCAAGGCGTGTAATCAGCTCGAGATGAGGGAGCAACATAGTTTTCCCACGCTTTATTACCTCAGCAGGAATCCTCTCATTGCCAGGCGATTTCCCGCTGCCTAAGGAATCGATTGCCTCACTCAGCTCGAAAACTTTGGGAACACTGTCCAGATCGTTCATTACCGGCAGTCGGGGTAATGCGTCAAGCGCCGTTGTTGATACGTGAGACTCGTGGGCGTATAATGAGACATAGTGTTTCACCCAGCGAGACATCTGTTTGCTACGATCTGTAATCACCTCGCCATCGAGTGACTTTAAAGCAATATATTCTGTAATTTTGTGTATTACCAACCTCTTCCCCGTGTCAAATAAGTATACTATGTCTTGAATTTCAATCCTGAAAGCCTGTGGGCTACTCGGAGAGAAGCAATTTGTTCACCTGAGCAGAAGTTGGTGGCCGGCTTTATATCCCTGCGCGCCTGTTCGCTGTTCGGTATTTTGTGTGTAATGTCGACCGCGGCTCGCTATCACGTCCGCGCGCGATATAAATAAACCGTGCAGTTATGTTGAAGAGATAAAATATATATGCATCATAATTTTGAGATACGTTTAGTCTTGATTCTAAAATGTGAAAAATCTAAGATGGCGCATGTAAGTATATTGCTTTAAGGAGGGCTGTTGATGTGACCTTGGGGCCCAGGGCTTTCTTAATTCCGGTGTACATTGCCCGCATATTACGTCTATCAGAAGCCTCCTGTATCTCCTCACAGAGGTTTATCCAATATTGATTGGCGCAATAACGCACCGTTTTTTGTACTGCGTGTATCCCCAGCTTCGGCTGTAACAGAGACGTGTTTGTCCGATCTTTATTGTGTTGTAGGTGTTTTTCATTTTTGGCTTCGATAACTGGTTCCATGTCTGCTGAGTGATTGGCGCGCCAATCCATTTTCATAAACACTCGTTCAGCACAGTAACGGATGGTGCCCTAATTTCGTCGGTGTCCTAATTTCGTCACCAAAAAATAACAGCTGCTTCATCCTCCGACAATCACATCTCAGTCGTAACATATTTTCTTATAATCTTTAATCTCTTCCGTAACAAAAAGAGCATAAAATTTCGAAATATAAGGCGCTAAATGGAGTGCTGTAAGTTGGTACCCTGATTTGGGAGGTCTAAAAGTTCATCTCGGTAAAAAAAGAGCATCACTTGCACAAGCCATTATTGTTATATCTGAGCGATAATGGAGGGGCCGCCTTTTCGTGCACGTGCAGGAGAAACCATTCCTCACATTTAGTTGTATTACGATACAAAGATGCTTAATTTTTCAGTGCTTTCTGGGGCTTCAAATTTGGTGACGATATTGGGGCACCTAAAAAGGCCCTTTTGACGAAATAAAGCCACCTTCTGCTAAAAGTGCCCCTAATTTCGTCCGGGGAGGGTCCTTTTATCGTCAATGGTGTCAAAATGCTATAGATGGGGAATGCAGGGTCGATTTTCTCGAGTTTGAGAGAAGATCTCTATTAATTAAATATTACGAAGACGAGCCATGGTTCAAAGCATGTTGAAAAGGTGACAGCGGTGTAGTTGGAAGACGGAATTCAGAAAAGGGAGGTATCAGAAAGATGACAGCGATGTAGCTACAAGACGGAATTCAGGAAGGGATGGTACCGGAAAGGTGATAGCGGTGTAGCTACAAGACGGGATTCAGGAAGGCATGGTACCGGAAAGGTTATAGCGGTGTAGCTGGAGACAAGGGGCAGGAAAGGGAGGTTCTGGAAAGGTGACAGCAGTGAAGTTAGAATGGGGGGCGCAGGAAGAGGAGGTACATGAAAGGTGACAGCGATGTAGTTTGAAGACTGTGTGCAGGAAGGGCAGATACCGGAAAGGTGACAGCGGTGTAGTTGAACACAAGGCGCAGGAAGAGGAGGTACCGGAAAGGCCGGCGCAGGAACGGGAGGTACCAGGAAGGGTGACACCAGTGTAATTAGAAGACGGGCTGCTAGAAGGGGAGGTACCGGAAAGGTAAAAGTGGTGTAGTTGGTTATAGGACATAAGAAGAGAAGGGACCGAAGATGGTAACAGCCGTGTGATTGGAAGATAGGACGCTGCAAGGGGAGGGACGGAAAAGGTGACAGCGATCGAGTTGGAATACTGGGGCCAACAATTAAGACATACTTTAGGACCCAAAAACGTCATAGCGACGAAAAAAATGTCATCGGGAGCAAATGTACAGTTTAACACTTTGACTCGATCGCCGTTTCTATTGACGGAGGCTATAAATATATGAGGCAGTAACTCTTTAGTTTCAGATATATATAAGTGCTTTCCTAAACGATGCAATGTGGGGTATCGCCCCCCCCCCGGGGGGGGTTATCCCTTGCAATTTCTTGTTTTTTCATTATTTGCGAATTTCCGCCTCCAAGAGGTCATTATAATTGTCAAGCAATTACTTCTTTAAGTGGCCCTGCCCTACCTCCTTTAGAAACGTTACGCAAGGTTGTGTGGGCGATAACCGGGATGGTTGAAGTCAAAAATTAAAACTGTGGATTTCATTCTACCAAGGTCTGACGTTTTCATCACTATGACATTTTGGGTTCTGACAGATGTAGTTTCTCACTAGAGCCCGCGCTATTGATCAATTGCAAGAGAAAAAGAGTGTGTGTAGTCAGGCATCGTAGTTGTATATTATGTGCGTTATCATGCACACGTTCCTCGTGGTGCAGAACAAGTAAGGGTTCTTTATTGGAATTCCAGACAGCGTTGGCCATATGTTACAGAAATACAAGTTGTCTAGCATGCATAATTTGTATTGACAGATACCGGCATTAATTTACATTTACTAGGATAATTTACCGTAAATTTTAACCGTCATAAACCGTCACCCGTAAGATCTGATGTCGAAATAATTATCTGTAAAACATGGTAGGTCTAAATACTTGCAGTTGTCGTTTAGTTTGACGTTTAAGTTTAAGAACCAACATTTTAAGTTTAATCAACATGGTTTTTAGATCCTTTACCTTTCAGGTATGACGATAATGGGTCTCCCTGGTGATATTTGGACACCCGTTGTGACGAGATTAAGAACCCGGGTTCCTAATATCGTCAGTTTTACACCACTCCTATAAAATCTCTCATAATTAATCACGCAACAGAAATAATTTCTTTTCACCAAGCGGACTTAATCTTTTAAAAGGAACAATTAAATCGTTTCCCTCATTCGTTCTGAGTTAGAAGAACAGGACGTTTTTACAAGCAAAAACATTTGGAGTGACGAAAGTATGACACCACTACAGTTCGACGAGTCAGAAATGGCGTGAAGCTGGGTTGCATTCTTGCGCCAACTTTATTTGGAATCTTTTTCTCTATGTTCCTTTCGCACGCACTTAATGAGGATGCGGAGGGTGTTTACCTGCACCCCAGATCGGATAGGAAATTGTAAACCTTTCCAGATTGCGCGCTAAATCCAAGCGGAGGCGCTTCCTAATAAGGGAACTGCTATTCACTGACGACGCAGCGTTGGTTGCACATTCAGAAAGCCAGCTACAGAGACTCATGGATCGACTCTCAAATGCGTGTGCATTATTCGCTTTGACTATAAGTGTTAAAAAAACAGTCGTGCTGAGTCAAGGGACTATTACACCACCAGTGATTACCCTAAATAACATGCCTTTAGAGGTGGGGAATAACTTGTGTTACCTGGGAAGTACCGTCACTGATAATCTATCCCTGGATGAGGACATGAATACTCGCATTGGGAAGACAGTCACCACCGTTTGTAGGTAGCACAAACGAGCTTGGAAACATTCAAAACTAACCATTCGCACCAAAATGCTAATCTACAGGGCGTGTGTTCTCAGTAGATTGCTGTATGGCAGTAAAACGTGGACTAAATAGAGTGGCCAAGAAAGGATATTGAATAACTTTCATTTTCGTTGATTGCGAAACATTTTAGGCATATCTTGGCAAGACAAGGTCACGAATGCTGACGTGTTAGCTAGGGCCAACCTACCAAGCATTCTTGTGAAAGAAAGGCGTCTTTGTTGGCTTGGGAACGTTCATGCAAGATGAAGCATTCCAAAGGATGTAATCTACGGTGAGGTTGCCGACGGCAAAAGGCCAACTGGACGACCAAAGCGTAGGTTTAAGGATTGTTGTAAGCGTGACATAAAGGCTTTCGGCATCAATTCAAAGTCTTGGGGGATCTATCATTTCAAAAGTGGGGCTGGGTACGTGTCGTGCATGAGGGAATGACTCATTACGACGTGCTCCAGTTTGAGAAACTAGACTTGCAACGTCAATCTAGGCGCCCAACGAGTACAAACCAAAACCTATCGACAGCTCTGCTTATAGGCTTATTCAGTCATAAGCGCAAATGCTGCGACGCAAATCGTATTACTTAAACTAAAACAAAGCTGCAAATCCATGGTCTCTCGCAGACGGACGGATGCTAACCAGTAATTAGCTGGCGAGATGTGGCGCCATGGCGTGGATGAATATGGAGTGAAAGGAACAGATGGATATTGCACTAAAGGGTCGCCTAAAGGAATTTTCCGCCTATATCTATTATCTTTACAATAACAGATATTCTTTATCAAAGCACAAAGGCGACGACCATGAAGAGATACTAGCGATTGTCGCCATCAGTACAAGGACAACCCTTTCATCCGGAATTGAACGCGCTGCCCTACGCTCTAACGTTCGATGCTATACCGACTGAGCTATCCAGACACCGTAATGTGTACAGACGTTTGTTTCTGAAATCACGGACATATGTTGGCATATATGTGCCAGTCGCAATCTCGCATCACTAGCACAAAATCGCGAGGGCGCAAGAAAGCGCGAAGCCGGCTCACGAGAACGCGATAATGCGCGGGCGAGATTGCGAGGACGCGAAAACGCGAGATGGCGAGAGGCGAGATCGCGAGGTGCTAGGCGACATCGCGAGACTAGTGCGATCTTTGGCGCATGCTCAGTCCTTGATATAACAAGTTTTCGATAAACCTTCTTTATCGACAGATAAACCTAGTTTACCGACGGAAAAACCTGGGTTTATCGGCTTTATTACGCCAAATCGCTCGTCATACAAGGGTGTTAAGTTCTTCCCCTCCACCCGTCGTACCTTCTACATTGATTCTTTGACCTGTATCATGTCCCATGCTGGACTTGCTATAATTAGAGATATATATATATATATCTATGTGTATAAATATACATCATTATTTATAGATATTTCTGGTGAAAAATGATAATGTCGTGTCAGGTAGATCCAAATTGAATTAAAAATAGCCATATAGGCAGTATCAAGTGCGATACCTTCATGTGCGCGCTTGCGCAGTGCTTTATCGCTGAGTCATTGGTCAGACTGCAGCGGTGCGTCATGGGTTACACGTCACTGTAGCGGAATAAAGCCAGACGACATATTTACAGGTCATGAAAGCATGGGGGTCCATGGCCCACTCACGTGATAATCTATATAGTATCCTCGTATTGTTCGGGTGTGAGTCACATGTGAGCTATTCTGACAGATCGGTTCGTGCATTAAGTGTCATTTCATGTGATGCGGTCGATGTTTTGCCGATATTCTCGCCGCCAGTGTCGGCCTTGTGGTAGAGAGAGTCAACAAGATGACATGTTTTGTAACCACATCAAAGGTTGGCGGGTAAGGTAAGAGCCGTGCTATGCCTACCAGCGGCCGGGATCACACTGTCGGCACCACACCAGACAGACGAGAAGGAACAGCGGCCCGCAATAAGTAAAAAAAAAAGCCAAAGATGACACCATCGATCTCCACCTCCATCCCCTTCCCCATACCCACCCCACCCTCACACCCATTACCACTACCACCTCCATCCCCTTCCCCATACCCACCCCACCCTCACACCCATTACCACTACCACCTCCATCCCCTTCCCCATACCCACCCCACCCTCACACCCATTACCACTACCACCTCCATCCCCTTCCCCATACCCACCCCACCCTCACACCCATTACCACTACCACCTCCATCCCCTTCCCCATACCCACCCCACCCTCACACCCATTACCACTACCACCTCCATCCCCTTCCCCATACCCACCCCACCCTCACACCCATTACCACTACCACCTCCATCCCCTTCCCCATACCCACCCCACCCTCACACCCATTACCACTACCACCTTCATCCCCTTCCCCATACCCACCCCACCCTCACACCCATTACCACTACCACCTCCATCCCCTTCCCCATACCCACCCCACCCTCACACCCATTACCACTACCACCTCCATCCCCTTCCCCATACCCACCCCACCCTCACACCCATTACCACTACCACCTCCATCCCCTTCCCCATACCCACCCCACCCTCACACCCATTACCACTACCACCTCCATCCCCTTCCCCATACCCACCCCACCCTCACACCCATTACCACTACCACCTCCATCCCCTTCCCCATACCCACCCCACCCTCACACCCATTACCACTACCACCTCCATCCCCTTCCCCATACCCACCCCACCCTCACACCCATTACCACTACCACCTCCATCCCCTTCCCCATACCCACCCCACCCTCACACCCATTACCACTACCACCTCCATCCCCTTCCCCATACCCACCCCACCCTCACACCCATTACCACTACCACCTCCATCCCCTTCCCCATACCCACCCCACCCTCACACCCATTACCACTACCACCTCCATCCCCTTCCCCATACCCACCCCACCCTCACACCCATTACCACTACCACCTCCATCCCCTTCCCCATACCCACCCCACCCTCACACCCATTACCACTACCACCTCCATCCCCTTCCCCATACCCACCCCACCCTCACACCCATTACCACTACCACCACCATCCCCTTCCCCATACCCACCCCACCCTCACACCCATTACCACTACCACCTTCATCCCCATCTCATCCAGACCCGACCGCAATCCCCATTTCCATCCCCATCTTCAGCCTATTCCCATTCCATCCCGACTTGCTCGCATCCCTATCTCAATCCGTATCCCCATCCCAGTCACAGTCCCCATCCCCACACCCACAGCCACTAACTTGTCCTACACCAGACTGACAGACACTGACCGTACACCAGACTGACAGACACTGACCGTACACCAGACTGACAGACACTGTCCGTACACCAGACTGACAGACACGGACCGTACACCAGACTGACAGACACTGACCATACACCAGACTGACAGACACTGACCGTACACCAGACTGACAGACACTGACCGTACACCAGAATGACAGACACTGTCCGTGCACCAGACTGACTGACACTGACCGTGCACCAGACTGACAGACACTGTCCGTACACCAGACTGACAGACACTGTCCGTTCACCAGACTGACTGACAATGTCCATACACCAGACTGACAGACATTGTCCGTGCACCAGACTGACAGACACTGTCCGTGCACCAGACTGACAGACACTGGCCGTACACCAGACTGACAGACACTGGCCGTACACCAGACTGACAGACACTGACCGTACACCAGACTGACAGACACTGACTGTATACCAGACTGACAGACAGTATCCGTACACCAGACTGACAGACACTGTCCGTGCACCAGACTGACAGACACTGTCCGTGCACCAGACTGACAGACACTGACCGTGAACCAGACTGACAGACACTGACCGTACACCAGACTGACAGACACTGACCGTACACCAGACTGACAGACACTGACTTGTCCTACACCAGACTGACAGACACTGTCCGTGCACCAGACTGACAGACACTGTCCGTACACCAGACTGACATACACTGACCGTACACCAGACTGACAGACAGTGTCCGTGCACCAGACTGACTGACACTGACCGTACACCAGACTGACAGACACTGACCGTGCACCAGACTGACAGACACTGTCTGCGCACCAGACTGACAGACACTGTCCGTTTACCTGACTGACAGACACTGTCCGTACACCAGACTGACAGACACTGTCCGTACACCAGACTGACAGACACTGTCCGTGCCCAGACTGACAGACACTGTCCGTACACCAAACTGACAGACACTGTCCGTACACCAGACTGACAGACACTGTCCGTGCACCAGACTGACAGACACTGTCCGTGCACCAGACTGACAGACACTGACCTACACCAGACGGACAGACACTGTCCGTACACCAGACTGACAGACACTGACCGTACACCTGACTGACAGACACAGACTTGTGCGTACACCAGACTGACAGACACTGTCCGTGCACCAGACTGACAGACACTGTCCGTGCACCAGACTGACAGACACTGACCGTACACCAGACGGACAGACACTGTCCGTACACCAGACTGACACACTGACCGTACACCTGACCGACAGACACTCTCCGTGCACCAGACTGACAGACACAGACTTGTCCTACACCAGACTGACAGACACAGACTTGTCCTACACCAGACTGACAGACACTGACCGTACACCAGTCTGACAGACACTGACTTGTCCTACACCAGACTGACAGATAGACTTGTGCGTACACCAGACTGACAGACACTGGCCGTACACCAGACTGACAGACACTGTCCGTGCACCAGACTGACAGACACAGACTTGTCCTACACCAGACTGACAGACACTGACCGTACACCAGTCTGACAGACACTGACTTGTCCTACACCAGACTGACAGATAGACTTGTGCGTACACCAGACTGACAGACACTGTCCGTGCACCAGACTGACAGACACTGAGTTGTCCTACACCGGACTGACAGACACTGTCCGTACACCAGACTGACAGACACTGTCCGTGCCCAGACTGACAGACACTGTCCGTACACCAGACTGACAGACACTGTCCGTACACCAGACTGACAGACACTGTCCGTGCACCAGACTGACAGACACTGTCCGTGCACCAGACTGACAGACACTGACCTACACCAGACGGACAGACACTGTCCGTACACCAGACTGACAGACACTGACCGTACACCTGACTGACAGACACAGACTTGTGCGTACACCAGACTGACAGACACTGTCCGTGCACCAGACTGACAGACACTGTCCGTGCACCAGACTGACAGACACTGACCGTACACCAGACGGACAGACACTGTCCGTACACCAGACTGACACACTGACCGTACACCTGACCGACAGACACTCTCCGTGCACCAGACTGACAGACACAGACTTGTCCTACACCAGACTGACAGACACAGACTTGTCCTACACCAGACTGACAGACACTGACCGTACACCAGTCTGACAGACACTGACTTGTCCTACACCAGACTGACAGATAGACTTGTGCGTACACCAGACTGACAGACACTGTCCGTGCACCAGACTGACAGACACTGACTTGTCCTACACCAGACTGACAGACACTGACCGTACACCAGACTGACAGACACTGACTTGTCCTACACCAGACTGACAGACACTGTCCGTATACCAGTCTGACAGACACTGACTTGTCCGGACGTCATGTTTTACGCATGTACCGGGTGACAACAACACCAGGTAATACCGCTGCCCCCCATCACCCTCCCCCCATAACCCTCCCCACCCCCTTACCCTCCTCTAGCCAGGGGCATTGACCAGGACACCATCATAATGCTGCCGCCCTTTGGCTGGCTGCCCTTGCCCACAATGCGTTCTGCCGCACTGGGTATCGAGCGGCCTCCACCACTGACCTTCACCGCAAGACAGCCTCGATGACCGTCTTTGAAGACTTAATACGGAGAGAGCCAGGCGAGATCTGCCAGGCGAGCGCTGCGAGGCGAGAGTTGCAGGTGATATCTGCAGGCCAAGATCTGGGGCGAGACTTGAGATGAGACCTCGAGCAAGATCGATTTTGTGCTTATTTTCTTTCGGCCCAGAACTGTGATTGTAGGAGTGGTGGGAGATGGGGAAGGACGGGAGGAGGAGGGGTAGAGGACAGAGAGAGATGGGGGGGGGGGTGATACCCCCCGCTCCGCCCCCCACTTTCAAATTCCTAGATCCACCCCTGGGTTCAGTTGACGCTATTGTGTTGTTATGCACAGAACAAACTCCATAGATGGTTTGATAACTTTGCTTAAAGTATACTAAAATCACAGCTTATATTTCATTGTAGAACAGTTAACAGTTCTTTCTGAAGCGCTCCTTGTTAGGCATGCCTGGTTGCTACGCAACAAGGCCGAGGTCACGTGAGTCCGCTCAGATTCGCATTGAAAAGCACATACCGGCCCATATTATCGCTTTATAACAAGTTATGATGGGTGCGGATCGGATAACAAGTTATGTATTCTGTGAATATATATTCCTGAATTAGATTGTTGACAGACCGCCACAATAACGACGCCGCCATCTGAATGGCATCAACAAACCACGAGGGAGAACTGACGCCTCATGGCATCCATTGTTTTAATTCTGAAGCAGACAGAATCCAAAGCAAACAGAGAAAAGAAAAGAATTACGGCCAATACACAAGGAGGGCAGTGGTGTTAGAGGGGTGGGGTGGGGTTTTTTTGTAAAAAAAATGGCAGAAAACACCTTGTTAACCGTTGATGATAAACCGTTAAAAATTATGCAGCTATAATAAGTCCGTACTCGCCTTTTACATGCTCTGTGTACGACGACTATGCAGGCCAGAGCGAGCTGGAGTCACCCGAAACACGGACAAGTTAGAATTTTCTCCTGGAACGGTTTATTAACGCCATTAATGTGTCAGTGAGGAAACGTCGAACGGCGGCCTTGACAAACATCTAGACACTAGCTGCGAGTGTACACGGCTAAGAGGCCCTCTGATTGGACGCGGCGAGGGGTCCCTCCCCCAAGGGACCGCGGCTGGAACAGGCTGGTGGAGATGGATTAGCCTTCGGAAGGACATCGAACGCACCCGCCTTCCGCTTGCCGAGCTCTCGTCGCAGTCTCGCGTCACCTTGATTGGTTGACAAGTGACCTTGGCCCTCTAGCTTCCCACTCCCAAGGCCGCGACACGTCATATCCGGCTTCGGCAATGATAAATGAGGGGTGGGGGGGGGGGCTCTTACTTTTCAAACTGGTGGCGGCGGTCACGTGGTGTTAGTGCGACCTTGATATGTGACCCCCACCCCCACCCTCCCTCCCTCCTACCCCTAACATCTGGAAACCACACCCTGTCCCCATGACAACCACACCTCAGACTGTCTCAATTAGTTTGTCGCGTTGTATTTTACCCCCGCTTTTCCCGTTTATGTACCACATCTCTCGTCCGTCTTCCCCCCTCACCCCTGCACCCAACCCGCTGGAGGTAGAGAACTCTCTTAGACCACGCCCCTCCCAACAGCGCTCCACCCACAACATTACGTATTCCCCTCGAGCCGACCACCCACCCACTAACCCACCCTTCGACCCTCTCACCCTCTCACTAACACACCCTCCGAACCTCTCACCCACCCACTCACCCACCCTTCCACCCTCTCACCTAACCACTCACCCACCCTTCCACCCTCTCACCAAACCAGTCACTTACCGTTCCACCCTCTCACCTAACCACTCACCCACCCTCACCCACCCACTCACCCTTTCACCCACCCTTCCGCCCTCTCACCCACCATTCCACTCACTCTCCCACCCTTCCACCCTCTCACCCACCCTTCCACCCTCTCACCCACCCTTTCACCCACTCTCCCACCCACTCTCCCACAAACTCTCCCACCCACCCTTCCATCCCCTCACCCACCCACTCTCCCACCCTTCCACCCGCGCTCCCACCCGCTCGTTGTGACGTCACGGGAGCCCATCTCTCAGCGATGCTAAGTGTCCCTGTGTCACCACTCCACACCATGCACTCCGGTGATCCACAGAACCAACGTATTAAACATGGACGACTGATGGATGAATCGCTTTTTTAAGCCATATTAATGCACACAATCATGAGTGGGATGGGGCCATTTTGACAATGAACACATTGATTAAAGCAAAAATTTACGCCTAAAACCTGACAGGAACATTGTACTCTATATAATACCGTAAGAACAATTCATAAATGGTTCCCTTAATGCCAGACCTTTCACACATCCATATACATCCACGTCGTTTGTCGGCAACAGTAATTACTGTTTGGAGAAAGGGTGTTTGGGGTACCCCTCCCCACCACCCTGTCACAATACCGTTAAAGAAAGGGAATGCTTCGTCAGTCTTGGACAATGATTCATTCCCAGCCCATTCAATCGCTAGGTGGCGCTTCGTCTTACCGGCCAGTTGTCGACGGTTGTGGGTCAAGGACGCTAATAAGGAAGAAGCTTTGGTGTCAGAAACAAGAGAAGGAGGGTGTAATTGTCCCAATGTATCGCTTTAGCAAAACCACATTATCTGTGATCGCCCACGTCTATCATATCTTATTGACTGAAGGGCGGGTGGATGGCAAAACGGCTCGTGTTGCATTGCTTTTAATCACGCATACAATTAGTTTGAATATTATTTATTAAAGGTAATGAGATTGACTTTATCTGAAAAAAAAAGAGATCTCATGATCCATTCAGGGCACTTTTGCACGACGTTATAAACCAAGATCTCGTCTTTCTTGAAGTCAACTATGGTACTTTAGATGATGTAACTAGAGAATTTGTGCGAGGAGCTTCTTTATGGACTTATAAAGGCTATCCACAGAGCTTACCCACCACCGCCGCCCAGGCACCCTTCCCAGCTCCACCCAGACAACCCTCCCAACTCCACCCAGACATCTCACCCATCTCCACCCAGACATCTCACCCACCTCCACCCAGACATCCTACTCACCTCCACCCAGACACCCTACTCACGTCCACCCAGAGGCCCTACCCACCTCCACGCAGACATCCCACCCACCTCCACCCAGAGACCGTACCCACCTCCACCATGATATCCCACCCACCTCCACCCTGACATCCCACCCACCTCCACCCACCTCCACCCACCTCCACCCTGATATCCCACCCACCTCCTCCCCGACATCCCACCCACCAATACCCCGACATGCCACCCACCTCCACCCTGACATCCCACCCAGCTCCACCCTGACATCCCACCCACCTCCACTCAGACATCCCACCCACCTCCACCCAGACATCCCAGCCACCTCCACCCCGACATGCCACCCACCTCCACCCCGACATCCCACCCACCAATACCCCGACATGCCACCCACCTCCACCCAGACATCCTACCCACCTCCACCCATACATCCCACCCACCTCCACCCAGACATTCCACCCACCTCCACTCAGACATCCCACCCACCTCCACCCTGACATCCCACCCACCTCCACTCAGACATCCCACCCACCTCCACCCATACATCCCACCCACCTCCACCCATACATCCCACCCACCTCCACCCTGACATCCCACCCAGCTCCACCCTGACATCCCACCCACCTCCACTCAGACATGCCACCCACCTCCACCCTGACATCCCATCCAGCTCCACCCTGACATCCCACCCACCTCCACTCAGACATCCCACCCACCTCCACCCAGACATCCCAGCCACCTCCACCCCGACATGCCACCCACCTCCACCCTGACAAGCCACCCGCCTCCACCCTGACATCCCACCCACCTCCACCCAGACATCCCACTCACCTCCACGCAGACATCCCCCCACCTCCACCCAGACATCCCACCCACCTCCATCCTGACATCCCACCCCCCTCCACCCAGACATCCCACCTACCTCCACCCAGACACCTTTCCCAGCTCCACCCAGACATCCCACTCACCTCCACCCCGACATCATACCCACCTCCACCTAGACATCCCACCCACCTCCACCCAGACACCTTTCCCACCTCCACCCAGACATCCCATCCACCTCCACTCAGACATCCCACCCACCTCCATCCTGACATCCCACCCCCCTCCACCCAGACATCCCACCTACCTCCACCCAGACACCTTTCCCAGCTCCACCCAGACATCCCACTCACCTCCACCCCGACATCATACCCACCTCCACCTAGACATCCCACCCACCTCCACCCAGACACCTTTCCCACCTCCACCCAGACATCCCACCCACCTCCACTCAGACATCCCACCCACCTCCATCCTGACATCCCACCCCCCTCCACCCAGACATCCCACCTACCTCCACCCAGACACCTTTCACAGCTCCACCCAGACATCCCACTCACCTCCACCCCGACATCATACCCACCTCCACCCAGACATCATACCCACCTCCACCCCGACATCATACCCACCTCCACCTAGACATCCCACCCACCTCCACCCAGACACCTTTCCCACCTCCACTCAGACATCCCACCCACCTCCACCCAGACATCCCACCCACCTCCACTCAGACATCCCACCCACCTCCACTCAGACATCCCCCCCACCTCCACCCAGACATCCCACCCACCTCCACCCAGACATCCGACCCACCTCCACCCCGACATCCCACCCACCTCCACCCCGACATCCCACCCACCTCCACCCCGACATCCCACCCACCTCCACCCCGACATCCCACCCACCTCCACCCCGACATCCCACCCACCTCCACTCAGACATCCCACCCACCTCCACCCAGACACCGTACTCACGTACTGGTCGGAGTATATGATTCACCCAATCAGCCTTAGATATTTGCCATGTGATATCGCTTCAATGACCTTGGAGATAGACAGTCTCAGCAGTACAGTCAGGCCAGCCAGGGGACATAATGCATTGCGGACACCGGGTTGGTTGGTTGGTTATTCAGGACGCTTTAACCACTTTTGGTCATATCGCGTCAATGGGAGAAGGAAGGGAGAGTGGAGCCATGTCCCCGGGGGTAACCCCCTACTCTTTACGAAGAAAGACATGGGATCTTTATCCTGCGACCACAGAGACATGGCCACAGCAGGGCTCGAACCACCGACCCACGTGCCGTTAGGCTCTCAGGTGACCAGAGCACTCAATGCGAGCGCTCTAGCCCACTGAGCTGTTTGCGGACACCGGGCACACGATATCTAACTCAGGTAGATGAGCATCACATGCACAGCTTCTAGCAAATTGAACCAGCTATCATCAACACTATTGTTCCCAGAACTGACTGACTGGCCTTGTACGACCGGCGTAGGCGGGTGAAAGTGAGCAATGCAATGCCATGCGTCCATCTCCCCCCACCTCCTCACCAAATTGACCGACGATGCGCAATGGTTGCCATGGCAATCGAACCAACACGCTCGCTGGATTTCGCGTTGCCACGGTCACCTGGGAAACGATGGCACATGGTTGGTCGACAAACGAATTGACTCAACGCGGAAACTCACATCGTTTGATGGTGGCTATAGCAACTGCGACAAACGATTGGGAACGCAAGTAGCGAGTAACAAAACGTGTGTTAAGTGAGTATATAGTTTACCAACACATTGTCACATATACTGAAGTGGGCTTGCCGTGGAGGTTGTGTGTGCTACATACCTCGCGACGGGAATCCACGTGGATGTCACCTCCCTTTACATGTGGTATCACTACCCGAGGACGGTGTCAATGCGTCAGTGATGCGGTCACTGTCACAGAGAGGCCTCAGCCCTTGGCCTCCAGCCGCTCATGAAAACAACCCGCATGACCTCATAAAACATGGCGCCGAGCCCGGAACCCTTCCGTAATGTATCCCTCTCCCAGACTGGCCGATAATCTCTCTCCACTACAGCTCACTGGGCTCACCACGCCTCCTCCAGTGGCCTCCCCCTACGGCCGCACAGCGCTTAACTCGACGTCAATCACCCAGGTAGATTAGCCACAGCACCGCCCTCTCGGCCCCACGCCCTCCTTCACCCCCCCCCCCCCCCGTCATCCACTGGGCGGGGCTCGCCAAGCAATCAATGAGAAGCCCCCTTCTTTTACCTGTCATCAGCTGCACCTCGTGACCACCGCACGACCACTGCCGGCCATATACCATATGCCACACACCGCCTGCCATATACCGCCTGTCATATACCGCTGGCCACATACCATATGCCACACATCGCCTGCCATATACCGCCTGTCACATGCCACCTGCCACATACTGATTGCCACATACCGCCTGTTATATACCACTGACCATTGACGGACGATCACTGACCATGGACAGACGATCACTGACCATTGACAGACGATCACTGACCATTGACAGACGATCACTGACCATTGACAGACGATCACTGACCATTGACAGACGATCACTGACCATTGACAGACGATCACTGACCATTGACAGACGATCACTGACCATGGACAGGCGATCACTGATCACTGACCATTGACAGGCGATCACTGACCATTGACAGGCGATCACTGACCATTGACAGACGACCACTGACCATTGACAGACGATCACTGACCATGGACAGGCGATCACTGATCACTGACCATTGACAGACGATCACTGACCATTGACAGACGATCACTGACCATTGACAGACGATCACTGACCATTGACAGACGATCACTGACCATTGACAGACGATCACTGACCATGGACAGGCGATCACTGATCACTGACCATTGACAGACTATCACTGACCATTGACAGACGATCACTGACCATTGACAGACGATCACTGACCATTGACAGACGACCACTGACCATTGACAGACGATCACTGACCATGGACAGGCGATCACTGATCACTGACCATTGACAGACGATCACTGACCATTGACAGACGATTGCTGACCATTGACAGACGACCACTGACCATTGACAGACGATCACTGACCATGGACAGGCGATCACTGATCACTGACCATTGACATACGATGCCCGACAATTGACAGACGTTTACTGACCATAGCCAGACGATCACTGACGATAGCCAAACGATCACTGACCATCGACAGACTATCACTGAACATTGACAGATGATCACTGGCCATAGACAGGTGATCACTGGCCATTGACAGACGTTTACTGACCATTGACAAACGTTTACTGACCATTGACAGACGATCACTGACGATAGCCAGACGATCACTGACCATGGACAGACGATCACTGATCATTGACAGAAGATCACTGGCCATTGACAAACGTTTACTGACCATTGACAAACGTTTACTGACCATTGACAGACGATCACTGACGATAGCCAGACGATCACTGACCATGGACAGACGATCACTGATCATTGACAGAAGATCACTGGCCATAGACAGGTGATCACTGGTCATTGATAGGCGATCTCTGACCATAGATTTCAGAGCTTTCGCCCTCCCACCCTTTTGTCCTATCTCTAGGCATGCACTGCCCACCCGTTTACCTGTAAACACGTCACCGTGAGGTCCAGCAGCAAAGCGGCGCTGGCTCACCATCGGGACAGACAAAGCCAGCTAGCCAGCCTCAGTGGACGCGACAACACCGAGGACAATCCACCTGCACTTAGCTCATCATCGGTCACGTGACCGTTCTCCCCCGCCCCCAACTGGCCCTCAAACCCTTTCATCTAATAATGTCAACAGCGTCTAACATGCTTTATCTGCCTTACAGTATGGCATATGACCTCGGGTTACCCAGGAGAGGAGCACTGGGCGGCCATCCATAGTTAATGACGCTTGTTTATGCCATCCCAATAAGGCCCTCACATTGCGGAAAGGCAAATCCTTCTGACGGGGGTAGGGGGGCCGCCCCGATAGCTCAGTGGGTTAAAGCGCTCGCCTTGAGTGCGTTGGCCACCTGAGAGCCTAACTGCACGTGGATCAGTGGTTCGCGCCGCATGTCTGTAGGATGTGGAGGATAAAGATCTCATGTCCTCTTTCGCAAAGAGTAGGGGGTTACCCCGGGGACATGGCTCCACTCCCCCATTGACGTGATATGACCACACGTGGTTAACGCGTCCTGAATATACAACCAACCAATCTGACCGACTAGGAACAGTAGACCGACCCAGGCAGTCAGTCGGTTACTGACATCACTGTTGCTTTTATCCAATCATGTGGTGAAAAAGGTCTTCCATGTGCGTTAGCTCGGACAACCAAGTCGGACAAAGAAAGCAGCATGTCACTTCGTTGTCAGTTTCAGAGATGAGTACTTCTCAGCTTTGATTGTCAATGGCATACTCACAATTAATAGGGAAAATAACTCAAGCGTGGGCGGGGCTTAGTGTCTGAGTATGGATCGGTCTATTCATCGAGCTTCATGCGAGATTCTAGTGCAAACCTTAGACCGATCCATACTCCGACACTAAGCCCCGCCCACGATTGAGTCCTTTTCCATAATCGTGAGTAAGAAATTTGTCGGATTTATTTGTCGGACTTGTTTATCGCACGGGGAAGAGGTTTTTTTGGCCACGTGATTGGATAAAAGCCACACTGACGTCAATGAATGATTGACAGCCTGGATCGGTCTATTGTGTTTCGGTTCAGTTCAAACCATTGTATGTGAGTTTAACGTCTTGTTTATTGACAAATGACCTATATGTCAGCCCACCCCGTTTAATCATCACCTGCCCTCACCCGTTGTTCCGTCCAGTACGTGACGGCATATTGTGTGACCCACATACAACAAAACAGGGCCATTAATAAACGCCCATATGGACACACTGTCTCTGTGTAGGGGTCGCTTGTCCCACGGATAATGCCAGATCATGCGACTATTATGTTCGGTCGGAGAACCGGGATGTGATAATTTACTGCTCATGCTGTTTGGCCGCCGTTGTGTCATAACAGCGACATCAAACTCGAACAGACATAACTATTATACAGATGAAAATAACGAAATTATTTACGTCGGGGGTAACAACAATGAAATCTATTATTAATTATGATTGAAGCCATGTCAGTGTGGGAAAAAGCAGGGCGAGGGTCTAGCAGACGACCGGTTGGGGCGTTGACTTGGGGTATCAGAGAAGCAACCGCTTCTGTTTGATGTCTCGCACGAGTAAGGGGTCCTACATTGCGACCCGCCCGGCACCGACTGACAATCCATGGCGGCAGGCCAGGTGGGAATGGGTCGGGAGGGGGTATGGCCGACCCTGGACGACGCTCGGCCGAGGCTCACAGTGCTTTGTGCTTGATGAATGTGCCAGATTACCCTTCTATATAACTCGTCAGGCGACATCACCTCCAGGGTGGAGGTAACAAATTGCGGAATGGGCTGACAGAGAGCAGGGTAATTATCATACGACCAGTCCCGGAGAACTCATTCACACTCCTGCCACCCCCAAGCTTCAACGACCTCACCACGCTCAGTCCTTAATGAACCTCACTACGCCCAGTCCTTTATGACCTCCCCACGCTCAGTCCTTGATTAACCTCACCACGCCCAGTCCTTGATGACCTCACCACGCCCAGTCCTTAATGAACCTCACCACGCCCAGTCCTTGATGACCTCACCACGCCCAGTCCTTGATGACCTCACAACGCCCAGTCCTTAATGAACCTCACCACGCCGTCCTTAATGACCTCACCACGCTCAGTCCTTAATGACCTCCCCACGCTCAGTCCTTAATGACCTGACCACGCTCAGTCCTTAATGACCTGACCACGCTCAGTCCTTAATTAACTCACCACGCTCAGTCCTTAATTAACTCACCACGCTCAGTTCCTTATGAACCTCACCACGCTCAGTCCTTAATGACCTCACCACGCTCAGTCCTTTATGACCTCACCACGCCCAGTCCTTAATGAACCTCACCACGCCCAGTCCTTGATGACCTCACCACGCCCAGTCCTTAATGAACCTCACCACGCCCAGTCCTTAATGACCTCACCACGCTCAGTCCTTAATGACCTCCCCACGCTCAGTCCTTAATGACCTGACCACGCTCAGTCCTTAATTAACTCACCACGCTCAGTCCCTTATGAACCTCACCACGCTCAGTCCTTAATGACCTCACCACGCTCAGTCCTTAATGACCTCACCACGCCCAGTCCTTAATGAACCTCACCACGCCCAGTCCTTGATTAACCTCACCACGCCCAGTCCTTGATGACCTCACCACGCCCAGTCCTTAATGAACCTCACCACGCCCAGTCCTTAATGACCTCACCACGCTCAGTCCTTAATGACCTCCCCACGCTCAGTCCTTAATGACCTGACCACGCTCAGTCCTTAATGACCTCACCACGCTCAGTCCTTAATTAACTCACCACGCTCAGTCCCTTATGAACCTCACCACGCTCAGTCCTTAATGACCTCACCACGCTCTGTCCTTTATGACCTCACCACGCCTAGTCCTTGCTGAACCTCACCACGCCCAGTCCTTGATGAATCTCACCACGCCCAGTCCTTGATGACCTCACCACGCTCAGTCCTTAATGACCTCACCACGCTCAGTCCTTTATGACCTCACCACGCCCAGTCCTTGCTGAACCTCACCACGCCCAGTCCTTGATGAACCTCACCACGCCCAGTCCTTGATGAACCTCACCACGCCCAGTCCTTGATGAATCTCACCACGCCCAGTCCTTGATGACCTCACCACGCTCAGTCCTTAATGACCTCACCACGCTCAGTCCTTTATGACCTCACCACGCCCAGTCCTTGCTGAACCTCACCACGCCCAGTCCTTGATGAATCTCACCACGCCCAGTCCTTGATGACCTCACCACGCTCAGTCCTTAATGACCTCACCACGCTCAGTCCTTTATGACCTCACCACGCCCAGTCCTTGCTGAACCTCACCACGCCCAGTCCTTGATGAACCTCACCACGCCCAGTCCTTGATGAACCTCACCACGCCCAGTCCTTAATGACCTCCCCACGCTCAGTCCTTAATGACCTGACCACGCTCAGTCCTTAATGACCTCACCACGCTCTGTCCTTTATGACCTCACCACGCCCAGTCCTTGCTGAACCTCACCACGCCCAGTCCTTGATGAATCTCACCACGCCCAGTCCTTGATGACCTCACCACGCTCAGTCCTTAATGACCTCACCACGCTCAGTCCTTTATGACCTCACCACGCCCAGTCCTTGCTGAACCTCACCACGCCCAGTCCTTGATGAACCTCACCACGCCCAGTCCTTGATGAACCTCACCACGCCCAGTCCTTGATGAATCTCACCACGCCCAGTCCTTGATGACCTCACCACGCTCAGTCCTTAATGACCTCACCACGCTCAGTCCTTTATGACCTCACCACGCCCAGTCCTTGCTGAACCTCACCACGCCCAGTCCTTGATGAATCTCACCACGCCCAGTCCTTGATGACCTCACCACGCTCAGTCCTTAATGACCTCACCACGCTCAGTCCTTTATGACCTCACCACGCCTAGTCCTTGCTGAACCTCACCACGCCCAGTCCTTGATGAACCTCACCACGCCCAGTCCTTGATGAACCTCACCACGCCCAGTCCTTAATGACCTCCCCACGCTCAGTCCTTAATGACCTGACCACGCTCAGTCCTTAATTAACTCACCACGCTCAGTCCCTTATGAACCTCACCACGCTCAGTCCTTAATGACCTCACCACGCTCAGTCCTTTATGACCTCACCACGCCCAGTCCTTGCTGAACCTCACCACGCCCAGTCCTTGATGAACCTCACCACGCCCAGTCCTTAATGACCTCACCACGCCCAGTTCTTAATGACCTCACCACGCCCAGTCCTTAATGACCTCACCACGCCCAGTCCTTAATGACCTCACCACGCTCAGTCCTTAATGACCTCACCACGCTCAGTCCTTAATTAACTCACCACGCTCAGTCCCTTATGAACCTCACCACGCTCAGTCCTTAATGACCTCACCACGCTCAGTCCTTTATGACCTCACCACGCCCAGTCCTTGCTGAACCTCACCACGCCCAGTCCTTGATGAACCTCACCACGCCCAGTCCTTAATGACCTCACCACGCCCAGTTCTTAATGACCTCACCACGCCCAGTCCTTAATGACCTCACCACGCCCAGTCCTTAATGACCTCACCACGCTCAGTCCTTAATGACCTCACCACGCTCAGTCCTTAATGACCTCACCACGCCCAGTCCTTAATAAACCTCACCACGCTCAGTCCTTAATGACCTCACCACGCCCAGTCCTTAATGACCTCACCACGCTCAGTCCTTAATGAACCTCACCACGCCCAGTCCTTAATGACCTCTCTCGCCCAGCACCGTCCTTGGCGCCATGATACACACCCGATCTAGTGATTTGCCGCCTCTCGCTTGTTCATCTCTCACCATCGAGTTTGTAGTTTTTCATCTTATATATATATTTTTTTTATAGTTTTGTAGTTTTTGTTACCTCGCCAATGAGTTTTACAGTTTTCCGCTCAACATTAGTTACGGTCGATTTCCTCCTCCCAAGGTTCCTCGGATTCACGCGGCCACCCAATAAGCTCCGGTCCCTTTTTTTCGCGGAGTAGTTATTCAATCGCGACAGAAACACCCGTCTGACACTGCGTCGCCCACAGATCAGGGCACATCAAGTATTCACGACCAGCCAACAATGCAATGTGCCTTGAATCCGCCCCACCCCCTCCCTGCCCCCCCCCCCTCCCTCGCCCCTGGCCCTACTTTATACACAACAAACGTATCCTTCTTTCGTACACGCGTCGCAAGATTCCCACCGCGACCATGACAAGGTAATGAGTCTCCGCCCGCTTATTTGATCGATAAACCCTCGCCTAGTAAGGATATGTACAGTGGCGGGCGATATCCAAGTTACTTGGCGAGCAGTGCACTCGTGTCGAGAGATTCTGGACAGAATTGCTCTACAATATAACTGTCTTCAATTTCTTGCGAACTTATATCAATGATATAATATTCGGGAAACTGTAATGCCGAAGTTATGACCTTCAGGCCGGTCGTTCTTTCGTCTTAGGTTAAGCTATGTTTTTCGCATAGCTCACGTATTACTCACGCCAACCGTTTTTCCCAGTACTCTATTGCGTAAGCTCGAACATTGAGGATAGACCCTGAAATCTGCCACCTCTTCCCCAAACACAAACGGACAATAGAGAGAGCACAGGTTAAGGCTTTCCTTTACTGTTTCCTTGTTGTTTCCGGTCCGATCTGTCCATGTTTTGTTGTGAGAATTTGGGGACAAATAAAACGGACAAACAAAATATTTAAAATATAATTTCGTTTTTATTATAAATATAATAGCAAACTGTTCAGCCCAGCTGATGAGCATCGCGACATGTAATACCGAAGAAATCTCCCAAAGCGTTCGTTCAGAAATGTTATTCCAAAGTGAAGATGGCAGAAAAACGCCAAATCGTTACAGCCAGACACGATGCGGTCACGTGGTGACAAATCCAGATTGGGGACTGGATCAATACAAAGCTAATTTCAAGGTGATATCGAATAACGATGCCACGTTATGATCCAGAAGGGACTCTTGAATCAGAACCAATCCGGAATGAACACGCGACATAGGGCAACGCGGCGACTCCCTTGGTGTTTACTGTAATGATACCTTAACGATAAGCCGCTAGCAGTTAGCGAGACAAACACTGTTCTTTGAGCAATGACTGGGTTTTTTCAGCCATTACACCGAATATAGCATAAGAAACTATACGGCAATGATATGTACGAAACTAAACAGCCGACAAACTACCAAAGCGATGTGAACAGGGTGTGTTATGTGGATTGGGATTTCTATCACGGGGACTCAAAAATATCAAATAGCAAAAATATCAATCACCTAGTAGCGACTTTGAAGGAATACGAGTAATTATCCATGTTGCCTGATTGACGTTCAGCTCTGATACCCAGACAGTTGCAATCTTTAATACATGTGACATCGGGGCGGCCTCGCAGTGATTAACAGAGGCTCCAAGATAGGCACAATAACATTATCTATGTATCGTTGAGATGAGATGTTCCAGCTGGGTGCCTGTTCTAGTTTATTTAGAGCATGCCACATTGTCGTCACGCTGTCGACTAGACTCTATTATCGCCCATAAATGCGCCACGTGGCATCGCTTTTCGTTACCCAGTTTGAATATTGTTTGGTTACGAGCACTGAACCGAGAGACAAGTTCATTGACTTCAGTGTAATCTATAACTTCAATGCCAGTCTAAATCACATTACTGGGATGACATATAATATATAATAATTGCTACATAAACCTTAACTACCCTCACGGCGGGACACATTATTATAACCCGTAAATTGATCATGTCCGCTAACGTAGCTAATCGCTTTCTAACATTTAAATGCTTCTCGATGAAGGCAAGCTTGCTGTATGGCAGTGAAACGTGGACTACATATTGTGACCAAGAAAGTAAATTGAATAACTTTCATTTTCGTTGCCTGCGAAACATTTTAGGCATATCTTGGCAAGACAAGGTAACGAATGCTGAAGTGTTAGCTAGGGCCAACCTACCAAACAAAGGGCGTCTTTGTTGGCTTGGGAACATTTATCGTATGCAAGATGAACGTATTCCCAAGGCTGTGCTCTACGGTGAACTCGCCGACGGCAAAAGGCCAACTGGACGGCCAAAGCGTAGGTTTAAGGAGGTTTGCAAGCGTGACATGAAGGCTTTCGGCATTGATTCAGATCCTTGAGAGGATCTAGCATCCCAAAAGACGATGGATTCGTGTCATGCGTGAGGGAATGGCCGACCACGACGGGCTCGGGTTTGAGAAACCAGAAACGCCAATCTAGGCGCCCACCAGCGAGCACAAACCAAGACCTTTCGACAGGTCATCGATGCGACGACTGCGGTAAGTTCTGTCGGTCACAGATAGGCTTATTCAGTCATAAGCGTAAATGCCGCGTTGCAAATCGTATAACAAAACTGCACATCCATCGTCTTTCACAGGCGGACGGATGCCAACACGATGAAGGCACTAAAGTTCCCACCGGGTTATATGTACAACACGTCTTTAGGCAAGACCTCTATCATATACAGGATGTCTTTAGTTAAGACCACTAACTATTATACACAGGAAGTCGTTAGTTAAGACCACTAACTATTATACACAGGAAGTCGTTAGTTAAGATCACTAACTATTATTTACACCAGCGAATGATTACGCCATGCAATAATAATAATAACAATAATATCACAGTGGATATACAAATATGTACACCTGACCCCAGAGATAATCTCACATCATGTACTCCCGTCTGTATACCCATCTGTACACCCGTCTGTACACCCGTCTGTACACCCATCTGTACACCCATCTGTACACCCGTCTGTACACCCGTCTGTACACCCATCTGTACACCCGTCTGTACACCCATCTGTACACCCGTCTGTACACCCATCTGTACACCCGTCTGTGCACCCATCTGTACACCCGTCTGTACACCCGTCTGTGCACCAACAGCTGTCACCAACAGCTGTCACCAATAGCTGTCACCAGGTAGATGTGCATCGTGGCTGTATGTCTAGTAACTATAATGTAATATCTATAATGTTCACATTATCTTTGCTATAAACTCAAAGATCACTAAGACCTGTTCACACAGTCAGCGGCGGACAGCTTAGGATACCCCCCCCCCCCCCACCACTACAAGAGGAGCCGACCAAGGATTAAAATACCCATGAACCCCATCCTGTATCTAAACATCTAACATACTCCTTTAACTGACAACTGTGCTTCCCGCCATCACCTCAATATATGTCTTACAGATAGTTACTTTCACTTAGACCACGACTGAAGCACTATTTAACGTGAACAAATATACCATATAAAGCCATATAAAACTCTCATTGGAGTAACAGCTGCCCTGGCCTCAGGACTTCAAATCACTGCAAAGTGCTTTCTCCGGAACAATCTGCTTTACGCCTAGAACTTAAGTTAGAACATTAAAGAAACGTCTGACTGACGGTCTCCGCAAACTTGGCTCCCCTGCCAATTACCACATAGTGCCAGAAGGCGACATGGCCAATCATGTGAAGAACACAACTATTGCATCCTAGAATAGGTATAGGCAAGGTTCACAGACTTTAATGCCAACTGATGCAATCACGTTGTAGTTCCTGCTTTGTACGGTTCTAGCATTTCCGAGTAAAGGCGCTTTCATCTAGTGACAGCAACCGGTTGCCTTAATCGGTTGGGGGGGGGGGGGGGGAGGGGGGGGGGGGGTGAGGGAATGGGGGTGTGGGAGTGGGGGTGTGGGAGTGGGGGGGGGGGGGGGGGGAAGTCTACGCTTATCATCATGCAACCATGTCGGCAGCTCGAGGGGGTAATGATCAACGATAGCGATCATAATGCACCCCACGGCAGCCATGAGCCACTGTGTCTGGTGGGCTGGAGATTGTGTCAATCCGGCTGGAGATTGTGTCTGGTGGGCTGGAGATTGTGTCTGTCTGGTTGTCTGGAGGTTGTGTCTGGTGGGCTGGAGATTGTGTCTGTCTGCTTGTCTGGAGCTTGTGTCTAGCTGCCTGGAGGTTGTGTCTGGTGGGCTAGATATTGTGTCTGGTTCTCTGGAAGTTGTGTCCAGCTGGCTGGAGGTTGTGTCTGGTGGTCTGGATGGTGTGTCTGAAAAGTGACTCACAGCATGTGGGTTGTCTAGCTGGCTCGAGCTTGTCTGGCGGGCTGGAGATTGTGTCTGGCGGGCTCGACGTTGTCTGGCGGGCTGGAGATTGTGCGCCGCAAGACACCTACATGTCACACACAGGCTTAGCACGGTGTACACATGTGGTACAAGTATTACAGAGCTCAGATATAACACATCTTAACTCATTCAAGACAGCTACAGTTCAAACACAGGCTGAGCACAGTGTACACAGGTGGTACAATATTACAGTCCATATAGAAAACCTCTCAACTCATTCAGAGAACGCATTGTTCATTTAACTTTTATACATATATACCTTTAGATAAATACATTTAGATAAAATTGTATTGTCCAATCACAGCTCTGAGCTCGTCCATATATACGTCCAATCGGAGCCGCCGCTCCTTCTCTCTCCTGTGGACGTTGGTGACGCTGGACGTGCGACAACAACCCGCCCACCTCTCCCTGTTGTTTGATTAAAGTGTCTTTGTATCGGTTCGGGCCTTTGGACGCCCTCAAAACAAGCATGTCATTGCTTATATTTAAAGCAGGATGAATTGGAGTTATTTGGTATTTACAAGATAGGGATTTAATTATATGGCACTGCTAAAAGGCAGACATTTCAATGTGGTCAAGCTTTGGAAGCTTTGTATTTATATGCAACCTGCCAATAGGTATTGCTTTCCATCCGTCATTTAATAAATGACCGTAACAACAAATCGTTGTTACATATGACTTGTATTTAATCCATTCGCTGATCTTATCACTATGTGAAGGTGGAAAACCTCACAATATTAATTATGATAGTAATCAAGCAATCTTCCTATATTGAGCGATATATCTAGGGTATGCATATTCCAACGTTAATAAATATACCTAACGTTTTCGTTGTCTAATGCTGAGAGCGCTAAGACAATAAATAGTGATTTTAATATGTTACCGTACAAACATTTGTTACAGTTGTAACCATGGTAACGCTGTAGTCATCAAGCTTCTTCTCAAACCTGTGACAGACACACCAGTTGTAACCATGGTAATGCTGTAGTCATCAAGCTCATTTTCAAACCTGTGACGGACACACAAGTTGTAACCATGGTAACACTGTAGTCATCAAGCTCCTTCTCAAACCTGCAACAGACACACCAGTTGTAACCATGGCAACACTGTAGTCATCCAACCTGCAACAGACACACCACTTGTAGCCATGGTAACACTTTAGTCATCATTCCTGTAATACACACCAGTCATAACCATGGTAACGCTAGTGCAAAACTACATTACATAGCTGACGGCGAACAGGCCCAGATGATAACATAGATATAACATAGATATAACATAGATATGACATAGATATAAGATAGATATAAGATAGATATAACATCGATATAACATAGATATAACATAGATATAACATAGATATAACATAGATATGACCTAGATATGACCTAGATATAACATAGATATAACATAGATATGACATAGATATAACATAGATATAACATAGATATAACATAGAGATAACATAGATATGACATAGATATAAGATAGATATAAGATAGATATAACATCGATATAACATAGATATAACATAGATATAACATAGATATAACATAGATATGACCTAGATATGACCTAGATATAACATAGATATAACATAGATATGACATAGATATAACATAGATATAACATAGATATAACATAGATATAACATAGAGATAACATAGATATGACATAGATATAAGATAGATATAAGATAGATATAACATCGATATAACATAGATATAACATAGATATGACATAGATATAACATAGATATAACATAGATATGACATAGATATAACATAGATATAAGATAGATATAAGATAGATATAACATAGATATAACATAGATATGACATAGATATGACATAGATATAAGATAGATATAAGATAGATATAACATCGATATAACATAGATATAACATAGATATGACATAGATATAACATAGATATGACCTAGATATGACATAGATATAACATAGATATAACATAGATATGACATAGATATAACATAGATATAACATAGATATAACATAGAGATAACATAGATATGACATAGATATAAGATAGATATAAGATAGATATAACATCGATATAACATAGATATAACATAGATATGACATAGATATAACATAGATATAACATAGATATGACATAGATATAACATAGATATAAGATAGATATAAGATAGATATAAGATAGATATAACATAGATATGACATAGATATAAGATAGATATAAGATAGATATAACATCGATATAACATAGATATAACATAGATATAACATAGATATGACCTAGATATGACATAGATATAACATAGATATAACATAGATATGACATAGATATAACATAGATATAACATAGATATAACATAGAGATAACATAGATATGACATAGATATAAGATAGATAAAAGATAGATATAACATCGATATAACATAGATATAACATAGATATAACATAGATATAACATAGATATGACATAGATATAACATAGTTATAACATATATATGACATAGAGATAACATAGATATAACATAGATATAACATAGATATAACATAGATATAACATAGATATGACATAGATATAACATAGATATAACATAGATATAACATAGATATAACATAGATATGACATAGAGATAACATAGATATAACATAGATATAACATAGATATGACCTAGATATAACATAGATATAACATAGATATAACATAGATATGACCTAGATATGACATAGATATAACATAGATATGACATAGATATGACATAGATATAACATAGATATAACATAGATATAACATAGATATGACATAGATATGACAGAGATATAACATAGATATAACATAGATATGACCTAGATATGACATAGATATAACATAGATATGACATAGATATAACATAGATATAACATAGATATAACATAGATATAACATATATATGACATAGAGATAACATAGATATAACATAGATATAACATAGATATAACATAGATATAACATAGATATAACATAGATATAAGATAGATATAAGATAGATATAAGATAGATATAACATAGATATGACATAGATATAACATAGATATAACATAGATATAACATAGAGATAACATAGATATAACAGATATGACATAGATATGACATAGATATGACATAGATATAACATAGAGATAACATAGATATGACATAGATATAACATAACACATCAGGATTTTCTTTCATATAAATAAACTTCAAAATTCACTATTACGAAGTCCAATTGGTTGTCGCATGTGCCAGAGCGTTTCTTAATGAAAAAAATATTGATACAGTTACATTATTTATCGATATACATATGTGTCTTGATATGCATATACATGTATATATATAGATATAAATAAGTAGAGCCAGTTAAATGTCAAAATAAACAAATGAAAGGGCGGTGTTTCAAGCCACTTTTGTACGCATCAAGGCTAAATTGGGTCAACATGTAGCCGCTCTGGTTCGATGTCGTCATACACCGGCAGGCTGCCCGCTTTCACAATGCCCATGTCCATGCCGGCCTGACGACAAAACACGGCAGGAGATAAAGCAAATGTCGCATAAAATAAGTTGTTATTATTATCTGTATTCAGCACAAACGCATGTACACGGTGAGTTAACGTCCAAGTGTCAAAACGTGACGCATTCACGTTGTACATCTCACTGACGGTGGGCCAAGTACCTATCTGTACATCTCACTGACGCCCTGTACCTATCTGTACATCTCACTGACGCCCTGTACCTATCTGTACATCTCACTGACGCCCTGTACCTATCTGTACATCTCAGTGACGCCCAGTACCTATCTGTACATCTCACTGACGCCCTGTACCTATCTGTACATCTCACTGACGCTCTGTACCTATCTGTACATCTCAGTGACGCCCAGTACCTATCTGTACATCTCACTGACGCCCTGTACCTATCTGTACATCTCACTGACGCCCTGTACCTATCTGTACATCTGAGTGACGCCCAGTACCTATCTGTACATCTCACTGACGCCCTGTACCTATCTGTACATCTCACTGACGCCCTGTACCTATCTGTACATCTGAGTGACGCCCAGTACCTATCTGTACATCTCACTGACGCCCTGTACCTATCTGTACATCTCACTGACGCCCTGTATCTATCTGTACATCTCACTGACGCCCTGTACCTATCTGTACATCTCACTGACGCCCTGTACCTATCTGTACATCTCACTGACGCCCTGTACCTATCTGTACATCTCAGTGACGCCCAGTACCTATCTGTACATCTCACTGACGCCCTGTACCTATCTGTACATCTCACTGACGCCCTGTACCTATTTTTACATCTCACTGACGCCATGTACCTATCTGTACATCTCACTGACGCCCTGTACCTATCTGTACATCTCACTGACGCCCTGTATTCATAGCCATCTGTACATCTCACTGACACCCTCTACCTATCTGTACATCTCACTGACGCCCTGTACCTATCTGTACATCTCACTGACGCCCTGTACCTATCTGTACATCTCACTGACGCCCTGTACCTATCTGTACATCTCACTGACGCCCTGTACCTATCTGTACATCTCACTGACGCCCTTTATTTATAGCTCTCTGTACATCTCACTGACTCCCTGTACCTATCTGTACATCTCACTGACGCCCTGTACCTATCTGTACATCTCACTGACGCCCTGTACCTATCTGTACATCTCACTGAGGCCCTGTACCTATCTGTACATCTCACTGACGCCCTGTACCTATCTGTACATCTCACTGACGCCCTTTATTTATAGCTCTCTGTACATCTCACTGACGCCCTGCACCTATCTGTACATCTCACTGACGCCCTTTATTTATAGCTCTCTGTACATCTCACTGACGCCCTGTACCTATCTGTACATCTCACTGACGCCCTGTACCTATCTGTACATCTCACTGACGCCCTTTATTTATAGCTCTCTGTACATCTCACTGACGCCCTGCACCTATCTGTACATCTCACTGACGCCCTTTATTTATAGCTCTCTGTACATCTCACTGACGCCCTGTACCTATCTGTACATCTCACTGACGCCCTGTACCTATCTGTACATCTCACTGACGCCCTGTACCTATCTGTACATCTCACTGACGCCCTTTATTTATAGCTCTCTGTACATCTCACTGACGCCCTGTACCTATCTGTACATCTCACTGACGCCCTTTATTTATAGCTCTCTGTACATCTCACTGACGCCCTGTACCTATCTGTACATCTCACTGACGCCCTGTACCTATCTGTACATCTCACTGACGTCCTGTACCTATCTGTACATCTCACTGAGGCCCAGTACCTATCTGTACATCTCACTGACGCCCTGTACCTATCTGTACATCTCACTGACACCCTCTACCTATCTGTACATCTCACTGACGCCCTATACCTATCTGTACATCTCACTGACGCCCTGTACCTATCTGTACATCTCACTGACGCCCTGTACCTATCTGTACATCTCAGTGACGCCTTATACCTATATGTACACCTCACTGACGCCCTATACCTATCTGTACATCTCACTGCGGCCCAGTACCTATCTGTACATCTCACTGAGGCCCAGCACCTATCTGTACATCTCATTGAGGCCCAGTACCTATCTGTACATCTCACTGACGCCCTGTACCTATCTGTACATCTCACTGACGCCCTCTACCTATCTGTACATCTCACTGAGGCCCAGTACCTATCTGTACATCTCACTGAGGCCCAGTACCTATCTGTACATCTCATTGAGGCCCAGTACCTATCTGTACATCTCACTGACGCCCTGTACCTATCTGTACATCTCACTGACGCCCTCTACCTATCTGTACATCTCACTGAGGCCCAGTACCTATCTGTACATCTCACTGAGGCCCAGTACCTATCTGTACATCTCATTGAGGCCCAGTACCTATCTGTACACCTCACTGACGCCCTCTACCTATCTGTACACCTCACTGACGCCCTCTACCTATCTGTACATCTCACTGAGGCCCAGTACCTATCTGTACATCTCACTGAGGCCCAGTATCTATCTGTACATCTCATTGAGGCCCAGTACCTATCTGTACATCTCACTGACGCCCTGTACCTATCTGTACATCTCAGTGACGCCTTATACCTATATGTACACCTCACTGACGCCCTATACCTATCTGTACATCTCACTGAGGCCCAGTACCTACCTGTACATCTCACTGAGGCCCAGTACCTATATGTACATCTCACTGACGCCCTGTACCTATCTGTACATCTCAGTGACGCCCTGTACCTATCTGTACATCTCAGTGACGCCTTATACCTATATGTACACCTCACTGACGCCCTATACCTATCTGTACATCTCACTGAGGCCCAGTACCTATATGTGCATCTCATTGAGGCCCTGTACTTATAGCTCCCTGTACATCTCACTGAGGCCCAGTACCTATCTGTACATCTCACTGAGGCCCAGTACCTATCTGTACATCTCACTGACGCCCTGTACGTATCTGTAAATCTCAGTGACGCCTTGTACCTATATATACACCTCACTGACGCCCTGTACCTATCTGTACATCTCACTGAGGCCCTGTACCTATCTGTACATCTCACTGATGCCCTGTACCTATCTGTACATCTCACTGATGCCCTGTACCTATCTGTACATCTCACTGACGCCCTGTACCTATCTGTACATCTCACTGATGCCCTGTACCTATCTGTACATCTCACTGACGCCCTGTGCCTATCTGTACATCTCACTGACCCCGTGTACCTTTCTGTACATCTCACTGACGCCCTATACCTATCTGTACATCTCACTGACGCCCTGTACCTATCTGTACATCTCACTGACGCCCTGTACCTATCTGTACATCTCAATGACGCCCTGTACCTATCTGTACATATCACTGACCCCTTGTACCTATCTGTACATCTCACTGACGCCCTATACCTATCTGTACATCTCACTGACGCCCTGTACCTATCTGTACATATCACTGACCCCTTGTACCTATCTGTACATCTCACTGACGCCCTATACCTATCTGTGCATCTCACTGAGGCCCAGTACCTATCTGTACATCTCACTGAGGCCCTGTACCTATCTGTACATCACAGTGACGCCTTATACCTATATGTACACCTCACTGACGCCCTGTGCCTATCTGTACATCTCACTGACGCCCTGTATCTATCTGTACATCTCACTGACCCCTTGTACCTTTCTGTACATCTCACTGACGCCCAGTGCCTATCTGTACATCTCACTGACCCCCTATACCTATCTGTACATCTCACTGAGGCCCAGTACCTATCTGTACATCTCACTGAGGCCCGGTACCTATCTGTACATCTCACTGAGGCCCAGTACCTATCTGTACATCTCACTGAGGCCCAGTACCTATCTGTACATCTCACTGAGGCCCAGTACCTATCTGTACATCTCACTGAGGCCCAGTACCTATCTGTACATCTCATTGAGGCCCTGTACGTATCTGTAAATCTCAGTGACGCCCTGTACCTATCTGTACATCTCACTGAGGCCCAGTACCTATCTGTACATCTCACTGACGCCCTGTACGTATCTGTACATCTCACTGACGCCCTGTACGTATCTGTAAATCTCAGTGACGCCTTGTACCTATATATACACCTCACTGACGCCCTATACCTATCTGTACATCTCACTGAGGCCCTGTACCTATCTGTACATCTCACTGATGCCCTGTACCTATCTGTACATCTCACTGACGCCCTGTACCTATCTGTACATCTCACTGATGCCCTGTACCTATCTGTACATCTCACTGACGCCCTGTACCTATCTGTACATCTCACTGACCCCGTGTACCTTTCTGTACATCTCACTGACGCCCTGTACCTATCTGTACATCTCACTGACGCCCTGTACCTATCTGTACATCTCACTGACGCCCTGTACCTATCTGTACATATCACTGACCCCTTGTACCTATCTGTACATCTCACTGACGCCCTATACCTATCTGTGCATCTCACTGAGGCCCATTACCTATCTGTACATCTCACTGAGGCCCTGTACCTATCTGTACATCTCAGTGACGCCTTATACCCATATGTACACCTCACTGACGCCCTGTGCCTATCTGTACATCTCACTGACGCCCTGTATCTATCTGTACATCTCACTGACCCCTTGTACCTTTCTGTACATCTCACTGACGCCCAGTGCCTATCTGTACATCTCACTGACCCCATATACCTATCTGTACATCTCACTGAGGCCCAGTACCTATCTGTACATCTCACTGAGGCCCAGTACCTATCTGTACATCTCACTGACGCCCTATACCTATCTGTACATCTCATTGAGGCCCTGTACCTATCTGTATATCTCAGTGACGCCTTGTACCTATATATACATCTCACTGACGCCCTATACCTACCTGTACATCTTACTGAGGCCCTGTACCTATCTGTACATCTCACTGATGCCCTGTACCTATCTGTACATCTCACTGACGCCATGTACCTATCTGTACATCTCACTGATGCCCTGTACCTATCTGTACATCTCACTGACGCCCTGTACCTATCTGTACATCTCACTGACCCCGTGTACCTTTCTGTACATCTCACTGACGCCCAGTACCTATCTGTACATCTCACTGACGCCCTCTACCTATCTGTACATCTCACTGACGCCCTGTACCTATCTGTACATCTCACTGACGCCCTGTACCTATCTGTACATATCACTGACCCCTTGTACCTATCTGTACATCTCACTGACGCCCTATACCTATCTGTGCATCTCACTGAGGCCCAGTACCTATCTGTACATCTCACTGAGGCCCTGTACCTATCTGTACATCTCAGTGACGCCTTATACCTATATGTACACCTCACTGACGCCCTGTGCCTATCTGTACATCTCACTGACGCCCTGTATCTATCTGTACATCTCACTGACCCCTTGTACCTTTCTGTACATCTCACTGACGCCCAGTGCCTATCTGTACATCTCACTGACCCCCTATACCTATCTGTACATCTCACTGAGGCCCAGTACCTATCTGTACATCTCACTGAGGCCCAGTACCTATCTGTACATCTCACTGAGGCCCAGTACCTATCTGTACATCTCACTGAGGCCCAGTACCTATCTGTACATCTCACTGAGGCCCAGTACCTATCTGTACATCTCACTGAGGCCCAGTACCTATCTGTACATCTCATTGAGGCCCTGTACGTATCTGTAAATCTCAGTGACGCCCTGTACCTATCTGTACATCTCATTGAGGCCCTGTACCTATCTGTATATCTCACTGACGCCCTGTACCTATCTGTACATCTCACTGACGCCCTATACCTATCTGTACATCTCACTGACGCCCTGTACGTATCTGTACATCTCACTGACGCCCTGTACGTATCTGTAAATCTCAGTGACGCCTTGTACCTATATATACACCTCACTGACGCCCTATACCTATCTGTACATCTCACTGAGGCCCTGTACCTATCTGTACATCTCACTGATGCCCTGTACCTATCTGTACATCTCACTGACGCCCTGTACCTATCTGTACATCTCACTGATGCCCTGTACCTATCTGTACATCTCACTGACGCCCTGTACCTATCTGTACATCTCACTGACCCCGTGTACCTTTCTGTACATCTCACTGACGCCCAGTACCTATCTGTACATCTCACTGACGCCCTGTACCTATCTGTACATCTCACTGACGCCCTGTACCTATCTGTACATCTCACTGACGCCCTGTACCTATCTGTACATATCACTGACCCCTTGTACCTATCTGTACATCTCACTGACGCCCTATACCTATCTGTGCATCTCACTGAGGCCCATTACCTATCTGTACATCTCACTGAGGACCTGTACCTATCTGTACATCTCAGTGACGCCTTATACCTATATGTACACCTCACTGACGCCCTGTGCCTATCTGTACATCTCACTGACGCCCTGTATCTATCTGTACATCTCACTGACCCCTTGTACCTTTCTGTACATCTCACTGACGCCCTATACCTATCTGTACATCTCATTGAGGCCCTGTACCTATCTGTATATCTCACTGACGCCCTGTACCTATCTGTACATCTCACTGACGCCCTATACCTATCTGTACATCTCACTGAGGCCCAGTACCTATCTGTAAATCTCCCATGTCACAAAAGAATGGAAGGTGATATATATTTTTCTGACGGGACCTCTCAAAGTCGTGGTGTGGCAATTTCGATCAAAAGAGATCTAGAATTTACATTAGATAATGCAGTGTATGATTCTTCAGATGGAAGCCTCTTGAAGGTAAAAGTGCAAGACTTATTGGTCAACTTGATAAATGTATGTGCACCAAACAAAGAGAGAGAACAGATAGCATTTTATAATAATGTCAAGTCTATTATAAGAATGGTACAGACATATCGGTAGTCGGGGGAGATTTCAATCTTATATTTAATCCAGAATTAGAGAAGAAAGGAGGCATTAAGGAAGTTAGAAAAGCAAGTGAAATAATGGAAGAGGTCTTAGCCAAAAATGACTTACAAGATATATGGTGATTAAGAAATCCAAATGTGAAAAGATATACTTGGAGGCAAAACAAACCAAGAATTCAGTGTAGGCTTTATTACTTCTTTATATCCGATCAACTTCATGACAATGTAATAGATACAGATATTATATCATCTGTCCATTCGGATCACTCTGCAATTAGTATCCTTCTTCAGTCTGTCAAGAACGATTTATGGGGAAGAGGTTATTGGAAATTAAATTCGTCTCTGATAGACATATAGACTGATAGATTCATTATATGAATTCGGAAACCTGATAAACATGTGGCAAACGTGTTTATCCCGCTACACCACAGAACTCTGTCGCGGCGCTGCTACTTATAACAAAGAATCGCGAAGCTGATGACGTTTAACACTAAATTGAAAACTTGCGTTGAATTGATATCACGGGCATAGGTGAGAGACTCTATATGGCAGTCTGGTATGGTTGGAGTATAGACAAAAGAAATCTTGAATGATTCAAGTACTGATTTATATTTAAACCTCTTCAGGTTTTGCGGGAAAGAGCTCGATATGCAACTTTAATACACCGATCCACACTCCGACACTAAGCCCCGCCCACACTAGTCCTTTTTTTACTCAAGCGTGAGTTTGAAATTGACAATCATCGCTGACGGTAGGTAAAGTGCGCAGTATTCATCTCTGAAACTGACAACAAAGTGACATGCTGCTTTCTGTGTCTTGTTTGCCCGACAAAACGCACGTGGAAGACCTTTTTTCACCACATAATTGGATAAAAACAACAGTGCCGTCAGTAAATGGTTGACATCCTGGATCGGTCTGTTTTGTGCGCACGACGCTGAAGGGTGAACGGGTGAATGCCCCAGTGTCCAGGATTCTAACACGGACCTATTGATCTGCGGGCTATTGAGCTAACCACTACACCAGTGACCTCCGCTCCCCACGGCAAATAGCTCATATGCGCGAATCGGGACTTTAAGCATCTTAAAACACAAACTCATTTAATTAAACAGTTGTTGTTAGTATTGACTTCGCTAAGTGTCACCTTGCAATCAGTCGAGCCGAGCTGAGTTGACGGGAGCTAGCAGATGTTGTCACAACTTGCCAATTTCAAGACAAACAGTGGAATGCATAAGTCAATGTTAAGCTCTCAAAATATATGGAAATTCGACTGTTATCGATTGCATATATTTTTCATACCGTCTATAAATGAGGGACCGTCTGACATTGTCATGTCATGCCATTGGTAGAACAGGTGTCACATATGTGTTTAATGATGCAGGATAAATATTACAAAGCGTTAGATCCCTCATATCGTTTTTCAAGGAGAGATGTTTTCAAGAAAGTTAGTCGTAATGACTTGACCCTTGTGTGGTGATTTATAAAACAAGACTTCCAAAATGTCTACTTCCACCACGCCTTCCCACCCCACCCTACCCTGGGGCTTCGCAATGACGAACCTTTATTTTCATCATGCTCGCTCATGTATTAGTCGGGCAATGCAATTGATACAATAGTCAATTTCTTGTGTCCAAACATGGAAAATTAACCCCCCCCCCAAATCAAGAACAAATTTAGTGCCTTGTTCTAACAATTTTATAAGTACGTTAAAGAACTCTCTGTCGTGCATTCCCAATATAGACCACTCGACCATATCGTGTGTCGTGCTTTATTTTGGCGAAATAACTCCAGCTCGTTCTTTAACTAGTGCGTAATTATTTGTTATATGCCGATTATTGTACCACGTAGCTCCAGTAATGTGGCTGTGCGACGGGCAAAACGTACTGTTACTCTACACAACGGGCAAAAAATACTGTGGTTGAATGGAGAGTAATGTAGCTGTAAACATCTGAGGACCAATTCGAGGTGATCCAGGATGCAAGTGATTAGTGGAGTGTGCGTGGTGTCGGATTGGCGTGATCGAGTTCCAGACAACCCAAAACTATTGATCACAAGTCCTGTTTCGCGACGTATTGGTTTTTTTCTTTGTCCGGGAGCGTGACATATCGGATCAAAAGTGAAATAAATAGTTGCCATATTCGTTCCTTTTTTTCAGCCGACACAAAACTGTAATTCCTGGAATGGAAATTAGAGGTCCGGGGTCAATCACCTGGAAAAACTCTTTCGCTTAGTTCCGCTTCATTGGGTCACAGTCAGTGGTTTGGTACTGTATCGTCTTTCACTCATTTTTAATGTTCACATCTCAACGTTACAACGAGGGGCCGCGTCGATAGCTCAGTGGATAGACAGCGCTTGACGCATCCGGGAGCTTACTTCTCTATTCCTGGAATGGAAATTGGAGGCACGGGGTCAATCACCTGGAAAAACTCTTTCGCTTAGTTCCGCTTCATTGGGTCACAGTCAGTGGTTTGGTAGTGTATCGTCTTTCACTCATTTTTAGTGTTTACATCTCGACGTTACAACGTCGGGGCCGCCTCGATAGCTCAGTGGACAGACAGCGCTTGACGCATCCGGGAGCTTACTTCTCCGACTGAGACGGCGGGTGGATCGTAGCCCCAGTTCTGTGGCTGTAGGACGGGCAAAAATCTGACAGGGCCCGTCTACTATGGCGGGTAATCGGTGCCACGATTCATTATGCTATACCCAGCATGTCATTCATGTACTTTGCATTCATGTACTTTGCATTCATGTACTTTCCATTCATATGCTTGAATTCCAACCCCGATATTCTCACTTCTGCATTTTAAGACTAGTGTCGTTGCCGATTTCACAACTGTACACATTTTTAATCGACGAGCAATTGTGGCCCTTTTAACGCGGTACTTTTAACGCACCGCTCCGTTTTATGCAAAAGATGCATTTCCTTCGACAGATGGCGCCACAAGCAGGTAAATCGCTTCAGTTAAAAACTGTATCAATAAAATGCGGAATGAGCGGAAAATTGCGAAATAGGGCGGAATAGGTAAATACAGTTAGGACTATGGCATGTACATCTGTGGAATTGATATTATCTGAAAGACGTACCCGATGGCTATCCGTAAGCCAAAATCCAGCACCATAGGTATCCATTTGATAAACTTAACGGTGACAACTTCCCGTCTCACGTCTGTGCGAGATCGGTTTCTGGCATCGCGATCGTTGAGTCACAGTACCATTTCGCCCCGGGCATTTCTCCTTTGTTGAATCGGTCCGCCACCCTTGTGGAGCTGCACTCGACTGATCATATCAGCGGTGTTCCCGGTGCCTTCAATAGACCGTTCCAGGGAAAATTCTGGTATGCGCGTGTTTCGGGTAACTCCAGCTGTAACACTCGAGTTCAGATTCATAGCTGCATAATATCCAAGGTTTTAAGGTTTAACTAAAAATAGAAAACACTAAAAAAGCCCACATACTTTGCATAGATAAATATCTAGGCTATCAAAGGACACTACTTTAAGAATAAGATTGCGGCATGAAATAAGCCGAGAAAACAGCTGATTTAAATGCCAACCGGCGAAATTAAATGAGTTTCACGCCACCCTGCCTAGCAGGAAAGCGGTTATATTCCCGGTTTGCTGATGTCCTTCAGTGCAAAAATAATGATCTTTCTGGAACCTATTTTGTCTGGAGACACTAAAATTCAAGAACATATATTTTACAGAATACATACATCTTTATCCGATATGTGCACATTATAATCGGTTATAAAGCAATGGTATGGGCCAGGTTACACCATCTTTTCAATGCAAATCTGAGCCCACTAGTGTGGCCACGTGTGACCGGCCTGTGCAGTTACGTAGACACAGACAGGACTGTTAAACTGTTCTTAATATGGTAACATATAAGCTGTGATTCCACTATACCTAAATGAAACTTCATAGAGACATTTTGCTTTGTTCTTCTGAAGAGCCAACCTACCCCTCACAAAAGAAACGTTGAAGCCGGGTACCTGAACCAGCTACATACGCACGCATGGTAAACGTATGCGGGAATTGGTTTTCGGTCTACACGCTGGGCGGAATCCTCCACCCACCCGACCCCCTGAACGCCAACTTTTGCCCTTCTGCGGACCGGTGAGAGGTCATCTGACAAAAAGGCCTTGACATATCTGGACATTAATTCGTCAAATGGATACCTGTGGTAGGGGATTTTCGTTTACGTATATCCATCAACTGTCTTTCAGGTTATATCAATTCCGCGGTACACATTATCGTCGTCTCCTACATTTACCCATTGCGTCCTATCGCGTAATTCCGCATTTTATCGACACCCACTCATAACTCAAATAGTGTAGCGCCACCTATCGAAGAAAATGCATCTTAGCATAAAACGGACCTGTGCGTTAAAAGGGCCACAATTGCTCGTCGGGATTTTCGGCTTCCGCATCGATTATGAACAGCACAGCATGAAAATCACTACAGTAATGTGTACATCTATGAATTCGGCAAAGACAATAGTCTTAGAATATAGTTGTCGAAGTGAGAATAAAAGTGTATGAACACATAAATGAAGAGTACTATTCTGAAAGTACACGAATGGAAAGTACATGAATGAAAACTACATGAAAGCAAAATACATGAATCCCCAGCACATGAATGGAAAGTACCAGAATGACATGTACATGAATGGAAAGTACATAGATGAAAATGACATGAATGAGATGTTGAATATAGCATAATGAATTGTGGCCCCGATTACCCGCCATAGTCTACAGCCACAGTGCCAAGCAAGCCTGTAACCGCCTGGCTCTGCGCGCGACGCGAGCAGTTAACAACTTCCGCCAAGACAAGCGGCGAGTGAGCGGGCGATTCGAAATTTGTTGTGTGGGAAAAGATGGACATGTCATGGAACATCGGGTCTGTTGAAAGATATCAACGGTGCTACCCAGTAACATAACATCTATGGAGTTAAAAAATACTGGATTTGGCGGTGAGTGTTGCTTAGTTTGTTTCACAGAGATGAGGTGAGACGGCAACCCAAGGCGTTCCGCGATCACAGGCTTGCTTGGCACTGTGGCTGTAGACGGGCCCTGTCAGATTTTTGCCCGTCCTACACTACAGCCACAGAACTGGGGCTAGGTGAATCGGTGATGCAAAACCAACTTTGAAAACCGGGGAGACGCCTCCATTCCCTCTTTTACTCGCCTCACTGACGTAAAGTGAAGTGGTTAAAGCTTCTCCGTCCTGAATAAACAACCGATCAAATTGTATGAATTAATTCCTCTAAGTCATTATGACCTATTCACCAGTGCAAACTATATTTAGATGTGTGTTTTCGTTCATTGATTTGACTTTCCCAGTGGGACCGTTCTTTGACGACCACACAGGGACTACCACAGCGGCGGCGGTCGATCCACGCGCTATAATGGGCGCTATAAGACACGAATTTCCAATTCCGATCCGCCATTTTGATTTCGCTGAGGTCAAAGGTTACGCGGGCATCGGTGCGCATTATGACGTCGTCTGGTGTGTGTCAGTGATGTTTAAAGCTTATTTGACAGCTCTGCGTGGGCGTAACATATTATGAATCAACTTGATCTACAATGCATCTTTATTTCTGTGCAATATCGGAAATGTACAGTTTATGTATGTTAATATATAATATCTTATTATGTACATGTATCAGTAGGCCTAACAACGTAAAACAGTGGAGGTTCACATGCAACACTCACCCAGCCGCTCACTGACACTGAGCCGGCTTTTTTTTATCCAGCAAGTGGCTGGACAGTTATAAATATTCCATCAAATGGGCCCTACGCAAGGCTATCACAGGTTATGCCACCCCTCCCCCCCCCCGACCCCTGCACGCACACACACATGATATGACTTAATCCGGACAACACGCACGCCTTTACAGCAGTGAATGAAATAGATGAATTTTATGAATGAAATAGAGTGGGGGTAGTGGTTGGAAGGGGTTGCAATGCAGACCCAAGCCCAGAATTCACAGCGCCCCCGCCCCCCTCCCTCTATCTGCCACTCTTATCGTGCCATACAAGCCAAACGTGAATAAAGCCCTCGAGCATACCACGTACTGTTCCAAGCCTGACCTATCGTCAATTAGGAACTGCCAAGTCCTGCTGGTCTCTAGTGAATCCTGCTCTGTCCCATAATGTTAATACTTGGGCCCACCCCATTTGCCCTTTCGTTTGTCTTGTGACCGCACCCCTGTGCCGTGTCATCAAAATTCCTGGACCATCCCCCACCCAGGGGCAGATCCAGGAAATACTGATAGGGGGGGGGGGGGTTGCGGTATCAGGGTCGGATCCAGATATGCTGGATGGGGGGTGCGGGGCCGTTTTCTCATATGTTAATGATATGATATGATATAAATATTTCGGCCCTGAAAGGGGGGTGGGGGGGGGGCGGGGCCTGGTCGGCTATCCCCTGGATCGGCCCCTGCTACCCCCTTCATAATTTGTTTGGGATCACGATCCACTATATCTGCCCTGAGAACAGTAATGCGTATTTTTTTTATTTTTTTTTTGGGGGGGGGGGGGTTCCGCGGTAAAGCTCCACCTCTTTTTCAGCTCCAAGGGACGTTTTCATCTCGAAAATCCGCTCGAAAGGTACGTTTTTCCGCCAAAATTTTCTCGTACGGGGTATATTTTTCCGTTGACCCGCTCCGTGTAGCAGACCCGTTTGTGAATGCACATTTTAAAATTTTCCCCGGTCGCAAGTCAATATGCACCAGCGGACTCCCCCCCCCCCCCCACCCCCCAACCAGATTTGTACAACAATGCCCCCCCCCACACCCCCCGGGGGCCAGGGACGCACCCACTCATCCTCCCACCACTCGCTTGTGCCAGGCTCGAAACTACTAGTATACAGTCTGCAGGACAGGGGTCTTGTTGGTCCGGCCCACACATGCCATGAGCAGTGCCTTGGCAAGGAAAGACTTTGCTTCCTGACGTTTGCCACGTTCGTTTAGCCGCATACAAATTCAAATTAGCATTTGTCCACAACGACAACTCATCGTATGCTTTGTCATGGCTTCCATCGGGATTATGTTCATCCATTTCGACACAAACTGGTAAAAACACGAAGGAGTTTCGACGAAGTGTCTTGAAACGCCGCCTCGACCAGTGTTAACAAGGCAGCCGAAAACGTCGTGATGCCCGCGTAACCTTTGACACGCTAATTAGGTCACAAATCCAAGATGGCGCGCTGGAATGTGAAATAGGTGTATACTCCCAGACGTCACGTCATTTGGTTACAGTGGTTACATCAGATCAGAGGCTAGGGTCGGGTCAGGTGTCGGCCACTTTAATCAGAACCAGACGGCCCTCCTAGTCGGTTACAAGTCTTTATTATGACGAAAATCGTCATTATAGCACTCCCGTCTGTTTGTTATGACGAAATTCGTCATATGACTTGGTTCTGTTGGTGTATGTGTATACAAGTTTGTCTTCGCGCGCGATAACTTTCGAAGGTTTACAGCTTTCGTTGTCATTCGTCGCCTACAGATGCACAGGGACAAATCTGAGGTTACTTTCGTTAACGGGAAAAAATCGGTCAATGGTCAAGGTCACAGTGATTTTTTAAATACAAGTCTTAGAACGCAACTATCTAAGTTAATATTAAGATCTGCGACGTCAGGTAGGATTCACAAGGTGCTACACCATATTTTGTATCTTTTGTGTATTGTTTACTTTTGATGCGTCTTGTTGGTTGTATATTCAGGACGTTTTAACCACTTTTGGTCATATCTCGTCAATGGGAGAAGGAAGGGAGAGTGGAGCCATGTCTCCGGGGGTAACCGCCTACTCTTTGCGAAGAAAGACATGGGATCTTTATCTTGCGACCACACAGACTTGGCCACAGCGGGGCGTGAACCACCGATCCACGTGCCGTTAGGCTCTCTGCTCGCCGCGTGATCAGGTGCCAGGACAAATGTTGCAGACATCGTAGAACACTAATAGGTCGTATTTGCTCTTATCAATATTTTTATTTTCGTTCTCATTTGGTCTAAAGCTAAAGGAATATTATTGCAGAGACGTCCTTGCCTCCATCCGATATTTACGCTACAACGTTTTACATATACGTTATTGTGTCCGATAACTAAGGCAAAATGCTGTTCACAGGTGTACGTATAGTAAGCCTGTTGCAAGATGTGGTGCGTCCGTTCGACCAATCCCTGGAACCTGCCACCTCGTCCCCATACACCTCCCGCCAATAAGCAGTTTATATGTGATGCCCCCGAGTGTAAAACGTTTGGTCAAACCATCGACATACGAGAAATGAACTGACATGTTAGTGTTTTAGGCAGCGTTTGCCCACGCAAGGGTTAAACTGGCCCAAGAAACCTTCCGGGACGATGGAGGATGAATTGATGAAACCCGAGAGAAGGCACCCGGGCCGAGATTCGAACCTTGTGCGCTAACCACTACACCAGGGAGGCCTCCAGGACCTATTGATCTGCGGTCCAGTGCGCTAACCACTACACCAGGGAGGCCCCCAGGACCTATTGATCTGCGGTCTAGTGCGCTAACCACTACACCAGGGAGGCCCCCAGGACCTATTGATCTGCGGTCCAGTGCGCTAACCACTATACCAGGGAGGCCCCCAGGACCTATTGATCTGCGGTCTAGTGCGCTAACCACTACACCAGGGAGGCCTCCAGGACCTTTTGATCTGAGGTCTAGTGCGCTAACCACTACACCAGTGAGGCCTCCAGGACCTATTGATCTGCGGTCTAGTGCGCCAACCACTACACCAAGGAGGCCCCCAGGACCTATTGATCTGCGGTCCAGTGCGCTAACCACTACACCAGGGAGGCCCCCAGGACCTATTGATCTGCGGTCTAGTGCGCTAACCACTACACCAGGGAGGCCCCCAGGACCTATTGATCTGCGGTCCAGTGCGCTAACCACAATACCAGGGAGGCCCCCAGGACCTATTGATCTGTGGTCTAGTTCGCTAACCACTACACCAGGGAGGCCCCCAGGACCTATTGATCTGCGGTCCAGTGCGCTAACCACTACACCAGAGAGGCCTCCAGTTCCTATTGATCTGTGGTCTAGTGCGCTAACCACTACACCAGAGAGGCCCACAGGACCTATTTATCTGGGGTCTAGTGTGCTAGTCACAACACCAGGGAGGCCTCCAGGACCTTTTGATCTGCGGTCTAGTGCGCTAACCACTACACCAGGGAGGCCTCCAGTACCTATTGATCTGTGGTTTAGTGCGCTAACCACTACACCAGGAGAGCACCCAGGACCTTTTGATCTGCGGTCTAGTGCGCTAATCACTACACCAGGGAGGCCTCCAGGACCTATTGATCTGCGGTCTAGTGTGCTAACTACTACACCAGAGAGGCCCACAAGACCTACGGATCTGCGGTCTAGTGTGCTAGTCACAACACAAGAGAGGCCTCCAGGACCTATTGATCTGGGGTCTAGTGTGCTAGTCACAACACCAGGGAGGCCTCCAGGACCTTTTGATCTGCGGTCTAGTGCGCTAACCACTACACCAGAGAGGCCCCCAGGACCTATTGATCTGTGGTCTAGTGCGCTAACCACTACACCAGGGAGGCCCCCATGACCCATTGATCTGTGGTCTAGTGCGCTAACCACTACACCAGGGAGGCCCCCAGGACCTATTGATCTGCCATCCAGTGCGCTAACCACTACACCAGTGAGACCCCCAGGACCTATTGATCTGTGGTCTAGTGCGCTAACCACTACACCAGGGAGGCCCCCAGGACCCATTGATCTGTGGTCTAGTGCGCTAACCACTACACCAAGGAGGCCCCCAGGACCTATTGATCTGTGGTCTAGTGCGCTAACCACTACACCAAGGAGGCCCCCAGGACCTATTGATCTGCGGTCCAGTGCGCTAACCACTACACCAGAGAGGCCCACAGGACCTATTGATCTGGGGTCTAGTGCGCTAACCACTACACCAGGGAGGCCCCCAGGACCTATTGATCTGCGTTCTAGTGCGCTAACCACTACACCAGGGAGGCCCCCAGGACCTATTGATCTGTAGTCTAGTGCGCTAACCACTACACCAGGGAGGCCCCCAGGACCTATTGATCTGCGGTCCAGTGCGCTAACCACTACACCAGAGAGGCCCAGAGGACCTATTGATCTGGGGTCTAGTGTGCTAACCACTACACCAGGGAGGCCCCCAGGACCTATTGATCTGCGGTCCAGTGCGCTAACCACTACACCAGAGAGGCCCAGAAGACCTATTGATCTGGGGTCTAGTGCGCTAACCACTACACCAGGGAGGTCCCCAGGACCTACTGATCTGTGGTCTAGTGCGCTAACCACTACACCAGGGAGGCCCCCAGGACCTATTGATCTGCGGTCCAGTGCGCTAACCACTACACCAGAGAGGCCCAGAGGACCTATTGATCTGGGGTCTAGTGCGCTAACCACTACACCAGGGAGGCCCCCAGGACCTATTGATCTGCGGTCCAGTGCGCTAACCACTACACCAGAGAGGCCTTCAGTTCCCATTGATCTGTGGTCTAGTGCGCTAACCACTACACAAGGGAGGCCCCCAGGACCTATTGATCTGCGTTCTAGTGCGCTAACCACTACACCAGGGAGGCCCCCAGGACCTATTGATCTGGGGTCTAGTGCGCTAACCACTACACCAGGGAGGTCACCAGGACTTATTGATCTGTGGTCTAGTGCGCTAACCACTACACCAGGGAGGCCCCCAGGACCTATTGATCTGCGGTCCAGTGCGCTAACCACTACACCAGAGAGGCCCAGAGGACCTATTGATCTGGGGTCTAGTGCGCTAACCACTACACCAGGGAGGCCCCCAGGACCTATTGATCTGTGGTCTAGTGCGCTAACCACTACACCAGGGAGGCCCCCAGGACCCATTGATCTGCGGTCCAGTGCGCTAACCACTACACCAGAGAGGCCCAGAGGACCTATTGATCTGGGGTCTAGTGCGCTAACCACTACACCAGGGAGGCCCCCAGGACCCATTGATCTGTGGTCTAGTGCGCTAACCACTACACCAGGGAGGCCCCCAGGACATATTGATCTGCGGTCTAGTGCGCTAACCACTACACCAGGGAGGCCTCCAGAACCTATTGATCTGCGGTCTAGTGCGCTAACCACTACACCAGGGAGGCCCCCAGGACCTATTGATCTGCGGTCCAGTGCGCTAACCACTATACCAGGGAGGCCCCCAGGACCTATTGATCTGCGGTCTAGTGCGCTAACCACTACACCAGGGAGGCCCCCAGGACCTATTGATCTGCGGTCCAGTGCGCTAACCACAATACCAGGGAGGCCCCCAGGACCTATTGATCTGTGGTCTAGTGCGCTAACCACTACACCAGGGAGGCCCCCAGGACCTATTGATCTGCGGTCCAGTGCGCTAACCACTACACCAGAGAGGCCTCCAGTTCCTATTGATCTGTGGTCTAGTGCGCTAACCACTACACCAGAGAGGCCCACAGGACGTATTGATCTGGGGTCTAGTGTGCTAGTCACAACACCAGGGAGGCCTCCAGGACCTTTTGATCTGCGGTCTAGTGCGCTAACCACTACACCAGGGAGGCCTCCAGTACCTATTGATCTGTGGTTTAGTGCGCGAACCACTACACCAGGAGAGCACCCAGGACCTTTTGATCTGCGGTCTAGTGCGCTAATCACTACACCAGGGAGGCCTCCAGGACCTATTGATCTGCGGTCTAGTGTGCTAACTACTACACCAGAGAGGCCCACAAGACCTACGGATCTGCGGTCTAGTGTGCTAGTCACAACACCAGAGAGGCCTCCAGGACCTATTGATCTGGGGTCTAGTGTGCTAGTCACAACACCAGGGAGGCCCCCAGGACCTATTGATCTGTGGTCTAGTGCGCTAACCACTACACCAGGGAGGCCCCCAGGACCCATTGATCTGTGGTCTAGTGCGCTAACCACTACACCAGGGAGGCCCCCAGGACCTATTGATCTGCCATCCAGTGCGCTAACCACTACACCAGTGAGACCCCCAGGACCTATTGATCTGTGGTCTAGTGCGCTAACCACTACACCAGGGAGGCCCCCAGGACCCATTGATCTGTGGTCTAGTGCGCTAACCACTACACCAAGGAGGCCCCCAGGACCTATTGATCTGTGGTCTAGTGCGCTAACCACTACACCAAGGAGGCCCCCAGGACCTATTCATCTGCGGTCCAGTGCGCTAACCACTACACCTGAGAGGCCCACAGGACCTATTGATCTGGGGTCTAGTGCGCTAACCACTACACCAGGGAGGCCCCCAGGACCTATTGATCTGCGGTCCAGTGCGCTAACCACTACACCAGAGAGGCCTTCAGTTCCTATTGATCTGTGGTCTAGCGCGCTAACCACTACACAAGGGAGGCCCCCAGGACCTATTGATCTGCGTTCTAGTGCGCTAACCACTACACCAGGGAGGCCCCCAGGACCTATTGATCTGTGGTCTAGTGCGCTAACCACTACACCAGGGAGGCCCCCAGGACCTATTGATCTGCGGTCCAGTGCGCTAACCACTACACCAGAGAGGCCCAGAGGACCTATTGATCTGTGGTCTAGTGTGCTAACCACTACACCAGGGAGGCCCCCAGGACCTATTGATCTGCGGTCCAGTGCGCTAACCACTACACCAGAGAGGCCCAGAAGACCTATTGATCTGGGGTCTAGTGCGCTAACCACTACACCAGGGAGGTCCCCAGGACCTACTGATCTGTGGTCTAGTGCGCTAACCACTACACCAGGGAGGCCCCCAGGACCTATTGATCTGCGGTCCAGTGCGCTAACCACTACACAAGGGAGGCCCCCAGGACCTATTGATCTGCGTTCTAGTGCGCTAACCACTACACCAGGGAGGCCCCCAGGACCTATTGATCTGTGGTCTAGCGCGCTAACCACTACACAAGGGAGGCCCCCAGGACCTATTGATCTGCGTTCTAGTGCGCTAACCACTACACCAGGGAGGCCCCCAGGACCTATTGATCTGTGGTCTAGTGCGCTAACCACTACACCAGGGAGGCCCCCAGGACCTATTGATCTGCGGTCCAGTGCGCTAACCACTACACCAGAGAGGCCCAGAGGACCTATTGATCTGTGGTCTAGTGTGCTAACCACTACACCAGGGAGGCCCCCAGGACCTATTGATCTGCGGTCCAGTGCGCTAACCACTACACCAGAGAGGCCCAGAAGACCTATTGATCTGGGGTCTAGTGCGCTAACCACTACACCAGGGAGGTCCCCAGGACCTACTGATCTGTGGTCTAGTGCGCTAACCACTACACCAGGGAGGCCCCCAAGACCTATTGATCTGCGGTCCAGTGCGCTAACCACTACACCAGAGAGGCCCAGAGGACCTATTGATCTGGGGTCTAGTGCGCTAACCACTACACCAGGGAGGCCCCCAGGACCTATTGATCTGCGGTCCAGTGCGCTAACCACTACACCAGAGAGGCCTTCAGTTCCCATTGATCTGTGGTCTAGTGCGCTAACCACTACACAAGGGAGGCCCCCAGGACCTATTGATCTGCGTTCTAGTGCGCTAACCACTACACCAGGGAGGCCCCCAGGACCTATTGATCTGTGGTCTAGTGCGCTAACCACTACACCAGGGAGGTCACCAGGACTTATTGATCTGTGGTCTAGTGCGCTAACCACTACACCAGGGAGGCCCCCAGGACCTATTGATCTGCGGTCCATTGCGCTAACCACTACACCAGAGAGGCCCAGAGGACCTATTGATCTGGGGTCTAGTGCGCTAACCACTACACCAGGGAGGCCCCCAGGACCTATTGATCTGTGGTCTAGTGCGCTAACCACTACACCAGGGAGGCCCCCAGGACCCATTGATCTGCGGTCCAGTGCGCTAACCACTACACCAGAGAGGCCCAGAGGACCTATTGATCTGGGGTCTAGTGCGCTAACCACTGCGCCAGGAAGGCCCCCAGGACCTATTGATCTGCGGTCTAGAGCGCTAACCACTACACCAGAGAAGCCCCCAGGGCGTACTGATTTGCGGTCTAGTGCGCTAGCCACTACATCAAGGAGGTACACGCGAAGGCACACCCCTGGAAGTGGGTATACGCTAACAAACTTATTTCCGTTAAGTGGCTAATTCTCTTAGAAATTCTTCAATTACCGAATAATTCATCACATCCCACCCACTCCCACCCGACCTTATACTGACAAGATATAATATAACCACGAGAGATTTATTGCTATTTATCCTGACAGACATAGCCACAGCGGGCCTCGAACCATCGACCCACGTGCCGTTAGGCTCTCATGTGGCCAGATCATTCAAGGCGAGCGCTCTAGCCCACTGGGCTATCGAGCCCGCTCCGGGTACGATGGGACACAGATATTTAGGCCGTCTTCTTGAACATTGTTTGCTAAACCGGGCCAAGCAAAGTCATGGGACGATGAAAGATGATGGATGAATGACATTACTACATATATTAACATACTACTAGTTGTTACAAAATCCATAACATAACACAGTCTCGGAATTAAAGTAGCGTAGAATTTTATTGCAAAATCAATGAAGCACTCTGGTCATAATAAACTTAAATAAAGTTATAAGTTGATCCTAATCGATAATCCTGGTCTTCAGTCTTTATGTTAAAGGTCGATTGCAGTTCTTATTTCCATATCAATGAAACGCATTAAATTTAACTTATATACTATATAATGCAGCGAATTATAAATTTTTATTCAATTAATTATTATTCAATATTAAACACTCTAATGAGGCGCTTCAGAAATCTTTAGGCAAAACGTAACGCACCTATAGTACAATAACGTTCTTCTGAAATCTTTAAACAAAAGGAATGATACTTATAGTACAATAACGTTCTTCAGATGTCTTTAAACAACAGGTACCGCATCTATAATACAATAACGCTCAATATTTTTGATTCGCTCCAATCGGCTTGAGCTGCCTCTCTGATGCTTGCGCTCTCAAACACAATATGGGAGACTAACTTACTCCCCAGTCCAATTATGGTTCTTTTACGGATGCCACGGTCCTCCTAATATTGTGTCACACACCGCGGCGCCACAAATGCTGCCTATTATCATATCATACTGACAGGCATCATGGCGCGCTACTTGAATTCACTGTTCACAGGGTTTCCACAATGAGTTTACTATCCCTTCAACATTCAAAGATCTGTTTTCCTTTGAAAACTGTTTGTAGGGAAACTATGTTACAGTAAGCACAATAAACGATTATAATAGCTGTTATACTCCCTTTAATCCTAGACAATGTGACAACGTCTCTTGACATGTCATCAGATACATTGTTTTGATTATATTTTAGATTATTTGCAGATTAAATAATTATTTTGAAGCATGCCAGTCTAACAAAATTCAAGTCCTTGAATGTGTCGACATTAAAATATGCTATATATGCCTCACAAAACCGATAGAAAAATAACAGATACAAAAATAAGTTGATGCTCCCGACCATAATTTCTTATGTCTAGTGGCATCTCCTCACAATTTGGGAATTTTTTCACTAGGATCGAAACTTTAAGACAAATAGTAAAATATCATATATATCCGAAGAAATTTAGAATCTTACCAGGACCAGGGCTTTTTTAATTCCTCACTTAAAAGTGCTATGATATTAATGTTATTAAAAAATATAGAAAACACCCCTTTTCTCTTTTTCTTCCTCGATAATATATACCGTAAGAATATAGAATATTATCATTATAGTTTATCACTATGAATGTTGTCTTTATCATTCTGAACAAACTAAGACCTCAGGTGTAAACTGAGATACGTTCATGATCCAATCAGTCAAATAAAAGACGAAACTTGTAATATAATAGGTACGCGAATAACTACAAATATAATCGACATGCACATAAGTTCATTGTTCTATAAGCATAGTTAAATAATAAGCATGTATGTCAAGCTAACAAAATTCAAGTCCTTGAATGTGTCGACATTAAAATATGCTATGCCTCACAAGACCGATAGAAAAATAACAGATTGTGTAGATTTTGGCTACAGACAAATATAAGTTGATGCTCCCGACCATAATTTCTTTAAGTCTAATGGCATTTCCTCACAATTTGGGATTCTTTTTAACTAGGATCGAAACTTTAAGACAAATAATAAAATATCATATATATCTGAAGAATTTGGAATCTTACGTTAGCCCGTCAGAGAATTGAAATTAAGATCAGAGCTTTTTTAATTCCTCGCTTAAAAGTGCTATGATATTAATGTTATTAAAAAAGATAGAAAACACCCCTTTTCTCTTTTTCTTCCTCAATAATATATACTGTACGAATATAGAAAATTATCATTACAGTATATTATTATTAATGTTGTTGTTATCCTTCTCACATACTGAATAAAATGAATAAAGGTTTACGATCGTTTTTACTTCACACAGTTCTGTTGTGTATCCGCCAGGATGAATGTCCACCTCTGGTCATAATAGTCCTCATGACAGTCAAACATTGCCAAAGGCTCATCGTTGGATGGTTGCAGGTAGACACACGTCTCGTAGAAGGTGCTCATGAGTAGGAAAGTACCTTCACCTGCATTCTCAGCTTTTTTTATCCACTTCTGCTTACGCTCAGCCGTGTTACAAGTCGCATGTGTCAGGTGATTTCGGTCAGTCGCGGCCAGGCATTTTCCCGTGTCTCTTGATCGCAGCATCATCAGTGTCTGGTCATCTACGCGACGGGGTTGCCACACTCGGAAATGCTGGTCCCCATACTCGGGATGGCACTCGTGATAGAGGAAAAGGTCATCCCGGGCTCGGGAAACAAGACAGCCGTGACGGCTCTGTATAGTCATCCAGCCATTTGGAGCATGTAATGGATTATTGGGATGCCGCTGAATCACGTCCATGCTCCATAGCTGATCATCGTAGATGCATTCCCAGACCCCAATCTCCAATCTGCCTTTCATGAAGAGACACTTATGGTGCTGAACGTTAATAATCCTGGTGGTGGTGCCATCCGGCTGTCTCTGTATCTGCCATTGCTGCTCAAAGCTGCCGCTGTCACAGACTTCGTGGCTTAATATGGGTGATGCTTGGAGGCACTTCCCAGTGTCTTTGGCTTTGATCTGGACATGATCATACTCCGGGTTGACGATAGCGAAGCGTTGATCTGCGTATTCCGGGTGGCATTCGTGATTACCCAAGTAATTATCCCGTCTGCGAGAAACCAGACATCGCCCTCGGTACACATTTCTCAAAGTGAACCAGGTGTATTCTGCTGGGTAGTTCATCTTGAAGTATGCTGACACAGCGTATGAATGCTGAGGATTGCAGCTAGCAAAGTGAGTGCATGCCGTCGTGCAAGATACAAGGAATCCCAAACATTGGGGTGATTCGTCGCAAGCCTGTTTGCAACTGTCAATGCTGTAACCACTTTCCGAGCTGAAAATTGCGTCGCTATTAGCACAGGTTGTCAACGCGACAAGGCGATACAAGTTGGGGGTAGCGGGGCATGTTTCAACAAGGCCAACTGGGCCAACGCTTCGTTTCAGTTGTCGGAGTTCATCGTGAGGAGCTCTTGTCGTAGGCGGAAGTATCTCATTCCCGAAGAAACCGCACAGATGATCGGATAAGAAGTGGATATTTCCAGTATTTAGAAGTGTTTGTGCCTTTGTCAAGTCCGTCATAAAACGCCCATTATCTTGAAATGCGTTGTAAGCGATGTATATTCTAATATTGTGTAAGCCATGGTCATTGACGGTGTTAACCATGATAGAACTACAGGAAGTACATGGAACATACCAAGTAAAGAGATGGATTGTCTGAGGGTCTCTTCCATACAACTGACGAAACCTGTTCAGCATCCCGCCCTGGCCGGTTAGCCGATACATCAAGTTATCTTCGGCGTGCCCGTAGCGGTTGAATGTAGCCACTGCGTAATTGACTGTGTCTCGTGGGGTCATGTCTGGTTCTGGAGGATCAAAGGGGTTGTCATCTGTTCCCGCGAAATCAAGACCCATAACAGCAAACTGTTGGCGAGTCGGGTGACCATGCGAAACTGCCCACTCTCGGAAAATGGGTTCAAAGTCTTGGTATAACCTGTGCATGTAGTTCAGGTCGTCGTCGGTAAAGTCACCACCGGCTACACATTCAGGAGGGGGTACAGCCCCAGTTGTAGCCAGCAGTACGGCGACAAAGGCCAGAGTCACACCCTGGTATCCCATCATGATGGCTTCTATTCAACACGGCGCCTGAGTTGGTTCTATGAATGAATAACCGACAGTGAACTCTGTTTGCTACAGACTGAGGCAATACCAAGCGAACCAGTCCGCTTATAACAGCAGATCGCTGGAAAAACTGATTGCTTCAGTTATGGCGTGTGACAGGCCTGATATGAGATCCGCCTTGTTGGTGGATTGCAGACCTTATTAAGCCCGGTTCCCACGAGGCAACTTTTCCACGACACCCGCCTTCTGGACCATATCTGCTGAAAATGTGTCTGCTGAAAATTCTCCGTTCACACGGAGAGATTTGTCCAGGAGATTTTTTACGACCTTCAAATTGGCCATCTGTTCTTGAGGTAGGCCTACCTTCTGGAATATTCGCAGCGGTCTCAAAGCGAGGAAATCACGCAGTCCCTTGACACCAACCAGACCCGGGACCAGACCCGGCTGCGGCTCTTTGAAGATGTCGCCTGGATATAGAGCATGTCCTATTTCTGGAAGACGTCGCCTGGGTCGTAAAAGTGTCTTAAATCGTGTCTTGAGCGCCCGTTCACACGGGGAGATTTTGGGCAAACCCTGTCGCCTGCCTCGGGTGCGGTGGAAAAGTTGCCTCGTGGGAACCGGGCTTTAGACATCCGACATCTCACAACAGGACACAGGCACCGTAAATCAGCGGGGGGGTGGGGTGGGGAGGGGGGGTGGGGCGCCCGCACATGTTGCTTATAGCTTAGAGGTGCGGCTGTCCCTAGCTCCAGTGGACGTCTATCGCCCCATGTCTGCCCCCCCCCCCTCCGCTCGTTTAAGGCTTCTGTGCAGTGTGCACCATGATGCCAGAAGAGCTTTTCAATGGCAAGCCAAAGAAATATAGTACAGTGCGAAACTATAATACACAGTATCACATAGCTATGGTTCGCTACAATTATGTTAAACATTTTTTCATCTGAGCACGCATTATGACATGGCATTTATCCTTGTTCTCTTTTGCAGTGAACGAAACGGGTTCTGCTTACTGTTTGGACGCATGCAACGAAAGGAAGATATTAAACTTTTTTTGGTAAGGGTTTACTAGGCCTAATGACAGTGCCAGTAATAGTATCTTATACGTAGGATAACTCCGAAGGGTATCTCAAGGCTAGCTAGCTTTACCTTAGCATTGACAACAATACATTCACTTCGCGTGAGGAGGTTTTCATCATCCACATGCATGCCAAAGCGTGTAGCACAGTGGGGTGGGCCTCAAGTGAGGGGGATGGTGCCTCTCGAGTGGGCCTCAAGTGGGAAGGGTAGTGCCTCTCGAGTGGGCCTCAAGTGGACGCGTAGAACCTCTCGAGTGGGCCTCAAGTGGGGAGGGTAGTGCCTCTCGAGTGGGCCTCAAGTGGACGCGTGGAACCTCTCGAGTGAGCCTCAAGTGGACGCGTGGAACCTCTCGAGTGAGCCTCAAGTGGACGCGTGGAACCTCTCGAGTGGGCCTCATGTGAAGTGGCGGGAGGTCCTCAAGTGGGCCGGGAGGTCCTCGAGTGGGCCTCAAGTGAAGGGGTGGAGCTCCTAGAGTCGGTCTTAAGTGGGGGATGGAGCTCCTCGAGTGGGCCTCAAGTGGGGGCGGGGCCCCTCGAGTGGGTCTCAAGTGAAGAGATGGAGCTCCTAGAGTGGGTCTTAAGTGGGGGCGGGGCCCCTCGAGTGGGTCTCAAGTGAAGAGGTGGAGCTCCTGGAGTGGGTCTTAAGTGGGGGGTGGAGCTCCTCCAGTGGGCCTCAAGCGGAGGTGGGGAGGGGGGGGGGTCATCGAGTGGGCCTCAAGTACTCACAGCAGGACTGAGGATGGTCGGACAGCTTCTCACGGCGTGATTTCACCCCCGATAAGGTGTCCGACTGGCGTAATGTCTGTTGCTTTATTATTTTTAGTAGGGACGGAAACACATGTTGTGTTAATCCCGACATACAGGCCGGACACATTATCACGGCCGGACACATTGTCACGGTCGGACACATTATCGCGGCCGGACACAGTATCACGGCCGGACACATTATCACGGCCGGACACATTATCACGGCCGGACACATTATCACGGCCGGACACATTATCACGGCCGGACACATTATCACGGCCGGACACATTATCATGGCCGGACACATTATCACGGCCGGACACATTATCACGGCCGGACACATTGTCACGGCCGGACACATTATCACGGCCGGACACATTATCACGGCGGGACACAGTATCACGGCCGGACACATTATCACGGCCGGACACATTATCACGGCCGGACACATTGTCACGGTCGGAAACATTATCACGTCCGGACACATTATCACGGCCGGACACATTATCACGGCCGGACACATTATCACGGCCGGACACATTATCACGGCCGGACACATTATCCCGGCCGAACACATTAGCACGGCCGGACACATTATCACGGCCGGACACATTATCACGGCCGGACACATTATCGCGGCCGGACACATTATCACGGCCGGACACATTATGACGGCCGGACACATTATCACGGCCGGACACATTATCACGGCCGGACACAGTATCACGGCCGGACACATTATCACGGCCGGACACATTATCACGGCCGGACACATCATCACGGCCGGACACATTATGACGGCCGGACACATTATCCCGGCCGAACACATTAGCACGGCCGGACACATTATCACGGCCGGACACATTATCACGGCCGGACACATTATCCCGGCCGAACACATTAGCACGGCCGGACACATTATCACGGCCGGACACATTATCACGGCCGGACACATTATCGCGGCCGGACACATTATCACGGCCGGACACATTATTGCGGCCGGACACATTATCACGGCCGGACACATTATCACGGCCGGACACATTATCACGGCCGGACACAGTATCACGGCCGGACGCATTATCACGGCCGGACACATTATCACGGCCGGACACATTATCACGGCCGGACACATTATCACGGCCGGACACAGTATCACGGCCGGACACATTATCACGGCCGGACACATTATCACGGCCGGACACATTATCACGGCCGGACACATTATCACGGCCGGACACAGTATCACGGCCGGACACATTATCACGGCCGGACACATTATCACGGCCGGACACATTATCACGGCCGGACACATTATCACGACCGGATACATTATCACGGCCGGACACATTATTACGGCCGGACACATTATCACGGCCGGACGCATTATCACGGCCGGACACATTATCACGGCCGGACACATTATCACGCCGGACACATTATCACGGCCGGACGCATTATCACGGCCGGACACAGTATCACGGCCGGACACAGTATCACGGCCGGACACATTATCATGGCCGGACACATTATCACGGCCGGACACATTATTACGGCCGGACACATTGTCACGGCCGGACACATTATCACGGCCGGACACATTGTCATGTCACTAATCTATCATATCACGTGTCCGTGCCGGACAGGTTATCACGCCAGGACAGGTTATCATGTTACAGCGGCACCTCTGGCGGGCGAGACAATTCACCACGGCCCCCGTACCGCCTGCCATAGACAGCCTGTCATATACCGCCTACCACATATCATATGCCACATACCGCTTGCCATATACCGCGTGCCACATGCCGTCTGCCATATACCGCCTGCCACACACCGCCTGCCATATAACGCCTGTCACATACCGCCTGCCAAACAAGGCCTGCCACATACCGCCACACGCGGCCCTTAATGACCTAACCACGCCCAGTCCTTTATGACCTCACCACGCCAAGTCTTTAATGACCTCACCACGTCCAGTCCTTAATTACCTCACCACGCCAAGTCCTTAATGCCGTCACCACGCCAAGTCTTTAATGACCTCACCACGTCCAGTCCTTAATTACCTCACCACGCCAAGTCCTTAATGCCGTCACCACGCCAAGTCTTTAATAACCTCACCACGCCCAGTCTTTAATGACCTCACCACGCCCAGTCATTAATGCCGTCACCACGCCAAGTCTTTAATAACCTCACCAAGCCCCGTGGAACTTGTCCCCCAGTCCTTAATTACCTCACTACGCCCAGTCATTAATGACCTCACCACATCCAGTTCTTTATGACCTCACTACGCCCAGTCCTTAATGCCCTCACCAAGCCCAGTCCTTTACGACCTCACCACGCCCAGTCCTTAATGACCTCGCCACGCCCAGTCCTTAATTACCTCACCACGCCTAGTCTTTAATGACCTCACCACATCCAGTCCTTTATGACCTCACCACGTCCAGTCCTGTATGACCTCACCACGTCCAATCCTGTATGACCTCACTACGCCCAGTTCTTAATGCCCTCACCAAGCCCAGTCCTTTACGACCTCACCACGCCCAGTCCTTTACGACCTCACCACGCCCAGTCCTTAATTACCTCGCCACGCCCAGTCCTTAATAAACTTACCCGCCCAGTCCCTATTGACCTCATCGCACCCAGTCCTTAATTACCTCACCACGCCCAATTCTTTATGACCTCACTACGCTCAGTCATTTACGACCTCACCACGCTCAGTCCTTAATGACCATACCACGCCCAGTCCTTAATGCCCTCACCACGCCCAGTCCTTAATGACCTCACCACGCCCAGTCCCTAATAACCTTACCCGCCCAGTCCCTAGTGACCTCACCGCACCCAGTCTTTAATGACCTCACCACGTCCAGTTCTTTATGACCTCACCACGCCCAGTCCTTAATGCCCTCACCACGCCCAGTCATTAATGACCTCGCCACGCCAGTCCTTAATGACCTCGCCACGCCCAGTCCTTAATCATCTCACCACGCCCAGTCCCTAATGACCTCACCACGCCCAGTCCTTAATGACCTCACCACGCCCAGTCCTTAATGACCTCACCACGCCCAGTCCTTTATGACCTCACTACGCTCAGTCCTTTATGACCTCACCACGCCCAGTCCTTAATGACCTCACCACGCCAGTCCTTATTGACCTCGCCACGCCCAGTCCTTAATAACCTCACCACGCCCAGTCCTTAATGACCTCACCACGCCCAGTCCTTAATGACCTCACCACGCCCAGTCCTTAATCATCTCACCACGCCTAGTCCTTAATGACCTCACCACGCCCAGTCCTTCATGACCTCGCCACGCCCAGTTCTTTATAACCTTACCCGCCCAGTCCTTAATGCCCTCACCACGCCCAGTCCTTAATGACCTTACCACGCCCAGTCCTTAATGACCTTACTACGCCCAGTCCTTAATGACCTCACCACGCCCAGTCCTTAATGACCTCACCACGCCAGTCCTTTATGACCTCGCCACGCCCAGTTCTTAATAACCTTCCCCGCCCAATCCCTAGTGACCTCACCGCACCCAGTCTTTAATGACCTCACCACGTCCAGTTCTTTATGACCTTACCACGCCCAGTCCTTAATGACCTTACTACGCCCAGTCCTTAATGACCTCCCCACGCCCAGTCCTTAATGACCTCACCACGCCCAGTCCTTAATGACCTCACCACGCCAGTCCTTTATGATCTCGCCACGCCCAGTCCTTAATAACCTTCCCCGCCCAGTCCCTGGTGACCTCACCGCACCCAGTCTTTAATGACCTCACCACGTCCAATTCTTTATGACCTCACCACGCCCAGTCCTTAATGCCCTCACCACGCTCAGTCCTTAATGACCTCACCACGCCCAGTCCTTTATGACCTCACTACGCTCAGTCCTTAATGACCTCACCACGCCCAGTCCTTAATGACCTCGCCACGCCCAGTCCTTAATCATCTCACCACGCCCAGTCCCTAATGACCTCACCACGCCCAGTCCTTAATGACCTCACCACACCCAGTCCTTAATGACCTCACCACGCCCAGTCCTTTATGACCTCACTACGCTCAGTCCTTTATGACCTCACCACGCCCAGTCCTTAATGACCTCACCACGCCAGTCCTTATTGACCTCGCCACGCCCAGTCCTTAATAACCTCACCACGCCCAGTCCTTAATGACCTCACCACGCCCAGTCCTTAATGACCTCACCACGCCCAGTCCTTAATCATCTCACCACGCCCAGTCCCTAATGACCTCGCCACGCCCAGTCCTTAATGACCTCACCACGCCCAGTCCTTAATGACCTCACCACGCCCAGTCCTTAATGACCTCGCCACGCCCAGTCCTTCATAACCTTACCCGCCCAGTCCCTATTGACCTCACCGCACCCAGTCTTTAATGACCTCACCACGTCCAGTTCTTTATGACCTCACCACGCCCAGTCCTTAATGCCCTCACCACGCTCAGTCCTTAATGACCTCACCACGCCCAGTCCTTTATGACCTCACCACGCCCAGTCCTTAATGACCTCGCCACGCCCAGTCCTTAATAAACTCACCACGCCCAGTCCTTAATGCCCTCACCACGCTCAGTCCTTAATGACCTCACCACGCCCAGTCCTTAATGACCTCGCCACGCCCAGTCCTTAATAACCTTACCCGCCCAGTCCCTAGTGACCTCACCGCACCCAGTCCTTAATGACCTCACCACGTCCAGTTCTTTATGACCTCACCACGCCCAGTCCTTAATGCGCTCACCACGCTCAGTCCTTAATGACCTCACCACGCCCAGTCCTTTATGGCCTCACTACGCTCAGTCCTTTATGACCTCACCACGCCCAGTCCTTAATGACCTCACCACGCCCAGTCCTTAATGACCTCACCACGCCAGTCCTTAATGACCTCGCCACGCCCAGTTCTTTATAACCTTACCCGCCCAGTCCTTAATGCCCTCACCACGCCCAGTCCTTAATGACCTTACCACGCTCAGTCCTTAATGACCTTACTACGCCCAGTCCTTAATGACCTCACCGCACCCAGTCTTTAATGACCTCACCACGTCCAGTTCTTTATGACCTCACCACGCCCAGTCCTTAATGCCCTCACCACGCTCAGTCCTTAATGACCTCACCACGCCCAGTCCTTTATGACCTCACTACGCTCAGCCCTTTATGACCTCACCACGTCCAGTTCTTTATGACCTCACCACGCCCAGTCCTTAATGCCCTCACCACGCTCAGTCCTTAATGACCTGACCACGCCCAGTCCTTTATGACGTCACTACGCTCAGTCCTTTATGACCTCACCACGCCCAGTCCTTAATGACCTCGCCACGCCCAGTCCTTATTAAACTTACCCGCCCAGTCCCTAGTGACCTCACCGCACCCAGTCCTTTATGACCTCTCCCGCCCAGACCTTAATGACCTCACCACACCAGTCCATAAAGACCTCGGCACGCCCAGTCCTTAATGACCTCACCACGCTCAGTCCTTAATGACCTCACCACACCCAGTCCTTTATGACCTCACTACGCCCAGTCCTTAATTAAATCACCACACCCAGTCCTTAATGACCTTACTACGCCCAGTCCTTAATGACCTTACTACGCCCAGTCCTTAATAACCTCCCCACGCCCAGTCCTTAATGACCTCTCCACACCCAGTCCCTAATGACCTCACCACGCCCAGTCCATAATGACCTTACCACGCCCAGTTCTTAATGACCTCACCACGCCCAGTCCTTAATGACCTCAACACGCCCAGTCCTTTATGACCACACCACCCCCTGTCCTTAATGACTTCACGCCCAGTCCTAATGACCTCAGGACGACCTGTCCTTAATGACCTGACCACTCCCTGTCCTTAATGACCTCACCACGCGCAGTCCTTAACGACCTCTCCCGCTCAGCACTGTCCTTGGCGCCACGATACACATCCGATCTAGTGATTTGCCGCAATCTCTCCGTTAGTTTTTTACCTCACGTAAGTGAGTGTTATAGATTTTGTTACCTCACCAATGAGTTTTACAGTTTTCCGCTCAACATTAGTTACGGTCGATTTCCTCCTCCCAAGGTTCCTCGGATTCACGCGGCCGCCCAGTAAGCCCCGGTCCCTTTTTTTCGCGGAGTAGTTATTCAATCGCGACAGAAACACCGATCGCCCACAGATCAGGGCACATCAAGTATTCACGACCAGACAACAATGCAATATGCCTTGAATCCGCCCCCCCACCCCTCCCTGGGTCTCCGTCCGTTTATTTGATCGATAAACTCTCGCCTAGTGAGGATATGTACAGTGGCGGGCGATATCCAAGTTACTTGGTGAGCAGTGCACTCGTGTCGAGAGATTCCGGAGAACATTAGCCCGCAATGCTCTACTGTTTTCCATTTCTTGCAAACTTCTGTTAATGCTATCATATTCGGGAAACTGTAATGGCGAAATTATGACCCTCATCCCGGTCGTTCTTCCGTGTTAGGGTAAGCCATGTTTGCCGCATAGCTCACGTATTACTCACGCCAACCCTTTCCTACAGTAATCTATTCCGTGGGCTCTGACATGTATGATGTTACTCAGAGTAATACATGGGAATGTCGGGATAATGTGGAGCGATGTTCGGGTTAATGTCCGCGGTGCAAGACCGACAGAACAACATGTGTCAAACATAATGTACTTCATTAACGTACTTGAAAGCAGTCACGGCAAGTACCATTAACGAGTAGTCAGTGAGTTGTAATGAACCTGTGGGCGTCATGCAATAGGGCTATAAAGTCTCGTTCGATTAGACTTCCGGTTTACTCATTTTGGGGACAAACAAACGAAGCACGTGTTCGGAACGAGTTTAGAATTTCTGCGCACACTGGTATCCTGACTATCTGTGACATAGGGGTGACGTGTATGTTACGCAAAGAGAGAGACTGGGAACCAGACTACCTGCGCAAAAGCCAGGCGCCGAGGGGTGGGTCCAATGCGGAAGGCCGAGCGCTATGATTTAGAATATTTAAGAAATATAGCTTCACAAAACGGATAGATGACATATTTTTTATTCGTTTGCGCCATCACAATGACGAATATTTGTTACGACGTGACAATACGACTGAGAAAATAGCATTTTTTCGCATTTCCTACGAAAACGAGGCATTATGACGTCACACGGATTCTCCCCGGTGACAACGTTGGCGCAACGCTTCAAACAAAAAACTTACCAAAATGAAGAAACTAGGTCTTTTTGTGATCCAAAAGTGATACGAAAACATCCAACTGGTCTTATTTTATCTTTACCATGTGGTTTAATGACGCACGCGTGTGTTGTTACTCCAAGCACTGCACATTTTGACAGCGGAATGGTTAAGTCGATCCCTTGCTCTCGCCATTTTTGTTACCGCGGAGGCACGCGAAACTCTGTGACGTCACTCTCTGCTTGGTGAACTTGCGAAAGCCCGGGTGCAGGGCTAAATTTAGAACGTTATTTTTAGCTTTCGAGTGTTTTGAAGACGTATTTTTCCTTGTATATTCCCAAAGTTCTGCGCTTCATCGCCTCCAAAAATTTTAACGTATATCTCCCATAGCCATGTTTAGTGAAATGGTACTCATAATCTTTAAAATAAACTTGGAAAGAAATTGACTTATAGCTGCCTATACTTCAACATGGAGCACGTGTGTTTGTTTGTCCCCAAAACTGAAGTCTCGCGGCCCGATCGCGAGAACTGTATGGCCCTATAACGATCGTGATCAGGTGGCGACAAGATGTCAGGGTCGGGGGGGTGTCAGCTCCAGATGTGTCATGTCAGATGTGTCCGATATTTGTACCTCTAGAACAAAATGTACAGTGTATGTTTCGCATATACATAACAAATTATGCCCATTATTATACAAGCTAGATTTGACACTAAAACAGGTAACATGCCATTTTGCGACCCACAGTACGCTAGGTCTGATTTATTCAAAACTAAGTCTACATTAACAGTGTTCAATCTTGTAATTAAAGGCACAATGAGAGCGTTGATACTACTTGATAGATCTGGAAAGATCTACTTTGGAAATAAATTCTCAAATATTGTGCTTACTGGCCTGTGGCGCAAGCCTAAATTTTACAAGTAATTGTTACGACATCATAGAACAATAGTAGGTCATATTTGCTCTTATCAATATTTTTATTTGTGTTCTCATTTGGTCTAAAGGTAAAGGAATGAGTTTGCAGATACGTCCTGCCTTCGATATTTACCCTACAACATTTTACATATAGGTTATTGTGTCCGATAACTAAGGCAAGATGCTGCACACATTGAGCTACATAATGAAACCGAACATTTTGTTCTATCCATTTCGGACAGATCTGGCATTACGACAAACATGGAGCGCACAGGTGTTCGTATAATAAGTGAGTTGCGAGATGTGGTGCGTCCGTTCGAGCAATCCCTGGAACCTGCCACCTCGTCCCCATACACCTCCCGCCAATAAGCAGTTTATATGTGATGCCCCCGAGTGTAGAACCTTTGGTCAAACCACCGACATACGAGAAATGAACTGACATGTTAGTGTTTTAAGCAGCGTTTGCCCACACAAGGGCAAAACTGGCCCAAGAAACCTTCCGGGACGATGGAGGATGAATTGATGAAACCCCAGAGAAGGCATCCGGGCCGAGATTCGAACCTTTTGATCTGCAGTCTAGTGCGCTAACCACTACACCAGAGAGGCCCCCAGGACCTATTGATCTGCGGTCTAGTGCGCTATCCACTACACTAGAGAGGCCCCCAGGACCCATTGATCTGCGGTCTAGTGCGCTAACCACTACACCAGAGAGGCCTCCAGTACCTATTGATCTGAGGTCTAGTGCGCTAACCACTGCATCAGGGATGCCCCCAGGACCTATTGATCTGCGGTCTAGTGCGCTAACCACTACACCAGGGAGGCCCCCAGGACCTATTAATCTGCGGTCTAGTGCGCCAACCACTACACCAGGCAGGCCCCAGGACCTATTGATCTGAGGTCTAGTGCGCTAACCACTACACCAGAGAGGCCTCCAGTACCTATTGATCTGAGGTCTAGTGCGCTAACCACTGCACCAGGGAGGCCCTCAGGACCTATTGATCTGCGGTCTAGTGCGCTAACCACTACACCAGGGAGGCCCCCAGGACCTATTGATCTGCGGTCTAGTGCGCCAACCACTACACCAGGGAGGCCACCAGGACCTATTGATCTACGGTCTAGTGCGCAAAACACTACACCAGGGAGGCCCCCAGGACCTATTGATCTACGGTCTAGTGCGCCAACCACTACTGACACCAGAGTGGCCCCCAGGAAACTTATTTCCGTTAAGTGGTTAATTCTATTAGAAATTATCTAATTACCGAATAATTCCTCACATCCCACCCAACCCGATACTGACAAGTCATAACATAACCACGAGAGATTTATTGATACATTCCCTGGTGTTCTTTCCTTTGCAGTTTCCGGCTCAATTTGTCCCTGTTTTGTAGTGAGACTTCGGGAACAAACAAAAGAGACAAAACAAAATATAAAATATTATTTTGTTTTTATTATAAATATAACAGCAAACTGTTCAGCCCAGCTGATGAGCATCCCGACAGGTTAATACCGAAGAACCCCCCACCCTCCCAAAGCGTGCGTTCAGAAATGTTATTCCAAAGTGAACATGATTATCAAAAGCCAAAGCGTTACAGCCAGACACGGCGCGGTCAGCTGGTGACAAATCCAGATTGGGGGCTGGATCAATACGAAGGTGATATCAAGATGACATCGGATAAACATGCCACGTTATGATCCAGAAGGGACTGTTGAATCAGGACCGATCCGGAATCAACATCCGACATACGGGCCATACGGCGGTGTAGCGGTGGGCTACTCACACCCGAAGACATTTCTCCACAGATCTCGCGATACGTGGTTTCCATGGTGACCCCGCCTTGTGGCGACTCCCCTGGTGTTTACTGCAATGATACCTTAACGATAAGCCGCTAGCAGTTAGCGAGACAAACACTGTTCTTCGAGCAATGACTGGTTTGTCATCCATTACATCGATTACACTGTGTAATTTTCTTTGTGTAAGTTTCTTAAGAAACCCTACGGCAACGATATGTACGAAACTAAACAATCGACAAAGTACCAAAGCCAAGTGAACAGGGTACGTTGGGTGGATTGGAATTTAATAGCAAAAATATCAATCACCTAGTAGCGACTTTGAAGGAATACGAGTAATGTACCAGGTTGCCTGATTGACGTTCAGCCTCACGAAGTCCGAGGCCCCGAAGTAGGAACCCTAACACTATCTAACTATCGTTGAAATGAGATTTTCCAGCTGCGTGCCTGTCCTAGTTTATTTAGAACACGCCACATTGTGGTCACGCTGTCGTCTAGACTCTATTATCGCCCATTAATTCGCCACGTGGCATCGCTTTTCGTTACCCAGTTTGAATATTGTTTGGTTACGAGCATTGAACCGAGAGACAAGTTCATTGCCTTCAGTTTATTTATTACTAATCAATACCCTCAATGCCGGTCTAAATCATATTACTGGGACGACAGAGAATATGTAATAATTTCTACATAAACCTTAACTACCCTTACGGCGGGACACATTATTTTAACCCGTAAAATGGTCATGTTCGCTAACGTAGCTAATCGCTTTCTAACATTTAAATGCTTCTCCATGAAGGCACTAAAGTTCACTCGGGACTCTATGTACAAAACGTCGTTAGGCAAGACCTCTATATACAGGAAGTCATTAGTTAAAACCACTAACTATTATTTACAACAACGAATTCTTACGCCATGCAATAATAATAACAATAATATCACAGTGGATACCAACATATGTATACTTGACCCCAGCGATGACCTCCCAGCATGTTCACCCGTGTGTACACCAACAGCTGTACACCAACAGCTGTACAGCTGTACACCCGCCTGTACACCCGCCCGTACACCAACAGCCGTCACCAGTTAGGTATATATTATGGCTGTATGTCTAACTAGAACAAAGATAATATAATAATAATAATGTTCACATTATCGTTCCTATAAACTCAACGATCACAAAGAGCTGTTTACACAATCCGAGAGGGGGATACAGCTTAGGATACCGCCCACCCCCCGCCCCCCCCCCACCCCCCTCATCTGAATAGAGCAGACTCACCAGCTTTTTGACAATGATAGAGTATATGCCTGGGGTGTGTGGATGGGGGGGGGGCGGTTGCATTTACATCTGCGAACCACACGGGCACCCCTAACCATACGCTAATGTTGGATCCGCGTCCAAACAGTTTTCTATACTCGTGGAAATAACATTCCCTCTGTGGTCAGTCGGCGACAATTGTCACAGCATAATAATGATAATAAAAAGCAATCGTTACCCTAACTCATCGACCACGTGGTCACTCAGCCATGCCAACCTGACGGTCCCACTAAATGGCGCCGCCAGGTAAAGATGGTTACCAGGCAACCCGCGAAACACCGTAAGCATCCGCAGTCACCATGACAACCAGGGGTAAAACAAGATCGGACATCAGGAACACAACACATTGGTCAAGTTTAACCAAGGATTAAAATACCCCTGAACCCCATCCAGTATATTATATTAAAAGTCAGTGCGATAAAACAGTCCTTCAGCTGACAGCGGTCCTTCCCGCTATTACCTCAATACATGTCTTACAGATAGTCATTTTCACTTAGACCACGACAGAAGCACTATTTAACATGAACAAATAAACCATATGAAACGATAAATCTCTCATTGGAGTAATAACAGCCCTGGCCTCAGGATGAGTAGTCACTGCAAAGTGCTTTCTCCGGTACAATCTGCTTTGGGCGCAAAACTTAAGTTACAACAAAGGAATGTGACTGACTGATGGTCTCCGCAAACTTGGCTCCCGTGCCAACCATGCGAAACTAGCATTAATATAACTCATAAACATTGCTTTAGTTAACACAAAGTGCCAGAATGCGACATGACGTGAAGAACACAACCACTACATCCTACAAATAAGTACAGACAAGGTTTACAGACTTCTAGTGAAAACTACGGAATTCACGTTTTAGTTCTTGCTTTGTATGGCTCTGGCATTTCTGAATTGCGTAAAGTTAAGGCGCTTACATCCAGTGACAACAACCCGTTGCCTTCATGGCGGGGGTTGGGGGGAAGCAGGGGGAATGGGGGGTGGGGGGGGGCGTCTACGTTACGGGCAATGATGAATAATAGCGATCATAATGCACCCCTCGGAAGCCAGGCGCCATTGTGTCTAGTGGGCTGGATGATGTGTCTGGTTGGTTGGAGTTTGTGTCTGGTGGGCTAGAGGTTGTCTAGCGGGCTGGATGTTGTGTCTGGTTGGCTGGAGGTTGTGTCTATCTGGCTGGAGGTTGTGTCTGAAAAGTGTCTAGCGGTGTAAAGGTTGTCACGCGGGCTGCATGGAGTGTCTGACAGTCTGGAGCGTGTGTCTAGCGGGCTGGAGGTTGTGTCTGGCTGCTTGGATGGTATATCTAGCGGGCTGGAGGGTGTGTCTAGTTTGCTGGAGGTTGTCTAGCTGTCTGGAGGATTGTCTAGCTGGCTGAACGTTGTGTCTGGTTGGCTGGATGTTGTGTCTGGCTGTCTGGAGGTTGTGTCTGGCGGGCTGAATGTTGTGTCTGGCTGTCTGGAGATGGTGTCTAGCGGTTGTATCTGGTTCACTCCGGGTCGTAGGCGAGAACGGACGACATCCATCGCTCTGTGGTCTTCACATCCTGGTTCTTCCGCCGACTGTAGTCCTCGATCTGCGCCACAAGACGGTGATACAAGTATTACATAACCCATATAGAAACATCTCAATTCATTCAAAGAACACAAAACTCATACAGAAAGTATACATTATTCTGAGAACACATAACGCATACAGAAAACACAAATGATTCAGTGACCACATGACGTAGTCGGATAACACGCATTCAGAGACACATAACTCGTACTCTACGTCGCGAAACTATCTCTGCTTCCTGCACCATCTCTCCTGACCCTACCCCCGCCCCCCCCTCCCAACTCTGAGAAGACTCTCCCCTCTCACCACCGTTGAGAAAGCCCCTCCCCGCCCTGTCCCACTGAGAGTGCCCCCCTCCTCCCCTTCCTGCCAAGCTGAGAAAACTCCCCCACTCCCCACCCTGACCCACTGAGAATACTCCCCTCCCCCCTCCTAGCCCCACTGAGAATAGCCTCTCCCCCACCACTCCCCTCCTTGCCCCACTGAGAATAGCCTCTCCCCCACCACTCCCCTCCCTGCCCCACTGAGAACAGTCTCTCCCCCACCCCTCCCCTTCTTGCCCCACTGACAATAGTCTCTCCCCCACCCCTCCCCTTCTTGCCCCACTGACAATAGTCTCTCCCCCACCCCTCCCCTTATTGCCCCACTGGCTGGCCCCGGCTGAGAATACTCTCTCTCCCTACTCCCCTCTCTGAACCCCTGACAATACTCCTCCCCTCTCCCCTCCCTGGCCCACTGAGAATGCCCTCACCCTCTCCCCTTCCTGCCCCAGTGAGAAGACCACGCCCACCCCTCCCCTCCCTGACCCACTGAGAATGCCCTCACCGTCTCCCCTTCCTGCCCCACTGAGAAGACCCCCCCACCCCACCCCTCCCCTCCCTGCCCCACTGAGAATGCCCTCACCCTCTCCCCTTCCTGCGCCACTGAGAAGACCCCCCCCACCCCTCCCCTCCCTGCCCCACTGAGAATACTCCCTGCCCCGGCCACTGAGAAGACTCCTCCCGTCTCCCTCCCTGCCCCACTGAAATGACCCCCCCCCCTCTCCTCCCTGCCCCACTGACCTGGTCACGGCTCAGCTTGCCGGTGGAGAAGTAGAAGGCCTTGGGGTGGCTGAAGTAGAGGCCGGAGACGGAGGCGGCGGGCAGCATGGCCAGCGACTCGGTCAGCGTCACGCCCAGCTCCTCGGCCGCCAGGAGGCGCCACATTGTCGCCTTCTCCGTGTGGTCCGGCTGGCTGGGGTAGCCAGGGGCGGGGCGGATACCCTGGGGGTATAGACACGGGGGTCAGTGGGAGTGGCTGTCAGAGGTAGCCGGGGGCGGGGCGGATACCCTGGGGGTACAGACTCGGGGGTCAGTGGGGGTGGCTGGCAGGGGTAGCCGGGGGCGGGGCGGATACCCTGGGGGTACAGACACGGGGGTCAGTGGGGGTGGCTGGCAGGGGTAGCCGGGGGCGGGGCGGATACAATGGGGGTACAGACTCGGGGGTCAGCGAGGGGGGCTGGCTGGGGTAGCCGGGGGCGGGGCGGATACCCTGGGGGTATAGACTCGGGGGTCAGCGAGGGGGGCTGGCTGGGGTAGCCGGGGGCGGGGCGGATACAATGGGGGTACAGACTCGGGGGTCAGTGGGGGTGGCTGGCTGGGGTAGCCGGGGGCGGGGCGGATACAATGGGGGTACAGACACGGGGGTCAGTGGGGTGGCTGGCTGGGGTAGCCGTGGGCGGGGCGGATACAATGGGGGTGCAGACACGGGGGTCAGTGGGGGTAGCTGGCTGAAGTAGCCGGGGGCGGGGCGGATACCCCGGGGGTACAGCCGCGGGGGTCAGTTAGGGTGGCTGGCTGGGGTAGCCGGATATCCTGGGGGTACAGCCGCGGGGGTCAGTTAGGGTGGCTGGCTGGGGTGGCGGGGCAAATACGCTGGTTGTTGTGTTGTAAAATATTATAATATACATGCGCGGTGAGTAGGGGTGGCGATGTGAAAATAACACGTGTAACCAGTCATAATCATATGAACCGATAGAGAGGGCTACAGGAGCCACGTCACGGTGGTATGACCTTACTCTTTGCGAAAAGAAAGTGGCAGGGCTCACTGTTCAAAGCCGAGCGCGCTAACCACTAGACCATTCGGGTGGCATACTTAAGTGTAGATTGAGTTGACAAAAACGGAATTATTAATCTGCTTATGAATACATTAGAAATAAATAGACGTTTAGCGTCAATTTAATAGGTGAAAGATGTGCAATTATATCATCGTTAAGAGAGAGAACCAATGGTTTTCATGGGTTTTCGTTATTGTATAATGACCTGGTACTTGATCTTGTGTAAGTCAGTGGCACCAAGCTGCTCGTCTAGGTCATACGCCCAGAACTCTTTGCGAACTCTTTCATGGAGTTCTTCAGCGAAAGCCTGTGAACATAATGCAATAACATTATAATTATATCACTATAATGATATAATAATGATACAAGAATATTATAATTATATCACAAAGATATCGTAATATTATAAAGATATTATAATAACGAGAGCCCACTGAGCTAACGATAGCCCACTAAGCTAAAGATATCCCATTGAGCTAACGATAGCCCACTAAGCTAAAGATATTCCATTGAGCTAACGATAGCCCACTAAGCTAAAGATATCCCATTCAGCTAACGATAGCCCACTAAGCTAAAGATATCCCATTGAGCTAACGATAGCCCACTGAGCTAACGATATCCTATTGAGCTAACGATAGCCCACTGAGCTAACGATATCCTATTGAGCTAACGATAGCCCACTGATCTAACGATATCCTATTGCGCTAACGATAGCCCACTGAGCTAACGATATCCTATTGAGCTAACGATATCCCATTGAGCTAACGATAGCCCACTGAGCTAACGATATCCAATTGAGCAAACGATAGCCCACTGAGCTAACGATATCCTATTGAGCTAACGATAGCCCACTGAGCTAACCTTCTGAACTTACGAAACTCTTCGCGCCAAATGTGTGCAGTCCCGCCCGATTAAATGTTTAATTTATTTTAAATAGTAATTTTAATGTGCTCCAGTTACCGACCTCTGCCAATCTGTCAGCCAGAGCCTTGACCATGATAACGCTGTAGTCATCAAGCTCCTTCTCAAACCTGTAACAGACACAGTTGTAACCATGGTAACGCTGTAGTCATCAAACCTGCAACAGACACACCAGTGGTAACCATGGTAACGACTACATTACATGAGAACCAAAGAATTTCTAAAGAAAAGAAAAAAAACGTAGACCCAAAAAACCTATGAGAGCGATCGCTGCCCGTATTTATTGCACCACGTTGATACAACTAAAGGTCCCTCACTTGTCACAGAGTTGCTCGGCGCCCAGACAGCTGACGGCGAACAGGCCCAGATGATCCTGACGACCTGACTCCCGGGGCGCTATGAAGTCCGACAGACAGCTGTAGGGATCGGCCGACTTGGACTCCTTCTCAGCCTGGGCAAAACACAGAGATAACATAGATATGACATAGATATAACACAGAGATAACATAGATAGGACATAGATATAACACAGAGATAACATAGATAGGACATAGATATAACATAGATATAACACAGAGATAACATAGATAGGACATAGATATAACATGATTTTCTTCCATATAAATTAACTTAATTCTGGCATACTCCAAAGCCCAATTGGTTGTCTCGTATGCCAGAGCGTTCCTCAATCAAATAGTATTTATACAGTTACATTATTTATCGATATACCTATGTATCGTTATATGCATATATATATAGAGAGAGAGATATATAAATATAGAAGTAGAGCCAGTTAAATGTCAAAATAAATAAATGAAAGGCCACTGTTTTACGCCACTTTTGTACGCATCAAGACTAAATTGGGCCAAAATGTACATGTACATGGGAAAGTTAGTTAAATGTTTTAAGAAATATTGCTGAGCGTACGGACCTGTTGCCTGAGGCCGTGCAGGGTGGCCAGGGGGCCCCCCTCAGGGGTCTCCAGCTGGATGTCGTCCCCCAGGGAGTGGGCGGGGTAGAAGGCCAGGGTGCCCACACAGCGCACCTCCCGACGGTTCACCATGTTCTTCAGCATACACTGGGCGTCGTCATACACCTTGCGCGCCTCTTCGCCTGATGGGGGGGGGGGGTCATACATTATCTCACACCCATACACATGTACATTATAGCTGTCTTGCAGCTCATACCGCTATCAATGGTAATGTCCCGTCTCTGTCCATTATCTCATACCGATATCCATGGATTCATATCTCTAGGCATATCTGATATAGCCTATCCAATATCGTATATGGCTATCCATTATCTGACATCGTTACCCATTATGTCTTATCGTGGTAGATTATATCATACCCCTCTCCATTATCTCCTACCCCTCTCCATTATCTCCTACCCCTCTCCATTATCTCCTACCCCTCTCCATTATCTCCTACCCCTCTCCATTATCTCCTACCCCTCTCCATTATCTCCTACCCCTCTACATTATCTCCTACCCCTCTCTATAATCTCATACCCCTCTCCATTATCTCACACCCTCTCCATTAACTCTTACCCTCTCCATTATCTCACACCCTCTCCATTATCTCATACCCTCAGGCCACTCACCGACTTGCTGGTCCTTGAAGATCTTGGGGAAGCCGCGGTTGGGGTATTTTCCCCTCAGCTGCCAGACGTCGAAGAACGGTTTCCAGTCGATGTACGGGATGATTCGGGCCAGGTCGTAGTCCTCAAAGCTCTTCACGCCCAGGAAGGAGGGGGGTCCTGGCAGATGTGTTTTAATAATTTTAAGCGTTTCCAGAACCAAATCATAAACTACACATACACATCTCCACGAAGCGACTTAGCTGCGACCTCAGTGTAGCTGGGAATTCGATCGTAAGGTCATATTGACAGTGACAATGGTCATAAGAAACGTGTTATGCGATCCAGACAGATCGATCGCTTCAGCTGATTCTGTCAATCACCCCTCCCCCTAATTAGTTCTCATTCTCACCGACAGGTGGGTCCTCTTTCCAATCAATCCGGAACTTCTTTTCTCTCGCCTTTTCCAAGGTGACGTACTTTCTATCCTGAAGGGCAAAAGACGAGCGTCTCATGACATCGGCAAACAGACTAGAAATGACTCCACTTGGTAATACCACCAGACAGAGGGGTCAACCCAGCATGCAAGGATATTTACATAGGCAGGGAGGGACAGGGGGAGTTTGGTGGTATATTCAGGACGCGTTAACCATTTTGGTCATGTCGCGTCAATGGAAAAAGGGAGGAAAGGGCAGAGCCATGTCCCCGGGGTAACCCCCTACTCTTTGCGAAGAAGGACATGGGATCACACAGAGAGCGGGGCTCAAACCACCGATCCACGTGCCGTTAGGCTCTCAGGTGGCCAGAGCACTCAGAGCGAGCGCTCTAACCCACTGAGCTATCAGAGTGGCCCTGGGAGAGGGGGAGAAAGAGGGGGGAATGTTGAGATTTCGGTTTTCGGTTGCCTAGCGGGGGCCGGCCCGCCTCCACTCTCCCTTCCTTCTCCCATTGACGCGATATGACCAAAACTGGTCAAAACATTCTGAGTATATAACCTATCGGTTGCCTAGCGACAGACAGCGTCTCTGACCTTGAGGGAGTCGTAGTGGTCCTCCCGCACGTCCTCGTATTCCTCCGCGATGTCCTCCACGTAGTCCTGCTTCTGCTTCTCGTCCAGCAGAGCGCCACACTGCGGAGATTACGGACAACACCACTAATGAACATCACAGACCCGCAACGGCCTTCAATATCGATTATAGTGAGGACATTAATTATTGTATTATTATAAATATTGCTTCTGTAGTAACGGAAGCGATGGTCCAGAACTGTGTTTGGTGGTGTGCGACACTTTGCGCGATGGTTTAGTTGTGTGCGACCCTTACCACGACGACGCTCTTGGAGGCGTCGAGGACGTGAATAACGGGGCAGAGGTAGCGGGGTGCGATCTTCACGGCCGTGTGCGCCCTGCAGTGACACACAGACAGATACAGGACATAAACCAAGACAGACAGATACAGGACATAAACCAAGACAGACAGATACAGGACATAAACCAAGACAGACACACAGACAGACACCAAGACAAACACACTGTGCATTACATACAAGGCACGTTTAAGATTTTCAGCCGGGACAAAAAATCTCGCATAGTAAGCTTAATAATGCAAAATGAGAGCGATTAATTATTATAATATTACTATGTGGATAAAACTAAATATTGCTCAATTCCCAACGGTTTTTAAGATTTTGTTATGATCCAAAAGACTTATGGACGAATCGTTACATATCTAAACACGGTCAAATATGTCACCTATATCTGTGTAACATCGGTGACCTCTACGTGATAAATCTCGCCATCGCAAGCATGGATGCCTTAGCGACAGAGTGGTCACCATAGCAACGTACTTTGAAGTTGTGGCTCCGCCAATCAGAAGAGGGACTTTCATGCCGACGCGCTGCATCTCCTTGGCAACGTGAATCATCTCGTCCAATGATGGCGTGATAAGCCCCGACAGACCAATGATGTCTGGCAGACAGATGACACATTATACATATGGCCCAGATCAGATAACTTTAGTCAATTCCCTCGCGTATAATTACGTAAAAAGTATTTTGCAACGACTCGACCTTAATCTGACTACACAGTGAATATATACCTATCTCTATAATAAACACGAACCACTGAAAACGGATATTTGAAATGGACGATCGCGCAGAAAATCTTTGAAATATATTAAATATAAAGATAGTAAGACTACATAATTTATTATGTTAACATATATAATCTCTATATAATCTCTACAATTTCTACTTATACATGCAGAAAGAGCGACACTGTATCCATGTCGAATAAAACACAGATCCGGATAGAGGGATGCACTGACCCGCCTTCTCCCGGACAGCAGCCTCCAGAATCTTCTCGCACGCGGTCATCACTCCAAGGTCAACCACCCTGCAGCGAGCACGTACACCATAAACACGTGGGTCACATCAACAACGGTCTGTATAGACCCCCCAACCCCACCAGGTGACAACCATGTACACCAATAAATTTAGATCAAGGTTTGGCAGGGTGTTATTTTAACGATACGGGCATCACCAGGAGACAACCATGTACACCAATGAAACTTGATCAAGGTTTCAGTGTTAGTTTAACGATACAGACCCCATCAGGAGAAAACCATGTACACCAATAAGACTTGATCAAGACTTGACAGCATTATTTTAACGACACGGACCCAACCAGGAGGCAACCATGTACACCAATAAAACTTGGATAAGGGCTTGGCACAGCGTTAGTTTAACAACCATGTACACCAATAAAACTGGATCAATGTTGGCAGTGTTGTGTTTAAGCGATATTGACCCCTTTAGGGGACGACCATGTACACCAATAAAACTTGATCAAGGCTTGGTAGATTGTTATTTTAACGATACGGATTCCACTAGGAGATAACCATGTATACCAATAAAACTTGATCAAGGTTTGGTAGAGCGTTATTTTAACGATACGGACCCCACCAGGAGAAAACCATGTATACCAATAAAACTTGATCAAGGATGGGCAGAGTGTTATTTTAACGATACGGACCCCACCAAGAGACGACCATGTACACCAATAAAACTTGATCAAGACTTGGCAGAGATCCCACCCGGAGACTATCATGTACACCAATAAAATGCGTACGCCCCCCACCCCCTCCCACAGAGGGAGAGGGATCTGCAACCCCCTCCCACAGAGCGAGGACCTGCACCCACTTGTAGTTGTTGCAGCCCAGGACGACAGCGACGATGTTCTTGCCGATGTCGTGCACGTCACCCTTCACGGTCGCCAAGACGATGATCCCGGCGTACGCACTCGACTGTATCCACGACAACGACAACAACGTCAACGATTTATTACGAGCAGCGACTTCCCAGTATGTAGAACACGGCTATAAATACCACATCTGCAAATTCATTTCTTAATCCTTTATCTTATTCACGAGCTGTGGCGTCCCAGTGCACAGAATGTTATATATGTTTATGTTTACTTGAGGCGCATATGTTAAGCTGTGGCGTCCCAGTGCACAGAATGTTATATATGTTTATGTTTACTTGAGGCGCATATGTTAAGCTGTGGCGTCCCAGTGCACAGAATGTTATATATGTTTATGTTTACTTGAGGCGCATATGTTTAGACAATAAACATTATTATTAATGCGGCACATTCAAGTTTTCAAACTCACTTAATCTTTTAATCATATTTAACACTTTACTCTAAATCGTTATTGAGAAAAAAAAAAAACTGTGAAAATTGCAGCAGTAAGATTGGAAGATCTTCCGTGATGTTAATGGCTGGATGGCTGGACCTCCATTTAGGCCACCTTTGTGGACACACGCGTTACATCAGGCACTAACCAGATCCTGAATGCCGGTCTCCAGCATCTTGTTCTGACGTTCCGTCTCCATGAAGGGGATCAGGTAGCCCACCGCCTTCTTCATCACCCGGGCAGACTTGATGACCTGGGGCAGGAACATCTTGCCGGCGCCGAACAGGTCGCCCACCACACTCATACCCTGCGAGACAGAGAGAGGGGGGGGGGGGGTCAGGTTACCTCCTCATGCGAATTACAAGGTCGCCCACCACACTCATACCCTGCGAGACGGGGGGGGGGCGGGTCAGGTTACCTCCTCATGTGAATTACAATAGACCGGCCCCCATAAGGAAGCGGTGGCGAGGAACTTTCTCAGATGGTTTGACGAAGCGCTTAGACGTATGGCACGTGATGATAGAGGGATGGAACAGCGATATTGAAATTGCTCCAAGTACGGAAAGTTAACGTACACTGCTAAATTATAACCTGAATGTACGTGTAATGTCAAAGAAAGTCAGCGGTAAGATAAGAATTACAGAGGGGGCGGGGGTAGTTGTGGGGAGTGGACTGACCTTCATGAGGGGTCCCTCAATGACGTGCAGGGGGCGGGGGTACTTCTCGGCACAGGACCTTGCCTCTTCTGTGTCCTCCACCACAAACTTGTCGATTCCCTGAGAGCAAAAACAGATTGGTTCACTGGTTGTATATTCAGATTCTGGTCATATCGCATCAATGGCATGTCCTGGGGGGTAATCCCCTACTCTTTGCGAAGGACATGAAATATTTCTGCTGCGACCACAGAGACATGACCTAAGCGGGGCTCGAACCACCGATCGAATTCTGACGTCATACCCGTTTCTTTATGTCTGATGCCTCCGTCGTTTACGACACATGTAGTCATGACAATGAGTGTATGCCACACGCAGCCATGGCAACCAATGTATGGCACGTAGTCAATGCAACCACTGTAAGACACACGGTAGTCATGGCAACCAAATTATAACACACGTAGTCATGGCAACCAATGTATGACACACGTAGTCATGGCAACCAATGTATGACACACGTAGTCATTGGGGAGCAACGTCAGTCACTTTGGTTACTTACTCGGATGACGTCACAAGGACGAAACAATACTGACAAACACAGACACAAAGCTCTCTCAGCGTCTCTGACCTTGACGAGTGCGTATTCCAGTCGCTCCTCCACGGACATGTTCCTCCACTCGTCTTTCTCCTTGGCAGTCTTCTTATCGCCTCCCGACATGGCCTACAGACAGCAAGGCACACATTCAGTCAGTAACTTAGTGCTTTCATCAGCTAGCTGGAGTTAGCGTTGTCAGTACGCCCGCCTCAATGAATTAGCCGGAACAATTTAGATAAGGTATAAAATATTTATCCACTTCTCTATAGTTTCTTATATTTATATATATTTCGTGTTACCAATTCAGTGTTATTATTAATCATTATGACCATTAGTAAGTTTTTTTTCGTGTTACCAATTCTTTGTTATTGTTGTCATTATTAATATTATAACTGCTGTAATCTAGAACCGCATGCCCATACGCTGGATATACACACAGCGAGTTTACAGGGCAGGTCAACCTATAACAGGCCGCTATTGTATAATAGGCCCAAGACTTTCGGATGGCGGACAAGAAGCGGACGGTTGCTACAGATGATGGTGATGATGCTTAACTCATCCCCATAGGGCGACGGGTCACGGTACAAGCCGCCAGAAGACATAACGCTAATCTCCCTAGGTAACAGCATTACCAAGTCACTACAGTAGAATCGGTTGTATATTCAGGACGCTTTAACCAATCTGGTCATATCGCGTCAATGGGATGAGGAAGGAAGAGCGGAGCCATGTCCCCGGGGGTAACCCTCTACTCTTTGCGAAGAAGGACATGGGATCTTTATCCAGCGACCACACAGAAAAGACCACAGCGGGGCTCCAACCACTTGCCATTAAGCTCTCACGCGGCCAGAGCACTCAATGCGAGCGCTCTAACCCACTGAGCTATCGGGGCGGCCCCTCCACAACAGTAGGAGTGCTGTGTGATAGACTCACCTGGGCGTATGCCAGTAGCTTCTCTGTGCCTTCCGGGTCACGGTTCCACAGCAGGTCCTCGCAGAGCTTGAGAAGCTCTGGCTCTATGTCGTCATAGACCGGCAGGCTGCCCGCGTTCACAATGCCCATGTCCATGCCGGCCTGGTGGAAAAACACAGCAACAGCTCAAGCAAATGTCGCATAAAATAAATTATTATTGAAATCTGTATTCGTACTAGCATAAACGCATGTACACACAAAAAGTGACATAGCACAATGACAAAAGTCTCGCTCGTATAAAATAGTTTGGGCAAAAGCCCCATAAGACATATCGTCTTGGTTAAGAGTGGTTCTAAAACGCGTATCACATGTTCTCTTATAAATAAATGTTCGGTTATGGATGGAAATGCCTTGTGGCTAGTTTACTTAGCATACGATGAAAAACGGATTAACTGTGCGTCAGAGATCAGGATTTAACTATCATTTTCCATGGCTTATGTTGATGGCGTGGTACAGGAAGACGCTGTGCCTGGCTTACCTTGATGGCATGGTACAGGAAGACGCTGTGCCTGGCTTACCTTGGTGGCATGGTACAGGAAGACGCTGTGCATGGCTTACCTTGATGGCGTGGTACAGGAAGACACTGTGCATGGCTTACCTTGATGGCGTGGTACAGGAAGACGCTGTGCATGGCTTACCTTGATGGCGTGGTACAGGAAGACGCTGTGCATGGCTTACCTTGATGGCGTGGTACAGGAAGACGCTGTGCATGGCTTACCTTGATGGCGTGGTACAGGAAGACGCTGTGCATGGCTTACCTTGATGGCATGGTACAGAAAGACGCTGTGTATGGCTTACCTTGATGGCGTGGAATGGAATGTTGGTGTTTTAGGCCACTTTTGTGCACATACAGGCTAAATTGGGCCAAGGAACCTCCCGAGACGATGAAGGATGAAGGAATGAAACATGCCCCAGATTAGGTGCCCGAGCCCGGATTCGAACCCAGGACCTATTGATCTGCGGTCTAGTGCGCTAACCACTACACCAGGGAGGCCCCCTGATGGCGTGGTACAGGAAGACGCTGTGCATGGCTTACCTTGATGGCGTGGTACAGGAAGATGCTGTGCATGGCTTACCTTGCTGGCGTGGTACAGGAAGACGCTGTGCATGGTTTACCTTGATGGCATGGTACAGGAAGACGCTGTGCATGGCTTACCTTGATGGCGTGGTACAGGAAGACGCTGTGCATGGCTTCTCGCACGACATCCTTGCCGCGGAAGGAGAAGGAGAAGTTGGAGACACCGCCACTGATGCGACAGCCCGGCAGCGCGCTCTGTCCAAACCACACAACCGACCACATTTACCTTCAGCTCCGGCGTAAACATACAGCATCACACTCTCGCGTGATCACGGCGAGATAAAAAAACAAAACCTTCCACCCATTCGGCGTTACCATGGAGACCAGATTTCTTCACACTTCCGCGAAAAAGACCTCACGTGATATTTTTTTACACAATTATTATTAACATTGTGACCTTTAACCCGCAGGCGGCGTTACCATGGAGACCAGATTTCTTAAGACGTCCGCGAAAAAAAAAATGATTTAAAAAATTATTAACATTGTGACCTTTGACCTTTAACCTTGCGGCGGCGTTACCTTGATGGCCGTGGTGGCCTCGATGAAGGCCATGCCGTAGTCGTTGTGCTCCTCCATCCCCGTGGCGATCGTCAGGATGTTGGGGTCGAAGATGATGTCGTGGCGGTTAAACTTTACCTTGTCGACCAGGATGCGGTAGGAGCGCGAGCAGATCTCCAGCTTGTGGGCGGCGCTGGTCGCCTGGCAACAATGGCAATGGTGGGGGTGTTTTAGGTCAGCTTGTTTGGTACAAGCAGACTAAATTGGGTCACGAAACCTGCCCGGGATAATGATTTGGTTTTCTTTGATTATGGCTTAGCGGCGCTTTAATGACTTGGGGTTGGGTGAAACACAAACCGAATGAAGGTGCCGGGGCGCGAACCCATGACCTGCTGACCTGCGCTGGGGAGGCACCCCCTGAGGCCTTACAAACAACGGGGGTAACTTCTCGCTGCCATTCATACAATGATGATTTTATAGGAGATATATTCCAGGGAGGAGGCAAGAATTATTAACTATTGTCATTGTCTCATCATCAAAGTTACGCAAGGAATTACGGCATAGAAAGAGGAGAAACAAGCTTTGGGCAGCGAGCCCATATCGTCCAAGTGAGCTACCTCAAGACTATTTCAAAATATCCGACTGCCCTGGTCACTACAATACAAGACAAGCATTGCCATCGTCTCACTTAAATTTGTTGAACATTTATTAAATTATAAAACACTATTGAATCAATCTTGTGTGTCTACTGTGTCAACTAGAACAGTAACGCTCCCACTAGAGGGCACCACCGCAGCGGGTCTCCTTGTGTGTCTACTGTGTCAACTAGAGCAGTAATGCTCCCACTAGAGGGCACCACCGCAGCGGGTTTCCTTGTGTGTCTACTGTGTCAACTAGAGCAGTAACGCTCCCACTAGATGGCGCCACCGCAGCGGGTCCTACCTGTCCCCCCTCGTCGAATGCCATGACGACGACGGCGGCGCCAAACTTCTTGATGGTCATGGCCTTCTTGATGAAGTCCTCCTCGCCTTCCTTCAGACTGATGCTGTTCACCACGCACTTTCCCTGGGTGCACTTCAGACCGGCCTCCACCACGGCGAAGTTAGAGGAGTCGATACACAGTGGGACCTGGTGGGGGGGGGGGGGGGGTCGGGTAAACATCGACATCACATTTATAATACACTCATTATTATTTGATGCACTTGTGACAGGAAACTATCAAGCCAAGCACAATTAGTATTGGAGAAAGGTAAATTTATATTTGAGGGGCTGAACGAATTTGCAAACTGATAACAAAATTGCGGTGATTGGTAAAGTATTTTTAAGCACTGCTATTTGAAGACCAAATTGTTGTAAAACTGATCCTGATGATGTGGACAGCCGATTGCTCAATGTAGCTGCATTTGTGAGAACGGACCTCGGACTTCACTCTTTACGACAATACAGCCATAATAGTAGACATTCATCACACCCGTGCCCCCCACCCCTCTCCAAATCACCAAATCTAAACGAGATCACACATGACAACCCCAAACAGCAATAGTGACACCGTTTCTGGCCACGTGACTTAAAGGCGGTGTGACGTGTGTCAGCGTCTCCAGGTGGCGTCCCTGACCTTGGCGATATCCGGCTCGGAGGACACGAGGTTGACGAACTTGGCCATGGCTGGTTCCCCGTCCAGCATCCCGTCGTCCATGTTAATGTCGAGGATCTGCGCCCCGTTCTCCACCTGGGTCAGCGCGATCGACAGCGCCTCCTGCCGACAGGGAGTGCAATGCAGTGTTATAACTTTTAAAAAACTCGAAAGCGGATTGTCGTGTCATTGAATTGCCGAACTCCATCGCGGATACCGTGTCATGGAATTGCCGAACTCCATCGCGGATATCCTGTCATTAAATTGCCGAACTACGTCGCGGATATCGCGTTATTGAATTGCCGAACTAGGTCGCCTATGATCGTGTCATGGAATAGCCGAACTCCAGTAAGTGAGCAATGCTTAGTTATCAACATAGAGCAAAGAGTAACCTTCACGTCCTCTACATTCAGATCCAATCAGATACCTCAGTTATAATGTAAAGCAAACACTTCCGATTTGACGCGGACACTGGGAACATGACCTTGACCCACTGACCTCGTAGTGACCGTCCTTGATGAGGCGACAGAACTTGCGTGACCCCGCCACGTTACAGCGCTCGCCGATGTTGATGAAGTTGGTGTAGGGACCGACACGCATGGGCTCCAGGCCTGAATGGAGCAATGGGGAATGAGTAATCAACTGGGGCTCTCAACCCTCTGACAACGATGCACGATAAGTCAAGCATTCCAGAGATACCGAGCATGAGTGAGGACCGAAACCCGGGGCCTTCGGTCTGAAGCTCAGTGGAGTCATGAAGCCATTGGAGGAAACGCAATGAACACATTAGAACCATCAATGTAATGGAGCCATTAACACATTACACTCATTATCGCATTAGAGCCATTACCTCTAGCTGAGCAGTGCTGTCGATCAATCCACAATTGTCACTATGTCGTACAAGTAGGCGGGTACACTTACCAGACAACAAGGTGTAGAGACAGGTAGAGTATTGGCGCTAGGCGGGTACACTTACCAGACAACAAGGTGTAGAGACAGGTAGAGCATTGGTGCTAGGCGGGTAGACTTACCAGACAACGAGGTGTAGAGACAGGTAGAGTATTGGCGCCAGGCGGGTACACTTACCAGACAACAAGGTGTAGAGACAGGTAGAGTATTGGCGCTAGGCGGGTACACTTACCAGACAACAAGGTGTAGAGACAGGTAGAGTATTGGCGCTAGGCGGGTACACTTACCAGACAACAAGGTGTAGAGACAGGTAGAGCATTGGTGCTAGGCGGGTAGACTTACCAGACAACAAGGTGTAGAGACAGGTAGAGTATTGGCGCCAGGCGGGTACACTTACCAGACAACAAGGTGTAGAGACAGGTAGAGTATTGGCGCTAGGCGGGTACACTTACCAGACAACAAGGTGTAGAGACAGGTAGAGTATTGGCGCTAGGCGGGTACACTTACCAGACAACAAGGGGTAGAGACAGGTAGAGTATTGGTGCTAGGCGGGTAGACTTACCAGACAACAAGGTGTAGAGACAGGTAGAGTATTGGCGCCAGGCGGGTACACTTACCAGACAAGATGTGGAGACAGGTAGAGTATTGGCGCTAGGCGGGTACACCTACCAGACAACAAGGTGTAGAGACAGGTAGAGTATTGGTGCTAGGCGGGTACACTTACCAGACAACAAGATGTAGAGACAGGTAGAGTATTGGCGCTAGGCGGGTACACCTACCAGACAACAAGGTGTAGTGACAGGTTGAGTATCGGCGCCAGGCGGGTACACTTACCAGACAACAAGGGGTATAGACAGGTAGAGTATTGGCGCTAGGCGGGTACACTTAACAGGCAACAAGGGGTAGAGACAGGTACAGTATTGGCGCTAGGCGGGTACACTTACCAGGCAACAAGGGGTAGAGACAGGTACAGTATTGGCGCTAGGCGGGTACACTTACCAGACAACAAGGTGTAGAGACAGGTAGAGTATTGGCGCTAGGCGGGTACACTTACCAGACAACAAGGTGTAGAGACAGGTACAGTATTGGCGCTAGGCGGGTACACTTACCAGACAAGATGTGGAGACAGGTAGAGTATTGGCGCTAGGCGGGTACACTTACCAGACAACAAGGTGTAGAGACAGGTAGAGTATTGGCGCCAGGCGGGTACACTTACCAGACAACAAGGTGTAGAGACAGGTAGAGTATTGGCGCTAGGCGGGTACACTTACCAGACAACAAGGTGTAGAGACAGGTAGAGTATTGGCGCTAGGCGGGTACACTTACCAGACAAGGTGTAGAGACAGGTAGAGTATTGGCGCCAGGCGGGTACACTTACCAGACAACAAGGTGTAGAGACAGGTAGAGTATTGGCGCTAGGCGGGTACACTTACCAGACAAGGTGTAGAGACAGGTAGAGTATTGGCGCCAGGCGGGTACACTTACCAGACAAGGTGTAGAGACAGGTAGAGTATTGGCGCCAGGCGGGTACACTTACCAGACAACAAGGTGTAGAGACAGGTAGAGTATTGGCGCTAGGCGGGTACACTTACCAGACAACGAGGGGTAGAGACAGGTACAGTATTGGCGCTAGGGGGGTACACTTACCAGGCAACAAGGGGTAGAGACAGGTACAGTATTGGCGCTAGGCGGGTACACTTACCAGACAACAAGGTGTAGAGACAGGTAGAGTATTGGCGCTAGGCGGGTACACTTACCAGACAACAAGGTGTAGAGACAGGTAGAGTATTGGCGCTAGGCGGGTACACTTACCAGACAACAAGGTGTAGTCCTCATATAGCTCAGTGGGAGGCACTCGAGGCTTGTATTTACTCATCACCTGAGCGATGGCGCTGGGGACAGAAATATACCATGTCAGCATCACCAACAGCATTGAAACAAAATGGTTACGATCTAACAAAAGTAAACATTTTAAAGTAAATGAAAGCAAGCCCAACTGACAAGTGAGGAAAATTTAACCAGTTTGGATAAATTTTGTCATCATGTGATCTGACAGATTAAAAAAAAAAAAAAAAGGTAAAAATACCTATGTGACATTTCCTAAATAAGAGTGACCAACAGAGCTCTATTGAAGTAACGACGTGAGAAAGATTTAGTGAGAGTGCCTAAGTGACATACCTTAATAGGAGTGCCTAAGTAACAGCTTAAGTGAGAGTGCCTAAGTAACAGCTTAAGTGAGAGTGCCTAAGTGACATACCTTCATAGGAGTGCCTAAGTAACAGCTTAAGTGAGAGTGCCTAAGTGACATACCTTAATAAGAGTGCCTAAGTGACATACCTTAATAGGAGTGCCTAAGTGACAGCTTAAGTGAGAGTGCCTATGTAACATAGCTTAAGTGAGAGTGCCTATGTAACATAGTTTAAGTGAGAGTGCCTATGTAACAGCTTAAGTGAGAGTGCCTATGTAACATAGCTTGAGTGAAAGTGCCTATGTAACATAGCTTAAGTGAGAGTCCATAAGTAACATAGCTTCAGTGAGAGTGCCTAAGTGACATAGAAAAAGTGGGAGTGCCTAAGTAAAAAACCTTAAGTGAGAGTCCCAAAGTGACATAGCTTAATGTCTAAGTAATATGGCTAAAGGGAGAGTGCCTAAGTAACAGCCTACGTGAGAATGCCTAAATAACATAGCTATAGTGAGAGTGCCTAAGTGACATAACTTAAGTGAGTGCCTAAGTGAGAGTGCCTAAGTGACATAGCTTAAGTGAGAATGCCTAAGTGGCATAGCTTAAGTGAGAGTGCCAACTTGACATAGCTTAAGTGAGAGTGCCAAAGTGACAGCTTAAGTGAGAGTGCCTAAGTGACACAGCTTAAGTGAGAGTGCCAAAGTGACATAGCTTAAGTGGATGTGACTAGGCAAAAAATAAGTGAGTGCCCCAGTGGACTGCTGACCGGATGTGTTCTGGCGTCGTGCCGCAGCAGCCGCCCACGATGTTGACGAGTCCGTCGCGAGCGAACGTCTCCAGCTCGCCGGCCATCACTTCGGGTGTCTCGTCGTACTCGCCGAACGTGTTGGGCAGACCTGTCGGTGACGTGGAAAAATCAAGATCACGCGAGGGGCCAAGGCCAATTGCAGGGTCAAGTTCATAAGCGGAGTCAAAGTCACGAGTGAAATCAAGGTCAATTGTAAGGTCAAGGTGACAAATGGGGCCAACGCCAAATTTAGGGTCAAGGTCACGAGTGAAGCCAAGGTCACGAGTGACGCCAAGGTCAAGTGTTGAGTCAAGGTCACGTGTCGGGCCACGGTTCCCACAGAGACAAAGTGTTGCTTGATTTACCAAACAATCCCAAGATTCAGACACCGAGCAAAATGGAGGATCGAACCCAAATTGTCTAGACTGAAGCTACCGACTGAACAACGGAGACTCACATTCTTCCTCTGGAGGCATTGCCACATCATTCACGCGATACCACTACACGCCTTCCTCCTCAGAGGCATCCACAGCGTACATCTGGGTCTCTCAGCGATCAAGCCCCAACTCCAGCCGTCACTTCCCAAAGACAATGCCGTACACCGCAGACGACGGAATCAAGTCGTTGTCAGGACAACTTACCGGCGTTACTGTAGCAGATGACGTAAGACTTGGTGTTCTGGCCAATCGTCTCGATGAAGGGACGCATCTCCTTCGCTCCCAAGGCGCAGTTCAAACCGAGGCTGGAGTGCGAAAAAATAAAATAAGGTGCCACATGACCAACGTGTAAGCAAATGAATATGCAAATCTGGACTCGCTTGAAATATAATTTTCTACGTGATTCTATTTCGCCCAAATGGTGAAGTGAACTTAAGTCCAGACATGAAATAATGTAACTTACATCACATACGCAGCTATTGCGTTGTGGCGGCGTTAATAACGTAAAGCTAGAAAACCCTCACGTGACGCCGATGACGTCATCTCAATAATATTCTTGTCAGAGGGCTTCAGAGTGAGAGGCGCTGTGACGTCACCACAAGCACGCACTCACCAGAGGGGTTCAGATTGAGAGACACTGATGACGTCACCACAAGCACGCACTCACCAGAGGGGTTCAGATTGAGAGACACTGATGACGTCACCACAAGCATGTACTCACCAGAGGGGTTCAGATTGAGAGACACTGATGACGTCACCACAAGCATGTACTCACCAGTGGGGTTCAGCGTGAGAGACGCTGATGACGTCACCACAAGCACACACTCACCAGAGGGGTTCAGATTGAGAGACGCTGGTGACGCCACCACAAGCACGCACTCACCAGAGGGGTTCAGATTGAGAGACGCTGATGACGTCACCACAAGCACGCACTCACCAGAGGGGTTCAGATTGAGAGACACTGATGACGTCACTACAAGCACACACTCACCAGAGGGGTTCAGATTGAGAGACACTGATGACGTCACCACAAGCATGTACTCACCAGAGGGGTTCAGCGTGAGAGACGCTGATGACGTCACCACAAGCACGCACTCACCAGAGGGGTTCAGATTGAGAGACGCTGGTGACGTCACCACAAGCACACACTCACCAGAGGGGTTCAGATTGAGAGACACTGATGACGTCACTACAAGCATGTACTCACCAGAGGGGTTCAGATTGAGACACTGATGACGTCACTACAAGCATGTACTCACCAGAGGGGTTCAGATTGAGAGACGCTGGTGACGTCACCACAAGCTTGTACTCACCAGAGGGGTTCAGATTGAGAGACGCTGGTGACGTCACTACAAGCAAGCACTCACCAGAGGGGTTCAGATTGAGAGACACTGATGACGTCACCACAAGCATGTACTCACCAGAGGGGTTCAGATTGAGAGACGTTGATGACGTCACTACAAGCACACACTCACCAGGGGGGTTCAGATTGAGAGACGCTGATGACGTCACCACAAGCACACACTCACCAGAGGGGTTCAGATTGAGAGACACTGATGACGTCACCACAAGCATGTACTCACCAGAGGGGTTCAGCGTGAGAGACGCTGATGACGTCACCACAAGCACGCACTCACCAGAGGGGTTCAGATTGAGAGACGCTGGTGACGTCACCACAAGCACCCACTCACCAGAGGGGTTCAGATTGAGAGACACTGATGACGTCACTACAAGCATGTACTCACCAGAGGGGTTCAGATTGAGAGACACTGATGACGTCACTACAAGCAAGCACTCACCAGAGGGGTTCAGATTGAGAGACACTGATGACGTCACCACAAGCATGTACTCACCAGAGGGGTTCAGATTGAGAGACGTTGATGACGTCACTACAAGCACACACTAACCAGAGAGGTTCAGATTGAGAGACGCTGATGACGTCACCACAAGCACGCACTCACCAGAGGGGTTCAGAGTGAGAGACGCTGATGACGTCACTACAAGCAAGTACTCACCAGAGGGGTTCAGCGTGAGAGACGCTGATGACGTCACTACAAGATTGTACTCACCGGAGGGGTTGAGAGTGAGAGACGCTGATGACGTCACTACAAGCATGTACTCACCAGAGGGGTTCAGAGTGAGAGACGTTGATGACGTCACTACAAGCACACACTCACCAGAGGGGTTCAGATTGAGAGACGCTGATGACGTCACCACAAGCACGCACTCACCAGAGGGGTTCAGAGTGAGAGACGCTGATGACGTAACTACAAGCAAGTACTCACCAGAGGGGTTCAGCGTCAGAGACGCTGATGACGTCACTACAAGATTGTACTCACCGGAGGGGTTGAGAGTGAGAGACGCTGTAGAAGTCACTACAAGCATGTACTCACCAGAGGGGTTCAGATTGAGAGACGTTGATGACGTCACTACAAGCATGTACTCACCAGAGGGGTTCAGATTGAGAGACGTTGATGACGTCACTACAAGCACACACTCACCAGAGGGGTTCAGATTGAGAGACGCTGATGACGTCACCACAAGCACGCACTCACCAGAGGGGTTCAGAGTGAGAGACGCTGATGACGTCACTACAAGCAAGTACTCACCAGAGGGGTTCAGCGTGAGAGACGCTGATGACGTCACTACAAGATTGTACTCACCGGAGGGGTTGAGAGTGAGAGACGCTGATGACGTCACTACAAGCATGTACTCACCAGAGGGGTTCAGAGTGGCAGACGCTGATGACGTCACTACAAGCTTGTACTCACCGGAGGGATTGAGAGTGAGAGACGCTGATGACGTCAATACAAGCATGTACTCACCAGAGGGGTTCAGCGTGAGAGACGCTGATGACGTCACTACAAGCATGTACTCACCAGAGGGGTTCAGAGTGGCAGACGCTGATGACGTCACTACAAGCTTGTACTCACCGGAGGGGTTGAAAGTGAGAGACGCTGATGACGTCACTACAAGCATGTACTCACCAGAGGGGTTGAGAGTGAGAGACGCTGATGACGTCACTACAAGCATGTACTCATCAGAGGGGTTCAGCGAGAGAGACGCTGATGACGTCACCACAAACATCCACTCACCAGAGGGGTTCAGCGTGAGAGACGCTGATGACAAACGCTTCCCCAGTTTGCCCGGATAGCGTCCTGCCGCTTTTGTCCACGATGGTTCCGGAGACAAAAATGGGGACCTTTCTGGCTCCCTTTTCAAACAGTTCCTGGACGGCATACAGCGCCGCCTACAAGGAGAGCAAGGAACGAACTAGTAAACATACGATCTCCCGGCAGAGGGCGTTCTACTTACGCTATAGTACGTAGTGATGTGAGGAAGGAGCTCCCTCTGCTGGCAGAGTGGTAAACACAATATGTTGTGCTTATGCAAGCAATAAAAACATAAACCAGTATCACCAAAGTCTGTTCAAGGGTTACTGGAATAAGTTAGTTATAATATGAAATACACATCTTTCACTGAACGTGTAAAAAAAAGTCGTAGAAAGTGGACGCTTGAAATTTTGTTTTTTATGCCACGCTGATGCAATGAACTAAACACTGGGCTATAACTATAAGAAATCGAGTCCGGAAACAGTGCCCCACTGACCTTGGCATTGGCCGTGTCGAAGATGGTCTCTACGAGCAGCACGTCGACCCCCCCTTCCAGCAGCGCTCGCGCCTGTTCGCTATAGGCGTTCACCAGCTCGTCAAACGCTGAAAACACACATTTCATACAGTGGCGCCACACGGTGGACAAAGTCGTGAACTTCTCCAGACGTGTGAATGAAGTAAGGTCAGATAGCGGTAAATGGACGAGCCTATGAGGTGGGTAAATATGCGTTTCAATGAACGCATAAATTACAATTCACATGATGCATACGTAATAGGTAGTCAATCAATTAGATAGAGTGGCAGAGTAGCAATGAGCAGGCTACATTGCCGTTACAGGTATAAATATATAAATACATATCTTACTGACCGTTATTTATACAATAGAGAACTTATTAAACACCCGATACTTACTGATATTTCTGAAATCTGGTTTGGTGACCGAGGGTGAGATGGAGAGTGTTCTGTTGGTGGGCCCCATGGCTCCCGCCACATAGCGCTTCACACCTGTAACGTTAAAGAGAACGACATCACTATACCAACCATAGGCTAACATAGTAAAAACTGCATAATTTATACACATATTGGTATATTTCATTGCAATGATGGTCCCTGCATGATTCGACCACTGTTCTGCCAGGCCGACAGTGTGAATGGGGCGAGCGCATTATCGAGAGATCATAACGCGCCCAAGACGAGCGATAATACAAGCCTAAGTCATAACGTTCCCTAACGTAGTCACACGATGTTTTTTACTCCAAACCGCAAGTCACCATTACATCCAAGTCACCATCATCAGATCACACCGGTTTGATTCCTTGTGGCATTACAATAATGACAATTGATTACAGCTATATATGTCATAATTCATATCATCATTTATGTGACGGACAAGCATTCTTCTTTCATCTACAATTGATTATCTATTCCTTCATGCACTCACCTGTCTCCACATGTACATCATGGGCTGCTCTCTTGGCCAGCTTGGCAGACTCTACGTTAATATCATAAACCTAAAGTGGATCAGAGTGAAAATGAGATAGGTAAGAAAGTAATCATACTCCTAATAATACATAAACAAAGAAATAAAAATAAAATACTGAATTAAATTGCTCAGGTGCCATAATCCATAGATATGTAAGGTGAATTCCAATTTATAAAAATAACGGTACCATCTTTTCCATTCCATAGTCAGCTTGGGCTACCCAGGTGCCGCTAAATGTGTTGGTCTCCACAAAATCTGCACCCGCCAAGAAATATTCCTGAGTAGAAAATATGATGACAGTCACATTAGAAATAGTTGGAAAGCTCAGAAAAGACATACTAAGCCCTGGTGGTTTTTAGTAGTGATTGAAGTGTAGAAGTATTCTAACCAATTAACCAGGGTCATTCTTTAACATCTAGTCTTTGGATCTTTGTTATTTTTCATATATGATACACAATACTTACATTTTATATGCATTAGAAATATCTTCTTCAATATCAATTGGTACATGTAGTTTTGTCATTGAACTGGTATCTTCTTACCTTATGTATTCCATATATTAATTCTGGCTGTGTAAGTGACAGCAAGTCATTGTTTCCTTGCAGATTTTTTGGGTGGTCATTAAATAGTGAACCTCTGAATTCATGTTCTTCCAGCTTAGACTGCTGAATCATTGTACCCATGCCTCCATCAAATATCATAATGCGCTCCTTCATGGCAGCTTCTAATTCATCTGACATAGGGTCTGAAAAGATATACATAAACCAGATTAAAAGGTAAAAATAGTCAGAGAGGGGGATACACTTGTACAGTAGTCCCTGAACTATAATACCTTTAACTGCTATATAAGCTTTATACTTGAAACAATAGATTAAACAAGAGATAGTACTTGGTAAAGTCTAATTATACAAAGGATAGTATTTGATAAAATCTCATTATGCAACCTGTAATATAAAGAAAGATTTAACCATTTATATAAAAATTATATATACTTTAATGATTTTATTTAAATATACTTGAAGAATTTTTATACTAAACTGGTGCCTTGATATTTTAACAGTTATGTGAGGGTTTGTATATAGCATAGTGTGGTAAGAGGAATTTGGTAAAGGGCGAGGGGGGTACTTTTACAAACGATTTCTGTGATTGTGCAGTTTCTGACCCTATCCCAGCACAAGATAGATTATATCCCTATGACATATGATTGAGCCATAATAGGGATGGGGTCAGAAACTGCACAATTACCAAGATTTCTATTTAAGTTGGAAGATAGAAGATATAGTACTGATGTCACTCGCACTAGATCCCTGCTCCTGCTACAACCACCACCCCCACTGTACTACACCTTGTAGCCAATATACACTGCAGGCAAAGTAACCAAAACCTTCTATTTTATTGCATTCTGAACTTTCCGCAGATTAGTTTTCCTTATAGAATACAGCTGATATCTATTCAAGCAACTTTGTTATAATTACCAATGCTGAATGCCTTCTCCATTCCTCCCTGTCTCTGATAACCATTTAACTCTGTACTTGATATCTAACTGACACCCCTATAAGTACATTCCACCACCCACATCCCCCTATGGCCATGTGTTTGTTTACAGCTGAGGTCAAGGCCGTTTGCAGTCTACACGCGCCCTGTTATTCTTCTCCGCAAAACTTGGCCGAAAAAGGTATTTACCTGATGACTGAAGGGACGGATCGCTCTCCGTGCTGGTGGGAGACATGACTGTAAAGTGAGAGTCCAACCAGGAGAATAGAAACAGGGCAAGCGTCTGTTTTAACAACGCAGTTAACTCGATAGTGCCAGCTCCAGCCTCTACACGTCCGCTCGCCTCGGCAGCCAGCGACAAGATGATCAGAGCAGCCCTCCAGACAGGCTCAAGCTCAGCAGTGCGCATGCGCACGCTTAAGCCCTGACGTCACATCCGTGCTTCGTGGCCGCTGGGAAGCCAAGCGATGTACGAAGTTGACACCAAAACACCCGCAGAAAATTGTATTTAAACACCACGAACCCGCATAGTTGCTCGTTAATGAGGTAAGCTGGAGTATTGGTGTGGGGTGGGCATTGAAAGGAAGTCGGATAATGTGTCTCAGAGAAGACATGTGGAACCCTGAGATCAAATTATCTACTCGCGATTTCCATTTCTATGTTCGTTTCAAGATTCAGCGGGTCGAGGGGGGAGGGGCGGGGTGCCGGGTGGGCCATGACATGACATGATACATGACATCTGGCTTCTTACAGTTGTATCACAGGGGCTGGTGTCTGTGTTTTTAACACCAAGTGGGTTGACAGATTGTTAGGGTAAATAGATTTGAAGAACAGACGGTTATGGTTTTAAATCTTAAATAATTAGCCTATATCTGTAGTTTAGCCCTGGATAAATAGTAAGCTTATCAATCTTATATTTAAACGATAAATTTGGTTATTGATTACATAAAATGAAATATATAAGCTTAATGCCTATATTGGGTGAAAAATAAAATAATTAGGTATAGCTATTATTTTATACCATATTGATAAGGAAAATTATAGCGTTCTTGTATATAAATATATATTGCATTAGCCCTGAAGAACCCAGGCCTCGCTACCGCTATGGCGCTACAGGGCAGAAGCGGCAAATTCTCCGGTTTTAATATATAATTTCATTTAATATACGATATATATACATATGCCCTTCAACATTGTTATTTGTTCTCTTATTTTGCATTGCAGATTTCATCGTGACCTTGACCTGAGCAAAAAACTGCTGCTGAGTTCTCATGTCTAGCTGAGCTCCACTTGAAACATTCCAATGTACGCTAGAAGGAGACGCACCAACTCCAATTCGGACAAAGAAAACAAGGAAAATCACGGACCGTACTCAGGGACAAACAGTGGTAGGGGGTTCACGCCAGATAACGCAGGTTCTGCTGGCGAGGGTTCCCAGTTCGTCCAGCAAGCTGTGGCACCGCCGCCGGTGGCGCCATTTAAAGACAGAGATATGACGTGTAGAGACCGGACCGTGGAGTTCATGTCGGCTGTGAAGTCCATGCAGTCAAGACAGGTATGTGAAACAAACATGGCGGCAATACAGGCTGGTATTGTAGATCAGTAGCTCATGATTGCTACTGAGTGGTCTGCCTAAGACCTCTCTCACACATGATCGACAAAAGTAACCTAGTCAAATCTATGTCCTTAGCATTCACATCACAATCCATAATGTTAACCCAATGTGACAAGCATGCATACATTGCTTCAACCTTTTAGTCCCCCTCTACTTGTACTGACCAACCTAGTATGTCTACCCACTGATCCTGGGATAAGTGATCCGGTACACAAGTCCTGCATTAACTACCTTGTCACTCTGTCCCACAAGTACGGACATGAGAGATCCTGTTCATTATGCTGTGATGGGGGGTGTAAAATTTAGAATTGGATATATGCAATTATATAGCAATAAATGCTAAGGGTAAAATGTTATGTCTAACAATATAGACAGTTGTAACTACAGTGGTCCCTGCATTATACGATACAATAATATACGATGTACAGCGACCTACTTTGCATGTCTAACAGTTCCAACTTTGGCTAATTTGACTCCTTTTCCTGTTCAGGGGAATGGCACATTGAGTGCAAGGCAGAGAGCACTTCAACATAGGAGTGAGTTTATGCAGATTGCAAGGTATGTTACTGAATTTCTTGAGTTTGGAATACTATTATTACTAGAACTAATTTAAGTTATTGCCAGGGTTGAAAAATTGTTTGCTCATAAATTTTTCCTGGCATTAAGTCCTCATATTTCTTCTTGTGCATTGTGTGTCCTTCTGCATGTAATTATTTTCTGTGTGTTCTTTTTACAGGAAGATAGGCCATGATATTTCAAACACGTTTGCAAAGTTGGAGAAGTTAACAATTTGTAAGTACAGTTCATGGTGATGTATGAGTTTCTACGACTCTAAACAATAATAAGATTTAGGCAAGATATGGTGACAATTGATTGCCTTGACTTCGATAACAATTTACCTGTAGCAACAGTACAAATCGGTATACACTTCATGCAAACTATTATAATCCACTGATCTTGTTTGTATTTGTATTGCTGGAATGAATTGTTGTAGCCTTACAGTCCAAGTGGCATCTTATCAAAACACCTGCTCATTGTTACACCAACGGAAACTGGTCCTATACTTGTTGTTCCATGTGCATTACTGGTATGCATATAGCAACTATATCTTTGAAAAAACTTCCTAGAAAAGTTCCCTCACGACAGCGTTTTAAAACTTCTCCTTGTCTGTCTAGTTGCCCTGCTGTAAGCTTTATATTTTGCTGTTGATGTGTTTCAGTGGCCAAGCGAAAGTCTTTATTTGATGACAAACCTGAGGAGATACAACAGCTGACGTTCATTGTAAAGCAGGATATCAACTCACTCAACAAACAAATCGCACAACTGCAAGAAGTAAGTGGTGGATGACAATTACTGTATATAACTGGAGATACTGGTCTGTAGTCCGTAGCCTGTCTCAACTACATCGTGTCCTCGTGACTGGATACTGTTTCTAAGCACAGTATAAGAAACCAAATTCGGGCTTGCCCTCTGTTTTTTTGAAAATGTCTGTGTCCTAAACTATGTTCTCTGTGTAAATCTGCATATTTACCTGTGTTTTCTAATGTCTGTTCTAAAGTATATTGTCAAACCATGCCTATGTAACAACCTATGTTGCCTGATTATGTATATCTTGTAATCTATGTTGTCTGACCATGGCTGTATCCTAAGATCTCCTAAATTGTTGTACCCAATTTTGCCTGGCCATGTCTATATTCTAATCTTTGTTTACTGAGTATATCCTATTTATATTGTAATCTATGTTGCCTGGCCATGGCTATATTCTAATCTATGTTGCCTGGCCATGTCTATGTTCTGATCTATATTGTCCGACGATGTCTGTATCTGTTGTTTCATTGCAGCTGTCGAAGGCGACCAGACACCAAAATGGCCGCCATAAACAGTCCCATTCTAACTCAGTGGTGGTAGCGCTACAGGTGAGAGTGGCGCCATCTCATGGCCAACTTTGTACCATTACCGTCACCATTTTGTTCATAAACGATAATTTGGTTTCACGTAAAGAAAGAATAGCTGAATGGAACTTTCAAATCAGTTTGCTTGTTCGCAATAGGTGCAGCATCTGATCTTGCGACACTTGTCTGGTGTCGGTTTATAAAATGGATGTCTAATATTTGGATGTTGCGTTTGTTAATATACATCTCACTGCTCAAGGCCTTTAACAAGAACTTGTGATCTTCCTTCCAGTCGAAATTAGCTTCCATGTCCAATGACTTCAAATCGGTCTTGGAAGTTCGGACGCATGTAAGTATTTCATGTCGAAACATACTGGAATCCATCTGTATGATATTAAGACCTGATGTCATATATGTACTTATGCCACGTGGTATGATGTCGCGGACATATTTATGTCACGTGGCCTGATATACTAGGGTTGTACCAACCTCGTGTCTCTTATCTATGTGCGTAAGAAAAAAACATGAAAACTACTGTAAATGTTGTGGCAACTATGTGAGTAAGAATGTAACTAGAAATAGTTCAATGCTGATGATTGTTTCTTATTATATATCATTATTATATATCAGAACTTGAAGGAGCAGAAGTCGCGGAGAGAACAGTTTTCTTCCCATACACCAGTGTCCTCTACGTTGCCGCCTTCCGCACTAGCGGGCCACGGTAAGTGGGACAAAGTGCATCGCTAGCGGGCCTTGGTAAATAGGACAAATTTCATTCTTAGCGGGCCTTGGTGAATAAGATAACGTACATCGCTAGCAGGTCTCATTAAGTAGGGCAAAGTACATTCCTAGCTGGCCATGTTAAGGACAAAGTACATCGCTAGCAGACCGCGATAAGTAGGCCAAAGTAGAACCTAGTAGACCGCGGTAAATAGGACGAAGTACATAGCTAGCGGGCCTCGGTAAATAGGACAAAGTACATCGCTAGCAGGTCACGGTAAATAGGACAAACTACATAGCTAGTAGACTGCTGTAAGTAGGGCAAAGTACATCGCTAGCAGGTCACTTTAGGTAGGGCGAAGTACATCTCTAGCTAGCCATGTCAAGGGCAAAGTACATCGCCAGCGGGTCATAGGAAGTAGGACAAAGTACACCGCTAGCGGGCCTCGGTAAATAGGGCAAAGTGCAGCGCCAGAAAGCTGCGGTAAGCTGGCTGGTGAATATTTTGCTGTGCTGTGTGTGCAATGTTCGCCATACCCACACTTCGCTTCCCCCTGACAGCGGGTTCCGTGCTGCTGCAAGACGAGGTGAACAATTCACACTCCCAAGTGGCGATCAACATGGACGGACCCGACAGGCAGCGCTACCAGCAGCAGATGGCGCTCATAGACGAACAGGTGAGGTAATCTTAATGATAGGGGGCGCCTCCAGGTGTTCTCAGACCTAATGGTGCTGATAAGCAAGCAGTTTGGCACCCTGGGACGAATAAACAGCTCATTTGTAACTCATTAATTAATTTATTAATTCATTCATTCATTAATGCACGGCGGTCGTAGGGTGTGATGACCTTCTGGGCCGGCGGCTCGAAGGTCATCTGCGGTCACGACCTTTGGAAAGTGATCTGCCGTCACGACCTTTGGGATGTCATCTGCCGTCATGACCATGAGACTCGGCGGCACGAAGCTCATCAGCTTCGATGACTTTTGCGTCATCGGTATGGGATATAAATGCCCTGACCCCCATGTAGATCCACCTCTGACCTCTGACATTTGACCTTTGACCTCTCCGCCTGTTGCAGGACTCGTACATCACCAGCCGGGCGGACACGATGCAGAACATCGAGCAGACGATCGTGGAGCTGGGCGGGATCTTCCAGCAGCTGGCCCACATGGTCAAGGAACAGGAGGAGATGGTGCAGAGGTAGGCGCGGGCCTGGTGGCCTCCCCGCCCGCTGGATGGCTTCACTATACATACTACACATACACATACATACACCCAACAGACTAATGAAACGTCCACCGGAGGGCGCCACTACAGATACACCCCCACACTAATATAACATCCACTGGAGGGCGCCACTAGACATACACCCAACAGACTAATATAACGTCCACCGGAGGGCGCCACTACAGATACACCCCCCACACTAATATAACATCCACTGGAGGGCGCCACTAGACATACACCCAACAGACTAATATAACGTCCACCGGAGGGCGCCACTACAGATACACCTCAAAGACTAATATAACATCCACTGTACGGCGCCACTAGACATACACCCCACAGACTAATATAACGTCCACCGGAGGGCGCCACTACAGATACACCTCACAAACTAATATAACATCCACTGGAGGGCGCCACTAGACATACACCCCACGCGCCACTAGACATACACCCCACAGACTAATATAACGTCCACCGGAGGGCGCCACTAGACATACACCCCACGCACCACTCGACATACACCCCCCAGACTAATATAACGTCCACCAGAGGGCGCCACTACCCACACGTCCCACAATATAATACGCCTTGCCTCGCCTCCTACACTGTAATGCCCAGCCCTGTAATGCCCAGCCCTGTAACCCTATAACCAGGCGTTATATTGTAATCACTTAATAATTGGAACATAAATTCTGATTTTCTATTTTCACTAGTAAAGGGTGTCGATTCTGAATGCAGAATACTTCTTGTGATTTACTTTATATGTGTTTCATCGCTCATTATCTGATCTATTCCTCTCACTTTTTGCAGGATCGACGCTAACGTGGAGGACACTCAGCTTAACGTGGAGGCGGCCCACAGCGAGATCCTCAAGTACTTCCAGTCGGTCACATCCAACCGGTGGCTCATGATAAAAATCTTTGGCGTTTTAATTGTCTTCTTCATCATTTTCGTTGTGGTAATGGCGTGATAACGTCGAAACCCTTGTAGCTTTGTGATATTTATGAGCGACCACCTAACGGTTGTCTGGGTTGTAACGGCTGTAAAAGACGCACGTGGTCAGCCTCTTGTAGCATCTGGACGGCCACGTGGTGATCTGGTGACGGTGGAACGAGGGCACGTGGTGAATGTGTTGTAACGGCTGAACGATACACGTGGTGATTCTGTTGCGGCTGAACGAAGCACGTGGTGATTATGTTACGGCTGAACGAAGCACGTGGTGATTCTGTTGCGGCTGAAAGACGCACGTGGTGATTCTGTTACGGCTGAACGAAGCACGTGGTGATTCTGTTGCGGCTGAAAGACGCACGTGGTGATTCTGTTACGGCTGAACGAAGCACGTGGTGATTCTGTTGTAACGGCTGAACGACGCACGTGGTGATTCTGTAACGGGCAATAGAAAGGCTGAAATGGGGAGTGCTTGGTTCGCTTCGGTATAACAGTCCTTAGATTGTCGTAGATATGGTTTGTCGTCGCTCTTAAAAAAGTGGCTTGTTCGTGCAATACGCTTAGAGTATAGCGACATTCTGACTTTGTCAATGTGCCATGGTCCGTATGCTGGGAGATATTATTGTCCTATCCAGTACCCTGGGTGACATTTGTGACTTCATCCTTATATTTAGGGACCTATCCAATTATCATCCTATAATTTCTACAGGGTGTATCTGTTCTATCTATATTTATGCCCCACCTTACCTAGCGTAGGGATCTCCATAAACAAATATTGGATGGCATAATTAGGCCTTATCGTAGAGGAAATGACATAGTATCCTAATGTACCACAGATTCTTCGTCCAACATAATTTAGATCTTAGGTGCGCATTGGGTTGTTAGGACGCTGTGGACCTCACCGAGGCCTCCAGTGGCTCTCCTTGATAGATACGTCTGATCTATTGGGCATTAGGAACTTAGGAACCCATTTTACTTTAATCTGACATATACTGGTGTTCTATTGCATTAACACGCATCTTTGTGGTTTTTCTGGTGTTATAAACCGGTCAATATGCCACGATAATCTATACACCTGGAGTTGCAGTACAGCTCTCGCGGTGCCCAGTTCATTATACCCGGTGTAGTGTCGGTGACCAATCGAAGCGTAGCAGGTGACCCCCCTCTGGTGACGGTGGTCGGGGGTTCGCGTCCCACTGTAGCAAAGGTCCATGTCGGTTCAGGATACAGATACCATATCCTCCTTGCAAAAGAGTGTCTCGTTACTCCCGGGGACGTGTCTACGCTCTACCCTTTATCCTCTACCGTTGACCTTCATACTTAGGTTAAAGTGTCCCCCACCCCCCCAACACCTCACCTGGCTCTTTTTCTTTCTACGTAAACTGGTACACTGTGAACTGTCCGCCGTTTCAATGGATGTCGCTCGCCAATGGGATCTACCATTGGGGATAAGTTTTCGCCGTTTACGCGTATAAATGTAAAGAAGTCGCTGCCTGTTTCGCCACTTGCTGCGATCGCTCAACCCAAGTGCCTGTGTCGTGCGGAGGTTAACCCCGGGGGTGTCTGGCCGTGTACCTCCGATGTCCGCTCTGTGAGGCGGTGAGGCGGTTGATCCGCACGGCGCGAGACGTTGGTCTGCGCGGCCTGACACCTTCCCAGTCGCCCGCTCCGGCGCGTCGGTCATCGGCCAGTCTGAGTACAATCCAGTGCAGCAGGGGGTGCATTAGATTTACACCGACCGGCGCGGCCGTCAGTCGTTCAACCTGCACAAAAGCATGGGGCGCTGGCGGCTGTACATAAGAGGAAGGAGTGTGTAAATGTGTGTATATATGTATACTGTACAGGCAGGGGCTTGCGGCGTTGGGTCGCACGCTCGTAGTGTGTGTGTCCCGTGATTAAACGACAGACAGACGGTTGTGTGTTTATATCCACTGGGAAGTCAAACGCACGTGTTAACCGCACTGGATAAATAAAACAAAATACCCCGAGCGCCTCGTTTGTCATGCATTCATGTAACCTGCCAGTGTTCAAAAAGATATTGGGATAAAGTGGGGCGATCCGTTATCGCAAACAATGTTACGTAACCTGCAGCAAACGCGCGATTATTCATATGCCACGCCGTTTGGTGGAACTGCAAGGGTTTCTTGCCACATCTCCTTAATATTCCTGATTGACCCGTTCAAGGACAGTGTGGAAAGTGCGTTGGGATCCGAGAGACATCCGTTAAAACCCGAACAAAAAGTATGCAATGTGATCAGCCGTTAGCCAAGTCAGCTGTATGAGGATACAGATAGCATTGCATCCACGTGATTTAATCTGATTTTCTTGAGTTGCTAGGGTTCCTTCCATTTCACCGGATCAAATCTGAGTAACTTAAACACCGTGGTGAACATGTAGTGATCGATCACAGGTCTGATATGTCAACAAGATTGCACACGTTTCCTTTGATATAGACTTATAAAAACACATTATATATGATCAGTTTTATATCAAATATACGAGATCTGGCGTTGACATACGTTGCTATCACGAGCTGTACATACAGGCATCCGCACTCACTCTAAACATAGCAATAAAATAGGAAATAAAACTATGGACGTCGCCAAGCATTATGCGAAGCTTTGCCTTTGATCTACGGATAATGTTACAATGTACAACACCCTGCGTGGTTTAGGATCTTTTGCAAATATAACCCCTTCGTACCTCATTTGTACTAAGTTACTGTTACCGCTATATACGCGTCGAAGCTGTAACAAGACTGAAGAAAGCTATTGTGATGCGGTGATCTTAGTGCACATGTAACCAGATTAACCGTGTGGGTCTGGGACTGTGTTCTGCGTCAAATCAGAACGCTTCATTTACTGACATTGAAATGTTCGATGTCGGCCATACACATTCCGCATACATAATCATGCAAACAAGGTGTCACACCTTAACAACGGTTCGTGTTTTATCACTGCGAAGATAACAAAAATATGATATCATTGTATGTAGAAATATAATCCCTATAACCTAATTGTAATTTTTGTTAATCTGAAAATAAACAGAACGGTTCCTCTACAAGGAGTATACGTATGTAAATATATGTGCAACACATGTCGATGGGATTCGCTTTCAGAACATCGGTCTCTTTTTGACACCTTGAAGAACATTTATCAAGAATACCATGTACCTGACATTTAGGCCACGCCAGTGTACGTGGTCGCATGGATTTCCCTAATAGTATCTAAACAGGGTCCGTGGCTAAATCCACTCTCAGATCTAATAGTAGGCTAGCATGTGAAACATGACCAATGTAACAAAGAGCGTAAGATATCCTGCGCGAATGAAGAACTTGGCCCTCAGGCAGCGTTCTTCAGAACTAGATTTGATCATGGCAGAAATCCGCATAGCATTGACAGTCCGTTGACCAGTCCAATGGTATCCTGGGTCTCTCTGGCGGCGTCTGCGAACACCCTTCCCGGTGTCACCGCCTCCGTATACACCCCGCTGTTATTTACCCACCTCTCGTATCACGAGGCTCCGTGCACTCTGCTGTACACATTCCCTCAACGCCCCCGTGTACACACTCCCCAACTCACGATATGTGCTATATTCCGGCCTTGAAACCCATATTTCTTCCGTTATGTCTTGTATAGATATCTCCCTCTATTGTCCTGTCGGAAATCCATCTGAGCGATCAATTCCCTCTTAGATTACGATTACATATCGCACACGAGGGGAATCCACGATTGAATTGCACGACTACACATTACTGACAATTAGACGGGCGACAGAGGGAAAAGAAATAGATTTTAAATCTGATGGTCGATAAATCGATGGCATAATGATTTTACTGTTTGCACTGTAATACACTGTGTAGAACCCCTGTAATCTTCATAGCGAGTATTCGATGAGGCAATGGTCGCATCTTGGGTGGATATACATATATATAGAGAGAGATACAGGCTACATGCGCGGCTAGATAAGCAATGCATTCCGATAATCCTATCTATCGATATGTAATATTGCGCCCCCTATTGAGAGCGTCACCATGTAGGCCCGATGTCTGATTCGACACGTGACGTGCTCCCCCCCCCCCCCCATCCAGGGTTCATATCCGCCTGGGGGTGAACCCGTCATTGTCCTCCCCTTCCTCAGCCTTCTGACCCTTAAACAGTCGTCGGTTGTTCATGGTCTGAGCCCTCGTCATGCCCTGGTACTGGAAGCTCTTCGTCCTGCGACAGCCAGACAGAGAGAGAGAGAGAGTGAATAGAAACACCATTGAATCCCAGGAAGGACACTCTGACCTATCTAGGACACGAACACTTCCCAAAGCAACTCATCCACAGCGTTATAGAATGTTGGAAACAATAATAATTGATCTACTAGTAAGAGTGAAAATCACAGATAAACCAACCTCCACAAGTTATCGTATATTTAACATCCAATTACTGACCTTATTATAATTATACCTCTGTTGAAGTCAAACTATCAATTAATAGAAACAAAGCTAAGCCTCAGTGACCATACTACATGTGACACATATTGCTTCCGGCGCATGCGTACAACACGCCCCCTCGGATCCGATCGCTACCCCTCCTCCCCTTCACCCCCCTTCCCCCAGCCCACCCGCCCCTGGGGGTACTCACGTGCCGTCCGTGGGTTCCTTGGGGGTGTAGACCCTGCGCATGACGACACAGAGGATGAGGATGAGGAGGAGGGGCACCGCGCAGCACACCGCCACGATCACAATGATGACCGTCACGTCCACCAGGGTGTTCTGACAGCGCAGGCCCGAGAAACTCTCCAGACACCTGGCGAGAGAAAAGGGAAATATATAGCAAAGGAGGGAGGTGGGTGGGAAAGTTAAAGCAGTGGCCATATAGGCTATAGATATCGAGTCTCTGGTGATACCAGGCAGAGAATGACCAGTCACACGACAATGCATAAAACCATTTGTACGCTTCACTATATGGGATATATAGTTACAGTAACGCATTTCTAACTTTCGTCTTACCCCGCTTGGTGGTTAGACGTTGCAGAGCGCCACCAAGCGGTGAAGTGTTTAGCGGTGAAGTGTGTCCTCACGTATTTAATAGGGCTGTACAGTTCTCGTGGTTTCTATTTCCGGCGTCACATGCGGAAATGCCTCCCCATGCGGACATGCCCCCCTTATATAAAACACATGATATTGAGACCCTCTCCGCTCCATGTGTTCGCACGGGGCCATTGTGATAGATACAGGGGAGCCATCTCCGCATGGGGGAATTTCCGCATGGGACACCGGTATAGGTCCTTTGGGGACCTACAAAAAAACACGCGCTCTTAGAACGAGTGCGCATCACGCTGGTTCCTTGCTACAGCTGGGGGCGGCGCACTCATTTGTAGTCAACGTTTGAGTGTTAATTGGCAACCGACTGGCTGCGCGGTTTGTGCGTGAAGAATCGAGTGGGTGTGAGACTATTTCTTGTTTGCTCTGGTCCAGGCATTCCTAACTATAAAATCTTAATATTGTTAAAGATAAGACATTTATCTCTCCATAATGCATGTAGTCCTTTCGATGAGACTGTTGGAAGCATTGTATTTTGAGGCAAATCATCGATGTTTACATTTCTGCGACAAACAGAGCACCACTGTCAGTCCATATAAGGAGCGTTGTTACGTAACCATAGATACCGCGCGCAGACATGCGAGTCATGAGGATTATTACGTCATACGACGTGGAAAACCCCGCGCAACACATTAGATCGCCTGACACTCCTGACAGTCATTTATCGGCCAGCCGCATTCTGGCTTATCAACTGTCTAACCGCTCATATATTACATAAACCTACTTTGGTGGTTATATGCGCAATAAATTCGGTGGTTAGTTGTGCATCCAAGGACAGCTTTAGCCGATCTTGTGTGTGAAGCGAGTGAAGGCAAACAACCGGATGGTGGGCAGCACGTAGAGGCCGTTGATGCCAGGCATTGACGTAGAACATAATTATACCCGTCTCGTGAGGTCTCGATCAGATCCCGTAGTGACTGTACAGCCCTATGACTGTGTTTCTTACATATATGCGTGACTCTCACCTGCAGACCCACTTCCCATCTCTATCAATGTTCAGGGTGCCTCCATTCTCACAGAATGTCTCCAAGTGCGAACACTGCTCAGCTAAAAACAAACAGAAAAAACTTCTTCAGTGAAGAAAACCCCGCGGACGGGGAGGGGAGGGGAGGGGGAGACGTAAGGCTACTATACGTAACATACTCTTGAAGGGTATGATTAGTGAAGGTGAAGGTCACATACCGTGGTTGATATGACGCCATAAGACGAGTACGAATACCATTGCCTAGCGTATCAATGGTCAAATCATTTCTTGCCAGAAATTGCAGATAAGTAATCATTTTGAAAGATAATGTAGGTGACTGCATTACATTTAAGAAGCTTAAGACAAAAATCGCCCCAAATTCAGACGTTATATTTCCAATTGATATAGAATTAATACGCTGTACATTTTATTTGTTACATATGTCGGAGGAGACCTTCATTAAGGCATATGCCGCTGGCAGCCACAGCGGTGTCAGTAACAGAGGGACGAAACGCCACCTAGCGAGTGAAGGCGCTTGTGCTCCACCTACCGATGTAATCCTCCACATGAGCGCTCAGAGTGTCAGATATTGCGCCCTTCGCCGCCTCAATCCTCTCCACTATCTGGCACTGAACCCTGGCATACTCCTCTCCACCAATCACAGGCTGGCTCAGGTGGATCACGTGATCAACGATGATGCCCGGTCTTCACAAATATGACGGCCAATAAGGTGCATCGTTATATGAACAGATAAAAGGTGTCTTATCCACGAATACAGTTGTAATATATAGGCAAGTGTTATTTAGGTTGTTGACCTATAGAGGCTTCGGCCTAAGCTTCATTAATTAAAGAACTAACGAAAAGGTTAGTGTGAAAAAGATAGAAGCATATACGTAATTGATCAAATATGCCTAATGGAATATATAAGTTGACAAGTTCTTTGCAAGAGTAGAATGGACTGTGTACTCAACATTCAAAAGAAGATATAATTATACTCTATAAACAAATTCCATGTTCAAGAGTTCAACTGATCATAAGAAAATGTAAGTTGTTTACTACACATTTAGAACGTACTAACTAAGCAATAAAGTTGTATTCGTATTTCGTATCCTTCTACAACACTATTTACCTGATATCACTGACTTCAAGTGACTCCATCGTTGGCAAGAATATGGCGTAAAATAGACGGAGCTGAAAGTAAACAGGCAATTTTTAAACTTCCGAAGCATCACCCTCATCGGCTTCTTATAATACAATAAACAGTACATCTTTACATCTATGAAATTGTCGACATTTAATTATCAGTTGTCCTTGGAACACCTAAAGTAGCGTCTTAAAACCGAGGATGTATATGCCCTTAGGCTCTAGAAGAGCGCCATGTAGTGGCGGATTACACGAAAGCAATTTAGTCGACTACGGGGCTTAGTCGGCTAAAGTTACCATGTAAATGATGGGCGATTTTAGTAGACTAAGCCCCGTAGCCCGCTAAACTATGTACGTGAAATAGGCCCCATGTTACCTACCTCGCTGGCGATTTCTTCGATTAGCTCTTCTTTCGCTGAGGAACTTAAATCTGGGTTCCATTCTCTGTCGATAGTTATAGTCATCTTGACGAAGGGGAACACTGCAACCAAATGAAAGCCAAAAGCCAATTAATTGCACCGAGTTGGGAATGTGCTTAGGTAAGTCTCGCGGTTTATTTTCAAATTGTTATTGGATACATCGATACATACTGCTAATCACGTCACCATGGTTACTGACAATCACGTCGCCATGGTTACTGACAATCACGTGGCCATGGTTACTGACAAGTAATGACGTGACGGATATGGCTGACAAGGCTAACGGTGTTGATATTTTGCCATCAATGATATGAATGATACATGCTGACGTCACTGACAATGACGTCATGGCTGTCCTACCTGAGTTTGCCGGTGCCGTTGTCCCGGCCGTGGGTTGGGGGGAGGTGCTGCCCCGGGTGAAGGGGGGTACGGGGGTGATAGGTGCCTCAGTCGACCTGGTGGCAGCAGTCGATGACGGGAAGGATGGGGAGGAGGGAGTGCCGCTCGGGGTACCGCTAGGGGTACCACTCGGGGTGGTGCCAGATGTCGATGACCGTGAGACGGCGCCACCAGTCGTGGTGCTCATCGGCTGACTAGATGTAGTTGATAGGCCGGAGGTGGCGGGGGTGGCAGTGGTGGTGACGTTGCTGACGATATCACAGGCGTCACCTTGGTAACCAGGGGCACAGCTGTCACACAATGCACCCGCCCACCCATCCACGCACTGGCACTCACCTGAAGGAAGAGAGGGAAAGGTGTGTTCTACGTATTAAATATTATTAGTTATTATAATTTGTAATGATAATAATACAAACTTTTTATATGGCGCTGGTTGCGATACATCAAGCGGCGCCTGTTATATATCCGAGGCCGGGAAGCGAGCGTCTTTTTCAACGATGTAGTCAGCTTATCGATCGAAACACTCTGTTTATCGCTTGACATACTCGGTTTACCGGCAAAAAATTAGAACAATCGGTTGATATCAAAATATTGTTCGAAAAACACTGATTTTTTCGACTTGCCTTGAATATCATTAAAAACTGAGATTATCGATGATAAACTGCCTTTTTCGAAGTGAAGCCTGTGATATCAAAATATGCTGTTAGCCAGGTAAGTGTCTCACCTTCATAGACCTGCCACACGCTGTTAGTCAGGTAAGTGTCTCACCTTCATAGACCTGTCATACGCTGTTAGTCAGGTAAGTGTCTCACCTTCATAGACCTGTCATACGCTGTTAGCCAGGTAGGTGTCTCACCTTCATAGACCTGCCACACGCTGTTAGCCAGGTAAGTGTCTCACCTTCATAGACCTGTCATACGCTGTTAGCCAGGTAAGTGCCTCACCTTCATAGACCTGCCACACGCTGTTAGTCAGGTAAGTGTCTCACCTTCATAGACCTGTCATACGCTGTTAGTCAGGTAAGTGTCTCACCTTCATAGACCTGCCATACGCTGTTAGCCAGGTAAGTGCCTCACCTTCATAGACCTGCCACACGCTGTTAGTCAGGTAAGTGCCTCACCTTCATAGACCTGCCACACGCTGTTAGCCAGGTAAGTGTCTCACCTTCATAGACCTGTCACACGCTGTTAGCCAGGTAAGTGTCTCACCTTCATAGACCTGTCATACGCTGTTAGCCAGGTAAGTGCCTCACCTTCATAGACCTGCCACACGCTGTTAGCCAGGTAAGTGTCTCACCTTCAAAGACCTGTCATACGCTGTTAGTCAGGTAAGTGTCTCACCTTCATAGACCTGCCATACGCTGTTAGCCAGGTAAGTGCCTCACCTTCATAGACCTGCCACACGCTGTTAGTCAGGTAAGTGCCTCACCTTCATAGACCTGCCACACGCTGTTAGCCAGGTAAGTGTCTCACCTTCATAGACCTGCCACACGCTGTTAGCCAGGTAAGTGTCTTACCTTCATAGACCTGCCATACGCTGTGGGCCAGGTAAGTGTCTGACCTTCATAGACCTGCCACACGCTGTTAGTCAGGTAAGTGTCTCACCTTCATAGACCTGCCACACGCTGTGGGCCAGGTAAGTGCCTCACCTTCATAGACCTGCCACACGCTGTTAGCCAGGTAAGTGCCTCACCTTCATAGACCTGCCACACGCTGTTAGCCAGGTAAGTGTCTCACCTTCATAGACCTGCCACACGCTGTTGGCCAGGTAAGTGCCTCACCTTCATAGACCTGCCACACGCTGTTAGCCACGTAAGTGTCTGACCTTTATAGACCTGCCACACGCTGTTAGTTAGGTAAGTGTCTTACCTTCATAGACCTGCCACACGCTGTTAGCCAGGTAAGTGTCTCACCTTCATCGACCTGCCACACGCTGTTAGCCAGGTAAGTGTCTGACCTTCATAGACCTGCCACACGCTGTTAGTTAGGTAAGTGTCTCACCTTCATAGACCTGCCACACGCTGTTAGTCAGGTAAGTGTCTCACCTTCATAGACCTGCCACACGCTGTTAGCCACGTAAGTGCCTCACCTTCATAGACCTGCCACACGCTGTTAGCCACGTAAGTGTCTGACCTTTATAGACCTGCCACACGCTGTTAGTTAGGTAAGTGTCTTACCTTCATAGACCTGCCACACGCTGTTAGCCAGGTAAGTGTCTCACCTTCATAGACCTGCCACACGCTGTTAGCCAGGTAAGTGTCTGACCTTTATAGACCTGCCACACGCTGTTAGTTAGGTAAGTGTCTTACCTTCATAGACCTGCCACACGCTGTTAGCCAGGTAAGTGTCTCACCTTCATAGACCTGCCACACGCTGTTAGCCAGGTAAGTGTCTGACCTTCATAGACCTGCCACACGCTGTTAGTTAGGTAAGTGTCTTACCTTCATAGACCTGCCACACGCTGTTAGTCAGGTAAGTGTCTCACCTTCATAGACCTGTCATACGCTGTTAGCCAGGTAAGTGTCTGACCTTCATAGACCTGCCACACGCTGTTAGTTAGGTAAGTGTCTCACCTTCATAGACCTGCCACACGCTGTTAGTTAGGTAAATGTCTTACCTTCATATACCTGCCACACGCTGTTAGCCAGGTAAGTGTCTCACCTTCATAGACCTGCCACACGCTGTGGGCCAGGCAAGTGTCTCACCTTCATAGACCTGCCTCACGCTGTTAGCCAGGTAAGTGTCTCACCTTCATAGACCTGCCACACGCTGTTAGCCAGGTAAGTGTCTCACCTTCATAGACCTGTCACACGCTGTTAGCCAGGTAAGTGTCTCACTTTCATAGACCTGCCAGACGCTGTTAGCCAGGCAAGTGTCTCACTTTCATAGACCTCCCCCACGCTGTTAGCCAGGTAAGTGCCTCACCTTCATAGACCTGCCACACGCTGTTAGCCAGGTAAGTGTCTCACCTTCATAGACCTGCCACACTCTGTTAGTCAGGTAAGTGTCTCACCTTCATAGACCTGTCACACGCTGTTAGCCAGGTAAGTGTCTCACCTTCATAGACCTGCCACACGCTGTTAGCCAGGTAAGTGTCTCACCTTCATAGACCTGTCATACGCTGTTAGTCAGGTAAGTGTCTCACCTTCATAGACCTGCCACACGCTGTTAGCCAGGTAAGTGTCTTACCTTCATAGACCTGCCACACGCTGTGGGCCAGGTAAGTGTCTTACCTTCATAGACCTGCCACACGCTGTTAGTCAGGTAAGTGTCTCACCTTCATAGACCTTCCACACGCTGTTAGTCAGGTAAGTGTCTCACTTTCATAGACCTGCCACACGCTGTTAGCCAGGCAAGTGTCTCACTTTCATAGACCTGCCAGACGCTGTTAGTCAGGTAAGTGTCTCACTTTCATAGACCTCCCACACGCTGTTAGCAAGGTAAGTGTCTCACCTTCATAGACCTGCCACACGCTGTTAGCCAGGTAAGTGTCTCACTTTCATAGACCTGCCAGACGCTGTTAGCCAGGTAAGTGCCTCACCTTCATAGACCTGCCACACGCTGTTAGCCAGGTAAGTGTCTCACCTTCATAGACCTGCCACACTCTGTTAGTCAGGTAAGTGTCTCACCTTCATAGACCTGCCACACGCTGTTAGCCAGGTAAGTGTCTCACCTTCATAGACCTGCCACACTCTGTTAGTCAGGTAAGTGTCTCACCTTCATAGACCTGCCACACGCTGTTAGTCAGGTAAGTGTCTCACCTTCATAGACCTGCCACACGCTGTTAGTCAGGTAAGTGTCTCACCTTCATAGACCTGCCACACGCTGTTAGCCAGGTAAGTGCCTCACCTTCATAGACCTGCCACACGCTGTTAGCCAGGTAGCCGCCGCAAACCTCATGCTCCTCGCCCCCCGTGCACGTGATGTCACAGGACGTGGAGACCCCGTGCCGGCCGTACTCGTTGCCACAGCGACACGAGTGACCTTCCTGCAGAACGAGCCAAGGAGGTCACAAAAACAGGTCACAATAAACCGCGTGGAGACAACATGAAATGATATCTGGCCCAAACGAACTAAATTACCCCCTACGCTAGATATGTTAAGCAACGTTTACAAAAGTATAGACAGGTTTGACTCCCATTGCATAATTCTTCAAACTAAACAAAATGGTACAGTAGGCTACCTAGCATTACAACGACATAGCCCGACACATCGGCACATATACTCAGAGCTTTAATCACTTCAAGGGGTTCAGTACAACCTGGCATACGACTTCGTTTGAACCCCAAATGGTTCGAACCAGCTACTCAGCCTGCTAACCAACTGGCCACGGAGTATTAAAATGCTAGAGACACCCCGCCCCATGCAAGTACCACCCCCCCCCCCCCCCCACTCCTGGCGACCTTACCTGGAGCCCGGCGTACAGGAAGCCGAAGGTGTTGCACACCTGGATACAGGACAGGGTGCTGGCCGTCCCGCGGTCCGTCCACACCAAGTGACCCAGATCCCGATCAGAGGCCGAGTCCTGGTAGCACCCTTTGTAGGACGTGGCGTCCCCGGTGTCTGGAGCGACAAAGACACGTTCAAGATTCGGGATCGCCCGATGGATCATCAGTGCAGGCTGCCCGCGGCTATGGCTGGGATGTCAGGTGTACGAGCATCAATTGTTAGTTCTATATTTGCCTATATTCTATATCCTATATTTGAAAAGGTAAAGTCTGTTCGTTATTTAATATATTTAACTGTTTGCGTATAGTGTATGGTTGAATAACATTCGCCCGTTCTGTGCAATGCGATGCATTTGTAGGTAATGTCATTGCAATAAGATGGCAATTCACGTTACCTGGCTGGTGCAGACACGAGCCGTGTCGACACCGCGGACACGGCAGACACGAGGGACCCGCCTCGAAGGCCACGAAGCACTGCGAACAGTCCGCCGAGGAGAAGAAGCCGTGACACAGACACCTGGGATACAACAGACTGTGTTAGTGTAACGCCTGGAACACAGGATCTGAGGCCGAACGAACGCTACAGGACCCGGGACACAGGAAGGCTACAGGACCCGGGACACAGGAAGGCTACAGGACCCGGGACACAGGAAGGCTACAGGACCCGGGACACAGGAAGGCTACAGGACCCGGGACACAGGAAGGCTACAGGACCCGGGACACAGGAAGGCTACAGGACCCGGGACACAGGAAGGCTACATGACCTGGGACACAGGAAGGCTACAGGACCCGGGACACAGGAAGGCTACAGGACCCGGGACACAGGAAGGCTACAGGATCCGGGACACAGGAAGGCTACAGGACCTAGGACACAGGAAGGCTACAGGACCCGGGACACAGGAAGGCTACAGGACCCGGGACACAGGAAGGCTACAGGACCCGGGACACAGGAAGGCTACAGGACCCGGGACACAGGAAGGCTACATGACCTGGGACACAGGAAGGCTACAGGACCCGGGACACAGGAAGGCTACAGGACCCGGGACACAGGAAGGCTACAGGATCCGGGACACAGGAAGGCTACAGGACCCGGGACACAGGAAGGCTACAGGACCCGGGACACAGGAAGGCTACAGGACCCGGGACACAGGAAGGCTACAGGACCCGGGACACAGGAAGGCTACAGGACCCGGGACACAGGAAGGCTACAGGACCCGGTACACAGGAAGGCTACAGGACCCGGGACACAGGAAGGCTACAGGACCTAGGACACAGGAAGGCTACAGGACCCGGGACACAGGAAGGCTACAGGACCCGGGACACAGGAAGGCTACAGGACCCGGGACACAGGAAGGCTACAGGACCCGGGACACAGGAAGGCTACAGGGCCCGGGACATAGGAAGGCTACAGGACCCGGGACACAGGAAGGCTACAGGACCCAGGACACAGGAAGGCTACAGGACCCGGGACACAGGAAGGCTACAGGACCCGGGACACAGGAAGGCTACAGGACCCGGGACACAGGAAGGCTACAGGACCCGGGACACAGGAAGGCTACAGGACCCGGGACACAGGAAGGCTACAGGACCCGGGACACAGGAAGGCTACAGGACCCGGGACACAGGAAGGCTACAGGACCCGGGACACAGGAAGGCTACAGGACCCGGGACACAGGAAGGCTACAGGACCCGGGACACAGGAAGGCTACAGGACCCGGGACACAGGAAGGCTACAGGACCCGGGACACAGGAAGGCTACAGGACCCGGGACACAGGAAGGCTACAGGACCCGGGACACAGGAAGGCTACAGGACCCGGGACACAGGAAGGCTACAGGACCCGGGACACAGGAAGGCTACAGGACCCGGGACCCAGGAAGGCTACAGGACCCGGGACACAGGAAGGCTACAGGACCCGGGACACAGGAAGGCTACAGGACCCGGGACACAGGAAGGCTACAGGACCCGGGACACAGGAAGGCTACAGGACCCGGGACACAGGAAGGCTACAGGACCCGGGACACAGGAAGGCTACAGGACCTAGGACACAGGAAGGCTACAGGACCCGGGACACAGGAAGGCTACAGGACCCGGGACACAGGAAGGCTACAGGACCCGGGACACAGGAAGGCTACAGGACCCGGGACACAGGAAGGCTACAGGACCCGGGACACAGGAAGGCTACAGGACCCGGGACACAGGAAGGCTACAGGACCCGGGACACAGGAAGGCTACAGGACCCGGGACACAGAAAGGCTACAGGACCCGGGACACAGGAAGGCTACAGGACCCGGGACACAGGAAGACTACAGGACCCGGGACACAGGAAGGCTACAGGACCCGGGACACAGGAAGGCTACAGGACCCGGGACACAGGAAGGCTACAGGACCCGGGACACAGGAAGGCTACAGGACCCGGGACACAGGAAGGCTACAGGACCCGGGACACAGGAAGGCTACAGGACCCGGGACACAGGAAGGCTACAGGACCCGGGACACAGGAAGGCTACATGACCCGGGACACAGGAAGGCTACAGGACCCGGGACACAGGAAGGCTACAGGACCCGGGACACAGGAAGGCTACAGGACCCGGGACACAGGAAGACTACAGGACCCGGGACACAGGAAGACTACAGGACCCGGGACACAGGAAGGCTACAGGACCCGGGACACAGGAAGGCTACAGGACCCGGGACACAGGAAGGCTACAGGACCCGGGACACAGGAAGGCTACAGGACCCGGGACACAGGAAGGCTACAGGACCCGGGACACAGGAAGGCTACAGGACCCGGGACACAGGAAGGCTACAGGACCCGGGACACAGGAAGGCTACAGGACCCGGGACACAGGAAGGCTACAGGACCCGGGACACAGGAAGGCTACAGGACCCGGGACACAGGAAGGCTACAGGACCCGGGACACAGGAAGGCTACAGGACCCGGGACACAGGAAGGCTACATGACCCGGGACACAGGAAGGCTACAGGACCCGGGACACAGGAAGGCTACATGACCCGGGACACAGGAAGGCTACAGGACCCGGGACACAGGAAGGCTACAGGACCCGGGACACAGGAAGGCTACAGGACCCGGGACACAGGAAGGCTACATGACCCGGGACACAGGAAGGCTACAGGACCCGGGACACAGGAAGGCTACATGACCCGGGACACAGGAAGGCTACAGGACCCGGGACACAGGAAGGCTACAGGACCCGGGACCCAGGAAGGCTACAGGTCCCGGGACCCAGGAAGGCTACAGGTCCCGGGACACAGGAAGGCTACAGGTCCCGGGACACAGGAAGGCTACAGGACCCGGGACCCAGGAAGGCTACAGGACCCGGGACACAGGAAGGCTACAGGACCCGGGACACAGGAAGGCTACAGGTCCCGGGACCCAGGAAGGCTACAGGTCCCGGGACACAGGAAGGCTACAGGTCCCGGGACCCAGGAAGGCTACAGGTCCCGGGACACAGGAAGGCTACAGGTCCCGGGACACAGGAAGGCTACAGGACCCGGGACCCAGGAAGGCTACAGGACCCGGGACACAGGAAGGCTACAGGACCCGGGACACAGGAAGGCTACATGACCCGGGACACAGGAAGGCTACAGGACCCGGGACACAGGAAGGCTACATGACCCGGGACACAGGAAGGCTACAGGACCCGGGACACAGGAAGGCTACAGGACCCGGGACCCAGGAAGGCTACAGGTCCCGGGACACAGGAAGGCTACAGAACCCGGGACACAGGAAGGCTACAGGTCCCGGGACCCAGGAAGGCTACAGGTCCCGGGACCCAGGAAGGCTACAGGTCCCGGGACACAGGAAGGCTACAGGACCCGGGACCCAGGAAGGCTACAGGTCCCGGGACCCAGGAAGGCTACAGGTCCCGGGACACAGGAAGGCTACAGGACCCGGGACACAGGAAGGCTACAGGACCCGGGACACAGGAAGGCTACAGGACCCGGGACACAGGAAGGCTACAGGACCCGGGACACAGGAAGGCTACAGGACCCGGGACACAGGAAGGCTACAGGATCCGGGACACAGGAAGGCTACAGGATCCGGGACACAGGAAGGCTACAGGACCCGGGACACAGGAAGGCTACAGGACCCGGGACACAGGAAGGCTACAGGACCCGGGACACAGGAAGGCTACAGGACCCGGGACACAGGAAGGCTACAGGACCCGGGACCCAGGAAGGCTACAGGACCCGGGACACAGGAAGGCTACAGGACCCGGGACACAGGAAGGCTACAGGACCCGGGACACAGGAAGGCTACAGGGCCCGGGACACAGGAAGGCTACAGGACCCGGGACACAGGAAGGCTACATGACCCGGGACACAGGAAGGCTACAGGACCCGGGACACAGGAAGGCCACAGGACCCGGGACACAGGAAGGCTACAGGACCCGGGACACAGGAAGGCTACAGGACCCGGGGCACAGGAAGGCTACAGGACCCGGGACACAGGAAGGCTACAGGGCCCGGGACACAGGAAGGCTACAGGACCCGGGACACAGGAAGGCTACAGGACCCGGGACACAGGAAGGCTACAGGACCCGAGACGACGAGATGGGCTTGGGTGAAACATGCCTCACTTGCTGCAGGTGCCAGGGCGCGAAGCCACGACCTTGTGATCACCTGCTCAGCCTGCTTACCGACTAAGCTTGGGAGCTGGTCCATAAGAAACGCCTTGATTTAAGAGAGCCTATTTTTCCACAACCTGCAGATCAGTACCACCTTTTGTGGTCATATCAGCACAATGAAAATGATCATGCAAACTCCCCCACCCCCCAGCAAATTTCTTGTCATAACGGCATCTTTAAACTTTCAGTGACAAAGTCAGTCATTCCGTCTAATCCGTCGATATATGATGCAATACCATATGGCTCGCAAGCTTACTCCATAATTAGAATAATTAGTTTGAAAGCTAGATGAATTAAGCTGATTAATCTAATTATTTTGAAAGCTAGATTAGATTAATCTAATTATTTTAAAAGCTAGATTAATTAATCTAATTATTTTTTGAAAGCTAGATTAATTAATCTAATTATTTTGAAAGCTAGATTAATTAATCTAATTATTTTGAAGCTAGATTAATTAATCTAATTATTTTGAAAGCTAGATTAATTAATCTTATTTAATGATGGAATGGCTGACCATACAATGGCGTCTGGACTGGCGCTTGCATAAACTGACATAGACCTGACTGTTGCCATATGGGCATACTCCCGTGGGACTCACTCGTTGGGGCCGACACACCGCCCGCGGCCGCTGCAGTCGCTGACCCCCTGACAGGAGGGGACGTCACAGCCACTGCCCATCCACTCCTCGTCACAGTCACACACATCTGGAGCCGTGCATTGGCCGTGTCCATGGCAACCTGCCACGCCTGCGCAGTCAAACACTGCGCATCCGGCCCCGCGGTAACCTTGGATACACTCGCACGTGTTCTCCGCCACGCAGACGCCGTTGTCGCCACAGTCCGGGTCACACTGCCACACTGGAGCGGGCGATAATAGAGGGAAAAGGTCAGATATACATTTTATGTCGTGTTCAATAGACCGTTCCAGATAACTCCTGGCGGCATCTATGATCAAAAATATACACTGCGGGTTTTGGGTTAGAAAACCGAGTCCCGCCTGCGTTTACTACGCATGCGTATGGATTGGGTTCAGGTGCCCGGGTTCAACATTTCTTTAGTTAAGTGTAGGTTGGCTCTATGGCATTGTTATTCACAGAACAAACACACAAGACGAAGGTTATAATCCATAGCAACACTTAAGGGAGAGCGATAACGGGAGACTATAGTAAGTTCATAATGGATTTTCCGAGGTTCTCGACTCATTATAATATTAAATACTTCAATGCGACAGCAAGCAAGTTAAGCTTACATACTATACGTTTGTTAGGGCCCAAAACGTCAGATCACACGGTCTGAGCCATCTAGGAGCAAATGTACAGTTTCACACTGTGCCTCGATCGCAGTGTCTGTTGACGGGGGCTATGAATATATGAGGCAGTACCTCTTCAGTTTCAGATATATTTAAGTGCTTTCATAAACGATGGAATATGGGTATCGCCCCCCCCCCCTCCCTCCGGGTCCATCCCTTGGAACCTTTTATTCCAAGAAACCTTAGATTTCCTTATTTTCCTGCGCCTTAATTCGCAAATTTCGGCCTCCAAGAGGTCTCTAATTGTCAATCAATCAATCCTTTAGTCCCGAGTGGCCCCGCCCAGTCTCCTTCAGAAACACTACGCAGGGTTGTGTGGGCGATAACCGGGATGGTTGAAATTAAACTTTAAACTGTATATTACATTCTACCATGGTATGACGTTTTGGTCACTATGACGTTTTGGGTTCTAACATACGTTCAACACGGTTTACTATGACGGCATTGCATCTCAGTACATCAGAGACTCACAATTAATTATGACGGACCGGGTGAGGAGTAGGGGCGAGAGTGGGACAGGGGGGGGGGGTCACGCACTCACCGGGGGGTTCCTTGGGACACAGGCGACATGACATACGGCAGTTGTCCGTCATCCAATCAGTGTTGACGTCACATTCGTCACGTGTCGCCCAGTAGTCACACGACCCGTCCTCCCCAAAATCATTGGGGCATTCTGGGAGTAAACAAACCAATATTACTGGCTGGCCGGCATCTAACCACGGTATATTAATGGGGGACTAATTGTTCAATGAAACACGATAGCACCAAGCGACAGAACAATGTATTTAACGATGTAAGTAATCAGGTGGCAGATAATAAATCGCTCATAGATAATAATAAATCACGATCATCGATTTCTGCTTTTCAAACCGACAACAATATAGTTAGAAATACATTGGTTCATTCTTACCATTCATTAATTCTGTAAATGTATCCGTTGAAGGATATCTGATATCAACTGACGCATATATTTCTCACGTTGACATTCGATGAAACCATTATCCATCTAAGCAATAGTTCGACTATGATACGTGTCTAGGTCCATGTCATATTTATATAATGATACCCACGTCCACACCACTGACCTGGGTAGTCACATTTAGAGCAGGTTTTGTAACAGCGGTCCATCATGTTGTCTTGTTTACTCTGACAGCGTCCCTCTTCGGCCCATACGCCACACTGGACGTCGTCACCGTAATCATTTTGGCACTCTGCGAATTAAGTGAACAACAAGAACACACTGAGCCCTCCGATACTGAGTAAATAAAGCCTTTATCGTAGAGAACCTGTGTTTATATTGAGTTCTACAGTGGAAGCGCCCATCAGCGAAAATGTCCCTCAGTGCCAGTGTACACAGTGCGAATGCTCCCCTTTAACAAAGCATATAGACATGTGCACTAGTATCAATGTTCATTAATGTCACACGTTACTCTCTGACAAAGCTTCGGTCCCATAATATATGTAAAATAACATCATTATCACTTAATGTAGGTACAATAGCATCATTGTCAATTACTGTAGTATTTAATGTCTACGTTTTCCTGCAAGATCGGCAAAAAAATAGCAGATATCTGAATATCTCTGCGGATGTCGATCCTGATGTGATCCAGGGGAGTCCCGCCAGCCGCCACTCACCCTGACAGGCGTAATCCACCGTCAGGTACTTGTAGGTCCCCGGACACGGGTCCCCGAACGCGTCCGCGTACGCGCTCAGATCGCACTGCCGCCGACCTTCGCACGTGGTCCGCACGCGCTGCACCACGTGATCCTGCGTCGGGCAGTGTGACGTCAAGACGGCGTTGTCCGCGCAGGTCAGGTTGTCCTTGCGACCGAAGGACGCGGAGTAGACGCGTAACCCTCGCGCTGGTGGGCAGGTCATGGTCACCTGGAAACCCTCACATGCTATCCCTTGCTCGGCGAACGCTGCAAGGTCAGCAGGGTCAAGGTCAATAGGGTCAAGGTCAACAGGATCAAGGTCGACAGGGTCACGGTCAATAGGGTCAAGGTCAACAAGGTCAAGGTCAACAGGGTCAAGGTCAACACGATCAAGGCCAATACGGACAAGGTCAGTAGGGTCGTGGTAATTTTTGGGGTATGTGCTGCATAGTAAGCCAGGGTGAGGAAATAGGAAGCTGTCTAGACATTACAACGAGCGTGTCGAAGCTGAAAACGGTCAGATTCCGACTTGACAACATCGGGTGTCGCGATCGAATATAAAACATTAATATCGAACAAGCTTATCTCTAGAATCTACGAATCTATCCTATATATTAATAACTGGTTGTACCATATGCATGATCTACTTTCTATGCCATCTTTCTGTATTACTTCCTTGATTATGCATAAATATTTATTTTTGAAGGCAAAATCACTCCATCCTCACATGGCACGTGCGAAGTCGTTGGCTGCGGAGTTGACGTTGTCGGCGGGGGTTCAGGCATAGTTGTCTCGTTGTCCACCAGGGGGCATTGGTTGCAGGACTTGCGGCAGATGCGGGACATCCAGGCGGCGTTGGCCTGGCACTCACCGCTCGCAGCCCACGCGTCACACTGCCCGTCACCTTGGAGATTAGTACAGCTCTCTGCGCGCGCAAACGACAAATATGACGTCAGAATCGGTTCAAAACGGTGAAATAATACATTTACGCTATAAATTAATTCGTTATTTCAAACAAATCGCACTGGAATGATAAAAGAAAAGGATATCTGACAAAGCCAGAATAATATGATTTATCCGATAGCGATCAGCATGGAGAAGATCCAGCAGAATAGACACGGTTCTGAAATATAAAGGTCGCCTGGTTTAACGTAACTCACGTGATCTATGATATAAATAGTGCTATGAGTGAGTGAGGGGCGGGCGAATAGAGCAGATATGGCTTGGATAAAACTATTTAATATCCAAAAGAAATACCCTACAACTATTGTTCTTTCGTTGCGATAGATTAATACCCACCATAATTCATAAAACGGTGGGGATGGGTGTACAAACCAACGATGATGCAAGGTTTGTTGTAAACGTCAGATATAGGCGACGTTGACGTTAATTGTTACCATATACCATACCATATAAATATACCATATTTGACAATAAATATTGCACTTTTGTACACCGTGAATCATATCATAGGTCAAGGCCGATGAGTGTAACTGCCGAGACAGTATAACCAAACCATCACAAGCCTTTAGCGCGAACAAAGCTTGCCAGTGCTGGTATCCATTGTGCTTAAGCAGTGCAATTAACAGCTAACCAAGGACATTGCACCCGCCCCCCCCCCCCCCCCCCCCCAACCATCTCCCCATAAAGAGCTGAAAATTCTTACAGCAAAGCGCAACTTTAACCCCTGTAAGTACTGGATCCCACCGCCAGGGCACATGGCCACATCCCACCGCCAAGGGGCATCACTAGATCCCACCGCCAGGGCACATGGCCACATCCCACCGCCAGGGGGCATCACTAGATCCCACCGCCAGGGCACATGGACACATCCCACCGCCAGAGGGCATCACTAGATCCCACCGCCAGGGCACATGGCCACATCCCACCGCCAGGGGGCATCACGAGATCCCACCGCCAGGGGGCATCACGAGATCCCATCGCCAGGGGGCATCAGTAGATCCCACCGCCAGGGGGCATTACTAGATCCCACCGCCAGGGTGCATCAATAGATCTAACCGCCAGGGGGAATAACTTGACCTCACCGCCATAGGCATCACTAGATCCCACCGCCAGGGGGCATCACTAGACCTCACCGCCATAGGCATCACTAGATCCCACCGCCAGGGGGCACCGCGAAAACCATAATAGACAAGATAACCCAAAACCTTCTGAAAAACAATTACATGGTATTCGCACAGCGCGATACCACATCCACATCCACATGGTTTATGTAGAAAAAGAGCCGAAACTAAGGGAAATTAATTACACATATTTTGGGCAAATATGTATCTGCTGCTTGGCTGGTGACAGATAAATACGTGACGGGGTATAAGCTCTAGAGTCTACAGTAGCTGCCTATATGGTGAGCAAAGCCGGCCCCAAGCGATATATACTCACTCCAACCCAGAACAACCCATAGCTTGCATAATTGTTAATGCTAAGTGATTAAATTGACATAAAAGCATGTAAATCATTAATGGATTAATATTACGCATATGCAGGCTAAAGTACACTGCAGATTACTGCGTTATCGGGTTATATCGCGCTGTTGAATGCTTACGCAAGGTGACTATTGTGAAGCGGTGAAGAGATTGAGTTATATTGTCAGTGTTCTACCTTTGAATGTCAGTGAGTAGCAATATATATATCAAGGATAGCTACACGGCGACAATTTAGTTATTAGCGCCTCAACGTTGTCATCTTGTCAAAAATAGACCTGAATTAATGTGTTATTAACATTGAAGGCATCCGTTCCAGCGAATCAGCGTCATGTGAAGATAAAAATAAGTATTGATTTGTTTCAGAAAAGAAATCTGTGAGTGGGTGAGTGACAAACTTAGTTTGAAGACAGTTATAATGAAAGCACATGTGTACGACCCAAGCTTGCTATACGCAGCGAAAACTAACACACCAGTGGCGGAAATAGTGCAAATACCACGTGACTTCATGGCAAAGTCACGTGACCGAGATGTGGTCACGTGACGTGGAGAGTGCCGTGTACCTGGCGGTGTCTCCGTGGTAGAGGCCACTACACAGCGACCACATGACCGCCGGCAGTTCACCGTCATCCAATCAAAATTTATGTTACATTCGTCTTGAAGCTGCCATATGTCACACTCCGTGTCATTGTAGTATTCGTTCTGACAAGATACTAGTAAACAAAGTACGCCATTAACTCATTGAGATATAGTATTTTTGTGTGGTATCGTTTGGTATATTTTTATACGCGAACGTTATGAAAAGTTGAAGTTGTTTTATTAAAACCTTGCGATTTATAGTTGTATAATAAGTTCGCATGATATTGCCATGAATACTTTACAGTTTACGTGACTGTTTCAGTATTGCTTCGAACGGGAGTGGTAACAAATTAGAAGTATTCATTGTTGCTTGAGATTTGCCATATTTTGCATACAAATACCGATCAACAAAGCCATATCTTTTGCAAATTTAGCATAATCATCAATTCTGATCCTAATGGAGCCTTCAAATTACAAGGCACTGTTTGCCATGGGGCGTTTGTTACCCGAGGACGCTATGTACCTGAGTCGTATTGTAACCTAGGACAGAGGTTACAGGAACGCCTGCAGTTGTTCGACATCCAATCAGAGCTGACGAGACATTCACCTTCGGCTGCCCAATAGTCGCACTGAGCGGAAGTGACGTCAACTTCTTGGTCCCACGTGTTAACGCACGAGGCTGTGTGCGTCACAAATCACATGTTGACTCTCGTCGGGAAATCTCGCATATGTCTACATGATTTAATAGTTAATCGGCTGGCAAGAGTGGGATACCAAGTTCCTTCGGGGCTAGGTCTGTCTGGCAGGCATGGGGAGATTGCATTGTAAATGTAATCGATTACGATTACGATTACTTGGGAATTTCATGATTACGATTACGATTACAGGAGATATGAAAGTAATCGATTACGATTACATTCAATGTAATCATGATTACAATCGTTATTACATGGACTATTTTCGACGTAATTGAAAAAAAAAAAACACTGACGGATAATCGTACCTCTATCTTGCTGGATTCATTTAAACTTTAGAACTTTAGGATTCTCGCCGGAGAGGGTGGTGTCCCGCGTAAAAACTTATCACTTCTATGTTAAATACCATGGAACTAAAGGAAGCCACACCGTTATATGACACAAGGGAATCTAGTCCAGCCACCACACCATACATCGCCGTGCACCAGTCCTGACCGGATCGAGTTCGTTTTATAACAACACCTCTTCCAATCAATCTATATAGAGAACAATAACACAAGCATCTACCACCCTCCCATCACATCCCCCACCTACCTACCAATCATAGCCCCCACCTACTTACCTACCCATCGCAGCCCCCACCCACCTACCTGCTCCCAACATATAGACCCCTAAGTCGCTCTGGACTATTTCTACCTATCCAATGCAAACAAGATAATGAGGGGATTAGAATGTGGCACCCCCAGCCAGCTTAATTGGTTATGTCTGGTTCTTTGCCTAGTGTCTAGAGAGGATAGGAATTAGCGAGGGCGGATGTAGAAGGGGTATCTATGCACTAGATAACATAACTCTTTCACGAGTTCTCGCAGATGAAAATGTAGTCGAGGGTCAGACACAACCGACATGTCAGAATACCGGTTGTATGCCCGACGGGGCAGGTGAATAGTTAGACTGCTATCTCTAGCTAATCAGCAATGCTCATCAGTTACACTGAGAAAACACCCTGCAGGCACGAACAATAACTGCACGGTAGCTTTGTTTTTTTTGGCCCCTAACTGTTACAATATAACATCGGAAAACTGTGCGCTCAGTCACTTTTCGGAACATGACGTTGCAGAAACGTCGAACTGTGACGTGCGCTGACGTCAGCACAAAACACACTACGTTTCGGACACCAATACTATGATGTGCAAATCCCAACAAATAATCGTAATAGATGTCTGGTTAGGACGCACGTTGTAAGTGATTGACTGCAGAGACAAATGGCAGGGTTTTGTTTGCGGATATTCTATGCGTCAGATTTGGTAGCATATCCTCTCATCACCGGCAATTAAATTACCTAAACATCTCAGGTTCCATCCCATAGATTTGGTTTGGTTTGTTTAAGGGATACGCTTTAACCAGTGCATGCAGGTCATACCGCGACAATGGTAAGGGTCAAGGCAGAGAGAAAACATAGATCCGTGGGTAACCCTCTACGAAAAAACATATGGGATACCTATCTTGCACAAACATAGGTACCATCTCATAGATAAGTTCTGCATATTCCTACATATTCAGCGCCATTAATTACCAACTGGTGTTACCCTTTCCGTGTTCTGGTCGCAGTAAGGTATCTAAGGACCTTACAATACGCGGAGACCATTTTTTAGTACGTGAATAATCATCACAAACAAAACAGTTAAATTAAAGTAATGCTACAAAAACCTTACGTCGCAAAACACAAGCCCCGTTATTACGTAGAGACGGCGTGGCATCTATATATTCCTATGTATCCACATTTTACCTAATACTTACTTACTTACTTAAAGTAAGTACTTAAACATACTTACTTGAAGCAATGATGAAGACAAAATGATCATATAAAGTAAAGTTGCCTTAGAAGATCTTGATACCTGGTTTTCCTTTAGATGTTTATTTGACCCATCCTATAAAATGCATTTACCTTTTGAAAAAAAGGTATTGGGTGGGGGGGGGGGCGTTAACGGTGTCGAAGTCATACGACTAGATAGAGGCGAGGTGGGGGGTTTAAATGGGTTCAAAGAGGGTGGGTGCGGGAGGGCCGGATCCCCTTGACACCCGCCTGTATCCGCCACAGGAGTGGGGGGGGGGGGGCGATTACCCCCCGGGATGGCCCCGTGAGGCTCTCACATGGGTACCTCACCTGCCCAGTCGCAGCCGCTACAGGACTTGAAACAGAAAGCTCTCATCCAATCAGCGTTGCTGTTACACTCGCCCGCGGTGGCCCAGCGATCACAGTCCTCGTCACTGCCGTGTTCGTTGGCGCACACTGCAAGGTCAAGGTCAACAACGTGGCGAAAGATGGTACGAGCAGCCAAATGATAAAGCGTATGTACCTAGTCAAGTAGTAGTAAAATAGTAAAGTTCATAAGACGGAAAGCGATCATAAAACGCAAGGTATCAATAATGCAAAGACTACACAAACTCTGAAACGCCCAATCGAGTGTTTTCGAGAAGTGTCTTGAATTAATTTACTCCTGAATACATTTCAATAATCTGTCACGTCCATTTATATTAAGGTAGCAATAACTTACATTCAAACACACCTAATCAGAATCCAACAGCAATTTTCTCGGTTTCACCCACGTGTGTAAAACCGGGGCTTAAAGCTCCGATTCGGAGAAGGCAAAGCTTCCATTGACGTGGTAATATGATAGAGATGCGTTAATAGAACCATTCAAGTAGAAGTAATTTCTGACTGACCTGAGCACACGAATGAGGCCTCCAGGTACTTGTAAGTTCCCGGACAGGGGTCTCCCAGTAGATTTGTCGACACGAATACCTCACATTTCTTCTTATTATCGCATAACTGCCGGAGCGTTTCCGTCGAGTTACTGGAGCTGCAGTTAGTGCTTAGTATGGCTGAGTCATGCGAGCAGGTCTGGTTGTCATGGCGACCGTAGAAGGAGTCCCCCATGCTGATGCTGAAGGAGTTGGGACACTCGAGGATGACGGTGTTCCCCTCACACTGGAGGGCGTCCAGCGCCGGCTCTGGAAGGCAAACAATGTATGGCTGGATGATCCCAGAAAATTATATGGCTAGACGTTATGTCGTAGCAATGGTGGTGCCCCCCACCCCCCCCCCCCCCCCCACCGCCCCTGGTGGCAAGAATTCAGAGAGTACCCCCACCGGTCGAAACTTTTTAACGAGCAACTCCCCCCCCCCCCCCCCCCCCGGATCGCAAGCCCGGGTTGCGTACCGGAGCACGATCAACCGCCTCAGCGAGAGTAATCCCGCATCGTAATATGAACTCTGGACGACGATTCTTCTGAAATACGTGGGGAAAAAAACGTAAATATCGATGCATAATAATTATCCTTGAGTTGGCAATATTTTACACTATTTAGAGGGTGCTATTATTTCCAAATTAGGGTTAATTATTCGGGGAATATGCCCGCAAAAAATTGTACGCGGCGGTCCACCGTTATCTGGAACTCATCCCTGAGGTATCATTTTCCTTCCAAAGGGCCTGAATATTGATATTGGTACATGTCTGATGACCTTAGTATTAACTAGCATAACTTAGTTAAAATACTTTTATTCCAAGCGTTCTTTTATGTTTTATAATACATGTATCAAATGATTCCAAACCTGCATCAATTGGTGATCAATGAAGGCGCTCTTATAGAGGGGATATTACTGAAGGGCAGAATGGTGGGATAGACTAACACAAGAATGATGGCAGCAGAAAACCCATTGTTACGCTGTTACACAGTTAAGGGTCTGTCGACGTCAGAAGTTGTTCTGGGACACAGTCGACGAACGGGTCACAGTCAATCCCGACAGAACCGGGCTATGGAGGTTCCTACCGGTGGTCGTATTATGGCGGTGGCCATTTTGTGAAAATTACACAGCTACTGAAGCCATCCATTGACATCCATTGGTCTGAGGTGTTTCACGCTGTTCTAGCGCTCCATTGTCTTCAGACAAATAGAGGTCACAGAGGCAGATCCAGAAATTGTAAAAAAACGGGGGTGGGGGGGGGGGGGGCTTGAAACTTGCGACCTAAATTTTGCCTTAAAAACGGCATTCTTCCTTAAAAAGGGGGGCGGGTGGGGGAGGTCTGGGCCCCCTGGAACCTCCGCTCCCCCTGGATCCGCCCTTGGGTCATATAGAAGGACTAGACCGTCAAGCACAGCTTGAGAAGGAAGACGAAAATGTGGGTTATGGGACCAATTCGACTATGTTAAGGCCCATTTCATGACGTTGGCATGGCACGCCGTCAGTCATTTGGCGTCTTTTAGTACATACATTTCATTTAACCCTGGATCTAGATTCTATGTCTACTATTCGACGGACATCCCCGCGACGGCCCGTCCACTACTGTGGCACCCTTTTCATTTTTGGGAAGAAACGTAGGCTGTCAACACTCTGGCAGTGGCGGCGGCCACTGCAGCTGTTTGTTTTCTCTCAGTGTCAGTGTCACGAATGTTGCGCTAACCAACAATCACACACCTATAATGTAATTGATCTAGGTCTATCTACATCTACATGTGGCAAATATTCATCATGAGTTAATGTTAATCGAAATACACATCTGAGTTAGAGCTTCCCTGCACGTAAGCTACATTCAAACACCGCGGGCAGTCGAAGCGAGCGAGGCGCACTCAAACCGGATCATCTTGTGACGTCACCAATCTCTACTCTGGGCGGGGGTTTGGAAATGGATCGTTCGCTGCTTGAGTTTATTTTGGTGACTTTAGATATTAATATTTATGGCATACGAGACATTGTAAAATAATTGCATCTGATAAATGGCTTTAGTAACCACTGAGAAATGTATATTTGACAGTGGTTTAGAAACAAATACCCCCCCAAGAGATGGACTTTAAGGCCCATTTCATGACTTTGGCATGGCACGCCGTCAGTCATTTGGCGTATCGAGGCCTTATAGTGGGCTTGGCCATGTTAACGTGTGATTATTTGCTAACGTCAAAACTACTGCTTTGATTTTGATGCAATTTGGCAAATATGATGCCAGTAATATGGGTACATATTCCACCACATATGAGTTATCTACCTGCATTTATGTAGTCACAGTGATTTTTTTGCGCTTTCGGCAATGTCAAAATTGATCATCCAATTACTCGAAAACTATAAATGTGAGGTGAAATCTGATGACACATTACCTTTGCGTATCTCTCTGAACAATACTCTGAAACAAACCGTGAATCTCTAGTCCAAATATTAACGAAATTACGCGGGAATACATGTTTCGTAACGATGACCTTGATGTGACCTTGACCTTGGAAGCGTGACCTTGGTCAATATAATATTTTACGCCCAAATACTAATGTCATGTCTCACGCAACGTGTCGTTTGTCTGACATGTCCCTTTCATGGAGAAATTGAGGAGGCCTGGTTCCCGCCAAAATGGTCCCATAGGGTCCCATGTTAAACTTTGGGAATTTTTTGCGGAAGAACTATTCGGACGATTTTCAAAATTAAAACACTGTATACAAGGTACTTACGAGCCTAATACGTGAATTAATTCTGAGCGTAATTAAGCAAAAACTCGGAACGCTATAGCGATTTTGCCGATTTTTGGTCCTATCTATCAATGGTTAAGCGAATTTCGAAAAATTCCTGTGACCTTCACCTTTGACCTACATGGCCCATCTACGAACTTAGCCTGACGGTGGGCCGTGGCATTGTCTGTGCAGAAGGAGGAGTCGATATCTCAAACTCTTTAAAAAAAAAAAAAAAATCCAAAATTTCGAATTTTTAGCTGCCTGTGGCGCGAAAACTTTTTATCCTACGTCAAATCTGATGTCAGTAACGCGAAAGATTTTGAGGAGCTGAGTATTTTGACACAAATTGCGGCTCTCTAGCTGCAATATTAAGAGAGCTAGAGCGGAAAATGTGTTTTGGACGTATGACGTCATCGTGACGTTGACGTTTGAGGTACGTTGCCCATCTTCGAACTCAGCCTGAGATTGGCACTTCCGCATCTTTTTGTGAATTTGGAAGTCGATATGTTCAGGCATTCGAGAGATAATGCGTGACAAGACAGACAGACACACACACAGACACACAGACAGACCTAGACCGTCAAGCACAGCTTGAGAAGGCAGACGAAAATTGTGGTTATGGGACCAATTCGACTATGTTAAGACCCATCGCCGCTCGCTCATTGGTTGTTCAGCCTGGCGTTGGAGACCATATCGCCCCCTTAAAGCTGTAGTACTTAGGCCAAATTGCTGGCTGAAAGCGCAAATTAGCCCAAAATGGATCGTGATGTACTGGACGAGCGCCATCTCACGGCTGCTGTTGAACGCGGGCTATTTTTCCAGGTCGAGGCCTTCGTTTAGAGTGAATACGTTCAAATCACGACTTTCTACGCGTCCTTGGTCGCGCCCTAATCGCTCTTCTCGGACTCGTCATCGGTGAATTACGGAGCCCCCTAGCGGCGGAACTAAGCGTGATAAGCTAAAAGCGAAGGCGGATTCCATACCCAAGTCGACGTTTGCCCGTCTTTTGCAACCGGTCCCGACTCTCTAGCGTCGCTATTAAGCGAACGGCGGCCATCGCAACCCCGAAAGAGTGCCGGTCCATATCGCCGTTGACTCGTAATGGGAGCGTCGGCATGGAGGGGGGTGCACCTCTTGCGAGCGCTCTAGCGGCCAAACTAAGCGTCCTAGAGCAATTCTGAGGTGGTTTCGATCAGCCTAGGTCACATTTTTCTCTCTATTTATGCCAAATCTGGGCTCCCTAGCTCAAATATTGACCGAGTTATGGCCTTGCAAAGTTCAAAACGCCACTTGACACGTACGCTGAATATTGATTGGCCGATTACTCGAAAATCGTTCAGTATCCGGAAAAATCTGAGCGAGTGCTGCGTCACCGCCTCTCCCTGATGAATACTCTCAAACAAACAGCGAATCTCTAGACCCTATATTAACGGAGTACCGCGGGGAAGTCTGTTTCGTGACCTTGACCTTGCTGTAACCTTGACCTTGGAAGCGTGACCTTGGTCAATATAATATTTTACGCCCAAATACTAATGTCATGTCTCACGCAGCGTGTCGTTTGTCTGACATGTCCCTTTCATGGAGAAATTGAGGAGGCCTGGTTCCCGCCAAAATGGTCCCATAGGGTCCCATGTTAAACTTTGGGAGTTTTTTGCGAAAGAACTATTCGGACGATTTTCAAAATTAAAACACCGTATACAAGGTACTTACGAGCCTAATACGTGAATTAATTCTGAGCGTCATTAAGCAAAAACTCGGAACGCTATAGCGATTTTGCCGATTTTTGGTCCTATCTATCAATGGTTAAGCGAATTTCGAAAAATTCCTGTGACCTTCACCTTTGACCTACATGGCCCATCTACGAACTTAGCCTGACGGTGGGCCGTGGCATTGTCTGTGCAGAAGGAGGAGTCGATATCTCAAACTCTTTAAAAAAAAAAAAAAAAAAAAAAAAAATTGAATTTTTAGCTGCCTGTGGCGCGAAAACTTTTTATCCTACGTCAAATCTGATGTCAGTAACGCGAAAGATTTTGAGGAGCTGAGTATTTTGACACTAATTGCGGCTCTCTAGCTGCAATATTAAGAGAGGTAGAGCGGAAAATGTGTTTTGGACGTATGACGTCATCGTGACGTTAACCTTTGAGGTACGTTGCCCATCTTCGAACTCAGCCTGAGATTGGCACTTCCGCATCTTTTTGTGAATTTGGAAGTCGATATGTTAAGGCATTCGAGAGATAATGCGTGACAAGACAGACGGACAGACAGACACACACACACACAGACTAACCGAACACACTGACATAAGACGAAAATCGTAGATTTTCGTCTTAATAACCGAACACACTGACATAAGACGAAAATCGTAGATTTTCGTCTTAATAATACTCATTTGTGGGGAGGACTTCAGCCGGAGGGAAGCCTCACAGCTCGTCATTCCATACTTTACATGACCCTCAGTGATATCGGCCCTCATGCAGGCCATTCAAAGTACGGAATGACGAGTTGTTCGATCTTTCTTTTTCCTGGAGACAGGTTTAATGGTCATTAACAGACATGGAGATCGTAACGGATCCATCGCTATACACATGATTGGACCAATTAATATAACTACCGCAGCCACTACCGTAACACGAGGAACGCAAAGAGTCAGACATCCCAATCCCGGGGGGAGGTGCGGGGGGGTACTTAATACATTGCTGTGGGCGGGGGGGATCCGCGATAAAGCCCCCCACCCTTTTCATCGCCAAAATCCGCTCGGTACCCGCGGAATCCCTCCACCAGATTCGTATAACAGTATAACCCCCCCCCCCATGTCTTAGTCATCTACAAGACGTCACATAGTTTTTGTCTCGGTCGTTTGTTTCAGTTCACAATGCCATAGCTGGAGAGGAGGCCTCAGGAGAAGAAGTCACTTCACTGGCAGGCGCATCTTTATGGCCCTGGAAGTGGCGCCACGTAGCGGTCATTGGTCTCACCACTCACTTTGACCGCCATCGGGGATGTTAGCGGTGAGGCTGTCGCCTCGCCCTCGGCTACCAGAGGAGGGGGTGGGGGGTCACGGCGAGATCTCAAATCATGGGGGCCATGAGGGGGGGGGGGGGGCGGCGAGACCTCACCTCAGGCGCCGTTCAATAAAAAACAACGATGGTGGTCATCGCTTTTGGTGTCAATAGCCGCCAGACCAAGGCGACGAGGGGGGTGGAGTTAGGGTGGGGACGAGATGCACAAGAGGGGGTGGAGGGGGGGGGGGGGGTAGAGTCTGCCATCCGAAGCGTGACAGTTAAATATATGAGGCCCAGAGACTGCCGCGTGCCTGAAGGCCTCGCTCTCGGGCCGTTCTCGGGTCCTTTCTCCTTTAACCAACCTAAACATATATATATTCGTAGTCGGCGTATTTCATTGTACAACAGCATACGTAGCCTAGTAAAGGCATTGTGCATACATAGGCTAACAAAGGCATTGTGCATACATAGGCTAATAAATTGTGCGCAGTTAATTTGCATTTGTATTCAGACGTTGCAGTAACGTTAGGCGGTCCCGTCCCGTCGCTTCTTCACACTGAAGCCGTCATCATGGCCCGGTCGGTCGGCTATATCGGGACACTATCTAGTGTGGGTCAGCAGGCGCACAAGATACAAGCCTCCAAGTCATAAAGACTGCAATTTTTATTTCATTGACTCGTTGAGCAATATACTAATATTTCAATTGCAAAACAACAGTGCATTAACTAAAGACAAATACTCTAGCTTTTTTGGCGCAATACGTCATAAACATTTGAACTTAGCTGCTTTATTTTGCCCTGTAATATGAAGGTCGACTTCATGATGTGTTCAGAATGAAAGAGCTGAAACCACGTACAAAATTAAAGAGCTGAAACCAAGTTCAGAATTAAAGAGCTGAAACCACGTTCAGAATTAAAGAGCTGAAACCCCGTTCAAAATTAAAGAGTTGAAACCACGTTCAGAATTAAAGAGCTGAAACCCGTTCAGAATTAAAGAGCTGAAACCCCGTTCAAAATTAAAGAGCTGAAACCCCGTTCAAAATTAAAGAGTTGAAACCACGTTCAGGATTTAAGAGCTGAAACCACGTTCAGGATTTAAGAGCTGAAACCACGTTCAGAATTAAAGAGCTAAACCCACGTTCGGAATTAAAGAGATGAAGCCACGTTCAGAATTAAAACCTGAAACCACGTTTAGAATTAAAGAGCTGAAACCACCTTCAGACTTAAAGAGCTGAAACCACGTATAGAATTAAAAAGCTAAAACCACGTTCAGAATTAAAGAGTTGACACCACGTTCAGAATTAAAGAGCTGAAACCACGTTCAGACTTAAAGAGCTGAAACCACGTTTAGAATTAAAAAGCTAAAACCACGTTCAGAATTAAAGAGTTGACACCACGTTCAGAATTAAAGAGCTGAAACCACATTCAGAATTAAAGAGCTGAAACCACGTTTAGAATTAAAAAGCTAAAACCACGTTCAGAATTAAAGAGTTGACACCACGTTCAGAATTAAAGAGCTGAAACCACATTCAGAATTAAAGAGTTGAAACCACGTTAGAAATTGAAGATTTTAAACTACATTCAGAAGTAAATTGATAGAAATAAAAAAATTCATACAGGTGGGGAATTGCTGGATGAGCAGCATGAAATCATTGGCAAGAAAGGACACAAATAACTCCAGTGCCGCACACCCAAACGGAGTGACCTTAAACTGACCTTGACACACGAACTCCACGTGCATGTATTTCCGCGTCCCTTCGCAGGGGTCGCGCGTGAAGGTCTCGTTCGTGACCGGAAGCAAGCAGTTCTGTTCAAGGTCACACTGATCTCGCACGATATCCAGCGTTTCAACTCCCAGGGTGCACTGCGTGTCGGGATTGTCATTGTCGGGATCTGGACAGGTCGTGACGTCAGAGCGCCCGTAGGTGGCGTTGCCGATGATGATGTAATATCCGCGGGGACAGTTCATGATGAAGGTGTCGCCGTGGCAGGCCACGCCACCATACGTCAACTGATGACAACTCACTGCGAAACGGAAGAGAAACAGACATCGTTCAGTTCATCATCAGCATTCCAGGCGGCGCTACCGTCAAACCGGAAGTTGTGTGTACTATAAATATCGACGTTTACCACGAGGAATACGTTATGGAAGGTTTTAACTGCGACACCTAGAAATATGCTTTTCTGGTTCAAGTTTATCGTCGTTGACTGCTGCATTCTCACTTTAGTATCACATAGCTTTAGAAGGATCCCATGAACAGATACATCGTGTCAGACTTGTTTGAGGGACAAACAGACAAATTTATGTCATTTGGTTAAGGACGAAGAATTATGGGTGTCCTGCAGTCGACCGTAACTGTATTCCCATCCCATCCCCGTCTAACCTACTCGATCCCTTCATCAATTTAGATCCTTAAGTACACACAAGCCTCAACGTGACCTTAACGGCGATGGCACCTATAGAATCTGACACGATAGGGCTGGCTAACACAGCCCAGTGCGAGCTAACAGAACCCAGTGCGAGCTAACAGAACCCAGTGAGAGCTAACAGAACCCAGTGCGTGCTCACAGCTAAGACGCTCTCCGTTAATGATGCTAGGAAGAGCTGAATATACAGCTTGAGCGGCTGATTCGTAGCACATGTGTTCAAGTTGCAATATTTATTTTACAAACTCACTCAATTATTAGTGACAAGTAAAACTGGTTCTTTAAACAAAGACTATTTGCTTTGCAAATGCGACGGTGGAGCCGATACAGGCACCACGCATGCAACGAAAAATTCCCCCCCCCCCACCCATTCCCTCGCCAAGATCTGGGCTACCACTTTCCTCGTCTCCTTTCCGCCTGTGCCCCCTTCCCCCCCAACTCTTCTGCATCCACGCCAGCTTGCATCAGTAGAATAGAATCGACTGCCATTTTAACCTCCATCACCTTCTTTATCACTATCAAATGGCTTCTTGAAACCCTGCGGAATGGATTAAAGAGCCATCCATGCATTCACCTTAGACCCTGCTATATAACATTTTAATTGTGGTTTCAATGTTTGTTCTGTCGTTACCTGTGGTGCACTGTAGCAGTATAAGGAGACCCGCCACGACCGCCGGCACTACCGTGGGGGGTGCCAGCACTCCCCTGTGGGGTGCCCGCCCCACGGCCGCCAGCACTCCCCTGTGGGGTGCCCGCCCCAGGGGAGTCAGCCGACCCAATCCCAACATCGACTCCGGGGTGTCGGCGGTAGGGTGGACGGCGGGGTCACCGGGGGGGGGGTTCACGCGGGTGGGATAAGGCACCCAGGCCAGGTTGAAAAGGGTGGGGGGGGGGGGAGTAATTGCCGTGGGGTCGGTCGGCAGGGATCACAGCGATTGATGTCCAACACTGTGATATATATAGAGATATCCACGCTTGATATCCGAGATTCACGGTTACATTCCTCAAGCCCGACACGCTTGATGTCCTATGCAGTGAGTTGCATTGCGCCACACACAATGGCCAAGGTACATGGATGAACAGGGAAGTAAGTTTGTTAGTGTCAGTTACTTCTGTCCTCGGTATACTGCAGCGCCAAGGCAGAATCTACCGTCACCTTCGAGCTACGTGAAGCGGGGAGACCGTGGTACAGCGCCAACCAGCGTTCACTGCCTGTCCTTCACTCAGTCAGTTCGATCCCTTGTCGATAGACCCCTTTATCCCCTGGGTGCTATGTCCGGTAGGAGGTTCTCAAACAGAGGGCTGGCCGCGGTTCTGGGCCTGTGATGAGTACTGGAGTACACAGGCCGGTACGGGGGCGGGGATTGGAGTCTCTACCGGTTGCCTGTGCCAGTCAGGGTGTGTGGTGTGTGGTGTGTGGCCTGAGGAGCCGGAGTGGAGGTCCCCAGCTGTACAGCCGACCCACCGGAGTCCCGACTCCGCGATGCGCAACCAACCGTGTCAAAACAAGCACAAAACGAACTGAATCACAAAACGCTTTAGCGCAACCCACATATGTGTGAGCTCGGTGAGGTGGGTGTCTACTGCCGGAGGGTGGGGGGGGGGGAGGAGGGGGAGGGAGAGGTCAGCGGCGTCACTTAATAATAGAATCAGGCCCTGGGGAGTGGATGGCGCGGGGGTCGTGGGGGGGGGGGGTGGGGGGTGTCTCCACCTGGATGTCACGCGCCGCCTTCTTCCGGTCACGCGGTCACGGTCAGACCAGTTATATATCACTGACGGCCATCGATCCGCCTGGACCTCCAGGCGGCGCCGCGGTCAGTGTGGCGACTGGTGGTCATGTAGCTAGCTGCCGGGGGAACAGAAGGCTCTGGGACTGTACTTAGCAAGCTGCCACTTACCCCGCCCCCCCCCCCCCCGTTTCCGAACCCTCCCCCGCATCACTGCTGTCAATGTGTGTGTGAGTGTGACAGTGTGATTAAAACATTTGGGGCAGTGAACCGTGACGATCTGACCGTCAGCTATCTTCCTCCCTCCTCCTCGTTTCGTCCTGTCTCATTCTCTCCTCGTCCCTTCCTCTCTCATTCGCTCCTCGTCCCTTCCTCTCTCATTCCCTCCTCGTCTCTTCCTCTCTCATTTCCTCCTCGTCCCTTACTCTCTCATTCCCTCCTCGTCCCTTACTCTCTCATTCCCTCCTCGTCCTCTCCTCCCTCATTCCCTCCTCGTCCCTTCCTCTCTTATTCCCTCCTCGTCCCTTCCTCTCTCATTCCTTCCTCCCCTTCCCCTCTGACTCCCTTTTCGTCACTTCCTCTCATTCCCTTCTCGTCCCTTCCTCTCTCATTCCCTCCTCGTCCCTTACTCTCATTCCCTCCGCGTCCCTTCCTCTCTCATTCCCTCCTCGTCCCTTCCTCTCTCATTTCTTCCTCCCCTTCCCCTCTGATTCCCTTTTCGTCACTTCCTCTCATTCCCTCCTCGTCCCTTCCTCTCTCATTCCCTGCTCGCCCCTTTCTCTCGCATTCCCTCCTCGTTCCTTCCTCTCTCATTCCCTCCTCGTCCCTTCCTCTCTCATTTCTTCCTCCCCTTCCCCTCTGATTCCCTTTTCGTCACTTCCTCTCTCATTCCCTCCTCGTCCCTTCCTCTCTCATTCCCTCCTCGTCCCTTCCTCTCTCATTCCCTCCTCGTCCCTTCCTCTCTCATACCTTCCTCCCCTTCCCATCTGGTTCCCTCCTCGTCCCTTCCTCTCTCATTCCCTCCGCGTCCCTTCCTCTCTCATTCCCTCCTCGTCCCTTCCTCTCTCATTCCCTCCGCGTCCCTTCCTCTCTCATTCCTTCCTCGTCCCTTCCTCTCTCATTCCCTCCTCGTCCCTTCCTCTCTCATTCCCTCCGCGTCCCTTCCTCTCTCATTCCTTCCTCGTCCCTTCCTTCCTCCCCTTCCCCTCTGGTTCCCTCTTCGTCCCTTCCTCTCTCATTCCCTCTTCGTCCCTTCCTCTCTCATTCCCTCCTTGTCCCTTCCTCTCTCATTCCCTCCTCGTCCCGTCCTCTTTCATTCCCTCCTCGTCCCTTCCTCTGTCATTCCCTCCTGGTCCCGTCCTATTTCATTCCCTCCTCATCCCTTTCTCTCTCACTCCCTATTCGTCCCTTCCTCTCTCATTCTTTCCTCCCCTCCCTCTGCACACACCACATATCACTCTCCTTTATGGCTGGGTGTGGCAAATTGAACTTAGCTGTTCGTCTTGTTCTGTAGTTGATTCAGTGAATGATTGACAACCTGGATAGGTCTATTGTTCATTTTTCTCCGTTGTGTTATTCAAGACCCAGTAAAGTGGTTATTTGCGGGCAGATGCGAACAGGTGAGTAGCTGAGACTCTTCGCGAACCACGTTCACTACATCAAAATGTCGAAGAGCAGCAGTAAATTGAATTTCATACCCCCCCCCCCCCCGCCCCCTGCCACCCACCCAACAGCCTACCCTCGACCCCCCCACATCTCTCTGTCTGTCGTGACTTGAGTTCCGTGTCACAGCAGCGTGACGTCATTAATGGTCACGCCTGGACGGTCAGGCAGTAGGGCGCACGCGGAGGTGTCCGTTATCAGGAGTGAGACGGCAGATGGGTGGGGGGGGGAGGAGTGGGCGGGGAGGCGGTTATGGCAGGAATGGGGTAGGACACGCCCCCCCCCCTTTTCTAGAGTCATCAACACTCTTTTGATCAGTCCGCTACACGCGGATTCGTGACCTCCTGGACGCCCCCCCCCCCCCTCCCCCTCCCGTACTCTCAGTGCTTATCCTCCCTCCCCCACCCCCCACCCCTACTCCATCTTTCTGTCCCCCCAGACCAGCCGGTACAGAACCAGGCTCGACAAGGCGAGAAGGTACAGAGATATCGAGGGGCACGCACAGTGGAAGACAGTACACTGAGGGTGTCATCAGCTGAGGGTGTGAGGGGCTGAGGGTGTGAGGGGCTGAGGGTGTGAGGGGCTGAGGGTGTCAGGGGCTGAGGGTGTCAGGCGCTGAGGGTGTCAGGGGCTGAGGGTGTCAGGGGCTGAGGGTGTCAGGGGCTGAGGGTGTCAGGGGCTGAGAGTGTCAGGGGCGGAGGGTGACGGAGGCTGAGGGTGTCAGGGGCGGAGGGTGACGGGGGCTTAGGGTGTCAGGGGCGGAGGGTGACGGGGGCTGAGGGTGTCAGGGGCGGAGGGTGACGGGGGCTGAGGGTGTCAGGGGCGGAGGGTGACGGGGGCTTAGGGTGTCAGGGGCGGAGGGTGACGGGGGCTGAGGGTGTCAGGGGCGGAGGGTGACGGGGGCGGAGGGGGGCAGGCAGGGGCTGAGTATGACAGCACACCGGCGTCATCTTTAATTATTTAAGCAGTACCCCTTAAATATGTAACGGGTACCCCTTACTTGTACCCACTCACAGAACGCGTTTCATTCAATGCTGTCTGTTAAAGCGGGTGTCCAACCTAATTTAATCGCAATCTGCACCGAAAGTTTACATCTTAAAATTAAATTGGCGAGTGTTAACGCTTCGATTCGACCGACTGGTAAGGAGAACAAAATTTAGGCAACCCGCCCTCAGCAATGTCAAGCAGAGCGCCATTTTGCCGGGAGGAGTGACGCATATTGTGACTATTCATATGGCGCCGCCTTACGTTATAACTCGCGGAGAGAGAGATCAGGGCCGCGATTTACAGATGAACAGCGGCAGTTCCAAGCCGCGCAGTAGCACAGGATCTTAGCCTTTCATGGAAAGTACCGTCCAAACAAATTGATATACGTCTTGCGACGATTGACTACACAACAATGCCATGATTGAAGTTAGAATCGCAGCTATTTATATTGGCGATTATCACGCGCTCTTGTTTCGCTCACACAATAGGCGCAATTTCCGGTTTGAATAAATTAGAGTATCGCCTCCTGATTGGTCAATTACAGACACGCCTCCAAAAAGGCTGCCGCCTGGGTAGGCGGCGAAATCGTGCCTGGCGGTCACTTCTAAATTTTATTGTGAGCTACAGATAGAACGAAAAATTCTGTAATTTGGAGGATAGACAATTGGGTATTTTATGAATCGGTAAAGCAGCATTAGAGGCCAGGCTGGCGGTTCCCTTTAATTAAAAGAAGGATTGTCACTGGCACAGATTAACAGGTTATGTATTTAAAGTTAAGGGTGTATCGCTTTTTCGAACAAATCACGATGTGTGAGCCACTGGTCTAGGCGGCTGAGACTGAAACCGGACTGTTGTTGTATGAGGTTTTTCCTACTTATCAGAATCGCTAATGGTTCTGGAACAGAGCGCGGATCTGACGCGCAGGCGAGCCAAGCGCCCCCGAGCGATGGTTGATGACAGCATATGTCACAAGCTCTGTCATTGGTCAGAATTAAGGAGCGCTCGCATTGTGTGCTCTGGCCATCTGAGAGCCTAACGGCACGTGGATCGATAGTTGGATGGTTCGAGCCCTGCTGTGGCCATGTCTGTGTGGTCGCAGGATAAAGTTCCTTCTCCCATTAACGCATATGACCAAATGTAAGTGATTAAAGCGCCTGCATATACAACCAGCCAATCTAACATTGCTGCATAGCATGCATAAACAATTATATTTTCTAAGATGTAACTCACCTTTGGATATCTAGCATTTGACATATGAGATTCAACCAATACTTGGCACTTTACAAGTTATGGTAGACATGATAAAAGCTCAAGACAGCATGATTTGATGTCTTCCTCGTAACTCTCATTTCTCCTACACTGACATTATTCCAACTATGGATTGGACAGTATGTAGATGTCAGTTTAGTCGCAAACGTTTGTTTAGCGCTGCCGCTCAGGATGAAAGGGGTTGGGGGGAGGGGGGGGGGGGGTTAGGTACTTAATACATTGCTTGGTTTGGGAGAGGGTGGGGGGTCGTTTCCGCGGCCACCGCCCCCCTTTTTTTTCATCGCCAAAGGTGCGTTTTACCGTCAAAATCCGCTCGGAAGGGGGACTTTTTTTTTCGTTCACCCGCTAAATATGTCGCAGTTCCATGCAAAACCGCTCGGTTTATTCTTTTTCCCCGTCTAGCCCGCTCTACCAACACACACTATCGGAGTCAATATCCACCCCACCCCCCAACCCACCACGGTCGCAAAGATATTCGCTCTGTAAGGTATCTTTTTCATCACAAATGTCCGATCATCAAAAATGAGCCCCCTAATAGTGCCTCCCCCCCCCCACCAGGGCACAGAACTACGGTTTGATCAGGGTAAATACTCAATATATCAGACGCTCAAATCCACATACACCCTCTTCATGAACTGTATATAACAGGCGGTTCAGGAGGAGTTTGTTCAGCAGTGCGTTCCACCCACTACTCCTATCCAACTGCCTACGTTATTTCAAGGATAGAGTATAATGAAGTAAACACTATTCTTGGTTAGTTTTACCATAGACATAAATGAAATATCTTTTTTACGCAGGATAAATACAACCAACGTAATTGCGCGGTTTTGCCCTCTAAGTGGAGAGTGCGCGACATACGCATTATGGCGTAACGATGTAAGATGCCGTGTTGTATTAACGTAAGTGTGCGTTATTCAAATAAAGAACGGTAAAACCGTGCTTTATTTTAATAATGAACGGAAAAACAGTGCTTTATTTTAATAATGAACGGAAAAACTGTGCTTTATCTAGATAAAGAACAGTTGTTAATATTGACTCGTCAACTGTCACGGTATAAGCAGTCGAGCTAAGCGGAGCCGAGTTGGCTGGTGTTGACAGAACTGGCCAATTTCAAGACAAACAATGGAATGCCGCATAAGTCAATGTTAAACACCAAAGGGGCGGGGGTTAGATCAGAAATCTCAAAATATACGGAAATTCCACAGTTATCGATTGCATACATTTCTCATTATATCCGTCATATCGCTTTTCAGGGGACGATGTTTTCACGAAACTGAGAAGCAATGACTTCCAAAGTGTCTACTTCGTCCACGCCTTCCCACCCCTACCCTCCCCCCTGGGGCTTCCCAATGACAAACCGTTGTTTCCACAATGTGCCTCATGTATTCCTCGGGCAGTGCAATTGACACAATGGTCAATTCCTGTGTCCAAACGTGAGCACATGTCATGCCTTGTTATAACAATTTTATAAGTACGTAATTAAAGAACTCCCTGTCGTGCATTCCCCAAATAAAGCACTCGAAGCGATAGCGTCTCGTGCTTTATTTTGGCGAATGCACTCCAGCTCGTTCTTTAACTATAGTACATAAAGCGATCGCCCTGCGTATTTATTTTCAAAAACAAAATCGAATAAAACACGTGTTTTGTATTACTGTCCATCGGGGGCAAAATAAGGAGGTCTCCAGTGACTCACACATGCACCCCCTCCCCACCTCCCCCCCTCCCCCCAGTGCCATCATCCACTCTGAGTAATGAGCGCCTGCACACCAAAAAGGCTGCCGCCTGGGTAGGCGGCGAAATCGTGCCTGGCGGTCACTTCTAAATTTTATTGTGAGCTACAGATAAAACGAAAAATTCTGTAATTTGGAGGATAGACAATTGGGTATTTTATGAATCGGTAAAGCAGCGTTAGAGGCCAGGCTGGCGGTTCCCTTTAATTAAAAGAAGGATTGTCACTGGCACAGATTAACAGGTTATGTATTTAAAGTTAAGGATGTATCGCTTTTTTCGAACAAATCACGATGTGTGAGCCACTGGTCTAGGCGGCTGAGACTGAAACCGGACTGTTGTTGTATGAGGTTTTTCCTACTTATCAGAATCGCTAATGGTTCTGGAACAGAGCGCGGATCTAACGCGCAGGCGACCCAAGCGCCCCCGAGCGATGGTTGATGACAGCATATGTCACAAGCTCTGTCAATGGTCAGAATTAAGGAGCGCTCGCATTGAGTGCTCTGGCCATCTGAGAGCCTAACGGCACGTGGATCGATAGTTGGATGGTTCGAGCCCTGCTGTGGCCATGTCTGTGTGGTCGCAGGATAAAGGTCCTTCTCCCATTAACGCATATGACCAAATGTAAGTGATTAAAGCGCCTGCATATACAACCAGCCAATCTAACATTGCTGCATAGCATGCATAAACAATTATATTTTCTAAGATGTAACTCACCTTTGGATATCTAGCATTTGACATATGAGATTCAACCAATACTTGGCACTTTACAAGTTATGGTAGACATGATAAAAGCTCAAGACAGCATGATTTGATGTCTTCCTCGTAACTCTCATTTCTCCTACACTGACATTATTCCAACTATGGATTGGACAGTATGTCGATGTCAGTTTAGTCGCAAACGTTTGTTTAGCGCTGCCGCTCAGGATGAAAGGGGTTGGGGGGAGGGAGGGTGGGGGGTTAGGTACTTAATACATTGCTTGGTTTGGGAGAGGGTGGGGGGTCGTTTCCGCGGCCACCGCCCCCCTTTTTTTTCATCGCCAAGGGTGCGTTTTACCGTCAAAATCCGCTCGGAAGGGGGACTTTTTTTTTCGTTCACCCGCTCAATATGTCGCAGTTCCATGCAAAACCGCTCGGTTTATTCTTTTTCCCCGTCTAGCCCGCTCTACCAACACACACTATCGGAGTCAATCTCCACCCCCACTCCCAACCCACCACGGTCACAAAGATATTCGCTCTGTAAGGTATCTTTTTCATCACAAATATCCGATCATCAAAAATGAGCCCCCTAATAGTGCCTCCCCACCCCCCCCCCCCCCACCAGGGCACGGAACTACGGTTTGATCAGGGTAAATACTCAATATATCAGACGCTCAAATCCACATACACCCTCTTCATGAACTGTATATAACAGGCGGTTCAGGAGGAGTTTGTTCAGCAGTGCGTTCCACCCACTACTCCTATCCAACTGCCTACGTTATTTCAAGGATAGAGTATAATGAAGTAAACACTATTCTTGGTTAGTTTTACCATAGACATAAATGAAATGTCTTTTTTACGCAGGATAAATACATCCAACGTAATTGCGCGGTTTTGCCCTCTAAGTGGAGAGTGCGCGACATACGCATTATGGCGTAACGATGTAAGATGCCGTGTTGTATTAACGTAAGTGTGCGTTATTCAAATAAAGAACGGTAAAACCGTGCTTTACTTTAATAATGAACGGAAAAACAGTGCTTTATTTTAATAATGAACGGAAAAACTGTGCTTTATCCAGATAAAGAACAGTTGTTAATATTGACTCGTCAACTGTCACGGTATAAGCAGTCGAGCTAAGCGGAGCCGAGTTGGCTGGTGTTGACAGAACTGGCCAATTTCAGACAAACAATGGAATGCCGCATAAGTCAATGTTAAGCACCAAAGGGGCGGGGGTTAGATCAGAAATCTCAAAATATACGGAAATTCCACAGTTATCGATTGCATACATTTCTCATTATATCCGTCATATCGCTTTTCAGGGGACGATGTTTTCACGAAACTGAGAAGCAATGACTTCCAAAGTGTCTACTTCGTCCACGCCTTCCCACCCCTACCCCCCCCCCCCTGGGGCTTCCCAATGACAAACCGTTGTTTCCACAATGTGCCTTATGTATTCGTCGGGCAGTGCAATTGACACAATAGTCAATTCCTGTGTCCAAACGTGAGCACATGTCATGCCTTGTAATAACAATTTTATAAGTACGTAATTAAAGAACTCGCTGTCGTGCATTCCCCAAATAAAGCACTCGACGCGATAGCGTCTCGTGCTTTATTTTGGCGAATGCACTCTAACTCGTTCTTTAACTATAGTACATAAAGCGATCGCCCTGCGTATTTATTTTCAAAAACAAAATCGAATAAAACACGTGTTTTGTATTACTGTCCATCGGGGGCAAAATAAGGAGGTCTCCAGTGACTCACACATGCACCCCCTCCCCACCTCCCCCCCTCCCCCCAGTGCCATCATCCACTCTGAGTAATGAGCGCCTACACACGTGCTCCGCCGCTGATCAAAACCAGGTACTAACTAGATTATCATGCCGTATTGTTCCATCACAGCATCCCATCCCATACTTCATGTCATCGGGATTGCTCATTCAATATCTCGCTGGCGTCCGCGTAATTATAACCCTTAAATCTTTTGCGTTCAGCACCAAGTTAACGCATTGCTTCTGGTAGTCGCGTCGCTGGCTACAGAGAGGTAGCACAGAGTAGATAATACCTACTCTGTGGAGGTAGTTACGGCGATCGACATCCGGACTGTGATTTGTATCAGCGGCCGGGTATCCGGACAACGTGACGGGAATGGGACCAGAGTTATTGCTCTAGATCAGTGGGATATTTTTTCTGTCAGATCTCCGGACCAAGGTTTGCGTGAGGTCGAGTCTGCCAACCATGTCCGGTGCGTTGCGGCTCGACCATGGCCCCAGGGAGGTGGGTAGGGGCGGGATGGGTCGGTGGGGGGGGGGGGGGGCAACAACAACTCAATCGCTGCGGTGGGATATGGGCTAGTTCCACGTGGGTTGCCACAGGGTCATAAGGGTACGGAAATTGTCATGAAAATATATATAACTACGAAACTGAATTTGTTCGATTGTGGCGAAAATATATATAACTACGAAACTGGATTTGTTCGATTGTGGCGATCCTTTTCTTTATGCTTTAACTTTTTGCTTTTGGGGGGGTAGGTGGGGGGGGGGTGAAGTTGGGCGGGGGGTCCACCCATATTTTGATTGATGATTCAACATGGGGTAATGGAAAACCTGCTCCCTCCACCCCCACCCTCGACTTTTATCTGATATCAGGTGCTGTTCTAAGAATTTGAAAAGGGAGGAGGTGGGATGGGAGGGGGGTGGGTGAACCTGACCGTGGGGTCCACCCATTTTTCTTTACGAACGGGCCGGGGCTTTTATAATTAGGGGGGTTGCATTATTTAAAAAAAATAAAGCCTCCCCCCCCCCTACCCTGCACCTCCGTGATCCGCCCCTGGATATTTAAAAAAAACGAGTCATTTGTTGCAGTCATCAGTTTAGGATCAGTAGCTAGGTAGGCTAGCGGGAGTCATTTCAACTGGACACAATGTTACGACAAACTAGTGCTGGTGTTGTAGTCGATTCGTGGGGGAGAGGTTGAAATTTGTTATCACGACGATCCATAGGCGGTGAAAGCTGGGCGGGGCGACAATGCTATTCTTCTCGATTTGTTTTATAGCAAGCTGAGATTCTTAGGATTCATGGGTAATACATTTAACCAAAGCAAACTACTTACAAGTGAAGCAACGTGTGCCCCCCCACCCCCCCCCCTCTCCCCAATGTATTATCTCTTCCGCCGCCTATCTATACTAATAAAATGAAGCTGTCTGTCCCACTATGCCGCGGCATGCAAGAGCCCATTGGCAGCGGCAGCCGCCTTAAACCTATTAATATCCAGACGCTGCTCTTAGATGTGTCAAAGCTATCGCATGTGTCAACACAACCGCTGGGTGCTTATCACCTTATCCCGCGGCATAATATCGCTTTCGGGTGCGGCGGGCTACCTGGCTTGGTGCCAACAGTAATATTTTTCCCAACGCATTATCGCTCGAACCATAATCAAAGCAAACAAATCCCGTACTGTCTCGCGCCCACAACTTCCCACCAGTAGCAAGAGAACGAACTCTGCCCGGGGAACTCTGCCCTGGGAACCATGCCTATAACCACTGATAACACGCTGCTCTTAACATCAGTCACAGCAGTATCCAATTTTACAGGATAGTTAAGCGGACTACACGTCAATTCTATAGATCCAACCAGAACGTCAGGCAGATTTGATCCACTGAATGTAGTAGTACTACATTAAATGACAAACAACGGACGGGAAACAGCCCCTTTCTTTACTCAATCAACCCTTTTTTTTTACTGAATCAATCTATGAGCTTGGGCCTTAGTTTTACTGGACTGATATTCGTTTATTAGCGTGCTTTAGCCGCAATTTGAGTATTCTGTACTGGATGCACAATAATTGCACAGAAAGTGTTTAAATATCTTTAACATTTATGTCCCGTTATTCAGTAGCTCCCGGTCTCAATTTATGTCAATATAATTATCTATATTATTTCTGCCCAATGTCTACCTTCTGCCTGCTACTATTTAACGTATAAAACAAAATACTGTCATACTGTTATTTCTTTCGCTTATTACTACGAACGTCCGCTCGCGGGGGCGGCTAGTGTGATCAAATGAACCGCGATCTGCTGGCTTTGGCCTGAGCGTAAGAGCGAGGCGACACCTACCGAATAAAATATTTTTATATGTTCTCGCCCATTCGTCCCATTATGACTTTACCCTTGGAATCAGTCATAACGTACCCAATATCATGGGCTTCGCTGTTAACACGTGACTCTCGACAACCCTCGACCACGTGGGATTTGTTTACAGCGGATGTTATGATTAAGCGCGCGCAAGCGCACCTGCAGTTGATGGCTTGTCACATGACTAGTGACGTCACGATGAGAAGAGCACTACCTCTAGTTCACCAGAGCCTTCTTGCCAGACTATAAAAGAGAGAGCACCAGCGAAGAACCTCGGCTTCCACGGGAGCCCACTATCTGTACCGGAGAGGCCGTATTTCGTTCGTTTCTAACTTATACTTCACTGCAATGGCTCACAGTAGTAACGTGGTGAGTTGTTAAAGCTCTTTGAAGGTGGAAATTTGAAATTCTGACCGTGAAAATCGCAATTTGTATTTCGTGTTCCACGCAAAATGGCCACCTTTGTTGTATTTCGCAGTGACAGCAGTCGAGTACGAAGCAGATTTAGCCTGTTGTGCCGTACGTAGCGTATACCACTATAACTCACTGGGCTGGTTTGGCCGGTCTATCAACCAGCCCAGGCCCCGCATGGTTGAACACACACCCCTGGCTGCCCTAATGCGATGTACCCGACTTTGAATACAGAATGATAATAGCCCAGGTTATGCTTGGTTCATTAAACATGTTAAAAGAACATTACCTGAATAGCCTGAATTACTGAATATGTTCAGATTGATTGCATGATGACCTAATAAAGATTATATCACAATATAATATTGGTCCTCCCTGTTGGCATCTCTAATTTGTAAGCTTAGTCTAAGTTTAACTTTAAACAGAAGATCACTAATATTGTAAAGTTATATTTATAAAATTATGTCAAAATTAATAGATTGATAAGCTTAAATTTAAAAAAATTTAATACTCAACTAGATTATTTTATTGCTATTATTATTTACCTCATCTTTAAATCTTATGTTTTACTGGCATTCTTGTGGACAATTGTAATAGGGGTAATTAGAATATTTGTTCGACAACTCTTTCCACAAAATTTACTTATATACATTTCTCCTACTTGATGAAGATATGTTTATTATTATCATTTAAAAAATATTTAGACATGGTATATATGATATCTTGATTATAGATCTATATAATACTTTAATATTTCAAATATAAAAAAACAAATCATGAAAATACTTTTTATCAGTGTTTATGCAAACAAATTAAATAGTTTTCTGATCTTGTTTGTATTAGCTACTCAGCATCATTTCCTGTAAAAATATAAATCTTACTTCTAAATGGCTAAATGGTTTCACTAGTGGCAATATCTATATTTTTAATGATGTAGTTTTATAATATACATTTTTCTTTCAGCATATAACAGTATACATCATTATTATCCCACAGTTATTTTGATATATGTTATTGCAGTTTATTATTCAGAAGAACATTAATATTATATGACATAGCAGTGGTATATATTGTAGTTACCGTAAACTGCCTATTTGAAGCCATGGCTTATATTAGGAAGTTGGAGGTTCCACTTTCCGGGTTTGAGTCGCAAGTCAGGGTGTGGCTTTAAATAGGGCCTTTTGCCGATCTCAATTGAGTGTGGCGAGACAGCGGGGGGGGGGGGGGGGGGGTAGTACAAAAATTACCGGTGTTGCCAAAATAATATATGGCATCATGACGTCCTACAAATCAATAAGTCGGGAGATAATTCAACTTGAAAGCTGCATCATAAGACTGTGGCAATCAAGACTGACAATGAGCTACTTACGATTGTGTTATTTATTACTACTGCCGAGTGACTCCGCCCACACCTATTGCAGACTAATGATCAAAGGAATAAGTTAATTGTGCCAGACAGAAACTTGGTACTGGGTAGGTGCAGTAAGACCCAGGAGACCCAGCCACTGCTGACACTTGATAAGAGCTGCAATCGAAGAGGGAGAGGTGAATGTTGTTAGTAGTCGCGACTGCTTATATAAATAATTAATCGGCTTGGTAGGGGCCAAGAGAGCCAGCCACTGGTGTGACACTTGATAAGAGGTGCTATCAGAGAGGGAGAGGTGACTGTTGTTAGTGGTCGCGACTGCTTGTATAAACAATTAATTGGTGTAGTTGGCGGGATGGGATTAAGCAGGGATGCAGGTTGGCGGGGGGGGGGTCGAGAGGCCAAAGCCCGGGTGCGGCTTATAATATGTAGTTTTCCGGAAATGGTTCTGGGTGCCTGCTAACCCGGTTTTGAGGCAAAATTTGGGGTGCGGCTTCTAATATGTATGCGGTTTCAAATAGGCAGTTTACGGTATATGATATAACACATATGTAGGATTGTAATAATAAAGCAATTTCTTACTTTTTTTATTTTTATACAATGATTCATACTGTGCTACTATACTATTTATGTCAATGCCATTTATAATAATTTTCTTATCTAAATGAATAAGTCACTGTTGTTTCAGTCAAAGTTATATCAGACGGTTGTGGAAGATGTCATCAACAATGTGCGAGAGTTTTTCCTTGATGAGGGAGTCGATGAACAGGTTCTCCTGGAGCTCAAGCAGGTAACAAAGCCGTGACTAAAGTGTACTTTGACCCACCTTTCTTTTTAAGTGTATATAAGTGCATTTATTCTTGAAGAGGCCCAGTTGTTGGCCCTATTTATATACGGACTCTTATATATGACTGATGTAATGGTGTTTGGATGGTCTTCATGCTATGGTGATCACATGCAATGTGATCATAGCACCAACGGTCATAGCCCAACATGCTATTTCAAGGTCTGGGAGACCAAGCTACAGAACTCAGCCGCACTGGACAAAGGCCCCTCGGAAAAAGAGAAGCTCCTCCAAGCAGGTTATGCACAACAGCAAAAGGCGGCTGTTCAACAGAAACAGCAGCAGCAGCAGCAGCAGCAACAACAGCAGCAGCTACAACAACAACAGGCAGTAGCGGCAGCGGCCGTGAAGCCTGCACAACCTGCCTCCCAGCTGGCCCAAGCCCAAACACGGCCTGGTAGATACACTAATAACTGCTAGGCCATTAACACTGCAATGCTGTGTGAATGCAGAGATAATTATGAACCGGGATTATGTTGCTTGTATTATTTGTATAAATATGACTTCGGATGACATTGGTTGTATTATTTCTGTAAATATAACTCAGGATTACATTTCGTGTAAATAGTTTGTGCCACATATAAAAGTAGCATACACTTATATATTAAAGTCACTTTTTATTTGCTGTGTATAGGCAGGGACCAAAATATGTAAATCATTGAGGAGCAGCGATTTCTGCCTTTAGCAGAGAATGTCTACCATGTTGCCAAATTCTACAGCAACATTGTTTTTGGTGATTGATGAAGCATATGTTTATATTTTCAGTGTCAGTGGCACAATTTTCTACCCAGTTACCAATCATACAGACCGCTACAGGAGCCATAGAAATGGTAAGAAACTAAAACACAGCCAATCTTACTTGTCATGCACTTGATATGTTAGATATGCCATGCTTTGAGATTAAAACTGGAAGCTTTGATATAAATAATAAAATACCTAAGAATCGTTTATTGACCTGACAAGATTGATAGTTGATGAAGCAATGTATTTTCATTACCTTTAGAATCTTATTGTCATCGCTACTTGTGCAGTTAGTGATTTTTAGGAAGCCTTGCATACATATTGAGGTATGATTTGACGACATGGCACCATTTATCTCTGGTGTCTGGTTTCAGAGTGGCGCGGCGCAGGCCGCAACACTAGCGCTACCTGCTGGACTCTACCAACAACAGCTGGCTGCTCTTCAGGGTGGTACCATCACCATTCAGGGTGAGGCCTCCTTGTGGGTGTCCCCCCGTCACTGGGCAGCCTGGGGGTGTCGGGGGGTGGGCCTCCTTGTGGGTGTTCCCCTGTCACTGGGCAGCCTGGGGGTGTCGGGGGGTGGGCTTCTTTGTGGGTGTTCCTCCGTCACTGGGCAGTCGGGGAGTGGGCTTCTTTGTGGGTGTTCCTCCGTCACTGGGCAGCCTGGGGGTGTCGGGGGGGGTAGGCCTCCTTGTGGGTGTTCCCCCGTCACTGGGCAGCCTGGGGGTGTCGGGGGGTGGGCCTCCTTGTATGTGTTCCTCCGTCACTGGGCAGCCTGGGGGTGTCGGGGGGTGGGCCTCCTTGTATGTGTTCCTCCGTCACTGGGCAGCCTGGGGGTGTCGGGGGGTGGGCCTCCTTGTATGTGTTCCTCCGTCACTGGGCAGCCTGGGGGTGTCGGGGGGTGGGCTTATTTGTGGGTGTTCCCCCGTCACTGGGCTGCCTGGGGGTGTCGGGGGGTGGGCCTCCTTGTATGTGTTCCTCCGTCACTGGGCAGCCTGGGGGTGTCGGGGGGTGGGCTTATTTGTGGGTGTTCCCCTGTCACTGGGCAGCCTGGGGGTGTCGGGGGGTGGGCTTCTTTGTGGGTGTTCCTCCGTCACTGGGCAGCCTGGGGGTGTCGGGGGGTAGGCCTCCTTGTGGGTGTTCCCCCGTCACTGGGCAGCCTGGGGGTGTCGGGGGGGTAGGCCTCCTTGTGGGTGTTCCCCCGTCACTGGGCAGCCTGGGGGTGTCGGGGGGTGGGCTTCTTTGTGGGTGTTCCTCCGTCACTGGGCAGCCTGGGGGTGTCGGGGGGTAGGCCTCCTTGTGGGTGTTCCCCCGTCACTGGGCAGTCGGGGGGTGGGCCTCCTTGTATGTGTTCCTCCGTCACTGGGCAGCCTGGGGGTTTCGGGGGGTGGGCCTCCTTGTGGGTGTTCCTCCGTCACTTGGCAGCCTGCGGGTGTCGGGGGGTGGGCTTATTTGTGGGTGTTCCTCCGCCACTGGGCAGCCTGGGGGTGTCGGGGGGTGGGCTTATTTGTAGGTGTTCCCCCGTCACTGGGCAGCCTGGGGGTGTCGGGGGGTGGGCTTATTTGTGGGTGTTCCTCCGCCACTGGGCAGCCTGGGGGTGTCGGGGGGTGGGCTTATTTGTGGGTGTTCCTCCGTCACTTGGCAGCCTGGGGGTGTCGGGGGGTGGGCTTATTTGTGGGTGTTCCTCCGCCACTGGGCAGCCTGGGGGTGTCGGGGGGTGGGCTTATTTGTGGGTGTTCCTCCGCCACTGGGCAGCCTGGGGGTGTCGGGGGGTGGGCTTATTTGTGGGTGTTCCCCCGTCACTGGGCAGCCTGGGGGTGACGGGGAGTGGGCTTATTTATTTTTATGGGTGTTCCCCCGTCACTGGGCAGCCTGGGGGTGTCGTGGGGTGGGCTTCTTTGTGGGTGTTCCTCCGCCACTGGGCAGCCTGGGGGTGTCGTGGGGTGGGCTTCTTTGTGGGTGTTCCTCCGCCACTGGGCAGCCTGGGGATGTCGGGGGGTGGGCTTATTTGTGTGTGTTCCCCCGTCACTGGGCAGCCTGGGGGTGTCTGGGAGTGGGCTTCTTTGTGGGTGTTCCCCCGTCACTGGGCAGCCTGGGGGTGTCGGGGGGTGGGCTTCGTTGTGGGTGTTCCCCCGTCACTGGGCAGCCTGGGGGTGTCGAGGGTCAGCTTCTGTGTCCATTATGAAATGGTCCTTGTGAAATGTAACAGTGTGAGGTCTTCAAAGAGAAAAGTCGAGTACATCTATTTAAAGCATACCTACGCCAGAAATTCATATGTTGTCCTAGAACGGTTAAATTTTTACAATGTGGAGAGGTTCCCCTTTAAAATATTTGGCACGATTTCGTACTATAGATAGAAAAAGGCGTTCAACTTTGTATAGGTGATATGGTTATGTCGTTTTTGCCGTGTGATGATGACTGACGCCATGTGTGTTGGTCGCGTGACCTACAGGTCAGGACGGCCAGCAGTACATTCTGCAGACGGCGCCAGGGAGGACGGCGGCCGTGCTCCAGCCCCAGGCTGCCCCCGCCCCCGCCCCCGCCCCCGCCCCCGCTACCAGCGTAAGTGCACTGTCAGGCTCCTACGCCGACCCGACGCAGGTGAGCCAATTACAATCCACCTCCTCTGACGTCACACTGCCTTCTGAGTTAGAAGTGGCGAGTCTGTCGCTCGGACTGTGTCGGGGCGTCTGTCCAGTTTATTGTGACACATTTGTGACACGCAACCACCGCAATAAATGTCTTTGTACAGGAAACGAATGAGCCATTGTACGTAACTATGGTTACATTATGGAAACTTGTTCATTTTACTTGCGCACCTACATGTGTGGAGGCGGGAGAGACCCGTCGACTGAACATGTGCTGAAATGTGCACCTAATGTTATTACACCGAAGAAACGCGTGGATTGACACTGGTATACTGTGTAACTGTATATAATCAGGCCGCATAAACCTAACACAGACATATATAATAGTAAGCCAGAGAAACAGAATTTGTTCATTTTGATGTTAAATTGTCAAGCATTTAGTTTGTATCGGCTTTTTTGTACTTGTGCCATCATAAAGATTTGACCTGTAAGTCCGTTTGTTGACACCCCAGCTCTTTCCAGAATTGGTAAGTATTTAGCTACAAGGCGGTATAATGTCATACTAAGGTGGCTCGTGCAGCCTATCATGTGGTGTGGTGTTGGTCAACTATATTTAAGTCAGTTCATGGAAAATATCTGATTCTACATGGGTCTTATATAAGGGTTTTCTATGGGTCTTATATAAGGGTTTTCTAAGGAAAAAATATCGCGTCTAGTTGTAAATCTGCTATTGTTATTAAATTATGAAGTACACCTAGGTCCAAAATGAAGTGTAAACCGACTAAAAGATTAAATTGTGTCCCTTTTCCTCGATAAACCGACCGAAGGGATGTATTGCGCACGATTTATGCTCATGAGGGCACAACGAGCCTAAAAAAAGCACCGATTAATTGATTGGTTCCTCCCACGAGTCAAAGGTGGAAATGTTAAAGGCAAACTGAATTTTAAGTAGATGTGGCAGAGCAACATATTATAATTTGACCTTGACCGTATGTCGATTTTGATGCGGTTATATTTCGATGGTGAAGACGGTTTTGCATGTATTTCTCATCGAAGGGCTGATGTTGATTCAGTTATGCATGTATGAGACAAGTGATGCATTAAAATAACGTCCGTTTATATATAATAACAGAGCTATGATGTTGGGTGGTGATATGGGCAGGGAGCACGTGGACGGGGGTGGGCTTTGTAATCAGGTGGTTATGGTTAAGACGTGTTTCACAGAGGCTGGTGGACACTCATTAGTTCATTGGCACTACGTGTATGTCTGGTGGGGCATGATGAAGGAGTGGTCATGAATCAAATCCCACATAATATCTTATGTGGATGCGAGATCCGCATTTAAAACATGGGGATTATCCTTCCTTTTACGACAAAGTGGGGTCCTTAATGTAACCACTGTCTAGATTGTGAAAGTAAATTCTGTCTTGAATTTAAAGCCTGAAACCCTGCGGGCTATCCGGAGAGAAGCAAATGTGTTTACCGGAGCAGATGTTGGTGACCGGCTTTATATCCCTGCGCACCTGTTCGCTGTTCGATATTCTGTGTCCTGTCGACCGCGACTCGCTAGAACGTCCGCGCGCAATAAGATAGTTTTATGTTGAAATTGTTGTTTTACAGACTCAAAGAGATATAAACATGTGTATCATAATGTTGTGATACGTTTAGTCTGTTGGCGCATGTACGTAGACGGCTTTAAGGTATATGGAGCCTTGCCATGGTGTGTCAGCGCGTCCTTCTCGTGTCGACAGAACACCCCGGGCGTCATACAGCTGGACGGGCCTCACGACAGCAGCTCGGACGACGAGGACGATGACGACGACGGCGAGGACGACAAAGATGATGACGACAACGATGACGCGAATGACGAGGATAACGAGGAACAGGGGGAGGAGGAGGTAAGAGCCGGCACAGTCTGCATGGGGAACAGGGGTTAAGAGCGGGCACAGTCGGCAGGGGGAGGAGGGGGTAAGAGCCGGCAGTCTGCAGGGGGAGGAGGAGCTAAGAGCAGGCACAGTCTGCAGGAAGAGGCGGGGGGGGGGGGAGGGGGGGTACGAGCCGGCACAGTCTACAGGGGGAGGAGGAGGTAAGAGCAGGCACAGTCTACAGGGGGAACAGGGGTTAAGCGCGGGCACTGTCGGCAGGGGGAGGAGGAGGTAAGAGCCGGCATAGGCTACAGGGGGAGGAGGAGCCAAGAGCAGGCAGTCTGCGGGGGGAGGGGTGGAGGTACGAGCCGGCACAGTCAACAGGGGGAGGGGGGGGGTGGAGGTACGAGGCGGCACAGTCTACAGGGGGAGGAGGAGGTAAGAGCAGGCACAATCTGCAGGGGGAGGGGGAGGTAAGAGCAGGCACAGTGTGCAGGGTGAAGAGGAGGTACGAGCCGGCGCAGTTGGCATGGGTAGGAGAAGGTAAGAGCAGGCACAGTCGGCAGGGGGAGGGGGAGGTAAGAGCAGGCACAGTCGGCAGGGGGAGGTAAGGGCAGTCAGTCAACATGGGAGGCGGTAAGAGAAGTCATGATCGGCAGGGGTGGATGAGGTAAAAGCCGTCACGATCTGCGGGGGAGGGGGGTGTAAGAGCCATTATAATATGCAGAGGGATGAGGAAAATACCGCATGGTTGCAGGGGGAGGAGGGGGCTAAGAGCAGTTATAATGTGTAGACAGAGAAGGAGGTACTTGCAATATTTACGTGGATGAAGACAACCAATACAGTGTCTTCTCATCATTGTAATATTAAATGTGAATTCAATGTGGGTGTGGAGCAGACGATGGTCGCGTTGTTGTCGGGCTCTTAGTTAACCAATCAAGAGACAGTCAACTTGGTGCTGAAGTGTAAATGCGTGTCATTCTCAGGAGGGATGAAGGAACCGAAGAAGTCACATTGAAGTGTTTTTCCGTTGGATCATTGCCCGGTTCTGTGTCCTGTGCGTGGCGTCCAGTGCCAACACGCCGTGCTAAGTCTCCCGTTACCGCCGCTTTCAGGAACCCCTGAACTCAGATGACGACGTGAAGGAAGACGATCCCTCCGAGATATTCGAGACCGACAACGTGGTCGTCTGCCAGTTTGACAAAGTAAGTCGTTTGCCAAAGTCGTCTGCCAGTTTGACAATTTAGATACTCAAAACTTATTTTGAATAATTGTTTTTGAAGATAAAGGATCATTTCAAACGGATGGAATAATATCTGAACTTGTGTGACAGTTTTACTTTATCTAACTTGTGCGACAGTTTTACTTGTGCCAGAGAAGAGTCTTGTATCTATGTTAAACGCGCCGGAATACTATATTAGATATTACCAAATTGTAAAATATGATTGCCCTAAACAAACTTTGTTTTAATTTAGATCAACAGAGCGAAAAACCGGTGGAAGTTTCACTTGAAAGACGGAATCATGAATCTGAACCGGAAAGACTTGGTATTCCAGCGCGCCACTGGAGACGCCGAGTGGTGACCCCTGGCGGTGACCCTAAACCACTGTCCCCTCGGTCCAGTCAACCCTCCCCCGCCCTCCCCTCCCCTCCCCCCACGTCTCCAGCACCACGCATGCCGGACACTCCGCGAATGTCGCGTAATCTCGTGTGTGTACACTATGTGTGCAGCCGTTACGTGCGGCATTGCGTGTCAACCTCTCGCGCATGCGCGCCCACAGCAGAACAGCCATCTCGTCACCTGCTTCAAGTGACTTGCGCAAAATGTGTGCCACTGGCTTGTCACGTGGTTTGCTGATCATGTCACAGAGATTAAGTTGTATTTGAAAAATATCAAAAGTGCTATACTTACGTGAACGTGAATGTATTAAAAACATCGCGTGACTTGGGAGTGCGAACACGTGTCTTTTTGCTTCTGTGGATATTATTTTTTTGGTAAAAATCTTGTAATCTTTTTTTCCGTTGTGCCATCTACTACGCGTAGTTTGTGACATGTACGTCTGACGTCATTTGGCTTGTAATGTAACCTGGCCTGTGACGTCCCATATTTAATGTCACGTGACCTCTGTTGCACCAAAATAAGAAACTCTCTTTCTCCCGCGTCATAAATATAAGGCACTGTAGCAGGTTGTCCTGTAGTCGCTCCTCGTTGATGTCAGGTCTCTTGGAGTAATTCTCTTTGCTATTGCCGTATTTATGTCGCCACCAATTGTATGTGTGAGAGAGAGAGAGAGGGACGGTCACGAGCCGGTAGCAATGGTGATATTCACCGTTGCATATGGTGTATACGTTGAACTGCGAGTTAATTACGTGCATTTTTTTTGTTGGAGAAGCGTCAAAGGGCAAACCAGTTGAGCTTTGCTGCTCGTACCAGGTGTTTGAATGTGAGAATCTCTGAGGGAAGGAAGCACACTGTACCAATACCCGTGTGTATGACTATATACTATGTTGGGTACCAATAAAGTATGTGGACCCCGCATTGGCTATTCGCTAGGCTGCCCCCCCCCCCCCCCCATCGACGAATTAAACCCCCGTATGTGTCTGGTCTGCAGCAGTCGTTTATATATATCTTTCATGTTGCTTTTATTTGATGGTTGAATGATGTATTCAGTTCATACCTTTACATTTGCTTTGATTGTAATCTGAAATTATGCAATGTGCAAAACGTTTTGGGTTTTTGGTCTGCTGTCGTAGGCAGTAAGTGTGTCCAAAAGATTTTGTGCCGAACACTGTTTAGTGCTGAACACTTCCGTTTAGTGTTGTCCAGTCTGCAGAATACTGATGCGCCAGGAGAACGCTCGACAAACGCACAAACCCTGTGGCTAGAAACCTAACGGGCGTCGTGACCTTCAAACTTGAAGGTCAGACGACAAGTGTCACTGGCCCGCACAAAGTGTTCACTTTGAGTCGTCTTTATAGAAGCTTAAGCACCTGTATACTTCGATAGATATCTCTGTCGGAAACGGTGTCCTGTGTGACTATATTTAACATAAATTAGCTCGAGAGGGGCCTTTGTTTCCTCCCAGACTCTCTGACGTATACTTCTGTATAGTAATATGTCTACATGATTTTTAATACCAGTCATTGTAGTACAATAGTGGTCGAGGTGTTCTCTGGTTTTCAGAAGAACACTTTGGTTAATTACTGTTGAAAACCGCGTTTTCATAATCAGGATATGCGATGCGTCTCTATTTACGCTTTGAGATTGTTTGCCTGTTTTGTTCGTCTGCGCGGTTGTTCGCAAATGGCGCCAAACGTCTACTGGACCAGACGGCGTCGAGCGGTGTCTGAGCGTATGTCTGTGTAGCTGGTGCGTGCCACGATGTACATATCCTGCATTCCAAACGATCTTTGTCTCCTGTATATAGAGACCCCCAGGGTCTGCAAGTAAATTATCTTTTGAGTACTACGATCATGAGTATGGAATAAAACGACTTGTCTAAAATGTTTTGTAATTTTATTTCCCTGCTGCAACGTACTGACCTTGAGAACAATAATTTGCATTCTCCTGTTAGAAATTAGGACTTGAATTGTTCACTAAAAAGGTAAATTCTCCTGCCGCTTCTGACCAATGTTACACACTATAACCCACCTAGTTGTAATGCGATATACCAGTTTAGATCAACTACAACAACAATATAAAACTGGGCAAGAGTGGCATCTTTTTGCTTGACTCCAAGTTGCATAATTAATAGAGAATACCTTCTATTCTTCACTGGTAAAGGGGCAATACACGTTTGTAAGAACCGAAAACGTCCGACTGCCCAAAACGGGCCAGGATCCTGACTTTCATAGCTATAACATAATACACAGATACTGATTTTTGTCCGAGCACAACTCCAGCATCAAAGAGTAAATATATCCCAAGATTTGTCTCATGCCCTCCTAATCTCGCATCAACATTGTTTTAATGGGTAGATCTAAGTCCGGAGGGTGTGACAAGTCTCACAACGAGCAAAGAGGCAACGGCAGTAAAGTACTGCTAACGCTTTTTCCGTGCCTGGTTACGCACCGTTCCCATACTCCAGCTCACACGTCCGCCCCCCCACCCCACACCCCCCACCCACCCAGCTTCTCCTGAAACCTCAATGTTGTTCGTACATCACTATCTAAGAGCTACAAAACAAGCGTATCGCGGCTTCATATCGGCATATTGTGTAGGATTGCAGCGTCAAATGTGACTGTTAGTTTGTTCGTATTTGGGTAGGACGTTTCGGGCAGTCGGACGTTTTCGGCCCCAACACACGTTTCATTCTTGTATAAAACCTTCACTTTCTGGATCTATGCTAACTGACGATGTATTCGCGATATATTGCGTGACCAATATACTGATCTACACTAGGTTTTCTTTGCTTATACTAGCTGGTGCAGGACCTGCACTGCAGGTCTATGCGGAAGAAGCTGACGTGTTTTTTTGCATCTATACTTCACTTTGTGCGACACGACGGTAACTTACGACGCCAACTTTCGATTGTACATACAGTTTTATAACCATTTGCAGCCGACTTGTCACATCATGAGTCTCCATCAGTGGTCAGTTATGAATTAAGGTATAAATCAGTAGTAGATCAGCAGCTTTACGAAAGTTGGCCAACCGTGACGGCCATATTGTCGGGGAAGGGCAAGGGGTATTTCCGTTCCTCGGGAATTGGCTTTTTATTTCACCGTGATTTTATTTCAACTGGGAATGAAGAAAATAATTATTTTTGAACTGGAAATGTGGTATTAGCCGACCGTCGTGATCAAGGATTTTCATTAAAAGTGTAATGAGAATTTTAATATTAAATAAATAGCCGTGAATCGGGAACTCGTCAATTTCAATATATCAAGCATCAGCCCTTTCTTTGTATGCAGGTAGTTCTTCTTTCAAGTCGTCGTGACCTGGGAACAAAGACATCTTTTCTTCATGATCTGGTACCCCCTCCCCCTCCCCCTCCTCTCCCGCATGGTGCGATAAGGTCCGTCCCCTGGGCCGCATCCGTTTATGTAAACAGGTAAATGCTAGGACACCATCCTTGGTATATGTCAGAGAGCGCGGAAATGACACCTCGGGAAATGTTATTGCGTTAAATCTTTCCAGAAGTCAACATGGTAAGTGTTTCGCAAGTGCTGTCGATTGATGTATTTCTATTTGTTATCTCCATATTTAATAAGTCTGCTTTCCATTCTAGGGCAAGACAAAGAAAACCAAGCAGTTCGCCACAATGAAGCGGATGATAAACTTGAAAGACACCCGAATGTGAGTGGTTACAATACTTGTGGGCGATAATAAGGGCTGTATCCCGTGGTATGGATAGCACGGCCGTACTAGCAAAACGGCCGTATGGGGTAGGGATAGCCCTGGTACATGCCTCTCTAACCACGCCCGTAAACGGACAAGCGTGAAAGCCATGCCGCTCACCAGGCCTAAAATTAGAAATCGCGGACCGGTGGCTCAAGTTGAAAGTTCTTACCGAATAAATATGCAGTGCCTACCCGTCAATGTGCTCCACTATGTTGCTGAATCTTTCATTTCTTTGGTCAGTAGTGCTTGTAATCCAGGCGATTTGTGTCACCTCTCGCTTTGTTTTCAATGCTCCTGACGAGTAGGCGCTGGATATTTATTCTGTTACGACCTTCAGCTTGAGCCACAGGTCAGCGATTTCTACTTTTAGGCCTGGTGAGCGGCATGGCTCTCATCCTTGCTCCATTTACGGCATGGTCAGAGAGGCATGTACCAGGGCTAGGTTAGGGAGTGCGCAAAGCTAGCAGCCGGGCTGATTAGCGGGTCATATGTCTGTGCAGTGGGTTGTAGAGGCAGGGGAGGCTCAGATGATCTGAAAAAGATGATCCAAGGGCTAAGATGTGTCTATACAACATTGTGTAGACACATCCTAGCTCTCAGTAGTGCCTTGCTGACCACGCCTGTAAACGGAGCAAGGGTGAGAGCCATGTCATTCGCCAGGCCTAAAATTAGAAATCAGGAAACCGGATCATTTTTTGTGGAATCCAGAAATCTTTGGCATTACGCCCTGTTTTGGTGCTGCAGGCTGTGATAAGCCATACATAGCCCTTTGGTCTATCCTGCATCCTATATGCAATGTTACAGGAGTACGGTCTGGTGTGATAGCATAGTGCACAATAAAAATTTGAAGGGAAAGGCTTTATTGGCACATTATTTCAGGTGGCCTTGTCAGTTCGTTCATTTATATTTGATTGGGAATAACTGTAAGATTAAAGGTGGCTACAGTAGCTGGATATGGCTTAATCATCAGTTGGCTTAAAACTATCTTTTGGCATTGATATAGGCCATCCATAATACTTGTAGGTATAGTATATGAGTAGTACTTTATTTGCATCCTGCCAGTCAGCACTAAGCCATTTAACAACTATGTCACAACTGGGCTTCCCCTTCTCTTCCAGCCCTATGCTTTACCCGCAGACTACTTGAACGGCGGCCAAGGAATGCATAAAGCCCCAGCAAGCTAGCGCCAAGAGCATCTTTCTTCAAATGCCAAGATAATCTGCATCGCCCCCTAAGTGATTCTATGCATTATACACATTGACATTCTCCCTCACAACATCTATGGAACTACACTGCCTGACTGCCTCTTGGTTGAAGGGTCCTCTCATACAAGATAATTGATTTTGTTTCAGTAACAAGAAGGATAGGGACAAGAAGAAGAAGAAGAAAGCTGATCCACTAAATATGAAAATAAGAGAACTGTAAGTAAATATGATATCATTTACACATTGTTGCCAAAGATCTTACTTGTTCTCTGTATCTGTTATGTTACTTGCAACAAGAACTGAATGATATTCCGATTTACATTTACAATATGTGCATAAGTTTATTGCAATAATATTTTGTTCTATAGCAATAAGTTTGTCGACCTAAAACTTCTTGAACAATTTTTTTTTTACATTGTGTGACCTATATTGATCATAATATTTAGGTAAATCTGACAGTTCTGTTCAACTCTTTTATAATTATATCATTATATTGATCTAGAAATGAGATAGAAATGCCAGAATAAAGTGTACCAGTGCCATATTATTGGTATTCCTCTTACTCTTCTCGAACACTATTCATCTTTATATACTATTGTGTTGTAATTCTGCATGTGTCCAGGCCGCAGTCGTCGTCAGCTCTATTCTTCAAGTACAACACAAAGCTGGGACCCCCTTATCACATCTTGATTGACACCAACTTCATCAACTTCTCCATACAGAACAAGTTGGATATGGTGAAGTCTATGATGGACTGTCTTTATGCTAAATGTGAGCAACTTATACAGTATTTGCATACAGTTATCAAAATACTTTGGCAGAAATTACTGTTTACCGGTTTGTATCATTTCTAAGCCACCTCTGATACACGTCTGTAACTCACCATGCAATATTGGGATAGAAGTGTCAGCCAAATTTGTATAATGACATTGCCATTTGAATATATCTACCTTAAAGTAATGTTACAGTATTATATATATATTATAATGCTGCCAGATCTTGAATATGTAATAAACATAAGCCTCAATCCTGTATGCATAGTCCTCATGATTGGTTAACTCTTGATGTGCATGTGGATGTTTTCACCTGATACTTTCCAGGCATTCCCTACATCACTGACTGTGTGATGGCTGAGCTGGAGAAGCTGGGCAGTAAATACAGGATTGCACTGAGGTGGGCTCATCCTCCTCGCTGACACCAATGTCTGGCTATAGTTATATATAAGCGAACCTCTGGGAATAGTTTCCGTTCTCCATACATTTCTCTATTGCTGGTGACTGGTTTTTGGTATCTAATCCCCACTTTAATTGGTAATTATAATTAGTGATATGTACTGATACCGTAAACTGCCTATTTGAAGCCGCATACATATTAGAAGCCGCACCCCAACTTTGGCCTTTGTCAGTCTTGATTGCTACAGTAACACAATGCCTGGGAAAAGAGCATCTTACGACGCAGCTTTCAAGTTGAGTTATCTCCCGACTTGTTCACTTGTATGACGTTATGATGCAATAAATTATTTTGGCAACAGCGGTAACTTGCGTATCCCCCCCCACCCCGCGCGTCTCGCCACACTCACTTGAAATCGGCAAAAGGCCCTATTTAAAGCCGCACCCTGACTTGCGACTCAAACCCGGAAAGTTGAACCTCCAACTTCCTAATATAAGCCGCGGCTTCAAATAGGCAGTTTACGGTAGTTAGTTCTGTAATCATGGTAATTGTTAGCAGTTTAGTCGCTCTACAGTTTCAGCCTCTTGTATATAATATATTGCACATATATTTTGAGTATCGTTAATGCTATCAGTATGCAATCCTGTCTGGTGTACAATCCTGTTGTTTTATTATATGAAAAACTTCATAATGTTTTACTACCTATTTCTATATTGTAATGCGAACCATATATGGAAGCAGCTATGTACCGTCTCAGTAGCTGAGGCCACCCCGAGTAGACTTGTAAGTAGCGCGTTCGGCTATTGTCGAGTGTGCTCTGCTAAGCCGAAGAGGATAAAGGCTGCAGGGACAGATGTCTGTGTCTTTCTTCGTAAAGAGTAGGGGTTTACTCCCGGAGACATGGCTCCGCTCTACCTTGACCCTTCCCATTGTCACAATATTACCTACAAGGTTAAAGCGTCCTACGTAGGTGTTGTACATGTATTATGTTAACATACTAACTGTAAGCGTTCTTCATGCTTTAGGATAGCCAAGGACCCGCGGTTTGAGAGACTGCCGTGCCTGCACAAAGGGACGTACGCCGACGACTGTCTGGTGCAGCGTGTCACACAGGTCAGTCTCAGTCTCTGACTCTGGCTGGGCCCCTCCCACCCACCGGTCTGTCTGTGGCTCTGTGGCTGGGCCCCTGCCACCCACCGGTCTGTCTGTGGCTCTGTGGCTGGGCCCCTCCCACCCACCAGTCTGTCTGTGGCTCTGTGGCTCGGCCCCTCCCACCCACCGGTCTGTCTCTGGCTCTGTGGCTGGGCCCCTCCCCCCCACCGGTCTGTCTCTGGCTCTGTGGCTGGGCCCCTCCCACCCACCGGTCAGTCTTTGGCTCTGGCTGGGCCCCTCCCACCCACCGGTCTCTCTGTGGCTCTGTGGCTGGGCCCCTCCCACCCACCAGTCTGGCTCTGGCTCTGTGGCTGGGCCCCTGCCACCCACCGGTCTGTCTGTGGCTCTGTGGCTGGGCCCCTCCCACCCACCGGTCTGTATGTGGCTCTGGCTGGGCCCCTCCCACCCACCGGTCTGTCTGTGGCTCTGTGGCTGGGCCCCTCCCACCCACCGGTCTGGCTCTGTGGCTCTGTGGCTGGGCCCCTCCCACCCACCAGTCTGTCTGTGGCTCTGTGGCTGGGCCCCTCCCACCAAACAGTCTGGCTCTGGCTCTGGCTGGGCCCCTCCCACCCACCAGTCTGGCTCTGGCTCTAGCTGGGCCCCTCCCACCCACCGGTCTGTCTGTGGCTCTGTGGCTGGGCCCCTCCCACCCACCGATCTGTATGTGGCTCTGGCTGGGCCCCTCCCACCCACCGGTCTGTCTCTGGCTCTGTGGCTGGGCCCCTCCCACCCACCGGTCTGTCTCTGGCTCTGTGGCTGGGTCCCTCCCACCCACCGGTCAGTCTCTGGCTCTGGCTGGGCCCCTCCCACCCACCGGTCTGTCTGTGGCTCTGTGGCTGGGCCCCTCCCACCCACCGGTCTGGCTCTGTGGCTCTGTGGCTGGGCCCCTCCCACCCACCAGTCTGTCTGTGGCTCTGTGGCTGGGCCCCTCCCACCCAACAGTCTGGCTCTGGCTCTAGCTGGGCCCCACCCACCCACCAGTCTGGCTCTGTGGCTGGGCCCCTGCCACCCACCGGTCTGTCTGTGGCTCTGTGGCTGGGCCCCACCCACCCACCAGTCTGGCTCTGTGGCTGGGCCCCACCCACCCACCAGTCTGGCTCTGGCTCTGTGGCTGGGCCCCTGCCACCCACCGGTCTGTCTGTGGCTCTGTGGCTGGGCCCCTCCCACCCACCAGTCTGGCTCTGGCTCTGTGGCTGGGCCCCTCACACCCACCGGTCTGTCTGTGGCTCTGTGGCTGGGCCCCACCCACCCACCAGTCTGGCTCTGTGGCTCTGTGGCTGGGCCCCTCCCACCCACCGGTCTGTCTGTGGCTCTGTGGCTGGGCCCCACCCACCCACCGGTCTGTCTGTGGCTCTGTGGCTGGGCCCCTCCCACCCACCGGTCTGTCTGTGGCTCTGTGGCTGGGCCCCACCCACCCACCAGTCTGGCTCTGGCTCTGTGGCTGGGCCCCACCCACCCACCAGTCTGGCTCTGGCTCTGTGGCTGGGCCCCTGCCACCCACCGGTCTGTCTGTGGCTCTGTGGCTGGGCCCCTCCCACCCACCAGTCTGGCTCTGGCTCTGTGGCTGGGCCCCTCACACCCACCAGTCTGTCTGTGGCTGGGCCCCCGCCACCCACCAGTCTGGCTCTGGCTCTGTGGCTGGGCCCCTCCCACCCACCAGTCTGGCTCTGGCTCTGGCTGGGCCCCTCCCACCCACCAGTCTGTCTCTGGCTCTGTGGCTGGGCCCCTCCCACCCACCGGTCTGTCTGTGGCTGGGCCCCCGCCACCCACCAGTCTGGCTCTGGCTCTGTGGCTGGGCCCCTCCCACCCACCGGTCTGTCTGTGGCTGGGCCCCCGCCACCCACCAGTTTGGCTCTGGCTCTGTGGCTGGGCCCCTCCCACCCACCAGTCTGGCTCTGGCTCTGGCTGGGCCCCTCCCACCCACCAGTCTGTCTCTGGCTCTGTGGCTGGGCCCCTCCCACCCACCGGTCTGTCTGTGGCTGGGCCCCCGCCACCCACCAGTCTGGCTCTGGCTCTGTGGCTGGGCCCCTCCCACCCACCAGTCTGTCTGTGGCTCTGTGGCTGGGCCCCTCCCACCCACCGGTCTGTCTGTGGCTCTGTGGCTGGGCCCCTCCCACCCACCGGTCTGTCTCTGGCTCTGTGGCTGGGCCCCTCCCACCCACCAGTCTGGCTCTGGCTCTGTGGCTGGGGCCCTCCCACCCACCGGTCTGTCTGTGGCTGGGCCCCTCCAACCCACCGGTCTGGCTCTGTGGCTGGGCCCCTCCCACCCACCGGTCTGGCTCTGTGGCTGGGCCCCTCACACCCACCAGTCTGTCTGTGGCTCTGTGGCTGGGCCCCTCCCACCCACCAGTCTGGCTCTGGCTCTGTGGCTGGGCCCCTCCCACCCACCGGTCTGTCTGTGACTCTGTGGCTGGGCCCCTCCCACCCACGGGTCTGTCTGTGGCTCTGTGGCTGGGCCCCTCCCACCCACCAGTCTGGCTCTGGCTCTGTGGCTGGACCCTCCCACCCACCGGTCTGGCTCTGGCCCTGGCTGGGCCCCTCACACCCACCAGTCTGTCTGTGGCTCTGTGGCTGGGCCCCTCCCACCCACCGGTCTGTCTGTGGCTCTGTGGCTGGGCCCCTCCCACCCACCGGTCTGGCTCTGTGGCTCTGTGGCTGGGCCCCTCCCACCCACCAGTCTGTCTGTGGCTCTGTGGCTGGGCCCCTCCCACCCAACAGTCTGGCTCTGGCTCTAGCTGGGCCCCTCCCACCCACCGGTCTGTCTCTGGCTCTGTGGCTGGGCCCCTCCCACCCACCGGTCTGTCTCTGGCTCTGGCTGGGCCCCTCCCACCCACCACCAGTCTGTCTGTGGCTCTGGCTGGGCCCCTCCCACCCACCAGTCTGGCTCTGGCTCTGTTGCCTCTCCTAGCCCTGGTGCCTTCCTCTCTGACCACGCTCGTAAACGGAGCAGGGAGAGAGCCATGCCGTTCACCAGAGCCACAACTTCCCATCGCGGACCTCCAGCTGATTCAAATTGCACATCCTTACAGAATAAATACGCGGTGCCTACCCGTCAATGTGCTCCACTAGGTTCCCGAAGCTTTTATGACTTTCGTCGGACGTTCATTTCTTAGGTTGGTAATGTGTTTTCTTGTAATCCAGACTCTACCAGCCACTGGTTGGGGGTTTTAATCTCAATGGAAAGCTAATGGAGAAGGAGGTTACGATCCCGTGATGGGCTAGATATATGATCGTTTACACATTTACTATTGTGTCAGTATTAGTCATGTCTACAGTTCAGACGTTCAAAAATTACTTCGGCGGAAGAGCTTATTGCCGTGTGAAAATGTATGTTAGAGTCTTTCGAAAATCTACTCTTGTACTCTTGTTCACTTTTTCATCTGTATTTTCCATTCAGCACAAATGTTACATCGTGGCAACGTGCGACAAAGATCTTAAGAGACGGATCCGAAAGATACCCGGAGTGCCGATCATGTATGTCAGTGAACACAAGTAAGTAACAGACATGTCGCGTATCACCTGTCATATCACGTGTCACGTATCACCTGTCATGAATGGCGCGTCACGTATCACCCGTCCCTTGTCGCCTGTGAAGTATTGTGTCACGTAGCGGATGTTCTGTAGATAGGCCAACGACTGAGAGGCAAGACTGAAGTGACACAGGGCCTGAGCGGTATCTATCCGTTTCCTTTAAATTCAGCCAATGTGGAGTTTTAGAAGACCCATGTTGTTTGTGGCTCTAGGACTCTTTGATGCAATGTTTGCACAGATCCTGGGTACGATCTGTCACCTTCCGTTTCATACTTTCAGGTACTCCATCGAGCGAATGCCTGACGCGTACGGAGCGCCCAAGACTTAGGTTGTTCTCCGTAAGATGGAGCCACTTGCATGTCGTTAGATTATAGTCCGCGAGATGGAGCCACTGCGCAGTGTACGGCACGTCGTTAGATTATTTTCCGACCAGTGGACGGCACGGCGTTAGATTATTCTCCGAGAGACGGAGCCACTGGGCAGTGGACTACACGTTGTTGGATAATTGTCCGCGAGATGGAGCCACTGGGCAGTGGACTGCAGGTCGTTGACGCGTGAATCACGTTTGGATTGAGATGATTGCAATTGTATTTACTGGTATGCGTGAATAAAGTGAAACATGGTGTTTGCAACAAAGAATCATTTAGTTTTTTCCTTTGCACGCTTTCAAACGCTACATATCCCACAGAATCTGACGAGAATCGAATGTGTTTAGTGTCGTTTGTTACATTGACATCAAGCATTTAATGGTAAACAATATTGATATCGACCGACATTGACATAGTATTATGTATTCACTGATGGCCGCGGATATACAAACCTAAACATCCCAGACCTAACCATCTCCGACATAAAAACTAACCATCTCTGACATACACACCTAACCATTTCTGACATACAGACCTAACCATCTCATCCCAGACAATATAGCGGACATACATCGACAGAGAAAGTAGAAACGCGACCTGAAATATTTACAGACGATTATTTTATCTTTAAAACTCGTATAGCGCTTATCATTGGCATGACGCTTGCATAATATGCACATTGGTTGGGGGTAGCCCCTGCTCTTTGGGATCTTTCTCATGCACGAACATTGGTTCGAACCACTCACCGGCCGACTGTTTGGGTTGTCCAAGTAAGGCACATTGAGCAGTAGCCCATCGCGGCAACAGCTACCACCCACAAACCTGCAAAGAAGACGTTATGATTGTCGTAACCATTACAATGCCCATCAATGCGCCTTGCTTGGTGCGGACAGACGGACGACGGCTTTGCTTCTGCCTGCTTCACCCGGCAACCTAAGTGACATTTCTGACTGCACCACCGTTGTCCCAACGTGGCGCTGTTGGTATATGCAACGGAGACCAGCAGAGAGCGAACGACGAAGGGCCATTTATAAGCACACATAACTGCAATAGTGTGCTGTCGTACTACGTAATGCTTCAGTAAGTAATATAAAAAGTGTAAGCTGCTTAGGCTGGTTGGCCTATGTTTACCCGGCTGTTGCATTTTACACATTTAAATGATTGTATATTATGTAATATCTCAAGTGTCACTAAATAAATTATTCTATTAACTACTACTATATATATAGCCACATATAAAACTCATGCCCATTTTATGGATGGGATTGGTCAAGTGTGAACATCCTACAGTGAATTGGTCAAGTGTGAACATCCTACAGTGAATTGATCATGGTAAATATTCTTTAATAAAGTGGTCAGGGTTATAGTCAACTAATTGATCTATCAAGGTAAACGTCTAATAATGGATTGGTCAGCGTGTCAAAAACCTTGTGTAATCGATAAATGCCATGAAAGGATGTCGTATGGGTTCCCGACGATCGATTGGATTGGTGTAAACCAGTTATAATACGTTCATCACGAAATAGTTCTTCGCTCTGTGTAATGCGCAGGATTTCAAAGATTAGAATGGTGGAACGGAACAAACTGGCGAATACATAAAGGGCAAATTTCCTGATCAACAAAACCCTCGATCTTTATTTAGCCTGACACGCCGCTTGGCTACGGGTGTTGTAATGAGAGTATATGTTTCTCATGTTTCGCCAGACCGAGATTGATGTTGCCGACGGGAAAATGAAAAAAAAACAATCATTTTTATTACTCTTTTGCGACGGTCTCTCCAACGAGGCGAGCGACCTCGAAACAAAAAAAGGGTTAAGACCGGCGATAATAGGCTTTATAATCCATGCCACGGGCGCGTTCACAGTGGAGGAAAGACGGTGCGAGAGTTGTACGACGTGGGTAAAACGTGCTTCCGTCCGTAATGGCGGCCATTGTTTTGGTCTATCGACCGACATTATTGTTGATTTTCGTGTCCGTGGTCAATTTAATTTAATAACAACGCCATGACAACTACTAAAAGACGCCAAAAAGACGCCTCGGCATTTGTTATCTTGTCCTCACAGGATTTGCCGTCAGGAATATAGAGAGGTCAAACACTAGGCGTTTTCCCTTCTTCTTGCCCACAATGTGTTGCCACAACTCCCACGTCCTTGTCACAAGATACAAATTACACCGCCCACAAGAACCATGCTCGTGTGAATCGTTTAATTTATGCTGGGTTATCTAAAGAGTCCCTTTCATTTACCAGCGTGGATGTCTCATGTACATCGTTTCCCATGTGTTTCAGTTCTATACACATCGTTTCGTTCTTCAGTGCCACTGATAAAGATTAACATCCACGAAACCACACACGTCTGTTAGGACCCAAAGCGTCATGATATGTTGGGTCCTAAGACAAGCCGCCTATACCGCCACGGAGTCACTCAGTCCCCGGATGATTGCTAAATAACAATGCAAAACAACTAAACTGAAATGCTTTGTAATCATGTACATTCATGCTGTGTATTAAACAAAAAAAAGCTGGGTTATCTAAAGAGTCCCTTTCATTTACCAGCGTGGATGTCTCATGTACATCGTTTCCCATGTGTTTCAGTTCTATACACATCGTTTCGTTCTTCAGTGCCACTGATAAAGATTAACATCCACGAAACCACACACGTCTGTTAGGACCCAAAGCGTCATGATATGTTGGGTCCTAAGACAAGCCGCCTATACCGCCACGGAGTCACTCAGTCCCCGGATGATTGCTAAATAACAATGCAAAACAACTAAACTGAAATGCTTTGTAATCATGTACATTCATGCTGTGTATTAAACAAAAAAAAGCTAAACAGAACCAGAATCATGTGATTGGATCGTATCCTCGATAAAAACAGAAACGCCTTTACATTAGGCCCTTATATTATACCATTTCTATATATAGTGGAAGAGTGCCATAGCTAAGATTGTGACACTACATCTACGCTACACACATATAATTATTCGTGAAAACGGGGAGGGTATTGTAGCATTCCATGACGTTTTACCGCCCTAAGCCACTTACCGTGGCAAAGACGGACGCCCGGTGGGGACGGGGGGGGGGGGGGAGGGTACTTAATACATGACATGACGTGTTTGGGGGAGTTCCGCGGTAAAGACCCCCCTTTTCACACCAACATCCGCTCAGAAGGGGCGTTTTATCGCCAAAATCCGCTCGGAAGGGGTAACAAATGAAAATAGTTCGATATGACCAATGTCGTTTAATAGCGAGTTCAGAGTGACCAAAATCGTACGCAGCGGTGAAAGGGCGTATTCGGGGGGGGGGGGGGGGGGAGTCCTGATGCCTGATACCCCCTCTTAATCGCGAATCCCCAAGAATTAGGGAGAGCAAGTTCGCGAGAAAAAAAACGCCTTAATGACGATATCGCGAATATCGAGGAATTCGCAGACTGCTATAACGGATCGCGGTAAATAGGAAAAGGGTCTGCGTTGAACCAGGAATTGTACGAATAACGATCCCCAAAAATCGCCAACAGCTCATCTCAAATTCCTTTATGCGAATCGCTGAGATACCCTGGTAACCGCTGTAGTAGGCGATGCGGTAACTCAATCTAAAGGCCGAAAATAAAGAAAAGAAGGCAATTTACTTACACCAGATCCATGGGGCGATGCTAGATGACATATATAGGGGAGAAGGATAAGGTGTTGCCTAGAGGAGAAGAAACTAAAAGAAACCCTAAAATGACAATACGTATATGGTCTTATCTCCCGCACGATATAACGGCCTACGTGAACTCATAGATAGTAGATATTGGTCACCTTCCCTTTTTCATATCTGCACCCCCCCACTCCCCCAACATCAATTGGATTCCGGCCATAAATACTGCCCTCCCCCCTCCTACATTTGAAATGAAGCTTTCGCCATAAATCTGGTCATATGCATTTAATCGTCTATGTCATTTTGCGAATATTAAATAAAATTATGATAGCAGGCAAACACGGTGGAAAAAAAATGTGAAACATAATCAATATTTAAACACCCCCCCCCCCCTTTGATCTGATGTGAATCTCCCCCTGGGCCACCCAAAGACACCACAGGACGTGTTGGGATAATGGCTACAAGACAATCAATACAATATTACATCAATTTTCGCTTAGAGTAGAACTACGTATTTTTCAGAAAATGTGTTTCATCCCTTAGTAATTATTTATACAGGTACGTATTTCTCATTTTTCCAATCATCAGACTATTGGATAAAGTATTGACAGGTCGTGCAATCACCCTAATTTCCGCCCCTAAATTCTTACCTCTCGTGATGCACGCGTGTTTGTCGCTTCAGTCAACTTATGTAGGTTATTTGTCATTTGTCTCTTGAGCTCCCCTGGCTGAATTAACCTATATGTCAGTTGAAAATTCTGCATACACCAATCAGCGGCGGATTTTACGAACGCAGTTTAGCCGACTACGGGGCTTAGTCGGCTAAAGTTACCATGTACATGATGGGCGATATTAGCCGACTAAGCCCCGTAGCCGGCTAAACTATGTTCGTGAAATAAGCCGCAGTATTGTCCTCCATCAGTTACGGGGCACAGCACGATAGGGCCAATAATGACCCCTCGCTTACATAATCAGTTCCGTCGCCTCCTCCTCGGGCGAAACGATGGAAATAAACATTAAGCCAGATAAAGAATGAGATATTATTCCATACCAATTACTTAGGGTGAACCATTGTTTAACTATAGTTCACATATGACTCACAATAACCCGATTTGTGGGCTCTAGCATGGAAGATGGACAGTATATATTAACATCAACTAAGCGAACAGTATAAATAATAACCAGTAGGCCCACAGGATATTTTTTAAAGGGGTAAATGAGTACATGTTTCAAATACACAGTATTTTTTAAAGGGGTAACTGAGTACATGTTTCAAATAACTAACGTACACTTAATATTATAAGAGAACAACGTGACAGGCTTTGAAGTAATTAACCCGCCAGTATTAAACCGGCTAACCTGGTAATGTAATAGTCAACCCGCACAGACATCAGACAGTTTTATCTGTGCTGGAAATACACAAACCCACGCAGTTTTAAACACAGCTCTCGTGTGCAAAGCTTTACTTAACGCTGCAACACTTAGCGTTGTGTCAGTCGTTAAGGCTTCAGACAGGTTGTGTCTCCGCCAAGTGCCTTCGGTTTTACAGGCTGTTGTAATTTGATGTTGAACGAGTGGCTGTCAGGCTTGGGGAGGGGTCGTCGCGCCAGCAATAGGCTATATATATTTCCCCAAGTGCGACGACGTTTAAAGTCGGTCGTTCGTCTTCCGACGGAAAAAAATGAACTGCCACTCGACCATTCTACCATGCTACTCTGCAGATATGCAGGCGACCGCCCCTGCGGCTCGGTTTAACATGCCTTTTTATAACTACTGGGCGGGGAAGGTTTAGTTCATCAAGAGAGCTGTTATGGTTAGCAATCACTGCGGCTTACTATTCCCATTGCTCTTGACCGACGCGTCTGTACTCCATAAATGAATTAAACAGAGTTTCGACTAAGGGTGGGTGCGAAATTAATAGGATTTCACTTGGCGGTAGAGTATTTGTAGAAAACATTCCGTCCACACCAGACCGGAAGTGTTGCCATGACAACCGTGGAAGAATTATTGCTACATAGACTTCCTGTAGTTTGGTGGTTTACACAGAGCACTCTAAGGTCTAGATGATCTGTTATAATGATTAATAATATATAAATACAGTATTTATGATCAATGAATTATATCAGTCTTCCTTTCCCCGTCAAGTGATGAAATATTCCTGTCATTTGACGCACGAGTCTTCGTGTTTGATAGCTTTTGTGCACCTGTAGCTTCACTGTACCCAAACGGCGGCCCGTTACTGCAGATACGACCAACTAAAGATATCGATGGGCAACATCATATATATTTACATGACGTTACTACGATGTAATTAGAGCAATGTTTGTTATCCTATTTTTACAATAGCAGCCTCATAAAGTTGTTGGACGATGTAGAATACTTGTCACCGCCGATTCACAGTCAGTTTCAAACAAATGATGAATACATTATTCAACTGACACTAGGGTTCTGGAAGGGGTAAATGGCGACAGGCGATACCGGCATATTTGAAAATTCGACATTCGATATTGACCCCCAAATTCCGACACTGAGGATCTGAAAAAGCGACATCGACACCGATTTGTGAAAAAACGAAACTGAACTTGGCCAAGAAGCGACACGGAAGGTCGCACAAAACACGATATCCGACACAGTGAATTTTGAAAAATCGACACTGGATACTTGACCCACCGCTCCAGACCCCTGACACTACCTTCCGCCACCTTCTTTAGTTGACCGTATCTGCAGTGTTACGGGCCGCCGGTTGCGTATAGTAAGCTTGATCTGCACCAGAATCGATTTTATGTTCATGTCTGGTGCTGTGACACATCAACCTCGCCATACAGCTGTACCAAGATCTATACCCCCCCCCCTCCCCTTCCACCTACCCTCGCGTACTCTACCCCTCACTGTACTGGACGGCAATTAGTTTCAAAACAATGTTAAGTGCAGGTAAATTGTGTTCTGTGCTTAGAAAACCGGGGCATCCGTGAGATCGCTTGCCACTCTCCACGTCAACCCCTCATTCCGTAGATCAGGAAACCATTGAACCGCCCGTTTACCTTTAAGACCCAGTTTAGACAGGGTTTGGACACTAACAACGTGGCTACGCAGGGAATATAGTCATTCGTAGGCTGTCCCCGTCCAATGTCATTACCCCTATGGTTCCTCGCCACCCGTCGATGCCCCCCTGCACACCCAGACCCTTCAGACCTTCCCCCGCTCAGCTCCCACACCCATACACCCACCCCTCACCCCGCCTTTCCGCTGACCGCACTCGCCTCCTCGGGTATTCAAGCACCACAGCCGCTATTTTGTTCTCGCTCGGTGATTAAACAAATGAATCGGTCTCTAAAGTATCGTGAAATCCCGGACAAGGTCTCGTTACGGCGTCCGTGGCGTAAAGGGTCGCGATATCCTCAATCCCCCCCCCTCCCTCCCTCCCCCAGCCCTCTCTCTCACTCCCTCGCTAAACCCGCCATACATACCCTCACCCCCGATCTCCCTCCACGGGGGGTCTGACCCCCTGTCTGCTGCCGATCGTCCTGTGCCGATGTTGCCACCAAGAACCCCCTGTTGTGTAATTGACCAGCATACCCCCCACCCCGCCCTCCCCCCGCAATGGTATTGCCCACGGTCAAATTGGGCTCTGGCGCTGCTGTGGCCACGTGCTCGTGTCTGGTATATATTACAGGTCCATGTAATACTTGAGAAGTACGGTATTATTATACCCACAGGGGTGCGCTGTCGCCCATACAGGGACAGGCATTGGACGGCCATATATCACCGAGGTGCCCCACATTCCAGGGAAGGCCAATAACGTGAAGGATTAATTTGATGGGCGATAATCTACGACCATTGTAGCATCTTTGGCTCTGCTGGGCACACAGCTCGAGGCCAGCCCCCTATCCAGCTATCTTTGCTTGAGATGAGCTTAGCTATCATACTAACTGTCCTTCTAAACCCTAATTTTTTTGTTCTAAATTAGTCCGGCTTAGGAGTGGAAATAACGGGCTGTTAACAATTAATTATTGTTCTTTGTTACCTCCCACAATATATTACATTCTACCAGTGTTGCTCTAATGTTACGAATAAAAATTGTAAACCAGCATGTGATTCTAATCTTACGACAGAAATAACAATGTATTTCTCTTAACAGAAAAATCGGACAAACTCTCTGTCTTGTATATATATATATATATGAGTAGTCACCCAGTAGCCTAGTCAGTACCACATTCATTTGATTATTGTGGAGTGTGGGGCGCTAAGCAGGCCCAAGCGGCAGGTGCGTGATTCGAACCTGACCAGCGCAAATAGTTATACATGATACAGATCCCATGGCCTTAGACATGACTCCTCTCCACCTCGATCTCCCATTGTCGCGATAGAACCTACAGAATCTACAAAATCTACGTTTGTTTGAAACGATAACTCTCGAACGCCTTCAGATACCGACTTCCAAATTTGTCATGAGATTCCGAATGACTATCGCCAGGCTATGTTCGTAGATGGGTAATGGAGGTCAAAGGACAAGGTCAGAGCAATTTTCTGAAATTCGCTTAACCATTGAAAGATAGGACCAAAAACTGGACAAATCCCTACTACTGTCAGTTTTCATTTAATATATCAATATTACTTCACACATTGCGCCTATAGGTACCTTGTATACAGTCTTTAACTTTTGCAACTTGCTCAAATAGTTTTTCTGCAAAACAATATGTGACCCTACGAGAGCATTTTGGTGGGAAATGTCCTCTTCAATTTCTTCATGAAGGTGACAAGTCATCCAAACGACACCTTGCGTAAGGGATAACATTAGTATTTGAGCTCAGATTATATTGATCAAGGCCACACATTTACGGTCAAGGTCACATACTTAGGGTCAAGGTCACAGTAAGATCACAAAACATGTTTTTCGGCGTATCTCCGCTAATATTGGACACCAGAGATTCGTTTTTTTATTTGAGACTATTCAGAAAGGGCCACAAAAGTAATATTATCTCAGATTTACCTCACGTTGATAGTTTTCAAGTTAGTAGATGATCAAATTTGACCTTCTCAAAATAATAAAAACATCGCTGTAACTACATGAATGCAGAAAGATGACCCATATGTGGTGGAATATGTACCAATGTTACCAATTGCACTAAAGTTGAACCAGTAGTTTGAACGCTAATCAATAATTACACTTTAACAATGCCAACCAGATTATAAAGCTTCGATAAGCCAAATGACTGACGGCGCGGTGACGTTTAAGACACAAATTCGGTCGATATTGCGTATTAACATGTTCAAGTTGCACTTATTCCCCCGATTTTCGCCTTTCTTCTCAAGCTATGCTTGACGGTCTCGTCTATGAGTATATTCATGTTCGGCTTTATATGTAATATCAGTAGCAGTTACAGCATAAAACAACAAAACACGTGTCGTGAATTGAGAACACCGAGGCAGTGAGGTGATGCTCCTATATCTGGACATCAAGACAGGTTGAAGCGTCTTTGCCAGATTTGTGGCAAAAAGAAAAAGCAATTCAAGCTGATGGGGGATACGGAAGGTGTCCGATTTTTGTGTCAGGAGAAATACATGGGTATTTCTGTCGTAAGATTAGAATCACATGCTGGTAGTGGCAATAGGTTTAATTTTTTTATTCGGAACAAGAGAGCAACAATGGTAGAATGTAATATACTGTAAGGGGTAACAATGGACGATAATTAAGTATTAATATAGCCCGCTATTTCCACTCTTAAACTGGACTAATCCACTGTCCAGTATATTTTTACCACCGGTTGGCTAGATTTGTCGTTATTCATTGCCATGATGGATGCAACCTTTATTGTGGTGAATTACAAATATGATGGAAGACTGTATAGAGCCGAGATAAACATGTAAATGGAGCACGGAGAAAGCGTCCTGGCCGCCACCTATAGTATAATCCCAAACTATCGCTTAGAAGGACAGTTAGTATGATAGCCAAGCTCATCTCAAGCAAAGATAGCTGGATAGGGGGCTGGCCGCGAGCTGTGTGCCCAGCAGAGCCAAAGATGCTACAATGGTCGTGTATTATCGCCCATCAAATGAACCCTTCACGTTATTGGCCTTCTCTGGAATGTGGGGCACCTCGGGGATATATGGCCGTCCAATGCCTGTCCCTATATGGGCGACAGCGCACCCCTGTTGGTATAATAATACCGTACTTCTCACGTATTACACGGACCTGTTATATATACCGGACACGAGCACGTGGCCACAGCAGCGCCAGAGCCCAATTTCACCGTAGGTGGCAACATCGGCACACGACGATCGGCAGCGAACAGGCGACCCGACCCCCGGTGGAGGGAGATCGGGGGTGAGGGTATGTATTGCGGGTGTAGCGAGGGAGTGAGAGAGAGGGCTGGGGGAGGGAGGGGGGGGGGGATAGAGGATATCGCGACCCTTTACGCCACGGACGCCGTAAAGAGACCTTGTCCGGGATTTCACGATACTTTAGAGACCGATTCATTTGTGTAATCACCGAGCGAGAACAAAATAGCGGCTGTGGTGCTTGAATACCCGAGGAGACGAGTGCGGTCAGCGGAAAGGCGGGGTGAGGGGTGGGTGTCAGAGTGTGGGAGCTGGGCGGGGGAGGTCTGAAGGGTCTGGGTGTGCCGGGGGGCATCGACGGGTGGCGAGGAACCATAGGGGTAATGACATTGGACGGGGACAGCCTACGAATGCCTATATTCCCTGCGTAGCCACGTTGTTAGTGTCCAAACCCTGTCTAAACTGGGTCTTAAAGGTAAACGGGCGGTTCAATGGTTTCGTGATCTACGGAATGAGGGGTTGACGTGTAGAGTGGCAAGCGATCTCACGGATGCCCAGGTTTTCTAAGCACAAACTACAATTCACCTGTACTTACCATTGTTTTGAAACTAATTGCCGTCCAGTACAGTTCGGGGTAGAGTACGCGGGCATAGAGAGAGCGTGGGGGGTGGGGGGGGGGGGGAGGTATAGATCTTGGTACATTATGAGGCTGCTATTGTGAAAACAAGATAACAAACATTGCTCTAATTACATCGTAGTAACGTAATGTAAACAACTATGATGTTGCCCGTAACTGAAATTAGGGGTTGACCGTATCTCGGGTAGCTGACAAGAGTCAGATAGGGTCAACACTGCAAAAACGCTTAAATGCTTTAACTCATAGTACTAAAATTTGTAGAACAAACTTGATGAAAAGCTATATCGAAAGGACATCACAGATGAAGACTAGATGACTACACAATGACATATCTCTCATGGTTTTACCGCGAATTGGCAGTTCACCTGACGTACCTTCCGCCATCTTTAGTTGACCGTATCTGCAGATACGGGCCGCCGTTTGCGTACAGTGAAGCTACATGTGCACAAAAAACAATCAAACACGAAGACATGTGCGTCAAATGACCGGAATATTTCATCACTTGAAGGGAAAAGAAAGACTGATACAATTCAATTATCAAGTACTGTATTTATATATTATTAATCATTATAATAGATCATCGAGACCTTAGAGTGTTCTGTGCATACCGCCAAACTACAGGAAGTCACTGTAGCAATAATTCTTTCACGGTTGTCATGGCAACACATCCGGTCTGGTGTGGACGGAATGCAAATACGAAGAGCAGCGCCCTCTACCGCTAAGTGAAATCCTATAAATTTCGCAGCCACCCTTAGTTGAAACTCTTTAATTCATTTATGGAATACAGTCGCGTCGGTCAAGAGCAATGGGAATAGTAAGCCGCAGTGATTGCTAATCATAACAGCTCTCTTGATGAACTAAACCTTCCCCGCCCAATTATAAAAAGGCATGTTAAACCGAGCCGCAGGGGCGGTCACCTGCATATCTCAATTTGTCGCCGCCAAGGGGCGCCACTGCAGAGTAGCATGGTAGAATGGTCGAGTGGCAGCGGCTTTAAACGTCGTCGCACTTGGGGAAATATATATAGCCTATTGCTGGCGCGGCGACCCCTCCCCAAGCCTGACAGCCACTCGTTCAACATCAAATTACAACAGCCTGTAAAACCGAAGGCACTTTGAGGAGACAAAACCTATCTGAAGCCTTCACGACTGACACAACACTAAGTGTCGCAGCGTTAAGTAAAGCATTGCACACAAGAGCTGTGTTAAAACTGCGTGGGTTTGTGTATTTCCAGCACAGATAAAACTGTCTGATGTCTGTGCGGGTTGACTATTACATTACCAGGTTAGCCGGTTTAATACTGGCGGGTTAATTACTTCAAAGCCTCTCACGCTGTTCTCTTATAATATTAAGTGTGCGTTAGTCATTTGAAACATGTACTCAGTTACCCCTTTAAAAATACTGTTTGTGTTAGTTAATGTATAACTATCCTGTGTTCTGGATACTGGTTAGTTAAGGCAGCTTCGACTAAACATATTATTTATACTGTTCGCTTAGATGTTAATATATACTGTCCATCTTTCATGTTAGAGCCCACAAATCGGGTTATTGTGAGTCATATGTGAACTATACTGAAACAATGGTTCACCCTAAGTAATTGGTATGGAATAATATCTCATTCCTTATCTGGCTTAATGTTTATTTCCATCGTTTCGCCCGAGGAGGAGGCGACGGAACTGATTATGTAAGCGAGGGGTCATTATTGGCCCCATCGTGCTGTGCCCCGTAACTGATTGAGGACAATACTGTGGCCTATTTCACGAACATGGTTTAGCCGGCTTCGGGGCTTAGTCGGCTAAAATCGCCCATCATTTACATGGTAACTTTAGCCGACTAAGCCCCGTAGTCGGCTAGACTACGTTCGTAAAGTCCGCCGCTGATTGACTGTATGTAGATAAATTCGAGAAAAAAATGGGAATTTCATAATATTTTAAGTGCGTCAGGTCTCCCGATGGAAAGAGGCATACGCGATGGGATAACACATACACATGTAAAATCAGAAGGTAATGTGGAAAATTAAGATTCGGTTTCAGCGAAAAGAGCGAAACATGGTAATGGTGCATTCTGTGTCATAAGCGTCTATGAGGGGACAGCTAGTATACTTCGATTAAAACGATATCGGGTGATATATAGCAGGCCATATATGATGTAGGCCTGGATACTATTTATTAATAGGTATTTTTCCCGGACATCACATTTTTTCATGCTTATTGTTGGTGCATTTTCGGAGTAGTAGACGATAAAAGACGGTACTATTCAACTGACAAATAGGTTCAGCCAGGGGAGCTCAAGAGACAAATGTTAAATAGCCTACGTAGGATGACCGGAGCGACAAAAACACGTGCATCACAAGAGGTGCGAATTTGGGGGGAAATTCAGGTGTCTGATGATCGAAAAAATTATAAATACGTACATGTATAAATAATTACTAAGGGATGAAACACATTTTCTGAAAAAAACAAAACGTAGTTCTACTCTGAGCGCAAATTGATGTAATTTTGTATTGATTGTATTGTAGCCATTAATGATCTGCCTGGGGACCTTGATCCGGCAATATTTCCAGATTTACATCCCCAACACGTCCTGTGGTGTCTTTGGGTGGCCCAGGGGCAGATTCACCTCAAATCGCCTTCTTCCTTAAAAGGGACGGGTAGGTGGGGGGGGGGGATTAAATATTCATTATGTTTCACATTTGTTTTCCACCGTGTTTGCCTGCTATCAGAATTCTATTTAATATTCGGCGCTAACATAAACCATTAGATGTATACGACAAGATTGAAGGCGAAGGTTTTATTTCTTCGTTTCAAGCATTACTAAAATATTAGAAAGTGGCGTTTTTCCAGAGAGCTGGTCGCAAGCTATTATTCTTCCACTGTACAAGAAGGGACTACGGAATGATCCCAATAGCTATCGTGGTATCTCTGTGTTCAGTGTTGAACAAGATATTCATGAAAATAATATGTGGTAGATTTACAGAATGGGCAGAGGGGTTAGATTTACTTGGTGAAGAACAAGCAGGTTTCAGAAAAGCACTTTTTTAATATTCTATTAAGTAAAGATACCAGTAGTGGGGTAACAAAATGCGTAGTATTTTTGAATAATTCAATAATAAGACCATCAGGACCTGGTGCCTTTCCATTTGGCATGTCCAGTATATAGTTGATAATTTCAACAGCTGAAATCTCACCATTTAGCAAATCATAGTACTGGGCCTCATGTGCTTCCAAAGACCGGGAAGCTGTCTCATAAAAGTGATTGCAAGAATTGGTTTCTTTGTTTAGTAAATTTGCAAAATGCAGATTCCAATCATCCAGTGAAATATTCCTTGTGTTCTTGACCTGCATGAATCTTAATGCCTTCCAGGTGTTTGCATCGTTTAAGTGCTTCTTCTTTGACTTAATTCGTTACACTTAGGTGTGCACCATGGTTGATTTTTCCTTGTTCTGCCCTTCCCACTACCCCATTCCATTTCATTTAAGAATTGTCTAAAGTAGCTACTGCTCCTTGCAAACTATTACTGTCCACCTCTTCCTTAAAATGCTGTACCACTGCTTTACAGTATGACTCAAACTGTCTACCACACATTGTTTCACCAAATTCAGGTTTCCAAATGTATCTTTCCCGCTTTGACACTTGCTCAGCACGGCACTTACTTACTTCTGCTTTCACTGATAACTTCACTGGGAAGCGGCGGGATAAATCATTTTGTACAACCACTAAATCTGTGATAAAATTAAATAGATCTGATGACAAAATAAAGTAGTCAACTTGACTTGCTCCATTGCTACTTACAAATGTGAATTCGCCATTGGGATCACTCTTTGTTCGCCCATTTACAATGTGAATATCTAATACTTTGCATAACTCAGTCCCTATATGAAAACTTTCCCGATATGAATTTGAGATGCTATCAACTGACTACCTTGGTACGTTAAAAGTTGACGAGTAATAGAATTCACCTCCAGGGATATAGGTAACATCATCATCCCATGTAAAGTCAGTTAAGTCAGCTGTTCTTGAATTTAAATCCCCGGCTACTATTATATCAATATCTTTATACTCAGTAGTAGCCAATAATATTTCATTATATAATATTTCAATGTCATTGACTTCAGAACCATAACAGGAAGAACCGGTTGGAGGCAGGTAACAAAAAATATTATAATATCACGCAAAAAAATAAAAAACAGTTTGTCACAATAAACTTATTTACAGGTACGTTCAGAGTTTTGATCCCATCTGCAACTTTTTTACTACAAAATACACTAATTCCATCTGGGTGATGACCTCTGATCTAATGCTTATGCCAGATCCGCCTCAATATCCATGGACTTAGACACCCTAGCTAACACATTGAGACGTTTACTAGCCTTTTCGCACAAAGTTGATATATGACTGCCGAAAGTTAAACTAGAATCCAGTTGAATACTTCAGTAATTTTACTTCCTGTTCCGCTGCCAGTTCTTTACCAGAAACGGAAAAATATCTAACCTCACCTATTTCGTTTCGCCTCTCAAATACGATTGCTTGGTACTTACTTGGGTTAGCCTTCATGTAATTATCGGTGAACCACATTGTTATTTTCGATAATGGCTTCTCTAGAGTTACTTTAACCTTGTTAGACTCCTTACTTTGAGCCGCTACAGTGTTATCACCAGCATAGTTATACTTATCGGTTTCCGGTGAGGTAGACACTAGCAGGTCATTCGTAAATATATTATACAGATGTGGGCCGATAACAGAACCCTGTGGTGCTCCTTTCTTGAGAGAAAGTCACTCGCCCCGATTATGTCATTTTTACCCTCTGTTCGCGGTTCGTAAGATAACTTGCAACAAGCGAAGAAGATTGTTTACTGATGCCATAAGCGTTAATCTTGGTAATTAATAATCTGTGTGGAAGACAATCGAATTCTTGGGAGAGGTCCATAAGTATAGCTCCCATAACTTGATTATTCTCTAACGTTTTTTTGGAATCGTCAACGAAACGCGTCAGTAAACTTTGTCAGCTGTGTTCCTTTCTAAACCCAGAGCGTCTGGGTGATAACCTGGGTAACATGTACGACATAAGCTGATCACACTATATCTTTTCATAAAGCTTAGAATTGCAGGGGAGTCCATTTACCGGCCTGTAGTTTTCTTTATTGTTGTCCTTTTTCTTGAATCGTCATATTTAAAACATGCCTTAATGGCTCACACAAGATGGCAGTTCATCTTGATAAGCTTCGGAGGTATCTTGTTGTAGCCACTAGCCTTCGAGCCATCATTGCCTTTAAGTGCTGTGTATATTACGTGGCCACTTACTGACCTAAAGTTAAAAGCGTCTACTGTGTCTTTGTTGCCTTCCTTTATATCCATAATCGACTTATGGTCTTTGTGATAAAGTAAAGTGTTGTCTATTAGCTGGTCATCTGTTATGTCATCTTGTTGCCCTATGTCTTTGGCAACGTCTACGAAGTATTTATTACATATGTCACTCACCTTTGATGGATCTGATATAATTTCATCTCCCTCTGTCCGAATAACTTTTTCATTGCTTGCCGTTTCTTGATATTAATGGTTTTACAACTTTTCAGAATTCCTTACCGTTAGTCGTAGCTTCACTATATTTCCCCTTGATCTACTTTTGCACACTTACTTCTCGTAGACGTCCTATCAGATTCCTCGGCTTTCTGTATCTTTCCCAGTTCTGTTCGCTACTCACTTTCTCAAACTTACGCCTCAATTTTGTTTACATTGATGGCTCTGCAAAGACGGCTCTTCATATAAGACACACAGTTGTTCTTAACAACCAGTTGCTTGGTTGGTGCATGTCTGTCAACGACCTCTTTGATCAATGTGCTACAGAACCAATATGAATCGTCAACATCGTCAAACACTTCACTTAGTACATTAAAGGGTACCGATGCCAGATCATCGTTGTCTTTAACCTCATCAAAATGTTTAAAACTTCAATAATAAACGCGCTGCTGCTGTTTAATGGGAACTTCTAATTTCGTTGCTATGCATACCATATAGTGAAAATCGCTAAGGCCCGTATCTATGCATGATACATCTCGTAAGCGCCTTGCAACATTTGTAATTACGTCACCAATTAAGGTCTGGGTTTTACCTTTGAAACAAGCCGGTGACTTGATATCTTTTGTACCATACACCTCAAATACGTCGTTAAAACAATGTTCATGGTTCAACATGTTTACGTTTAGATCTCCCAACAGGACAATTAACATCTTCAGCAGCGATTGCATTCAGAAGGTTATCGATCTTTGTTATAAGTAATGCGTTTCTTACCTTCAGTTGCTTGTATACGCTGAGAAAGAGTCACTTTGCAGCATTAAGCGTCACTTCTATTGCCAGGGATTCGGTACGCCCATTCTAGTCTTCATTAATTTCTTTATCTTTGCGTCGACGGTGTGGTTTGTCGTCTCTTACCCGCATCATTACTCCCCCAGATCTGTCCGTATTATCATTTCGATAGACCTTGTAACCATTTGTAACAAAAAAAAGTCCGGCCGGAAAGCTATTCCTTGAATTAACAGTACATCTAATGCCCCTTTCGCCAGTGCTTGGCTTAGTGGTCCGAATTTGTGCCGTAAGCTGTTTATATTAATGTAGGCTATCTTAAGGTTTTTAACATTTCGCTGATGAAATGGGGTTTCAACACAGATCAGTTTTCTATCCGATTCCATAGTTTTGCCATCATTCATGGGCCCTTCACTTCGCCGTCTCATCGTTTCCGCTATTATCCTCAAGGTCAATTTCTTTATTTGTTTCGTTGCTTACCTCAGTGTTCTTTTGGTTAGGTTCTCCTTCGGTTCTCTCACATGCAGGTATTTCCTCAGGCATAAAATTTTGAATAGGTCCATTACGTGTTGCAAAATCAACAGTTTGTGTAGTATTGCTTAAAATATTGACCGTCCCTTTGGTGCTGAATGGCATCGTAAAATCACATTGAGACATAGACCCCATAAAACAATGCTGATAAGGGTTATCCCCCTCCTTTGAAACTTTACTTTAAATGGCATACTTGTAAAATCACGTTGGAGGTTTGATTATAGTTCATCTCCATCATACGTGCAACATGTCATATCAAAGAGAGCATCATTTAAAATATCGGCGACTTCTGCATTGCCGAGAACCTATTTACAAAACTTAGCCTTGTGGCCCGAACCACCACAGGTGTGGCAGATAACATGTCGTCCACGTCTGCAGTTGTCCGTCACATGTCCTTCCTCCCCGCAGTAGTAGCACTTAGGCTGGTCTGTCGTCGTGGCTGTCGTTCGGCGCGTGTGTCTGCCTCCCCGTCTGTCCCGATGTCGTCGCTCCACCCAGGTCCATTCACCGCCGTCATGGTTACGTCTACCGCTGTCATCAGTGTGATGTTTTCTCTGTCTGTCAGCGACCACGGTCGGTCGACGTCTTCATCTCGTAGCTAGATCCATACGGCCTTGTCCGTATCCGTATCCAGAATAAATAGGTCACTAAGCACTATAGAAAGGTAGAGACAGAGAATAGTGGAGATACATAGAGTAAAAACCTGAACCGAGAGAGAGAAAAAAGGTAAAGATTTGTATCATTTTAGCAGTAGAGGTGCGGGGTCGATGATTTGGGCCACGAGCCAGGGAAGTCCTAGCACGACAAATTGTCCTGGGACCGACATGGCTCGCCAGGCCAGCGCGACCAAATCCAATTAGGACCCTGCAACAGTGATATGATTGTGAGATCAGAGGGAACTGATGCCAGTGGAGCCGGGATCTCAAAAGAAGAGAAAAAGTAAAAAGAACGGGACCTTGCTAAGTCACGCGAGACTTTGCAAGATTTTTGGCCGCCGGTATGGATGAATCAATCTGAACGTAATAACGGCGGTCGCACGGACACAGAGAACCCTACGGCAAGGTCACCAGAGGCCCTAGGCCTCGGGGCCATGTGTCACGATTAATCCCTGTCTGATTCTCGTTCTTACTCGTCCAATGCACAGAGACACCCTTGATGTGACCAGGGTAAGCTTATGGTCAGATGTGTACTTGCCGCGGTGTATTTCGGGATAGCACTGATACACGTGCGCACCACGTGGCATCAGATCTGCTTTGTTGTGTGTATAAGGTCGTGTCCTTCTTGCTCACTTAGACGCCCAATCGTATCATCTTATTATATTCAACATATGACTTAAAGGGCTAAAACTATGTCATTGGGAAATAAAGGAAAGGGATGATACATAAGAAATTATAAAATGACATTCTTCTTTCTTTCTCTCAAAATTTCCTTTTCTCTGATAATGTTTTCTTTTCTCTGATATTTTTTTCTTTTCTCTGATAATTTCCTTTTCCCGACTATGTGCATAGCATTTTAAGCTACACAATTAAACATTATGCTCGCGTCAAATCACTGGCGGATCCAATCGACGCTCTTTTTGGGCGTGAAAATATGTTTTTAATGCAGATCTATTTCAATTTTAATGTTTTAGTTTATTATTGGAGGACCCACCACCCTCGTTCCTATTTTATTTCAAAACCCTTTTGAAACTAAATGAGGGAGGGGGGAGGGGGCGGGGGGGGGGTGCAAATGATACCCATTCACCATGGGATACCGAACATGAGGAGCTATTATTAAACATCAACTGAATATATCTAAGGTAATACACTTATATTATTCGAAAAGTAGCCTACATTCCTCGTAACTGCGATTGTGCCACTTTAGCTTGCCTTCGCATTCATCTCCAACGAGACAGAGAGCGGCGACCAACACATGAAAGAGCTTCGCTTTTTACAAACACTTATATCCCCCATCAGCTTGAATTGCTTTTCCTTTTGCCATAAATCTGCCAAAGACGCCTCAACCTGTCTTGATGTCCAGACATAGGAGCACCACCTCATTGCCTCGGTGTTCTCAATTCAAAACACGTTTTTTTTTTTTTTATCTGATACTGATGTTACATCTAAAAGCCGAAAACATGATTGTACTCAGAGACGAGACCGACAAGCAAGCATCGGGAGAATAAGGGCCACTTGAACATGTTCATACCGACTACGACTCCAAAGATGCAATATCGTCCGAACTTTTGTCCGAAACGTCACTGCACCGTCAATCATTCGGCGTATCGAGGCTTATAATGGGATTGGCCAGGTTAAAGTGTGATTATTGCTTAGCGTCCCAACTACTGGTTCGAGTTTGCCAGTAACATTGGTAAACATACCACCACATATGGGTCATTTACCTGCATTCATGTAGTCACAGCGATCTTTTTATGATTTTGAGAAGGTAAAAATTTGATCATCTAGTAAATCGAAAACTATGAATGTGAGGTAAAATCTGAGACAATATTACTTTTGCGCCTCTTAAACAAACAGCGCATCTCTAGTATCCAATATTTACGGATACGGGTTGAAACATGTCTGGTGACCTTGACCTTGCTGTGACCGTGACCTTAAATATGTGGCCTTGATCAATATGGTCATCCCAGTTAAAATACTAATGTTATGTCTTACGCAAGGTGTCATTTGTCAAATGGAGAAACTGAAGAGGCCATGTTAAACCTTAGACATTTTATCAGAAAAAACTGTTGGCGCGATTTGCCAAATTGAAAGACGGTATACAAGGTACCGATAGGCCCAATGCGTGAAATAATTTTGAGCGTTCTTAAATGAAAATGCGATAGTGGTAGCGATTTTCCCGATTAGTGGGCCTATGTCGTTTAATGATTAAGCAGATTTCAAAAAATTCCTGTGACCTTGACCTTTGACCTACATTGACCGTCTACGGAGCCTGACGATGGCCATTTGGAATTATTTGGCGAATTTGGAAGTCTATAGCTGAAGGCCTTTGAGAATTATCGCGTTACAGTACAGACGTATGGATTCGCCTTAACTAACGATGTTTCAGTTAAGTGGAACGCTTTAAACTCTGTAGGTCATATCACGACAATAAGAAGGGTAAGGGTGGAGAGGAGTCATGTCTAAGGCCGGAAACAGAGGAAAGACATGGGATCTTTTTCCTGTATAAACATATGCACTGGTCGGGTTCGAACCACGCACCGGCCTCTTAGACCTGCTTAAGCCGGACTAATTCACTGTCCCGTATCTGCTAATGGTACGGATCAAGCGTAGTTTTACCACCGTTTGGCTAGATTTGTCGTTATCCATTGCCTTCGTGGATGCAAGTGAAACTTGTCCATAGCTCTTAGCAGCTCCTTTATTGTGGTCAATTACAAATTTGATGGAAGACTGTATCGAGCCGAGTTGAACATGTAAATGGAGCACGGAGAAAGTGTCCTGGCCGCCACCTATAGTGTAATCCGCCATCCCCACGGCTGGGTCGTCGCTTGTTGTCGTCTTCTCACGTGACCTTTACTGTACTTTCCATCTCCACCTTCTCGGAGCCTCCTGCCCCCGCCCTCCCCACCCCTCCATTTATTCCCTCCGTCCACATTATGGCTTAGAAGGACAGTTAGTATGATAGCCAAGCTCATCTCAAGCAAAGATAGCTGGATAGGAGGCTGGCCGCGAGCTGTGTGCCCAGCAGAGCCAAAGATGCTACAAAGGTCGTGTATTATCGCCCATCAAATTAACCCTTCATGTTATTGACCTTCTCTGGAATGTGGGGCACTTATATATATGGCCGTCCAATGCCTGTCCCTACATGGGCGACAGCGCATCCCTGTGAGTATAATAATACCGTACTTCTCACATATTACACGGACCTGTTATATATACCGGACGCGAGCCAGAGCCCAATTTGACCATGGGGCAATACCATTGCGGGGGGAGGGGTCAATGACACACCAGGGGGGTTGTTGATGGCAACATCGGCACCGGACGATCGACAGCGGACAGGCGACCAGACCCCCCGGGGAGGGAGGGTGAGGGTGGGGGTATGTATGGCGGGTGTAGCGGGGAAATGAGAGGGAGGGCTGAAGGAGGGAGGGAGGGAAGGAAAGAGGGGGGGGGGGTGGAAGACATCGCGACCCTTTACGCCACGGGGCCGTAACGAGACCTTGTCCGGGATATCACGATACTTTAGAGACCGATTCATTTGTGTAATCACCAAGCGAGAACAAAATGGCGGCTGTGGTGCTTGAATACCCGAGGAGACGAGTGCGGTCAGCGGAAAGGCGGGGTGAGGGGTGGGTGTATGAGTGTGGGAGCTGGGCGGGGGAGGTCTGAAGGGTCTGGGTGTGCCGGGGGGCATCGACGGGTGGCGAGGAACCATAGGGGTAATGACATTGGACGGGGACAGCCTACGAATGCCTATATTCCCTGCGTAGCCACGTTGTTAGTGTCCAAACCCTGTCTAAACTGGGTCTTAAAGGTAAACGGGCGGTTCAATGGTTTCCTGATCTACGGAATGAAGGGTTGACATGGAGAGTGGCAAGCGATCACGTGGATGCCCAGGTTTTCTAAGCACAGAACACAATTTACCTGTACTTAACATTGTTTTGAAGCTAAATACCGTCCAGTACAGTAAGGGGTAGAGTACGAGGGGGTAGGTGGGGGTGGTGTGGGGGGGGGGTACACAGGGGTAGAGGGATGGGGGTCGGGGCATGCGGGGGTAGAGGGATGGGGGTACGCGGGGGTAGAGGGATGGGCGTGGGGGTACGCGGGGGTAGAGGGATGGGGGTGGGGGTACGCCGGGGTAGAGGGATGGGGCTGGGGGTACGCGGGGGTAGAGGGATGGGGGTGGGGTACGCGGGGGTAGACGGATGGGGGTGGGGGTACGCGGGGGTAGAGGGATGGGGGTGGGGGTACGCGGGGGTAGAGGGATGGGGTTGGGGTACGCGGGGGTAAAGCGATGGGGGTGGGGTACGCGGGGGTAGAGGGATGGGGTGTGGGTACGCGGGGGTAGACGGATGGGGGTGGGGGTACGGGGGGGTAGAGGGATGGGGTGGGGTACGCGGGGGTAGAGGGATGGGGGTGGGGTACGCGAGGGTAGACGGATGGGGGTGGGGGTACGCGGGGGTAGAGGGATGGGGGTGGGGGTACGCAGGGGTAGAGGGATGGGGGTCGGGGGTATGCGGGGGTAGAGGGATGGGGGTGGGGGTACGGGGGGTGGACGGATGGGGGTGGGGTACGCGGCGGTAGAGGGATGGGGGTGGGGTATGCGGGGATAGAGGGATGGGGGTGGGGTACGCGGGGGTACAGGGATGGGGGTGGGGGTACGGGGGATGGACGGATGGGGGTGGGGTACGCGGGGGTAGAGGGATGGGGGGTAGAGTACGCAGGGGTAGGTGCAGGGGGGGGTGGTATAGATTTTATTACAGCTGTATGCCAATGATGATGTGTCACAGCCCCAGACATGAATATAAAATCGATTCTGGTCCAGATCAAGCTCACTATATGCAAACACTGCAGACAGGTCAACTAAAGAAGACGGCGCAAGGTGGTATCCGTTAAATATTTTATTATATTATGTTATATTGTCATTTGTTTGAGACTTATTGTGCGTCGGCCATGATAATGTTCTACATTGTCCAACAAAGTTATGAGGCTGCTAGTGTGGAAACAAGATAACAAACATTGTTCTAATTACATCGTAGTAACGTCATGTAAACAACTATGATGTTGCCGTAACTGAACTTGGGTGTTGACCATAAACTCGGGTAGCTGACAAGATTCAGATACGGCCAACGCCGCAAAAACGCTCAAATGCTCTAAAATGAAACTCATAGTATTAAAAATTAACGTAGAACAAACTTGAAGAAAGGCTATAGCGAAAGGACATCACAGATGACTACGCAATGACATATTTATCATAGTTTTACCGCGAATTGACAGTTCAACTGACGTGCCTTCCGCCATCTTTAGTTGACCGTATCTGCAGTTACGGGCCGCCGTTTGCGTACAGTGAACCTACAGGTGCACAAAAACAATCAAACACGAAGACACGTGCGTCAAATGAGAGGAATATTTCATCACTTGAAGGGAAAAGCAAAACTGATATAATTCAATTATCATAAGTATTGTATTTATATAATATTAATCATTATAACAGATCATCTAGACCTTAGAGTGCTCTGTGTGAACCACCTAACGGCAGGAAGTCTGCATAGCGATAATTCTTCCACGGTTGTCATGGCAACACTTCCGGTCTGGTGTGGACGGAATGTTTTTTGCAAAAACGAACAGCAGCGCCCTCTACCACTAAGGGATTTAAGCGTTAGCAATTCAGTGATTGTCTGTTTTTTTCCACACATCTGTTCCCGGGCTTCGTTCACGTTTTCCCCTGATGCAAAGACTTATAAATTGTACCTGGGTTCCCATCAGTATACATTTCCGTCATCAGAGCAGTGTACCACGTGACATGCGCTAATGGTTTTCCGCTCCTGGTGCTGATTAGTGTCGCATCTATGGATTCTCCTTTTTCTGTAATCCCGTAAAAATATCCAGTGAGGCAAGAGCCAGAGTGAGAGTTCTCATCGCATTTACTCCCAACAAATTGTTAAAGCATCGCAATTCAGACTCAGGCACTGATGTCATTTTGGAGGTCGAATCCCACCTCGCCAGCCATCTACTGTTCAAGCGGTAACTTTCGGACGATTACAAGTTTTATCAGAGCTAACCTCCCTGGCACTATAGCTATATATGAGCAATGCACTAACTTGACATGCTGTTTAACTATACTGAAAACAACAACGATTAGTCTTACTATACTTGACAAATGTTAATGGCGATTTAGAAGGTGATGCAAAAGAGACATCAAAAGTATTAAATCTCTTACTGTACTGATATGGGAAAACAGTTATTTTTTTCTGTTTTTACAAATATTCTTATTTGCTAAGTAATTTGTGAGTTTAGCCGGGGCACCCCTGTCTCCCTCCACCCTGCTCTTATACATCATAGGGCAACCATTTCTCCCCCCACCCTGCCCTTATATATCCTAGGGCAACCCTGTCTCCCTCCACACTACCCTTATATATCCTGGGGCAACCCTGATTCCCTCCACCCTGCCCTTATATCTCCTAGGGCAACCCTGTCTCCCTCCGCCCTGCCCTTATATATCCTGGGGCAACCTCCCTCCCTCCACCCTGCCCTTATATATCCTGGGACAACCCTGTCTCCCTCCACCCTGCCCTTATATATCCTGGGGCAACCCTCCCTCCCTCCACCCTGCCCTTATATATCCCAGGGCAACCCTGTCTCCCTCCAACCTGTCTTTATATATCCTGGAGCAACCCTGTCTCACTCCATCCAGCCCTTTCATATCTTGGGGCAACCCTGTCTCCCTCCACCCTGCGCTTATATATCCTAGGGCAACCATCTCTCCCTCCACCCTGCCCTTACATATTTTGGGTCAGCCTTGCCTCGTTCCGCCTGACCGTTATATTGCCCGGGACACCCCCTTGCTGGGCATTGGGAGTCACGAGGGCATAGTGAAGAGTGGGGGCAAACAAGCCGTCTGCGCCCCCGTCATACTACCCGACACATATGAAGAAGCCTCTTGATCTGTCACGTCTGCTCGACGATATCCATTTAGCTCATTTTACCCCCTCCTCCCAGCCCCCCCCCCCCCACCCGCCGCCTCTATCTCCACCCCGTTGTGGCTGTACGTCTGCCGCGGTTCTTCCCGCCACTTCACAGCTTCCGGGTCGGGTGCTCCATAGCACTCAAGTGTCCGACAATGCAGCGCCGAAAGAGATTTACATTACGGGTAGCGGCGGATAAATATTGGCAAGCGAATCTCGGGATGGGTAGAGGGTTTACTGGCTCCGGGATACAGACAGTAATGAGCAAGAGTCCTGGAATCACGAGAGGGTGGAAGGGGGGGTTGCAGGGGAGGGGGGGGGGCGGGTGCAGACGGGTGGGGGGAGGGATTCTGTGTGGTGACGCCCCGCGCCCGGCATCAGACCGAGGCTGAGAGGCGGCACCGGCCGGGGGACGGGAGGCCGGCAGTGGTCAAAGAAAAAACCCTACCCCGGCCAAACCCACAGCCTCCCTCCCCTCTCATCCCGTCCTCTCCCCCTGATTGTTTTATGAAATATTTTTGTGTCCTTTCCCTGCACCCGACAGTGGAAGACGTACGCCCCAACGCACATATTGAATCCTGGATTGATATTTATTGTTTGAAGTTTAACTTTCAAGTCTCGCATCCCTTTTACATTAGCTCACATCACAAACTCTATTTGTGTCCCCAGGAGACACGCCATAGCAATCCGTAAGCGAATAACACGCAGGGGTTTAGTATCTACCTGTCCCACTGGATTACACAGATGCCAGGAGGCCGGCTAGGCCCTCACAGGGGGCTGTGCAGCCATCGTCCCACTGCCGCAGCCGCAGCCGCAGCCGCACCAGGCAACGGAAATGTTGATTGGAGACGGCTGACCGGACATCCTGTTAGGGAGCGGTTGGCAGGACCATTGCTCACGCCGACCGCAGCAAACAACACCATAAGCTACCTTAGGTGACGTTCAGAGATATATACAGAGACATAGGGAGGGAAAGGGAGAGAGTGAGAAGTAGTAAGACATAGACAGAGAAAGAGAAAAAGACACAGACACAGATTGAGACACAGACAGGCAAAGAGAAAAAGACAGAGATACACAGATAGACAGAGACAGGGAAAGAGAACAAAGACACATTGAGGGAGACAGAGACAGAGACAGAGCAAGAGACGGAGAGACGTATTAAGAGAGATGAGATATATTACAGAGAAAAAGAAATATACAGAAAGGTGGTCGCTCCCATTGCTACGGCTGAATTATCTACAGTTAACATTTGTATCTCATGCCACGAGTCGCGTGGTGAGACTCGCGTTAAAACGACATCCCACAATGTCTACCCTCTAGGTCTCTTCTTGGAAAGGCTTTTATTAGACTGCCTTCGCGGCTACCGTAGCTTCCCTCCCAAGTTTGTCCAGGATGTTCTCTATTTACCTGTCATTCCGGTTTTCGTAAAGGCGCTGGGAACCTTAGTCACGAACCACTCTCTGTTTGAACACATTGCGCCCGCTAAGCGGCGCTGCAGTAGCATTGCCGGCTCTTGCATAAGTAGGTCACGGCGATATTTTCCATTTCCGCCCACAATCCACTAGCCAATCACATACGACCTTTTTCCTTTGGTGTCCGCGTGCGGTCGGTTGGGACGCTGACAGTTGTCGTCTGCTTTTGTCGGTTGTGTTTGCATTATGTGGGTGAGTGAACAAGGCTGCAAACACGGCAAGTTTGTTCACACAAAACATGCGTTTGATGACATAAAGCCGTCCTTCTTCTTCTGGCAGTTTTTCCTCGAGACTTGCCGGCACACAAACGCCTTTCATATACGGCATGAGGCATTTGTTTGATAGTAAAAGACTTGCTTGATAACACCGGCACTAATTAAACAATCACACAATGCTGCTGGTTAGATAAAGCGCTTATGCACATAAGAAGATCTGCCGACTGACAAGATTAGCTGCGCTTAACGATCGACCCTTGTTGCAACACCAAGAAAAAAACGGTCGGGATAGGTAATAGGAAATAGGTAAACGGGAGCAAACTGTGCTTCTGACCTTAGTTTTTTGGTACAGTTCAGCACACTTCAGAACTCTATCCAGCCCAAAACGTTATGTCTGATGCTCAGGGTCCCAATGCGAGAATGCTTAACATTTGAACACAGGGTGCAGGGAATTTGGACTTTCGTTCGAATGGTGGGGAGAGGGCTGGGCCAGTTTCAGGTACTCGGGCGCAAGGACCCAGACCTCTTCAGGAGCCGGTTTCATGAAGAATGGCCTTAACGTGTGACCGGACGTAGGCTCCGAGCGCCGGGCTATGGCTCCAACCACGGTGCACGGCTCCGGGCGTCGGGGTAAGGCTCCATTGCCCGGTGTAAGGCTCCGGGCTACGGGGTAAGGCTCCGGGGACCGGGGTAAAGCTTCGGGCGCCGGGGTAAGACTCCGGGCGCAGGGCTATGGCTCCTGGCGTCAGGCTATGGCTCCGGGCGCCGGGCGCCGGGGTAAAGCTCCTGGCGTCGGGCAGCTCCGGGCGCCAGGCTATATCTCTGGTTGCTGGGCTATGACTATGCATTAAATGGCACACTATTAAAATACATTGTTGACTTTTGCCCTAATATGTGCATAACCGTTTTATTTGCATCGTGATCCTGCAATATGCCAGTTAATACACACTTGTACATGTTAACAACTGGCGCGTGCCCGGCCATAGCGTCGTTAAAGTCGTTAAGACCGGGGGGTAGCAGTCATAAGTTTTGACCGCCACTATGAACAGTCTACTAGGTGTAAGCGGCTATGACCGCCACATAAAACCGCAATTTGGCGCTATGACCGTGCCCGGTCGTAAACTGCGCTATGACTGCCTTATGACAGCTACAGGAAACTGGCCCCAGACCCTCAATTATATGTGTCTAGTGAAATTTCCTCATGCTCACGTGGCTACGTCCGCAGGGATCGGTGGTTTATGAGCCATCTCTTATCCGAGATAAAAGAAGCGACTGAAAAGCAGGAGGCGTCAAACGAGTGAATAAAACCAATGAGTAAAACCAATTTTTTGAGCTTCGATATTCTTTCTTATAATTAGCAGTACCGCGACAAAGTTCCGCGGTGTCCCGGGATACACTTTTGCCAGCCAAAACTGCGATGTTTATTGAGTTTATAGTTTATCTGAATTTATAGAACGAAAAAATCGAGTTTTATGCAAATTGTGATATATCTGTCGCCTTAGGTTTGGCGGAAAAAGCTCGACAAGCAGCTTTAACCTATACCATAAGGGTATGACTATGTATGTTAGTTCTCGGTGCGAGATCTCTCGCGGGGACCCTGCTGAACAGGGTCTGTATTCATAATCCCTACGTAATGCCACGGAAACCTTCTTGACGCTGTGGAGAAAATAGGGAAATGAGACAAGCGGCCGTCTTCTGGGAATTCATTTCCCTACGAGCTGCAAGGAAATCCGATTATTCTGTGTCGTGTTTTTTTATTTGGACCAGATGTAAGGACCTCTTTCAGTGAAGATACGCCAGAGGCACTATAATGCGTCTGGAAAGGTTAAATGGCGACACGCGACACAGGCATATATGAAGAATCGACATTCGTCATTGACCCAGAAATTCCGACATATTCCTAGCTAAAAAAGCGACATCGACACATATTTTTGAAAAAACGACAATGAACTTAGCCAAAAAGCGACAGGGAAAATCGTGAAAAATCAACATTCGACACTGAGAATTTGGAAAAGTCGACACTGGACACTGCCCCCCCCCCCCCAGACCCCTATAGCGGGTGCTTTAATTGTCCTGGCCCGATACGTCATTCAATACTCCACATAGGAGGATCAACTGGAGAGTCTGGTGCCTCCATCTAGCGGACCAGCTCGCCGTCTTATGATTAAATGGGTGATTTGGTGTCTGGGTCATATTGTCACAATGTGACGTCACGATTTAGTATGCGGAATCGGGGGCAGAAAAAGACAACCACCTTAAGCTTTACAGTATAGTTACAATTTCGTCATCATATTAAGTTAATATTTATAAAGTTCATGTCACTGTTTCACTTTGTCGCATGGTCGGTCAAGAGTACTTTCATATACCGACGTTATAGAAAGCACTCGTCTGAGGGGCGTAGGGGTACCCCCTCTGAGTCGCGAATCCCCAATAATTAGGGACAGCAATATCGGATCTCCAAGATTAGGGCATGTTAAAGCTGGACGCGAAAAAACCACCTTAATGGTGATATCGTGAATATCGAGGAATTCGCAGACTGCTATGACGGATCGCGGTAAATAGGGAAAGGGTCTTCGCGTTGAACCAGGAATTTACGGATAACGATCCCCAAAAATTGCCAACAGGTGATCGCAAATCTCCAAGAATTCCTGCATGCCAGTCGAAGAGATCGGAAAGGTATCCCCCCTCCTTTCATCTCATCTGATTTTACAGAGCCCCCCGTCACAGTGGAAGGTAGTGGGCTCCATGGCGCCACCAAGCTGTCGATGGGAGAAACACGGAAGGAATGTTAGAGACATTGATGGATCGGTGGTTCAGGCCACCTGATTGCAGACATGGATCACACCAGGCCAGGGGCTGAGCGTGGATCGTCTTGGGGGGTCCCGATGTACTCAATTACCGGCTGATTGAGAGACAACATGGGGGATATATATATATAGATTAGGCGCGGCCCAAACTGCTCATGACTCCACGAAAACAGCAGACGCATGTAAAATAAGCTCCTTCCTATCAATTGGGGTCTTTGTTCACAATATGGAATAATCCCAAGCTGGTAGGGTATCTGTGGAGGCCATAACGCTTGTAAACGGAGACTTTTACGGAATGAACTTCCCCGGATACTCAAAGAAACCGAAAGGGAATGTGAATCGAGGCGTTATCTACACAAGCCGCCGATCGAGAGGCGTGTAAATAAACAGTTTTCTGAACAATTCCCGCGGCAAGTTAGCAAATACAGAATGCGTTCACAGCGAGATGAGTGGGGTGAAGTGAAGACGCTGTGGGTGGGCGGTTGTTTCTCGGAGACAAAGGCGATCATCTCTTTGAGTTCGACGCCACGTCGGATAAATACAACGGTTTTGCGTAATATAGTCCACCGATCTCCCGGCAGAGGGCGTTCCTCTTACGCTATGGTCCCTCTACATCACGTCAAATGTAACCATCAGAATTATCCTTCATGCGCGAAAATTGAAAATGAATCTAATCCCAAATATATTCGCAGTTTCGCATCAAATACACCAGTGCTTAGCATTAACTGGCATACTGGCACCGTACACGACGAACTTATTCGACTTTGATTAATTAAAATCCATGTTACTTTCGAACTATGTTTTTGAGTTCTATCGAGATTAAAGGCGTGAAGCGCTTTGAACTTAGACCCTGTGTTATTTTGAACTACTTTTTCGCGTAACTTCCATTGTGATGATACGACAACGGAATATATATATTTTGTTCAATTCTGCATCACAATACAAAGCTCAACCTACACAGCACCCTAAAACCATTCGTGACCCTAGCTCCGCTGAGGTCAACCGTGAGGTGGGCGGTTACGTTGGGCCGAGGCGACGTGAGGAACGTGCTCCCTCTGGTGGCAGAGCGAGAGTCCACAGCAGGAAGAAGACTAAGCTGGTACCGCCGCTCAAACTCATACAAGTAAGCTGAGCGAGCGAAGTTGGGACCGCGGAACCAGGCTAGAAGAAGACCGGGTAAAGGATAGATAGTTCAGCCTGACGATCTGGGTGTGACTGGGCCACGCCCTGCGTAGGCCGAGCGCACCACTTGGCCCGGATCTAATCCACTGGGACAGGTGGGCACTAAACCTCTGCCCTTTATGTCCTAACAGACTACCATGGCGAGTCCGTCCACCGGGCTGGGGGAGGGGGGGGGGGGTCATGCTGCAAGAGCAGGGGTGGAGGGATACAAGCATGCTCCAGGTCATATAAGGGCATGCCATATGAATACACAGTACTCAGTTCTTATTACTCAGTACTTATTACCCAGTACTCAATACCCAGCACTTATTAACCAGTACTTGTTATCCAGTGCTTATTACCCAGTACTTAATACCCAGTACTTATTACCCAGTACTTAATACTCACTACTTAATACCAGTACTCATTACCCAGTACTGAATACTCAGTACTTATTGCCCAATACTTAATACTCAGTTCTTATTACCCAGAACTGAATACTCAGTACTTATTACCAAGTACTTAATACTCAGTTCTTATTACCGAGTTCTTGTTACCCAGTACTTAATACTCAGTACTTAATACTCGGTTCTTATTACTCAGCACTTATTACCCAGTACTTAATACTCAGTACTCATTACCCAGTACTTATTACCAAGTGCTTATTACCCAGTACTTATTACCAGTACTCTTTACCCACTGCTTATTACCCAGTACTTATTACCCAGTACTTATTACCCAGTACTGATTACCCAGTACTGATTACCCAGTGCTTATTACCCAGTGCTTATTACCCAATGCTTATTACCCAGTACTTATTACCCAGTGCTTATTACCCAGTACTTATTACCCAGTGCTTATTACCCAGTGCTTATTACCCAGTGCTTATTACCCAGTATTTATTACCCAGTACTTATTACCCAGTGCTTATTACCCAGTACTTATTACCCAGTGCTTATTACCCAGTACTTAATACCCAGTACTTATTACCCAGTGCTTATTACCCAGTGCTTATTACCCAGTGCTAATTACCCAGTACTTATTACCCAGTGCTTATTACCCAGTGCTTATTACCCAGTACTTATTACCCAGTGCTTAATACCCAGTGCTTATTACCCAGTGCTTATTACCCAGTGCTTATTACCCAGTGCTTATTACCCAATGCTTATTACCCAGTACTTATTACCCAGTGCTTATTACCCAGTACTTATTACCCAGTACTTATTACCCAGTGCTTATTACCCAGTGCTTATTACCCAGTATTTATTACCCAGTACTTATTACCCAGTACTTATTACCCAGTACTTATTACCCAGTGCTTATTACCCAGTACTTATTACCCAGTACTTATTACCCAGTGCTTATTACCCAGTGCTTATTACCCAGTGCTTATTACCCAGTACTTATTACCCAGTGCTTATTACCCAGTGGTTATTACCCAGTGCTTATTACCCAGTACTTATTACCCAGTACTTATTACCCAGTGCTTATTACCCAGTACTTATTACCCAGTGCTTATTACCCAGTACTTATTACCCAGTACTTATTACCCAGTACTTATTACCCAGTGCTTATTACCCAGTGCTTATTACCCAGTATTTATTACCCAGTACTTATTACCCAGTACTTATTACCCAGTGCTTATTACCCAGTACTTATTACCCAGTATTTATTACCCAGTACTTATTACCAGTGCTTATTACCCAGTGCTTATTACCCAGTGCTTATTACCCAGTACTTATTACCCAGTGCTTATTACCCAGTACTTATTACCCAGTATTTATTACCCAGTACTTATTACCCAGTGCTTATTACCCAGTAGTTATTACCCAGTACTTATTACCCAGTGCTTATTACCCAGTGCTTATTACCCAGTACTTATTACCCAGTGCTTATTACCCAGTACTTATTACCCAGTACTTATTACCCAGTACTTATTACCAGTGCTTATTACCCAGTGCTTATTACCCAGTACTTATTACCAGTGCTTATTACCCAGTGCTTATTACCCAGTACTTATTACCCAGTGCTTATTACCCAGTACTTATTACCCAGTGCTTATTACCCAGTACTTATTACCCAGTACTTATTACCCAGTGCTTATTACCCAGTGCTTATTACCCAGTACTTATTACCAGTACTCTTTACCCAGTGCCTATTACCCAGTACTTATTACCCAGTGCTTATTACCCAGTACTTATTACCCAGTGCTTATTACCCAGTACTTATTACCCAGTGCTTATTACCCAGTATTTATTACCCAGTGCTTATTACCCAGTACTTATTACCCAGTGCTTATTACCCAGTACTTATTACCCAGTGCTTATTACCCAGTACTTATTACCCAGTACTTATTACCCAGTACTTATTACCCAGTACTTATTACCCAGTGCTTATTACCCAGTACTTATTACCCAGTGCTTATTACCCAGTACTTATTACCCAGTACTTATTACCCAGTACTTATTACCCAGTGCTTATTACCCAGTGCTTATTACCCAGTACTTATTACCCAGTACTTATTACCCAGTACTTATTACCCAGTGCTTATTACCCAGTACTTATTACCCAGTGCTTATTACCCAGTAGTTATTACCCAGTACTTATTACCCAGTGCTTATTACCCAGTGCTTATTACCCAGTACTTATTACCCAGTGCTTATTACCCAGTACTTATTACCCAGTACTTATTACCCAGTACTTATTACCAGTGCTTATTACCCAGTGCTTATTACCCAGTACTTATTACCAGTGCTTATTACCCAGTGCTTATTACCCAGTACTTATTACCCAGTGCTTATTACCCAGTACTTATTACCCAGTGCTTATTACCCAGTACTTATTACCCAGTACTTATTACCCAGTGCTTATTACCCAGTGCTTATTACCCAGTACTTATTACCCAGTGCTTATTACCCAGTACTTATTACCCAGTACTTATTACCCAGTGCTTATTACCCAGTGCTTATTACCCAGTGCTTATTACCCAGTACTTATTACCCAGTACTTATTACCCAGTACTTATTACCCAGTACTTATTACCCAGTGCTTATTACCCAGTACTTATTACCAGTGCTTATTACCCAGTGCTTATTACCCAGTACTTATTACCCAGTGCTTATTACCCTGTACTTATTACCCAGTGCTTATTACCCAGTACTTATTACCCAGTGCTTATTACCCAGTACTTATTACCCAGTACTTATTACCCAGTGCTTATTACCCAGTACTTATTACCCAGTGCTTATTACCCAGTACTTATTACCCAGTGCTTATTACCCAGTGCTTATTACCCAGTACTTATTACCCAGTACTTATTACCCAGTACTTATTACCAGTGCTTATTACCCAGTGCTTATTACCCAGTACTTATTACCCAGTGCTTATTACCAGTGCGTATTACCCAGTGCTTATTACCCAGTGCTTATTACCCAGTACTTATTAACCAGTACTTATTACCCAGTGCTTATTACCCAGTGCTTATTACCCAGTGCTTATTACCCAGTACTTATTACCCAGTGCTTATTACCCAGTGCTTATTACCCAGTACTTATTACCCAGTACTTATTACCCAGTACTTATTACCCAGTGCTTATTACCCAGTACTTATTACCAGTGCTTATTACCCAGTGCTTATTACCCAGTGCTTATTACCCAGTACTTATTACCCAGTACTTATTACCTAGTACTTATTACCCAGTGCTTATTACCCAGTGCTTATTACCCAGTACTTATTACCAGTGCTTATTACCCAGTGCTTATTACCAGTGCTTATCACCCAGTGCTTATTACCCAGTGCTTATTACCCAGTACTTATTACCCAGTACTTATTACCCAGTACTTATTACCCAGTGCTTATTACCCAGTACTTATTACCAGTGCTTATTACCCAGTGCTTATTACCCAGTGCTTATTACCCAGTACTAATTACCCAGTACTTATTACCCAGTACTTATTACCCAGTACTTATTACCCAGTACTTATTACCCAGTACTTATTACCAGTGCTTATTACCCAGTACTTATTACCCAGTGCTTATTACCCAGTACTTATTACCAGTGCTTATTACCCAGTACTTATTACCCAGTACTTATTACCCAGTGCTTATTACCCAGTACTTATTACCCAGTACTTATTACCAGTGCTTATTACCCAGTACTTATTATCCAGTACTTATTACCCAGTACTTATTACCAGTGCTTATTACCCAGTACTTATTACCCAGTACTTATTACCCAGTGCTTATTACCCAGTACTTATTACCCAGTACTTATTACCCAGTACTTATTACCAGTGCTTATTACCCAGTACTTATTACCCAGTACTTATTACCCAGTGCTTATTACCCAGTACTTATTACCAGTGCTTATTACCCAGTGCTTATTACCCAGTACTAATTACCCAGTACTTATTACCCAGTACTTATTACCCAGTACTTATTACCCAGTACTTATTACCCGGTACTTATTACCCATTACTTATTACCCAGTGCTTATTACCCAGTGCTTATTAATAATGATTCCTTAACATTCTCAGGAAGAGATTCACCATTATGTTTTCCGAATTTTGTGAAGATATATTATGTAGAATCCATTATGCTTTAATGGTTGGCAGCTGCCTGTAGCCCCACGCTGTGATGGTGAATGTCCGCTAGTAAAATCGCTACCCGGTCGATAAGGATCGAGGACTTCCAACTATTTCCTCCGTTTACTGAATACAGAAAACATGTGCAAAGAGGAAAACAAATATATATTTTTTTTATAATCGTCTCGATCGCCTTCATTTAGCCGACAGAGGGTGCTGTCATCCGCACATATGTAGAAGAAGAAACCTGCTCCAAAGAAGTACATTTTCTCTTAGGTGATCTACGGCCGGAAATATCACCTTAGCAACCATCCGAACGTCCGCGTAGCTTGGTTGCGTCGCTAGGATACCGATAACCCGAATGATGGCGTAATTGATATTTCATCCACAAATCAATTGCCTGCTCCTTTCTCCGAAGGACCGGGATGAATATGTTCCATAAAAGGCCATAAAACAATTATATAAGTGCCAAATAGGCAGCGACTGGCCAGATTAATGGCTTCCCGACGATGGTCACTAGATGTGACAGATAACGTAAAAACAACTTTTTATATTCATCGCGATAGCGGCGCTCACCATTACAACTAGCGGAAACTATTTCTGGAGCGACAGACCAGAGAGTCTGGAATGACAGCGCTGGGTGCCATCGCCATGGAAACCACCATATCTGGAGGGACAGAGCACAGTCTGGACTGACAGTGCAGGGTGTCATCACCATGCATACATCATTTACCAGGAGGGAAATTTAGCATGGTATTCAGTCCATGAAAAATTGATGCATTCCCAACCCGTTATTTGATAACTGCACCAAAACGCGGATAATTTCGCATCAGTTAATGCATTCTTTATTACTCAAGGGGTACCCTCTAAGCATAATTGTATCAAGAGGGAGTAAGGTGGCCATGCCATGGATGTTAACCCAAGGAGCGTAGAGCAAACCTTGAATAAGATTTATTGTCTTGAAGCGTAAATGCAATTGGCCTAGAGGGAACAAGCCACATAAAATCTTGTAATGTAATTATATAATTTTATATAATATTCCGTCACATATTAATACGATATTCGCAGACCTTATTTCAACATTGCCATATTTGAGTAATCAATAATTGTTTATGTTATCGGCCTCGACCTATAATTGCATTGCCTATATTTCTATATGTATGTAACTCTCGTTGCTAAAGGAATAAATAAAAAAAAAAAAAATAAAAAAATGTCTCTAGTAACGATTCATTTTTGTAGAATATAACTGCGAGATCATATCAGTCGCATATCTATGAACAATTCTGTATCCCATAAGCAACGTTCTTGACTTAAGGGTAGATCGGAAATTACTTCGCAATATGTCCGTCGCAAAACTTTCTGAAAACTGTTTTCTCCAAAAATAAGTACCCCCTTATCTGATGAATAATATACTTTTACTTAACATGACCATATAAAACTTCCTTACCACCTGCACTGCCAAACACTAGATATATAGCGCGAATATAGCTCACTGACCGGAACCTGTTCCCGAATTCTGAAATTTGGAGTGCGAAAATGTAATCAGAACATATTTTTTGGGACACAAATGCCAGGTATATCATTAAGAACCTCGATATTTATTTCAAATGGTTTGGATTCAAGCTTGAGAAAATCGTCATTAGCATCTGCAAGGGAAGCAGGGCAAACCACCATCACCATTATATAAATGGTTTATGTGTGACCCCAGTCCCGAATGGACGCCCGAACTTGTCCTTCTCGAAGTGACGAGATTTCCCCGATGATTGCTCTTCGGCATTCTGGACAAACACCAAACCTATTGCGCCGATGTTTGTGTGTTTAGCTATTAGGCTAAATATGTTACAGTTACGCTTACGTTACTGAACCGAAAATACAACGTATATGCATCCAAGTCGATTTTGTGCGAAACAATATTATATTCACATCTGACATTATATAGGATTTATTCGTCCACTCACCAAGTCATGTGTTCTATACGGCTTACATCATATTTGGGTGGAGGTGATGGGGAGATGGGTCCCTTGTGACATGATACTAGGACTACAGAAGATCCAAGCGTGCGCAAGGCAAGACATACTCCGCCATTAGTCACGTGGCATGTATAATTATAGGCGCGGTGGCACGGTGGCGCTGCTCTTTAATACACCACTCCCCCTGGAGGGAAGAAGACAGAGAGTGTATGTCATCATGTGTTGTGGCCGGTGTCTGCGCCGGCCAGTCACCAGTGAAACCTCGCTCTGGCGAAAAAATCCCGTTCTCTATTTCTATTTATTCATGACAAGATTGCGACATATGTGAAGATGGATTGCTAGCTTAAATGAAAAAAACACAAACATCCGCTTACTGTGGTCGCTGATCCCTGTGACATTCGATGGATGGACTGGCGTTTCAAGCCAGCTGTGTGCCCACGTGGGCTAAACTGGGTCACGTGATGAGACGAAAGACAGTGAGACGAGATGAGCGATGTATCTGCCTGAAGCCCGGTGCGCTCTCAACGGAGATACGGAGAAACAATCCAGATACACTGTGAACGTGGCACCTCTCTAGGATTTGGTCTACAAATTGGTTTGAACACACTCAGTTTTTCACGCATGATGAAGTATCGAACAAACAATATATTATTATTGAGAGACGCTAATATGTACACCAAAATCTTAACGTTTTTGCTCGAACCTGCGGGCAGTTAATTGCCGCGCCCCACCACGCGGCAGAGTATGGCAGCGTAATAATTTTGATACGAAGGACGTGATTGGTTCAATAAACAATGGGTTAGCTGATGGAGCACCCCTGTTAACATGACACAGAGTGGAGAGATCGGGGAAGTGATTCTCCGTGACAGAGGTCGGCATCATGCGTCCTACGAGCAACCCATTTACGTACGCTTTTACTTTCCTTCACATCCCAGATAATCTCCATATGATCAAAGAGCCACTTCCTGTGATATTTGTCCTTCTCTGCCTGGGCGGAGCAGACAGCGAGGAGACCGGAGCCTTGGCACTATGTCATCGGTCCACTTTTACCGTGTCAATATGTAACCCCCTCACCCTTCCCCGTCCTCCACACCCCCCTCCCCCCCCTCCCCCCCTCCCCCCCCCTCTCCCCCACCCCCCATCCTCTCCCCCACGTCCTCTTCCTCTCTCCATTTTCATTAGGGGACACGTTACTTCACAGACACAGATGTCATGAGGCGTCGTGGCCTCTCCATCGACAGGCCTAACGTTGACATGTCCCCTCACGTAACCATGGTGACGTATATATCCCGCGCCTTGTCCAGGCTTGGTCGAGCCAACCGGTAACCATGCCAACTCAAAGATCCGGTGACAGTCGAGGTCGGACCGTTTATATTGAACTACATTTATCGTCAGAGGGGAACGGGGATCACGAGGGGGGTGGATGGGAGGGGGGGGGGGGTAACGAGGAAAAGTGCCATATATGCAGACAGACGCCTCCCGAGATCTGACGCGAGATCTCGTCATCGCCCATTACAGTGTCAAGGTGACCCACGTAAAAAACACTGTGACCCACACCACAACACAAGGGGGACAATTCTAACCAATCAGACGCGAGCTCGTTCGTGACGTCAAGAATTGCTTCGTAACTTTAATTAACACCACAAAAGAAGAGAAATATTAGAGGACTTTATTCCGTCACTTTCACCATATCACGATGCAGCTGACCGATGAGATAATATATCGACTATAAATATTATAATTACGGTAACTGTTTCGCCAGGAGTCATCTATGCCTCTAAACGCTGTCTCCCCCCACCCCCTCATCCCTCACCATTCACCCCTCACTTGTTACTTACTTTGTACTTTCTGCGGTTCATTTTTGTGGTCCACAGACTCCCTGTTTCGCTTGGCTCAGGGGCCGCCTCGATAGCTCAGTGGGTTAGAGCGCTGGCATTCAGCGCTCTGGCCACCTGAGAGCCTAACGGCACGTATATCGTAGGTTCGCGCCCCGCTATGGCCATGTCTGTGTGGTCGCAGGATAAAGATCCAATGTTCTTTTTCGCAATGAGTAGGGGGTTACCCCCAGGGACATGGCTCCACTGTCCCTTCCTTCTCCCATTGACGCAATATGACCAAAGTCGGTTTACCGTGCACCCCCAGCCACTCACCCACAATCCCTCCACAACGTCCGGCACTCTCTCCCATCACGCGCATTGCATCATTGTCCACTAATTACGAAACCTTGCTAGCGTTGCTAATTGGTTTTCACAGTGCTCAAAAATCCAGATTTACCGTAAATAGAATGGAGAGGTATCCAATTCACACGAACGGGATAATGACTTTTGTTTTCAGGTGCGCAGTTGCACTTAAAACTGCTGCATGATAGGTGGATTTAAATAAAAGTTCGCTGTAGTGGTGTCGCTAGCGTGATGTCATTACTATGGATGCGGGAGGTGGGTGGGGGGCTTTGTGTTTGCCGGGTGAGGCGATGATGAGAAATGGGTGGACCGGGGGATGGGGGGGAGGGCGAGGGGTGGGACAGGCACCCCCCCCCCCCCCCGTCGGACGGTACATGCCCCTGTGACACAGTGTCACCTCTTCACGGATCCGGCACACGGGATATGAGGCAACAACTCTCATCATCCGCACCCATAGAAATTGCCGTCACCCCCCCCCCCACCCCCACTACCACCACACCGCCCCCCCCCCCCCGCAAACGCCCCACCCCAGCAGCGGCGGCGGCTGCAGGCAGGCAGGCGGAGTGGTGACGTGGTGCACATACCTGGCGCTGTCGGGGGGCGACGGGCGACTGTCTAACTGGCGGTGACGTTTAGTGGCGAGGAGGAAGCCTTGTCCGCCCGGATGATGGGTCCCAACGGACGCTCAGACCCAGGGGTGGGGGGGGGACGGGTGAGGGGGGGGCGCAAGGTTCAGATGGTGGGGAGGGGGGAGGGGGCGGAGTGTTCAGGAGAAATCAGCTTTATCCTGGCAGCGACAAAACAGATGTATCTGGTTGTTTACTCATAGTTTTTCCTGTCTGTCTCTCCGTCGGCGAAGAGTCGCTCCCCAGCGTCCGTCGGTCGGTGGGTTCGCTATTTACTGATGTCCCGACTGGCCACCGTGTGGCGCTGGCTGCCTGCTGCAGGCCACCGGATCCGTGTCCGACGCCGCCGTGGCCGGGAGCCGGGAGCCCGGAGCCCGGGGGACCTCGGCAATACTCCCAATACACATCCCGGGTTTGGGAAATTGCACATTATCGCCCATGGTGAGTTCCTCAGATCTGCGCCGGGGCCTTCCCATCCGCTGCTTGGCAACCACGTCACATACATACCCTTCCACCCACCTCGCGCCCCCTCATCCCCTTTGCTATGGTTCCACCGATGACCGCCATGTGGCGACTGGGGACCATCCAGTCCTATTTATTTGGTGGCTCGTTCCCATATCTTGAACGAGCCGTGTCCCCTGAGGAACCCACAAAGCGCCAGTAAATATCACGTCCCAGGTGTCCGTGACGGGTGATGGGGAGAGGGGTGGGGGGGGGGGAGGAGGGGGCGAGGAGTGGGGGGGGGGGGACTGAGGAGCGGTCACCCTAGCCAGCGAGAAGCTAGGTTTCCCTAGGGAGTCAGGAGCACTGGTCAGACAAAGCGGGTGTGGGGTATGTGGGGTGTTTTAGGTATGCGGGGTGTGTGTGGTGCGTCTGTGGGTGCGTGGGGTGTGTGCGTGTGGGGGGGGGGGATAATTAATCTCAAGGCGGGACCTCGGGCTTCACATTGAACCTATGACGATGACTCCAGGATGGATTCAATGCCGGATGACGCTAATATCCATAGCACACTCATCAAAGTAGCAAAACTGAAGCTATTTCTTCTCAGTCCAGGATTTATATTTGTAATCCACCCATTCCTGATGATGACTCCATGCTGTGTGCCTTTAGAGATGACTATTTACCATGATCACACAGTTATCGTGTCTCAAATTGTCGTCGTCTTGATGACTAAAAAAGCAGAAATCATAATTCTTCGTTATCAAGAATAAAAATCTTAATAAATCTTAATAAAATCTTAACTTTTTTACTTTTCCGTGCTTCTCAGAGAAAAGTGAAGTCAGTTGAGATTAGATATGTATGTATATATGATCTATGTAATTTATGCCTGCGACGACTAAGAGGCTGCAGGGTCCATGTAAGACTGTGGTGTGTCTTGTATTTACCGTTGGGCTCCAGCCAATCTGCGGTGAGAATCTCAAAATGAAAGCACGTGCGTTTATATTCACCTTTGACGTCACTCTTTCCTTCAAGCATGATGGCGATGGATAGTTTGTGGCATAACAAACACTCTTTTTCGAATTCATCATGGGGTCAAACAAAAGTTAAAACCTACCGCTGTCTTTTTTTGTGTCAAATGTATTTAATTTATCTGTAAATTATAAAAAAAAGTTGTATAATCGTTAATTAATGATAATAATGTTTACACAGAGCTTTTTCCTGTCCAAGATGTACTTGGTCCGAGATGTACTGGGCGTGAGATGTTCCTAGTCCGAGATGTACTGGGTGCGAGATGTTCTTGGTCCGAGATGTACTGGGTGTGAGATGTTCTTGGTCCGAGGTGTACTGGGTGCGAGATGTTCTTGGTCCGAGATGTACTGGGTGCGAGATGTTCTTGGTCCGAGATGTACTGGGTGCGAGATGTCCTTGGTCCGAGATGTACTGGGTGCGAGATGTTCTTGGTCCGAGATGTACTGGGTGCGAGATGTACTGTGTGCGAGATGTACTGGGTCCGAGATGTTCTTGGTCCAAGATGTACTGGGTGCGAGATGTTCTTTGTCCGAGATGTACTGGGTGCGAGATGTTCTTGGTCCCAGATGTACTGGGTGCGAAATGTTCTTGGTCCGAGATGTACTGGGTGCGAGATGTCCTTGGTCCGAGATGTACTGGGTGCGAGATGTTCTTGGTCCGAGATGTACTGGGTGCGAGATGTTCTTGGTCCCAGATGTACTGGGTGCGAGATGTTCTTGGTCCGAGATGTACTGGGTGCGAGATGTCCTTGGTCCGAGATGTACTGGGTGCGAGATGTCCTTGGTCCGAGATGTACTGGGTGCGAGATGTCCTTGGTCCGAGATGTACTGGGTGCGAGATGTTCTTGGTCCGAGATGTACTGGGTGCGAGATGTTCTTGGTCCGAGATGTACTGGGTGCGAGATGTACTAAGTGCGAGATGTAATGGGTCCGAGATGTTCTTGGTCCTAGATGTAGTGGGTGCGAGATGTTCTTGGTCCGAGATGTACTGGGTCCGAGATTTTCTTGGTCCGAGATGTACTGGGTGCGAGACGTTCTTGGTCCGAGATGTACTGGGTGCGAGATGTCCTTGGTCCGAGATGTACTGGGCGTGAGATGTTCCTAGTCCTAGATGTACTGGGTGCGAGATGTTCTTGGTCCGAGATGTACTGGGTCCGAGATTTTCTTGGTCCGAGATGTACTGGGTGCGAGATGTTCTTGGTCCGAGATGCACTGAGTGTGAGATGTTCTTGGTCCGAGGTGTACTGGGTGCGAGATGTTCTTGGTCCGCGATGTACTGGGTCTGAGATGTACTGGGTCCGAGATGTACTGCGTCCGAGATGTACTGGGTGCGAGATGTTCTTTGTCCGAGATGTAATAAGTGCGAGATGTTCTTGGTCCCAGATGTACTGGGTGCGAGATGTTCTTGGTCCGAGATGTACTGGGTGAGAGATGTCCTTGGTCCGAGATGTACTGGGTGTGAGATGTTCTTGGTCCGAGGTGTACTGGGTGCGAGATGTTCTTGGTCCGAGATGTACTGGGTGCGAGATGTTCTTGGTCCGAGATGTACTGGGTGCGAGATGTCCTTGGTCCGAGATGTACTGGGTGCGAGATGTTCTTGGTCCGAGATGTACTGGGTGCGAGATGTACTGTGTGCGAGATGTACTGGGTCCGAGATGTTCTTGGTCCAAGATGTACTGGGTGCGAGATGTTCTTTGTCCGAGATGTACTGGGTGCGAGATGTTCTTGGTCCCAGATGTACTGGGTGCGAAATGTTCTTGGTCCGAGATGTACTGGGTGCGAGATGTCCTTGGTCCGAGATGTACTGGGTGCGAGATGTTCTTGGTCCGAGATGTACTGGGTGCGAGATGTTCTTGGTCCCAGATGTACTGGGTGCGAGATGTTCTTGGTCCGAGATGTACTGGGTGCGAGATGTCCTTGGTCCGAGATGTACTGGGTGCGAGATGTCCTTGGTCCGAGATGTACTGGGTGCGAGATGTCCTTGGTCCGAGATGTACTGGGTGCGAGATGTTCTTGGTCCTAGATGTAGTGGGTGCGAGATGTTCTTGGTCCGAGATGTACTGGGTCCGAGATTTTCTTGGTCCGAGATGTACTGGGTGCGAAACGTTCTTGGTCCGAGATGTACTGGGTGCGAGATGTCCTTGGTCCGAGATGTACTGGGCGTGAGATGTTCCTAGTCCTAGATGTACTGGGTGCGAGATGTTCTTGGTCCGAGATGTACTGGGTCCGAGATTTTCTTGGTCCGAGATGTACTGGGTGCGAGATGTTCTTGGTCCGAGATGCACTGAGTGTGAGATGTTCTTGGTCCGAGGTGTACTGGGTGCGAGATGTTCTTGGTCCGCGATGTACTGGGTCTGAGATGTACTGGGTCCGAGATGTACTGCGTCCGAGATGTACTGGGTGCGAGATGTTCTTTGTCCGAGATGTAATAAGTGCGAGATGTTCTTGGTCCCAGATGTACTGGGTGCGAGATGTTCTTGGTCCGAGATGTACTGGGTGAGAGATGTCCTTGGTCCGAGATGTACTGGGTGCGAGATGTTCTTGGTCCGAGATGTACTGGGTGCGAGATGTTCTTAGTCCCAGATGTACTGGGTGCGAGATGATCTTGGTCTGAGATGTACTGGGTGCGAGATGTCCTTGGTCCGAGATGTACTGGGTCCGAGATTTTCTTGGTCCGAGATGTACTGGGTGCGAGACGTTCTTGGTCCGAGATGTACTGGGTGCGAGATGTCCTTGGTCCGAGATGTACTGGGCGTGAGATGTCCCTAGTCCTAGATGTACTGGGTGCGAGATGTTCTTGGTCCGAGATGTACTGGGTCCGAGATTTTCTTGGTCCGAGATGTACTGGGTGCGAGATGTTCTTGGTCCGAGATGCACTGAGTGTGAGATGTTCTTGGTCCGAGGTGTACTGGGTGCGAGATGTTCTTGGTCCGCGATGTACTGGGTCTGAGATGTACTGGGTCCGAGATGTACTGCGTCCGAGATGTACTGGGTGCAAGATGTTCTTTGTCCGAGATGTAATAGGTGCGAGATGTTCTTGGTCCCAGATGTACTGGGTGCGAGATGTTCTTGGTCCGACATGTACTGGGTGAGAGATGTCCTTGGTCCAAGATGTACTGGGTGCGAGATGTTCTTGGTCCGAGATGTACTGGGTGCGAGATGTTCTTGGTCCCAGATGTACTGGGTGCGAGATGATCTTGGTCTGAGATGTACTGGGTGCGAGATGTCCTTGGTCCGAGATGTACTGGGTGCGAGATGTTCTTGGTCCAAGATGTACTGGGTGCGAGATGTACTGGGTGCGAGATGTACTGGGTGCGAGATGTACTGGGTGCGAGATGTACTGGGTTTGAGATGTACTTGGTGCGAGATGTACTGGGTGCGAGATGTACTGGGTGCGAGATGTACTGGGTCCGAGATGTACTGCGTCCGAGATGTACTGGGTGCGAGATGTTCTTGGTCCGAGATGTACTGGGTGCGAGATGTCCTTGGTCCGAGATGTACTGGGTGCGAGATGTTCTTGGTCCGAGATGTACTGGGTGCGAGATGTTCTTGGTCCGAGATGTACTGGGTGCGAGATGTACTAAGTGCGAGATGTACTGGGTCCGAGATGTTCTTGGTCCTAGATGTACTGGGTGCGAGATGTTCTTGGTCCGAGATGTACTGGGTCCGAGATTTTCTTGGTCCGAGATGTACTGGGTGCGAGATGTTCTTGGTCCGAGATGCACTGAGTGTGAGATGTACTGGGTGCGAAATGTTCTTGGTCCGAGATGTACTGGGTGCGAGATGTCCTTGGTCCGAGATGTACTGGGTGCGAGATGTTCTTGGTCCGAGATGTACTGGGTGCGAGATGTTCTTGGTCCCAGATGTACTGGGTGCGAGATGTTCTTGGTCCGAGATGTACTGGGTGCGAGATGTCCTTGGTCCGAGATGTACTGGGTGCGAGATGTCCTTGGTCCGAGATGTACTGGGTGCGAGATGTCCTTGGTCCGAGATGTACTGGGTGCGAGATGTTCTTGGTCCGAGATGTACTGGGTGCGAGATGTTCTTGGTCCGAGATGTACTGGGTGCGAGATGTACTAAGTGCGAGATGTAATGGGTCCGAGATGTTCTTGGTCCTAGATGTAGTGGGTGCGAGATGTTCTTGGTCCGAGATGTACTGGGTCCGAGATTTTCTTGGTCCGAGATGTACTGGGTGCGAGACGTTCTTGGTCCGAGATGTACTGGGTGCGAGATGTCCTTGGTCCGAGATGTACTGGGCGTGAGATGTTCCTAGTCCTAGATGTACTGGGTGCGAGATGTTCTTGGTCCGAGATGTACTGGGTCCGAGATTTTCTTGGTCCGAGATGTACTGGGTGCGAGATGTTCTTGGTCCGAGATGCACTGAGTGTGAGATGTTCTTGGTCCGAGGTGTACTGGGTGCGAGATGTTCTTGGTCCGCGATGTACTGGGTCTGAGATGTACTGGGTCCGAGATGTACTGCGTCCGAGATGTACTGGGTGCGAGATGTTCTTTGTCCGAGATGTAATAGGTGCGAGATGTTCTTGGTCCCAGATGTACTGGGTGCGAGATGTTCCTGGTCCGAGATGTACTGGGTGAGAGATGTCCTTGGTCCGAGATGTACTGGGTGCGAGATGTTCTTGGTCCGAGATGTACTGGGTGCGAGATGTTCTTAGTCCCAGATGTACTGGGTGCGAGATGATCTTGGTCTGAGATGTACTGGGTGCGAGATGTCCTTGGTCCGAGATGTACTGGGTCCGAGATTTTCTTGGTCCGAGATGTACTGGGTGTGAGACGTTCTTGGTCCGAGATGTACTGGGTGCGAGATGTCCTTGGTCCGAGATGTACTGGGCGTGAGATGTCCCTAGTCCTAGATGTACTGGGTGCGAGATGTTCTTGGTCCGAGATGTACTGGGTCCGAGATTTTCTTGGTCCGAGATGTACTGGGTGCGAGATGTTCTTGGTCCGAGATGCACTGAGTGTGAGATGTTCTTGGTCCGAGGTGTACTGGGTGCGAGATGTTCTTGGTCCGCGATGTACTGGGTCTGAGATGTACTGGGTCCGAGATGTACTGCGTCCGAGATGTACTGGGTGCAAGATGTTCTTTGTCCGAGATGTAATAGGTGCGAGATGTTCTTGGTCCCAGATGTACTGGGTGCGAGATGTTCTTGGTCCGACATGTACTGGGTGAGAGATGTCCTTGGTCCAAGATGTACTGGGTGCGAGATGTTCTTGGTCCGAGATGTACTGGGTGCGAGATGTTCTTGGTCCCAGATGTACTGGGTGCGAGATGATCTTGGTCTGAGATGTACTGGGTGCGAGATGTCCTTGGTCCGAGATGTACTGGGTGCGAGATGTTCTTGGTCCAAGATGTACTGGGTGCGAGATGTACTGGGTGCGAGATGTACTGGGTGCGAGATGTACTGGGTGCGAGATGTACTGGGTTTGAGATGTACTTGGTGCGAGATGTACTGGGTGCGAGATGTACTGGGTGCGAGATGTACTGGGTCCGAGATGTACTGCGTCCGAGATGTACTGGGTGCGAGATGTTCTTGGTCCGAGATGTACTGGGTGCGAGATGTCCTTGGTCCGAGATGTACTGGGTGCGAGATGTTCTTGGTCCGAGATGTACTGGGTGCGAGATGTTCTTGGTCCGAGATGTACTGGGTGCGAGATGTACTAAGTGCGAGATGTACTGGGTCCGAGATGTTCTTGGTCCTAGATGTACTGGGTGCGAGATGTTCTTGGTCCGAGATGTACTGGGTCCGAGATTTTCTTGGTCCGAGATGTACTGGGTGCGAGATGTTCTTGGTCCGAGATGCACTGAGTGTGAGATGTTCTTGGTCCGAGGTGTACTGGGTGCGAGATGTTCTTGGTCCGCGATGTACTGGGTCCGAGATGTACTGGGTCCGAGATGTACTGCGTCCGAGATGTACTGGGTGCGAGATGTTCTTTGTCCGAGATGTAATAGGTGCGAGATGTTCTTGGTCCCAGATGTACTGGGTGCGAGATGTTCTTGGTCCGAGATGTACTGGGTGAGAGATGTCCTTGGTCCGAGATGTACTGGGAGCGAGATGTTCTTGGTCCGAGATGTACTGGGTGCGAGATGTTCTTGGTCCCAGATGTACTGGGTGCGAGATGATCTTGGTCTGAGATGTACTGGGTGCGAGATGTCCTTGGTCCGAGATGTACTTCCCTGGGTGCGAGATGTTCTTGGTCCAAGATGTACTGGGTGCGAGATGTTCTTGGTCCGAGATGTACTGGGTGCGAGATGTACTGGGTGCGAGATGTACTGGGTTTGAGATGTACTTGGTGCGAGATGTACTGGGTGCGATAATGTTATTGGTCCGAGATGTACTGGGTGCGAGATGTTCTTGGTCTGAGATGTACTGGGTGTGAGATGTACTGGGTGCGAGATGTACTGGGTCCGAGATGTACTGCGTCCGAGATGTACTGGATCCGAGATGTACTGGGTCCGAGATGTACTGGGTCCGAGATGTACTGGGTCTGCGATGTACTGGGTCCGAGATGAACTGGGTCCGAGATGTACTGGGTCCGCGATGTACTGGGTCCCAGATGTACTGGGTCCGCGATGTACTGGGCCCCAGATGTACTGGGTCCCAGATGTACTGCGTCCGAGATGTACTGGGTCCGAGATATACTGGGTCCGAGATGTACTGGGTCCGAGATGTACTTGGTCCGAGATGTAATGGGTCAGAGATGTAATGGGTCCGAGATGTACTGGGTCCGAGATGTACTTGGTCCGCGATGTACTGGGTCCGAGATGTACTGGGTTTGAGATGTTTTTGGTCCGAGATGTACTGGGTCCGAGATGTACTTGGTGCGAGATGTACTGGGTGCGATAATGTTCTTGGTCCGAGATGTACTGGGTGCGAGATGTTCTTGGTCTGAGATGTACTGGGTGCGAGATGTACTGGGTGCGAGATGCACTGGGTCCGAGATGTACTGCGTCCGAGATGTTCTTGGTCCTAGATGTACTGGGTGCGAGATGTTCTTGGTCCGAGATGTACTGGGTCCGAGATTTTCTTGGTCCGAGATGTACTGGGTGCGAGATGTTCTTGGTCCGAGATGCACTGAGTGTGAGATGTTCTTGGTCCGAGGTGTACTGGGTGCGAGATGTTCTTGGTCCGCGATGTACTGGGTCCGAGATGTACTGGGTCCGAGATGTACTGCGTCCGAGATGTACTGGGTGCGAGATGTTCTTTGTCCGAGATGTAATAGGTGCGAGATGTTCTTGGTCCCAGATGTACTGGGTGCGAGATGTTCTTGGTCCGAGATGTACTGGGTGAGAGATGTCCTTGGTCCGAGATGTACTGGGTGCCAGATGTTCTTGGTCCGAGATGTACTGGGTGCGAGATGTTCTTGGTCCCAGATGTACTGGGTGCGAGATGATCTTGGTCTGAGATGTACTGGGTGCGAGATGTCCTTGGTCCGAGATGTACTGGGTGCGAGATGTCCTTGGTCCGAGATGTACTGGGTGCGAGATGTACTAAGTGCGAGATGTAATGGGTCCGAGATGTTCTTGGTCCTAGATGTACTGGGTGCGAGATGTACTAAGTGCGAGATGTAATGGGTCCGAGATGTTCTTGGTCCTAGATGCAGTGGGTGCGAGATGTTCTTGGTCCGAGATGTACTGGGTCCGAGATTTTCTTGGTCCGAGATGTACTGGGTGCGAGACGTTCTTGGTGCGAGATGTACTGGGTGCGAGATGTCCTTGGTCCGAGATGTACTGGGCGTGAGATGTTCCTAGTCCTAGATGTACTGGGTGCGAGATGTTCTTGGTCCGAGATGTACTGGGTCCGAGATTTTCTTGGTCCGAGATGTACTGGGTGCGAGATGTTCTTGGTCCGAGATGCACTGAGTGTGAGATGTTCTTGGTCCGAGGTGTACTGGGTGCGAGATGTTCTTGGTCCGCGATGTACTGGGTCTGAGATGTACTGGGTCCGAGATGTACTGCGTCCGAGATGTACTGGGTGCGAGATGTTCTTTGTCCGAGATGTAATAGGTGCGAGATGTTCTTGGTCCCAGATGTACTGGGTGCGAGATGTTCTTGGTCCGAGATGTACTGGGTGAGAGATGTCCTTGGTCCGAGATGTACTGGGTGCGAGATGTTCTTGGTCCGAGATGTACTGGGTGCGAGATGTCCTTGGTCCGAGATGTACTGGGTCCGAGATTTTCTTGGTCCGAGATGTACTGGGTGCGAGACGTTCTTGGTCCGAGATGTACTGGGTGCGAGATGTCCTTGGTCCGAGATGTACTGGGCGTGAGATGTTCCTAGTCCTAGATGTACTGGGTGCGAGATGTTCTTGGTCCGAGATGTACTGGGTCCGAGATTTTCTTGGTCCGAGATGTACTGGGTGCGAGATGTTCTTGGTCCGAGATGCACTGAGTGTGAGATGTTCTTGGTCCGAGGTGTACTGGGTGCGAGATGTTCTTGGTCCGCGATGTACTGGGTCTGAGATGTACTGGGTCCGAGATGTACTGCGTCCGAGATGTACTGGGTGCAAGATGTTCTTTGTCCGAGATGTAATAGGTGCGAGATGTTCTTGGTCCCAGATGTACTGGGTGCGAGATGTTCTTGGTCCGAGATGTACTGGGTGAGAGATGTCCTTGGTCCGAGATGTACTGGGTGCGAGATGTTCTTGGTCCGAGATGTACTGGGTGCGAGATGTTCTTGGTCCCAGATGTACTGGGTGCGAGATGATCTTGGTCTGAGATGTACTGGGTGCGAGATGTCCTTGGTCCGAGATGTACTGGGTGCGAGATGTTCTTGGTCCAAGATGTACTGGGTGCGAGATGTACTGGGTGCGAGATGTACTGGGTGCGAGATGTACTGGGTGCGAGATGTACTGGGTTTGAGATGTACTTGGTGCGAGATGTACTGGGTGCGATAATGTTATTGGTCCGAGATGTACTGGGTGCGAGATGTTCTTGGTCTGAGATGTACTGGGTGCGAGATGTACTGGGTGCGAGATGTACTGGGTCCGAGATGTACTGCGTCCGAGATGTACTGGGTGCGAGATGTTCTTGGTCCGAGATGTACTGGGTGCGAGATGTCCTTGGTCCGAGATGTACTGGGTGCGAGATGTTCTTGGTCCGAGATGTACTGGGTGCGAGATGTTCTTGGTCCGAGATGTACTGGGTGCGAGATGTACTAAGTGCGAGATGTACTGGGTCCGAGATGTTCTTGGTCCTAGATGTACTGGGTGCGAGATGTTCTTGGTCCGAGATGTACTGGGTCCGAGATTTTCTTGGTCCGAGATGTACTGGGTGCGAGATGTTCTTGGTCCGAGATGCACTGAGTGTGAGATGTTCTTGGTCCGAGGTGTACTGGGTGCGAGATGTTCTTGGTCCGCGATGTACTGGGTCCGAGATGTACTGGGTCCGAGATGTACTGCGTCCGAGATGTACTGGGTGCGAGATGTTCTTTGTCCGAGATGTAATAGGTGCGAGATGTTCTTGGTCCCAGATGTACTGGGTGCGAGATGTTCTTGGTCCGAGATGTACTGGGTGAGAGATGTCCTTGGTCCGAGATGTACTGGGAGCGAGATGTTCTTGGTCCGAGATGTACTGGGTGCGAGATGTTCTTGGTCCCAGATGTACTGGGTGCGAGATGATCTTGGTCTGAGATGTACTGGGTGCGAGATGTCGTTGGTCCGAGATGTACTTCCCTGGGTGCGAGATGTTCTTGGTCCAAGATGTACTGGGTGCGAGATGTATTTGGTCCGAGATGTACTGGGTGCGAGATGTACTGGGTGCGAGATGTACTGGGTTTGAGATGTACTTGGTGCGAGATGTACTGGGTGCGATAATGTTATTGGTCCGAGATGTACTGGGTGCGAGATGTTCTTGGTCTGAGATGTACTGGGTGTGAGATGTACTGGGTGCGAGATGTACTGGGTCCGAGATGTACTGCGTCCGAGATGTACTGGATCCGAGATGTACTGGGTCCGAGATGTACTGGGTCCGAGATGTACTGGGTCTGCGATGTACTGGGTCCGAGATGAACTGGGTCCGAGATGTACTGGGTCCGCGATGTACTGGGTCCCAGATGTACTGGGTCCGCGATGGACTGGGTCCCAGATGTACTGGGTCCCAGATGTACTGCGTCCGAGATGTACTGGGTCCGAGATATACTGGGTCCGAGATGTACTGGGTCCGAGATGTACTTGGTCCGAGATGTAATGGGTCAGAGATGTAATGGGTCCGAGATGTACTGGGTCCGAGATGTACTTGGTCCGCGATGTACTGGGTCCGAGATGTACTGGGTTTGAGATGTTTTTGGTCCGAGATGTACTGGGTCCGAGATGTACTTGGTGCGAGATGTACTGGGTGCGATAATGTTCTTGGTCCGAGATGTACTGGGTGCGAGATGTTCTTGGTCTGAGATGTACTGGGTGCGAGATGTACTGGGTGCGAGATGCACTGGGTCCGAGATGTACTGCGTCCGAGATGTTCTTGGTCCTAGATGTACTGGGTGCGAGATGTTCTTGGTCCGAGATGTACTGGGTCCGAGATTTTCTTGGTCCGAGATGTACTGGGTGCGAGATGTTCTTGGTCCGAGATGCACTGAGTGTGAGATGTTCTTGGTCCGAGGTGTACTGGGTGCGAGATGTTCTTGGTCCGCGATGTACTGGGTCCGAGATGTACTGGGTCCGAGATGTACTGCGTCCGAGATGTACTGGGTGCGAGATGTTCTTTGTCCGAGATGTAATAGGTGCGAGATGTTCTTGGTCCCAGATGTACTGGGTGCGAGATGTTCTTGGTCCGAGATGTACTGGGTGAGAGATGTCCTTGGTCCGAGATGTACTGGGTGCCAGATGTTCTTGGTCCGAGATGTACTGGGTGCGAGATGTTCTTGGTCCCAGATGTACTGGGTGCGAGATGATCTTGGTCTGAGATGTACTGGGTGCGAGATGTCCTTGGTCCGAGATGTACTGGGTGCGAGATGTTCTTGGTCCAAGATGTACTGGGTGCGAGATGTTCTTGGTCCGAGATGTACTGGGTCCGAGATGTACTGGGTGCGAGATGTACTGGGTTTGAGATGTACTTGGTGCGAGATGTACTGGGTGCGATAATGTTATTGGTCCGAGATGTACTGGGTGCGAGATGTTCTTGGTCTGAGATGTACTGGGTGCGAGATGTACTGGGTGCGAGATGTACTGGGTCCGAGATGTACTGCGTCCGAGATGTACTGGGTCCGAGATATACTGGGTCTGCGATGTACTGGGTCCGAGATGAACTGGGTCCGAGATGTACTGGGTCCGCGATGAACTGGGTCCGAGATGTACTGGGTCCGCGATGTACTGGGTCCCAGATGTACTGGGTCCGCGATGTACTGGGTCCCAGATGTACTGGGTCCCAGATGTACTGCGTCCGAGATGTACTGGGTCCGAGAAATACTGGGTCCGAGATGTACTGGGTCCGAGATGTACTTGGTCCGAGATGTAATGGGTCAGAGATGTAATGGGTCCGAGATGTACTGGGTCCGAGATGTACTTGGTCCGCGATGTACTGGGTCCGAGATGTACTGGGTTTGAGATGTTTTTGGTCCGAGATGTACTGGGTCCGAGATGTACTTGGTGCGAGATGTACTGGGTGCGATAATGTTCTTGGTCCGAGATGTACTGGGTGCGAGATGTTCTTGGTCTGAGATGTACTGGGTGCGAGATGTACTGGGTGCGAGATGCACTGGGTCCGAGATGTACTGCGTCCGAGATGTACTGGGTCCGAGATGTACTGGGTCCGAGATGTACTGGGTCCGAGATGTACTGGGTCCGAGATGTACTGGGTCTGCGATGTACTGGGTCCGAGATGAACTGGGTCCGAGATGTACTGGGTCCGAGATGTACTTGGTCCGAGATGTAATGGGTCCGAGATGTACTTGGTCCGAGATGTACTGGGTCCGAGATGTACTTGGTCCGTGATGTACTGGGTCCGAGATGTACTGGGTCTGAGATGTTTTTGGTCCGAGATGTACTGGGTCCGAGATGTACTTGGTGCGAGATGTACTGGGTGCGATAATATTCTTGGTCCGAGATGTACTGGGTGCGAGATGTTCTTGGTCTGAGATGTACTGGGTGCGAGATGTACTGGGTGCGAGATGTACTGGGTCCGAGATGTACTGCGTCCGAGATGTACTGGGTCCGAGATGTACTGGGTCCGAGATGTACTGGGTCCGAGATGTACTGGGTCCGAGAAGTACTGGGTCTGCGATGTACTGGGTCCGAGATGAACTGAGTGTGAGATGTACTGGGTCCGAAATGTACTGGGTCCGAGATGTACTGGGTCCCAGATGTACTGCGTCCGAGATGTACTGGGTCCGAGATGTACTGGGTCCGCGATGTACTGGGTCCGAGATGAACTGGGTCCGAGATGTACTTGGTCCGAGATGTAATGGGTCCGAGATGTAATGGGTCCGAGATGTACTGGGCCGGAGATGTACTGGGTCCGAGATGTACTTGGTCCGCGATGTACTGGGTCCGAGATGTACTGGGTCTGAGATGTTTTTGGTCCGAGATGTACTGGGTCCGAGATGAACTGGGTCCGAGATGTACTGGGTCCGAGATGTACTTGGTCCGAGATGTACTGGGTCCGAGATGTACTGGGTCCGCGATCTACTGGGTCCGAGATGAACTGGGTCCGAGATGTACTGGGTCCGAGATGTACTGGGTCCGAGATGTACTGGGTCTGAGATGTTCTTGGTCCAAGATGTACTGGGTGCGAGATGTTCTTGGTCCGAGATGTACTGGGTGCGAGATGTACTGGGTCCGCGATGTACTGGGTCCGAGATGTACTGGGTCCCAGATGTACTGCGTCCGAGATGTACTTGGTCCGAGATGAACTGGGTCCGAGATGTACTGGGTCCGAGATGAATTGGGTCCGAGATGTACTGGGTCCGAGATGTACTGGGTCCGAGATGTACTTGGTCCGAGATGTAATGGGTCCGAGATGTACTGGGTCCGCGATGTACTGGGTCCGAGATGTACTTGGTCCGAGATGTACTTGGTCCGAGATTTACTGGGTCCGCGATGTACTGGGTCTGAGATGAACTGGGTCCGAGATGTACTGGGTCCGAGTTGTACTGGGTCCGAGATTTACTGGGTCCGAGATGTACTGGGTGCGAAATGTTCTTGGTCCGAGATGTTCTTGGTCCGAGATGTACTGGGTGCGAGATGTACTGGGTGCGAGAAGTACTGGGTACGAGATGTACTGGGTCCGAGATGTACTGGGTCCGAGATGTACTGGGTCTGAGATGTACTGGGTCCGAGATGTACTGGGTCCGAGACGTACTGGGTCTGAGATGTACTGGGTCCGAGATGTACTGGGTCCGAGATGAACTGGGTCCGAGATGTACTGGGTCCGAGATGTACTGGGTCTGAGATGTTTTTGGTCCGAGATGTACTGGGTCCGAGATGTACTGGGTCCGAGATGTACTGGGTCCGAGATGAACTGGGTCCGAGATGTACTGGGTCCGAGATATACTGGGTCCGCGATGTATTGGGTCCGAGATGAACTGGGTCCGAGATGTACTGAGTCCGAGATGTACTGGGTGCCAGATGTACTGCGCCCGAGATGTACCGGGTCCGAGATGTATTGGGTCCGCGATGTTCTGGGTCCGAGATGAACTGGGTCCGAGATGTACTGGGTCCGAGATGTACTGGGTCCGAGATGTACTTGGTCCGAGATGTACTGGGTCCGAGATGTACTGGGTCCCAGATGTACTGCGCCCGAGATGTACTGGGTCCGAGATGTACTGGGTCCGCGATGTTCTGGGTCCGAGATGAACTGGGTCCGAGATGTACTGGGTCCGAGATGTACTGGGTCCGAGATGTACTTGGTCCGAGATGTACTGGGTCCGAGATGTACTGGGTCCCAGATGTACTTGGTCCGCGTTGTACTGGGTCCGAGATGTACTGGGTCCGAGATGTACTTGGTCCGAGATTTACTGGGCCCGCGATGTACTGGGTCCGAGATGAACTGGGTCCGAGATGTACTGGGTCCGAGTTGTACTGGGTCCCAGATGTACTGGGTCCCAGATGTACTGGGTCCCAGATGTACAGATGTACTGCGTCCGAGATGTACTGGGTCCGAGATGTACTGGGTCCGCGATGTACTGGGTCCGAGATGAACTGGGTCCGAGATGTTTTTGGTCCGAGATGTACTGGGTGCGAGATGTACTTGGTCCGCGATGTACTGGGTCCGAGATGAACTGGGTCCGAGATGTACTGGGTCGGAGATGTACTTGGTCCGAGATGTACTGGGTCCGAGATGTACTGGGTCCGCGTTGTACTGGGTCCGCGATGTACTGGGTCTCAGATGAACTGGGTCCGAGATGTACTGGGTCCGCGATGTACTGGATCCGAGATGTACTGGGTCTGAGATGTTCTTGGTCTAAGATGTACTGGGTGCGAGATGTTCTTGGTCCGAGATGTACTGGGTGCGAGATGTACTGGGTGCAATAATGTTCTTGGTCCGAGATGTACTGGGTGCGAGATGTTCTTGGTCTGAGATATACTGGGTGCGAGATGTACTGGGTGCGAGATGTACTGGGTGCGAGATGTACTTGGTCCGAGATGTAATGGGTCCGAGATGTACTGGGTCCGAGATGTACTGGGTCCGAGATGTACTTGGTCCGAGATGTACTGGGTCCGAGATGTACTTGGTCCGCGATGTACTGGGTCCGAGATGTACTGGGTCTGAGATGTTTTTGGTCCGAAATGTACTGGGTCCGAGATGTACTTGGTGCGAGATGTACTGGGTGCGATAATATTCTTGGTCCGAGATGTACTGGGTGCAAGATGTTCTTGGTCTGAGATGTACTGGGTGCGAGATGTACTGGGTGCGAGATGTACTGGGTCCGAGATGTACTGCGTCCGAGATGTACTGGGTCCGAGATGTACTGGGTCCGAGATGTACTGGGTCCGAGATGTACTGGGTCCGAGATGTACTGGGTCTGCGATGTACTGGGTCCGAGATGAACTGGGTGTGAGATGTACTGGGTGCGAGATGTACTGGGGGCGAGATGTACTGGGTCCGAGATGTACTGCGTCCGAGATGTACTGGGTCCGAGATGTACTTGGTCCGCGATGTACTGGGTCCGAGATGTACTGGGTTTGAGATGTTTTTGGTCCGAGATGTACTGGGTCCGAGATGTACTTGGTGCGAGATGTACTGGGTGCGATAATGTTCTTGGTCCGAGATGTACTGGGTGCGAGATGTTCTTGGTCTGAGATGTACTGGGTGCGAGATGTACTGGGTGCGAGATGCACTGGGTCCGAGATGTACTGCGTCCGAGATGTACTGGGTCCGAGATGTACTGGGTCCGAGATGTACTGGGTCCGAGATGTACTGGGTCTGCGATGTACTGGGTCCGAGATGAACTGGGTCCGAGATGTACTGGGTCCGAGATGTACTTGGTCCGAGATGTAATGGGTCCGAGATGTACTTGGTCCGAGATGTACTGGGTCCGAGATGTACTTGGTCCGTGATGTACTGGGTCCGAGATGTACTGGGTCTGAGATGTTTTTGGTCCGAGATGTACTGGGTCCGAGATGTACTTGGTGCGAGATGTACTGGGTGCGATAATATTCTTGGTCCGAGATGTACTGGGTGCGAGATGTTCTTGGTCTGAGATGTACTGGGTGCGAGATGTACTGGGTGCGAGATGTACTGGGTCCGAGATGTACTGCGTCCGAGATGTACTGGGTCCGAGATGTACTGGGTCCGAGATGTACTGGGTCCGAGATGTACTGGGTCCGAGATGTACTGGGTCTGCGATGTACTGGGTCCGAGATGAACTGGGTGTGAGATGTACTGGGTCCGAAATGTACTGGGTCCGAGATGTACTGGGTCCCAGATGTACTGCGTCCGAGATGTACTGGGTCCGAGATGTACTGGGTCCGCGATGTACTGGGTCCGAGATGAACTGGGTCCGAGATGTACTTGGTCCGAGATGTAATGGGTCCGAGATGTAATGGGTCCGAGATGTACTGGGCCGGAGATGTACTGGGTCCGAGATGTACTTAGTCCGCGATGTACTGGGTCCGAGATGTACTGGGTCTGAGATGTTTTTGGTCCGAGATGTACTGGGTCCGAGATGAACTGGGTCCGAGATGTACTGGGTCCGAGATGTACTTGGTCCGAGATGTACTGGGTCCGAGATGTACTGGGTCCGCGATGTACTGGGTCCGAGATGAACTGGGTCCGAGATGTACTGGGTCCGAGATGTACTGGGTCCGAGATGTACTGGGTCTGAGATGTTCTTGGTCCAAGATGTACTGGGTGCGAGATGTTCTTGGTCCGAGATGTACTGGGTGCGAGATGTACTGGGTCCGCGATGTACTGGGTCCGAGATGTACTGGGTCCCAGATGTACTGCATCCGAGATGTACTTGGTCCGAGATGAACTGGGTCCGAGATGTACTGGGTCCGAGATGAATTGGGTCCGAGATGTACTGGGTCCGAGATGTACTGGGTCCGAGATGTACTTGGTCCGAGATGTAATGGGTCCGAGATGTACTGGGTCCGCGATGTACTGGGTCCGAGATGTACTTGGTCCGAGATGTACTTGGTCCGAGATTTACTGGGTCCGCGATGTACTGGGTCTGAGATGAACTGGGTCCGAGATGTACTGGGTCCGAGTTGTACTGGGTCCGAGATTTACTGGGTCCGAGATGTACTGGGTGCGAAATGTTCTTGGTCCGAGATGTTCTTGGTCCGAGATGTACTGGGTGCGAGATGTACTGGGTGCGAGAAGTACTGGGTACGAGATGTACTGGGTCCGAGATGTACTGGGTCCGAGATGTACTGGGTCTGAGATGTACTGGGTCCGAGATGTACTGGGTCCGAGATGTACTGGGTCTGAGATGTACTGGGTCCGAGATGTACTGGGTCCGAGATGAACTGGGTCCGAGATGTACTGGGTCCGAGATGTACTGGGTCTGAGATGTTTTTGGTCCGAGATGTACTGGGTCCGAGATGTACTGGGTCCGAGATGTACTGGGTCCGAGATGAACTGGGTCCGAGATGTACTGGGTCCGAGATATACTGGGTCCGCGATGTATTGGGTCCGAGATGAACTGGGTCCGAGATATACTGAGTCCGAGATGTACTGGGTGCCAGATGTACTGCGCCCGAGATGTACCGGGTCCGAGATGTATTGGGTCCGCGATGTTCTGGGTCCGAGATGAACTGGGTCCGAGATGTACTGGGTCCGAGATGTACTGGGTCCGAGATGTACTTGGTCCGAGATGTACTGGGTCCGAGATGTACTGGGTCCCAGATGTACTGCGCCCGAGATGTACTGGGTCCGAGATGTACTGGGTCCGCGATGTTCTGGGTCCGAGATGAACTGGGTCCGAGATGTACTGGGTCCGAGATGTACTGGGTCCGAGATGTACTTGGTCCGAGATGTACTGGGTCCGAGATGTACTGGGTCCCAGATGTACTTGGTCCGCGTTGTACTGGGTCCGAGATGTACTGGGTCCCAGATGTACTTGGTCCGAGATTTACTGGGCCCGCGATGTACTGGGTCCGAGATGAACTGGGTCCGAGATGTACTGGGTCCGAGTTGTACTGGGTCCCAGATGTACTGGGTCCCAGATGTACTGGGTCCCAGATGTACAGATGTACTGCGTCCGAGATGTACTGGGTCCGAGATGTACTGGGTCCGCGATGTACTGGGTCCGAGATGAACTGGGTCCGAGATGTACTGGGTCCGAGATGCACTTGGTCCGAGATGTAATGGGTCCGAGATGTAATGGGTCCGAGATGTACTTGGTCCGCGATGTACTGGGTCCGAGATGTACTGGGTCTGAGATGTTTTTGGTCCGAGATGTACTGGGTGCGAGATGTACTTGGTCCGCGATGTACTGGGTCCGAGATGAACTGGGTCCGAGATGTACTGGGTCCGAGATGTACTGGGTCCGCGTTGTACTGGGTCCGCGATGTACTGGGTCTCAGATGAACTGGGTCCGAGATGTACTGGGTCCGCGATGTACTGGATCCGAGATGTACTGGGTCTGAGATGTTCTTGGTCTAAGATGTACTGGGTGCGAGATGTTCTTGGTCCGAGATGTACTGGGTGCGAGATGTACTGGGTGCAATAATGTTCTTGGTCCGAGATGTACTGGGTGCGAGATGTTCTTGGTCTGAGATATACTGGGTGCGAGATGTACTGGGTGCGAGATGTACTGGGTGCGAGATGTACTTGGTCCGAGATGTAATGGGTCCGAGATGTACTGGGTCCGAGATGTACTGGGTCCGAGATGTACTTGGTCCGAGATGTACTGGGTCCGAGATGTACTTGGTCCGCGATGTACTGGGTCCGAGATGTACTGGGTCTGAGATGTTTTTGGTCCGAAATGTACTGGGTCCGAGATGTACTTGGTGCGAGATGTACTGGGTGCGATATTATTCTTGGTCCGAGATGTACTGGGTGCGAGATGTTCTTGGTCTGAGATGTACTGGGTGCGAGATGTACTGGGTGCGAGATGTACTGGGTCCGAGATGTACTGCGTCCGAGATGTACTGGGTCCGAGATGTACTGGGTCCGAGATGTACTGGGTCCGAGATGTACTGGGTCCGAGATGTACTGGGTCTGCGATGTACTGGGTCCGAGATGAACTGGGTGTGAGATGTACTGGGTGCGAGATGTACTGGGGGCGAGATGTACTGGGTCCGAGATGTACTGCGTCCGAGATGTACTGGGTCCGAGATGTACTGGGTCTGCGATGTACTGGGTCCGAGATGAACTGGGTCCGAGATGTACTGGGTCCGCGATGAACTGGGTCCGAGATGTACTGGGTCCGCGATGTACTGGGTCCCAGATGTACTGGGTCCGCGATGTACTGGGTCCCAGATGTACTGGGTCCCAGATGTACTGCGTCCGAGATGTACTGGGTCCGAGATATACTGGGTCCGAGATGTACTGGGTCCGAGATGTACTTGGTCCGAGATGTAATGGGTCAGAGATGTAATGGGTCCGAGATGTACTGGGTCCGAGATGTACTGGGTCCCAGATGTACTGCGCCCGAGATGTACTGGGTCCGAGATGTACTGGGTCCGCGATGTTCTGGGTCCGAGATGAACTGGGTCCGAGATGTACTGGGTCCGAGATGTACTGGGTCCGAGATGTACTTGGTCCGAGATGTACTGGGTCCGAGATGTACTGGGTCCCAGATGTACTTGGTCCGCGTTGTACTGGGTCCGAGATGTACTGGGTCCGAGATGTACTTGGTCCGAGATTTCCTGGGCCCGCGATGTACTGGGTCCGAGATGAACTGGGTCCGAGATGTACTGGGTCCGAGTTGTACTGGGTCCCAGATGTACTGGGTCCCAGATGTACTGGGTCCCAGATGTACAGATGTACTGCGTCCGAGATGTACTGGGTCCGAGATGTACTGGGTCCGCGATGTACTGGGTCCGAGATGAACTGGGTCCGAGATGTACTGGGTCCGAGATGCACTTGGTCCGAGATGTAATGGGTCCGAGATGTAATGGGTCTGAGATGTACTTGGTCCGCGATGTACTGGGTCCGAGATGTACTGGGTCTGAGATGTTTTTGGTCCGAGATGTACTGGGTGCGAGATGTACTTGGTCCGCGATGTACTGGGTCCGAGATGAACTGGGTCCGAGATGTACTGGGTCCGAGATGTACTTGGTCCGAGATGTACTGGGTCCGAGATGTACTGGGTCCGCGTTGTACTGGGTCCGCGATGTACTGGGTCTCAGATGAACTGGGTCCGAGATGTACTGGGTCCGCGATGTACTGGATCCGAGATGTACTGGGTCTGAGATGTTCTTGGTCTAAGATGTACTGGGTGCGAGATGTTCTTGGTCCGAGATGTACTGGATGCGAGATGTACTGGGTGCAATAATGTTCTTGGTCCGAGATGTACTGGGTGCGAGATGTTCTTGGTCTGAGATATACTGGGTGCGAGATGTACTGGGTGCGAGATGTACTGGGTGCGAGATGTACTTGGTCCGAGATGTAATGGGTCCGAGATGTACTGGGTCCGAGATGTACTGGGTCCGAGATGTACTTGGTCCGAGATGTACTGGGTCCGAGATGTACTTGGTCCGCGATGTACTGGGTCCGAGATGTACTTGGTGCGAGATGTACTGGGTGCGATAATATTCTTGGTCCGAGATGTACTGGGTGCGATATTATTCTTGGTCCGAGATGTACTGGGTGCGAGATGTTCTTGGTCTGAGATGTACTGGGTGCGAGATGTACTGGGTGCGAGATGTACTGGGTCCGAGATGTACTGCGTCCGAGATGTACTGGGTCCGAGATGTACTGGGTCCGAGATGTACTGGGTCCGAGATGTACTGGGTCCGAGATGTACTGGGTCTGCGATGTACTGGGTCCGAGATGAACTGGGTGTGAGATGTACTGGGTGCGAGATGTACTGGGGGCGAGATGTACTGGGTCCGAGATGTACTGCGTCCGAGATGTACTGGGTCCGAGATGTACTGGGTCTGCGATGTACTGGGTCCGAGATGAACTGGGTCCGAGATGTACTGGGTCCGCGATGAACTGGGTCCGAGATGTACTGGGTCCGCGATGTACTGGGTCCCAGATGTACTGGGTCCGCGATGTACTGGGTCCCAGATGTACTGGGTCCCAGATGTACTGCGTCCGAGATGTACTGGGTCCGAGATATACTGGGTCCGAGATGTACTGGGTCCGAGATGTACTTGGTCCGAGATGTAATGGGTCAGAGATGTAATGGGTCCGAGATGTACTGGGTCCGAGATGTACTTGGTCCGCGATGTACTGGGTCCGAGATGTACTGGGTTTGAGATGTTTTTGGTCCGAGATGTACTGGGTCCGAGATGTACTTGGTGCGAGATGTACTGGGTGCGAGATGTACTGGGTGCAATAATGTTCTTGGTCCGAGATGTACTGGGTGCGAGATGTTCTTGGTCTGAGATATACTGGGTGCGAGATGTACTGGGTGCGAGATGTACTGGGTGCGAGATGTACTTGGTCCGAGATGTAATGGGTCCGAGATGTACTGGGTCCGAGATGTACTGGGTCCGAGATGTACTTGGTCCGAGATGTACTGGGTCCGAGATGTACTTGGTCCGCGATGTACTGGGTCCGAGATGTACTGGGTCTGAGATGTTTTTGGTCCGAAATGTACTGGGTCCGAGATGTACTTGGTGCGAGATGTACTGGGTGCGATATTATTCTTGGTCCGAGATGTACTGGGTGCGAGATGTTCTTGGTCTGAGATGTACTGGGTGCGAGATGTACTGGGTGCGAGATGTACTGGGTCCGAGATGTACTGCGTCCGAGATGTACTGGGTCCGAGATGTACTGGGTCCGAGATGTACTGGGTCCGAGATGTACTGGGTCCGAGATGTACTGGGTCTGCGATGTACTGGGTCCGAGATGAACTGGGTGTGAGATGTACTGGGTGCGAGATGTACTGGGTCCGAGATGTACTGGGTCCGAGATGTACTGGGTCCGCGATGAACTGGGTCCGAGATGTACTGGGTCCGCGATGTACTGGGTCCGAGATGTACTGGGTCCGCGATGTACTGGATCCGAGATGTACTGGGTCTGAGATGTTCTTGGTCTAAGATGTACTGGGTGCGAGATGTTCTTGGTCCGAGATGTACTGGATGCGAGATGTACTGGGTGCAATAATGTTCTTGGTCCGAGATGTACTGGGTGCGAGATGTTCTTGGTCTGAGATATACTGGGTGCGAGATGTACTGGGTGCGAGATGTACTGGGTGCGAGATGTACTTGGTCCGAGATGTAATGGGTCCGAGATGTACTGGGTCCGAGATGTACTGGGTCCGAGATGTACTTGGTCCGAGATGTACTGGGTCCGAGATGTACTTGGTCCGCGATGTACTGGGTCCGAGATGTACTTGGTGCGAGATGTACTGGGTGCGATAATATTCTTGGTCCGAGATGTACTGGGTGCGATATTATTCTTGGTCCGAGATGTACTGGGTGCGAGATGTTCTTGGTCTGAGATGTACTGGGTGCGAGATGTACTGGGTGCGAGATGTACTGGGTCCGAGATGTACTGCGTCCGAGATGTACTGGGTCCGAGATGTACTGGGTCCGAGATGTACTGGGTCCGAGATGTACTGGGTCCGAGATGTACTGGGTCTGCGATGTACTGGGTCCGAGATGAACTGGGTGTGAGATGTACTGGGTGCGAGATGTACTGGGGGCGAGATGTACTGGGTCCGAGATGTACTGCGTCCGAGATGTACTGGGTCCGAGATGTACTGGGTCTGCGATGTACTGGGTCCGAGATGAACTGGGTCCGAGATGTACTGGGTCCGCGATGAACTGGGTCCGAGATGTACTGGGTCCGCGATGTACTGGGTCCCAGATGTACTGGGTCCGCGATGTACTGGGTCCCAGATGTACTGGGTCCCAGATGTACTGCGTCCGAGATGTACTGGGTCCGAGATATACTGGGTCCGAGATGTACTGGGTCCGAGATGTACTTGGTCCGAGATGTAATGGGTCAGAGATGTAATGGGTCCGAGATGTACTGGGTCCGAGATGTACTTGGTCCGCGATGTACTGGGTCCGAGATGTACTGGGTTTGAGATGTTTTTGGTCCGAGATGTACTGGGTCCGAGATGTACTTGGTGCGAGATGTACTGGGTGCGAGATGTACTGGGTGCAATAATGTTCTTGGTCCGAGATGTACTGGGTGCGAGATGTTCTTGGTCTGAGATATACTGGGTGCGAGATGTACTGGGTGCGAGATGTACTGGGTGCGAGATGTACTTGGTCCGAGATGTAATGGGTCCGAGATGTACTGGGTCCGAGATGTACTGGGTCCGAGATGTACTTGGTCCGAGATGTACTGGGTCCGAGATGTACTTGGTCCGCGATGTACTGGGTCCGAGATGTACTGGGTCTGAGATGTTTTTGGTCCGAAATGTACTGGGTCCGAGATGTACTTGGTGCGAGATGTACTGGGTGCGATATTATTCTTGGTCCGAGATGTACTGGGTGCGAGATGTTCTTGGTCTGAGATGTACTGGGTGCGAGATGTACTGGGTGCGAGATGTACTGGGTCCGAGATGTACTGCGTCCGAGATGTACTGGGTCCGAGATGTACTGGGTCCGAGATGTACTGGGTCCGAGATGTACTGGGTCCGAGATGTACTGGGTCTGCGATGTACTGGGTCCGAGATGAACTGGGTGTGAGATGTACTGGGTGCGAGATGTACTGGGTCCGAGATGTACTGGGTCCGAGATGTACTGGGTCCGCGATGAACTGGGTCCGAGATGTACTGGGTCCGCGATGTACTGGGTCCCAGATGTACTGGGTCCGCGATGTACTGGGTCCCAGATGTACTGGGTCCCAGATGTACTGCGTCCGAGATGTACTGGGTCCGAGATATACTGGGTCCGAGATGTACTGGGTCCGAGATGTACTTGGTCCGAGATGTAATGGGTCAGAGATGTAATGGGTCCGAGATGTACTGGGTCCGAGATGTACTTGGTCCGCGATGTACTGGGTCCGAGATGTACTGGGTTTGAGATGTTTTTGGTCCGAGATGTACTGGGTCCGAGATGTACTTGGTGCGAGATGTACTGGGTGCGATAATGTTCTTGGTCCGAGATGTACTGGGTGCGAGATGTTCTTGGTCTGAGATGTACTGGGTGCGAGATGTACTGGGTGCGAGATGCACTGGGTCCGAGATGTACTGCGTCCGAGATGTACTGGGTCCGAGATGTACTGGGTCCGAGATGTACTGGGTCCGAGATGTACTGGGTCCGAGATGTACTGGGTCTGCGATGTACTGGGTCCGAGATGAACTCGGTGTGAGATGTACTGGGTCCGAAATGTACTGGGTCCGAGATGTACTGGGTCCCAGATGTACTGCGTCCGAGATGTACTGGGTCCGAGATGTACTGGGTCCGCGATGTACTGGGTCCGAGATGAACTGGGTCCGAGATGTACTTGGTCCGAGATGTAATGGGTCCGAGATGTAATGGGTCCGAGATGTACTGGGTCCGAGATGTACTGAGTCCGAGATGTACTTGGTCCGCGATGTACTGGGTCCGAGATGTACTGGGTCTGAGATGTTTTTGGTCCGAGATGTACTGGGTCCGAGATGAACTGGGTCCGAGATGTACTGGGTCCGAGATGTACTTGGTCCGAGATGTACTGGGTCCGAGATGTACTGGGTCCGCGATGTACTGGGTCCGAGATGAACTGGGTCCGAGATGTACTGGGTCCGAGATGTACTGGGTCCGAGATGTACTGGGTGCGAGATGTTCTTGGTCCGAGATGTACTGGGTGCGAGATGTACTGGGTCCGCGATGTACTGGGTCCGAGATGTACTGGGTCCCAGATGTACTGCGTCCGAGATGTACTGGGTCCGAGATGAACTGGGACCGAGATGTACTGGGTCCGAGATGAATTGGGTCCGAGATGTACTGGGTCCGAGATGTACTGGGTCCGAGATGTACTTGGTCCGAGATGTAATGGGTCCGAGATGTACTGGGTTTGAGATGTTTTTGGTCCGAGATGTACTGGGTCCGAGATGTACTTGGTGCGAGATGTACTGGGTGCGATAATGTTCTTGGTCCGAGATGTACTGGGTGCGAGATGTTCTTGGTCTGAGATGTACTGGGTGCGAGATGTACTGGGTGCGAGATGCACTGGGTCCGAGATGTACTGCGTCCGAGATGTACTGGGTCCGAGATGTACTGGGTCCGAGATGTACTGGGTCCGAGATGTACTGGGTCTGCGATGTACTGGGTCCGAGATGAACTGGGTCCGAGATGTACTGGGTCCGAGATGTACTTGGTCCGAGATGTAATGGGTCCGAGATGTACTGGGTCCGAGATGTACTGGGTCCGAGATGTACTTGGCCCGAGATGTACTGGGTCCGAGATGTACTTGGTCCGTGATGTACTGGGTCCGAGATGTACTGGGTCTGAGATGTTTTTGGTCCGAGATGTACTGGGTCCGAGATGTACTTGGTGCGAGATGTACTGTGTGCGATAATATTCTTGGTCCGAGATGTACTAGGTGCGAGATGTTCTTGGTCTGAGATGTACTGGGTGCAAGATGTACTGGGTGCGAGATGTACTGGGTCCGAGATGTACTGCGTCCGAGATGTACTGGGTCCGAGATGTACTGGGTCCGAGATGTACTGGGTCCGAGATGTACTGGGTCCGAGAGGTACTGGGTCCGAGATGTACTGGGTCTGCGATGTACTGGGTCCGAGATGAACTCGGTGTGAGATGTACTGGGTCCGAAATGTACTGGGTCCGAGATGTACTGGGTCCCAGATGTACTGCGTCCGAGATGTACTGGGTCCGAGATGTACTGGGTCCGCGATGTACTGGGTCCGAGATGAACTGGGTCCGAGATGTACTTGGTCCGAGATGTAATGGGTCCGAGATGTAATGGGTCCGAGATGTACTGGGTCCGAGATGTACTGGGTCCGAGATGTACTTGGTCCGCGATGTACTGGGTCCGAGATGTACTGGGTCTGAGATGTTCTTGGTCCAAGATGTACTGGGTGCGAGATGTTCTTGGTCCGAGATGTACTGGGTGCGAGATGTACTGGGTCCGCGATGTACTGGGTCCGAGATGTACTGGGTCCCAGATGTACTGCGTCCGAGATGTACTGGGTCCGAGATGAACTGGGTCCGAGATGTACTGGGTCCGAGATGAATTGGGACCGAGATGTACTGGGTCCGAGATGTACTGGGTCCGAGATGTACTTGGTCCGAGATGTAATGGGTCCGAGATGTACTGGGTCCGCGATGTACTGGGTCCGAGATGTACTTGGTCCGAGATGTACTTGGTCCGAGATTTACTGGGTCCGCGATGTACTGGGTCTGAGATGAACTGGGTCCGAGATGTACTGGGTCCGAGTTGTACTGGGTCCGCGATGTACTGGGTCCGAGATGTACTGGGTCTGAGATGTTTTTGGTCCGAGATGTACTGGGTCCGAGATGTACTGGGTCCGAGATGTACTGGGTCCGAGATGAACTGGGTCCGAGATGTACTGGGTCCGAGATGTACTGGGTCCGCGATGTACTGGGTCCGAGATGAACTGGGTCCGAGATGTACTGAGTCCGAGATGTACTGGGTGCCAGATGTACTGCGCCCGAGATGTACCGGGTCCGAGATGTACTGGGTCCGCGATGTTCTGGGTCCGAGATGAACTGGGTCCGAGATGTACTGGGTCCGAGATGTACTGGGTCCGAGATGTACTTGGTCCGAGATGTACTGGGTCCGAGATGTACTGGGTCCCAGATGTACTGCGCCCGAGATGTACTGGGTCCGAGATGTACTGGGTCCGCGATGTTCTGGGTCCGAGATGAACTGGGTCCGAGATGTACTGGGTCCGAGATGTACTGGGTCCGAGATGTACTTGGTCCGAGATGTACTGGGTCCGAGATGTACTGGGTCCCAGATGTACTTGGTCCGCGTTGTACTGGGTCCGAGATGTACTGGGTCCGAGATGTACTTGGTCCGAGATTTACTGGGCCCGCGATGTACTGGGTCCGAGATGAACTGGGTCCGAGATGTACTGGGTCCGAGTTGTACTGGGTCCCAGATGTACTGGGTCCCAGATGTACTGGGTCCCAGATGTACTGCGTCCGAGATGTACTGGGTCCGAGATGTACTGGGTCCGCGATGTACTGGGTCCGAGATGAACTGGGTCCGAGATGTACTGGGTCCGAGATGTACTTGGTCCGAGGTGTAATGGGTCCGAGATGTAATGGGTCCGAGATGTACTTGGTCCGCGCTGTACTGGGTCCGAGATGTACTGGGTCTGAGATGTTTTTGGTCCGAGATGTACTGGGTGCGAGATGTACTTGGTCCGCGATGTACTGGGTCCGAGATGAACTGGGTCCGATATGTACTGGGTCCGAGATGTACTTGGTCCGAGATGTACTGGGTCCGAGATGTACTGGGTCCGCGTTGTACTGGGTCCGCGATGTACTGGGTCTCAGATGAACTGGGTCCGAGATGTACTGGGTCCGCGATGTACTGGATCCGAGATGTACTGGGTCTGAGATGTTCTTGGTCTAAGATGTACTGGGTGCGAGATGTACTGGGTGCGATAATGTTCTTGGTCCGAGATGTACTGGGTGCGAGATGTTCTTGGTCTGAGATGTACTGGGTGCGAGATGTACTGGGTGCGAGATGTACTGGGTCCGAGATGTACTTGGTCCGAGATGTAATGGGTCCGAGATGTTCTGGGTCCGAGATGTACTGGGTCCGAGATGTACTCGGTCCGAGATGTACTCGGTCCGAGATGTACTTGGTCCGCGATGTACTGGGTCCGAGATGTACTGGGTCTGAGATGTTTTTGGTCCGAGATGTACTGGGTCCGAGATGTACTTGGTGCGAGATGTACTGGGTGCGATATTATTCTTGGTCCGAGATGTACTGGGTGCGAGATGTTCTTGGTCTGAGATGTACTGGGTGCGAGATGTACTGGGTGCGAGATGTACTGGGTCCGAGATGTACTGGGTCCGAGATGTACTGGGTCCGAGATGTACTGGGTCCGAGATGTACTGGGTCCGAGATGTACTGGGTCCGAGATGTACTGGGTCTGCGATGTACTGGGTCCGAGATGAACTGGGTGTGAGATGTACTGGGTCCGAGATGTACTGGGTCCGAGATGTACTGGGTCCGCGATGTACTGGGTCCCAGATGTACTGGGTCCCAGATGTACTGCGTCCGAGATGTACTGGGTCCGAGATGTACTGGGTCCGCGATGTACTGGGTCCGAGATGAACTGGGTCCGAGATGTACTTGGTCCGAGATGTAATGGGTCCGAGATGTAATGGGTCCGAGATGTACTGGGTGCGAGATGTACTGGGTCCGAGATGTACTTGGTCCGCGATGTACTGGGTCCGAGATGTACTGGGTCTGAGATGTTTTTGGTCCGAGATGTACTGGGTCCGAGATGAACTGGGTCCGAGATGTACTGGGTCCGAGATGTACTTGGTCCGAGATGTACTGGGTCCGAGATGTACTGGGTCCGCGATGTACTGGGTCCGAGATGAACTGGGTCCGAGATGTACTGGGTGCGAGATGTTCTTGGTCCGAGATGTTCTTGGTCCGAGATGTACTTGGTGCGAGATGTACTGGGTGCGAGAAGTACTGGGTGCGAGATGTACTGGGTCCGAGATGTACTGCGTCCGAGATATACTGGGTCCGAGATGTACTGGGTCCGAGATGTACTGGGTCCGAGATGTACTGGGTCCGTGATGTACTGGGTCCGCGATGTACTGGGTCCGAGATGAATTGGGTCCGAGATGTACTGGGTCCGAGATGTACTGGGTCCGAGATGTACTTTGTCCGAGATGTAATGGGTCCGAGATGTACTGGGTCCGCGATGTACTGGGTCCGAGATGTACTTGGTCCGAGATTTACTGGGTCCGCGATGTACTGGGTCTGAGATGAACTGGGTCCGAGATGTACTGGGTCCGAGTTGTACTGGGTCCGAGATTTACTGGGTCCGAGATGTACTGGGTGCGAAATGTTCTTGGTCCGAGATGTTCTTGGTCCGAGATGTTCTTGGTCCGAGATGTACTGGGTGCGAGATGTACTGAGTGCGAGAAGTACTGGGTACGAGATGTACTGGGTCCGAGATGTACTGCGTCCGAGATGTACTGGGTCCGAGATGTACTGGGTCCGAGATGTACTGGGTCCGAGATGTACTGGGTCTGAGATGTACTGGGTCCGAGATGTACTGGGTCCGAGATGAACTGGGTCCGAGATGTACTGGGTCCGAGATGTACTGGGTCTGAGATGTTTTTGGTCCGAGATGTACTGGGTCCGAGATGTACTGGGTCCGAGATGTACTGGGTCCGAGATGAACTGGATCCGAGATGTACTGGGTCCGAGATGTACTGGGTCCGCGATGTACTGGGTCCGAGATGAACTGGGTCCGAGATGTACTGAGTCCGAGATGTACTGGGTGCCAGATGTACTGCGCCCGAGATGTACTGGGTCCGAGATGTACTGGGTCCGCGATGTTCTGGGTCCGAGATGAACTGGGTCCGAGATGTACTGGGTCCGAGATGTACTGGGTCCGAGATGTACTTGGTCCGAGATGTACTGGGTCCGAGATGTACTGGGTCCCAGATGTACTGCGCCCGAGATGTACTGGGTCCGAGATGTAGTGGGTCCGCGATGTTCTGGGTCCGAGATGAACTGGGTCCGAGATGTACTGGGTCCGAGATGTACTTGGTCCGAGATGTACTGGGTCCGAGATGTACTTGGTCCGAGATTTACTGGGCCCGCGATGTACTGGGTCCGGGATGAACTGGGTCCGAGATGTACTGGGTCCGAGTTGTACTGGGTCCCAGATGTACTGGGTCCCAGATGTACTGGGTTCCAGATGTACTGCGTCCGAGATGTACTGGGTCCGAGATGTACTGGGTCCGCGATGTACTGGGTCCGAGATGAACTGGGTCCGAGATGTACTGGGTCCGAGATGTACTTGGTCCGAGATGTAATGGGTCCGAGATGTAATGGGTCCGAGATGTACTTGGTCCGCGATGTACTGGGTCCGAGATGTACTGGGTCTGAGATGTTTTTGGTCCGAGATGTACTGGGTTCCAGATGTACTGCGTCCGAGATGTACTGGGTCCGAGATGTACTGGGTCCGCGATGTACTGGGTCCGAGATGAACTGGGTCCGAGATGTACTGGGTCCGAGATGTACTTGGTCCGAGATGTAATGGGTCCGAGATGTAATGGGTCCGAGATGTACTTGGTCCGCGATGTACTGGGTCCGAGATGTACTGGGTCTGAGTTGTTTTTGGTCCGAGATGTACTGGGTGCGAGATGTACTTGGTCCGCGATGTACTGGGTCCGAGATGTACTGGGTCCGAGATGTACTGGGTCCGAGATGTACTTGGTCCGAGATGTACTGGGTCCGAGATGTACTGGGTCCGCGTTGTACAGGGTCCGCGATGTACTGGGTCCCAGCTGAACTGGGCCCGAGATGTACTGGGTCCGCGATGTACTGGATCCGAGATGTACTGGGTCTGAGATGTTCTTGGTCTAAGATGTACTGGGTGCGAGATGTTCTTGGTGCGAGATGTACTGGGTGCGAGATGTACTGGGTCCGCGATGTACTGGGTCCGAGATGTACTGGGTCCCAGATGTACTGCGTCCGAGATGTACTGGGTCCGAGATGTACTGGGTCCGCGATGTACTGGGTCCGAGATGAACTGGGTCCGAGATGTACTAGGTCCGAGATGTACTGGGTCCGAGATATACTTGGTCCGAGATGTAATGGGTCCGAGATGTACTGGGTCCGCGATGTACTGGGTCCGAGATGTACTTGGTCCGAGATGTACTTGGTCCGAGATTTACTGGGTCCGCGATGTACTGGGTCTGAGATGAACTGGGTCCGAGATGTACTGGATCCGAGTTGTACTGGGTCCGAGATTTACTGGGTCCGAGATGTACTGGGTGCGAGATGTTCTTGGTCCGAGATGTGCTTGGTCCGAGATGTACTGGGTGCGAGATGTACTGGGTGCGAGAAGTACTGGGTGCGAGATGTACTGGGTCCTAGATGTACTGTGTCCGAGATATACTGGGTCCGAGATGTACTGGGTCCGAGATGTACTGGGTCCGAGATGTACTGGGTCCGAGATGTACTGGGTCCGCGATGTACTGGGTCCGAGATGAACTGGGTCCGATATGTACTGGGTCCGAGATGTACTGGGTCCGCGATGTACTGGGTCCGAGATGAACTGGGTCCGAGATGTACTGGGTGCGAGATATACTGGGTCCGCGATGTACTGGGTCCGAACTGTACTGGGTCCCAGATGTACTGCGCCCGAGATGTACTGGTTCCGAGATGTACTGGGTCCGCGATGTTCTGGGTCCGAGATGAACTGGGTCCGAGATGTACTGGGTCCGAGATGTACTGGGTCCGAGATGTACTTGGTCCGAGATGTACTGGGTCCGAGATGTACTGGGTCCGAGATGTACTTGGTCCGCGATGTACTGGGTCCGAGATGTACTGGGTCCGAGATGTACTTGGTCCGAGATGTACTGGGTGCGAGATGTCCTTGGTCCGAGATGTACTGGGTGCGAGATGTCCTTGGTCCGAGATGTACTGGGTGCGAGATGTACTGAGTGCGAGAAGTACTGGGTACGAGATGTACTGGGTCCGAGATGTACTGCGTCCGAGATGTACTGGGTCCGAGATGTACTGGGTCCGAGATGTACTGGGTCCGAGATGTACTGGGTCTGAGATGTACTGGGTCCGAGATGTACTGGGTCCGAGATGAACTGGGTCCGAGATGTACTGGGTCCGAGATGTACTGGGTCTGAGATGTTTTTGGTCCGAGATGTACTGGGTCCGAGATGTACTGGGTCCGAGATGTACTGGGTCCGAGATGAACTGGATCCGAGATGTACTGGGTCCGAGATGTACTGGGTCCGCGATGTACTGGGTCCGAGATGAACTGGGTCCGAGATGTACTGAGTCCGAGATGTACTGGGTGCCAGATGTACTGCGCCCGAGATGTACTGGGTCCGAGATGTACTGGGTGCGAGATGTTCTGGGTCCGAGATGAACTGGGTCCGAGATGTACTGGGTCCGAGATGTACTGGGTCCGAGATGTACTTGGTCCGAGATGTACTGGGTCCGAGATGTACTGGGTCCCAGATGTACTGCGCCCGAGATGTACTGGGTCCGAGATGTAGTGGGTCCGCGATGTTCTGGGTCCGAGATGAACTGGGTCCGAGATGTACTGGGTCCGAGATGTACTTGGTCCGAGATGTACTGGGTCCGAGATGTACTTGGTCCGAGATTTACTGGGCCCGCGATGTACTGGGTCCGGGATGAACTGGGTCCGAGATGTACTGGGTCCGAGTTGTACTGGGTCCCAGATGTACTGGGTCCCAGATGTACTGGGTTCCAGATGTACTGCGTCCGAGATGTACTGGGTCCGAGATGTACTGGGTCCGCGATGTACTGGGTCCGAGATGAACTGGGTCCGAGATGTACTGGGTCCGAGATGTACTTGGTCCGAGATGTAATGGGTCCGAGATGTAATGGGTCCGAGATGTACTTGGTCCGCGATGTACTGGGTCCGAGATGTACTGGGTCTGAGATGTTTTTGGTCCGAGATGTACTGGGTTCCAGATGTACTGCGTCCGAGATGTACTGGGTCCGAGATGTACTGGGTCCGCGATGTACTGGGTCCGAGATGAACTGGGTCCGAGATGTACTGGGTCCGAGATGTACTTGGTCCGAGATGTAATGGGTCCGAGATGTAATGGGTCCGAGATGTACTTGGTCCGCGATGTACTGGGTCCGAGATGTACTGGGTCTGAGTTGTTTTTGGTCCGAGATGTACTGGGTGCGAGATGTACTTGGTCCGCGATGTACTGGGTCCGAGATGTACTGGGTCCGAGATGTACTGGGTCCGAGATGTACTTGGTCCGAGATGTACTGGGTCCGAGATGTACTGGGTCCGCGTTGTACAGGGTCCGCGATGTACTGGGTCCCAGCTGAACTGGGCCCGAGATGTACTGGGTCCGCGATGTACTGGATCCGAGATGTACTGGGTCTGAGATGTTCTTGGTCTAAGATGTACTGGGTGCGAGATGTTCTTGGTGCGAGATGTACTGGGTGCGAGATGTACTGGGTCCGCGATGTACTGGGTCCGAGATGTACTGGGTCCCAGATGTACTGCGTCCGAGATGTACTGGGTCCGAGATGTACTGGGTCCGCGATGTACTGGGTCCGAGATGAACTGGGTCCGAGATGTACTAGGTCCGAGATGTACTGGGTCCGAGATATACTTGGTCCGAGATGTAATGGGTCCGAGATGTACTGGGTCCGCGATGTACTGGGTCCGAGATGTACTTGGTCCGAGATGTACTTGGTCCGAGATTTACTGGGTCCGCGATGTACTGGGTCTGAGATGAACTGGGTCCGAGATGTACTGGATCCGAGTTGTACTGGGTCCGAGATTTACTGGGTCCGAGATGTACTGGGTGCGAGATGTTCTTGGTCCGAGATGTGCTTGGTCCGAGATGTACTGGGTGCGAGATGTACTGGGTGCGAGAAGTACTGGGTGCGAGATGTACTGGGTCCTAGATGTACTGTGTCCGAGATATACTGGGTCCGAGATGTACTGGGTCCGAGATGTACTGGGTCCGAGATGTACTGGGTCCGAGATGTACTGGGTCCGCGATGTACTGGGTCCGAGATGAACTGGGTCCGATATGTACTGGGTCCGAGATGTACTGGGTCCGCGATGTACTGGGTCCGAGATGAACTGGGTCCGAGATGTACTGGGTGCGAGATATACTGGGTCCGCGATGTACTGGGTCCGAACTGTACTGGGTCCCAGATGTACTGCGCCCGAGATGTACTGGTTCCGAGATGTACTGGGTCCGCGATGTTCTGGGTCCGAGATGAACTGGGTCCGAGATGTACTGGGTCCGAGATGTACTGGGTCCGAGATGTACTTGGTCCGAGATGTACTGGGTCCGAGATGTACTGGGTCCGAGATGTACTTGGTCCGCGATGTACTGGGTCCGAGATGTACTGGGTCCGAGATGTACTTGGTCCGAGATTTACTGGGTCCGCGATGTACTGGGTCCGAGATGAACTGGGTCCGAGATGTACTGGGTCCGAGTTGTACTGGGTCCGAGATTTACTGGGTCCGAGATGTACTGCGTCCGAGATGTACTGAGTCCGAGATGTACTGGGTCCGAGATGTACTGGGTCCGAGATGTACTGGGTCCGAGATGTACTGGGTCCGAGATGTACTGGGTCTGAGATGCCCTGCTTTCAACATTCCTTGTGTCCCTTTTTTATCCCTGATAAATAAACTGATTCTATTCAGTTTTACCCGATGCATAATGGATGGACGGACCTTCCCGTGACGAATGTCTGGCTTGATCCCCCGCGCTTCCTCCCCCCCCCCCCCCCTTTATCTCACAGTCTCACCCACGCCCCCCCCCCACCCTTCCTCCCCACCCCGCCACCTCTTTATCGCCCGTCACCATGTCTCCATTGAAAAGCGCCTGTCCAACTAGACTCTTAAATCAATTGACGAGGCGGTGTTTTGTGCTGGGTTCGAAGCCGCGGTAAATCACACTGCTGAACCGACGGAAGGCTGTTCGTGGAAACGAGACAGAAATACACGTGGAGCCAGCCTAGCGGACCTGATCTATCTCTCTAGTTGCAGCGATCGAAGCTTACTGTTATAATGATAATGCGGTGAACACCTATACCAGCTAACTGAGACCGTAACATACCCACACAGAGCTATGGTGACGGGCCGAGCCCCAAGGAAGGCCAGACAAGCCTCATTATCTGGGTGACGTATTTATAGAAGCATCACCCATACCGTTAACTGGGAAAAAACGCCCCGCCTTCAGTGTGTGACAATGTGATTGATGTAGACATCGATACTCGGGCGACGATCTGAGCTGATGTTAACAATATCGGTCACGCCAGAAGGTGAATGCCGTGATCATACCCCTCATCGCTGCGTAAATCTACTTAGCGCAAAGTAGAAGTATTCTCGAGTGTTTATCGGGTCAAAAATAGAAAAAGATATCCCAGAAGGCGGCTTTTTTTAATTAGAAAAGTGCCTAAATTATTTTAAACATCATTTCTACATTATGAGCTGGAAAATCTACGACGGGAAGGTATTCTACGTGGATAACTTCTGTCATTTATATTAATACGGCCCCCAGGAGCCATGGAGGGGGCTGGGAACCAGGCAGTAAGTCAGAAACAGAGGGCAGGAAACCAGGCTGTCAGTCAGAAACAGAGCGCTATAAACCAGGCAATCCGTCAGAAACAGAGCGCTGGGAACCAGACAGCCAGTCACAAGCAGAGCGCCGGGAACCAGGCAGTCAGTCAAAAACAGAGCGCATGAAACCAGGCTGTCATTCACAAACAGAGCGCCGGGAACAAGGTAGTCAGTCAGGAACAAAGCGTTGGGAACCAGCCAGTCAGTCACAGAGCGTATGGCACCAGGCTGTCAGTCAGTCAGAAACAGAGTGCTCGGAACCAGGCAGTCACAAACAGAGCGCCGGGAACCAGGCAGGCAGTCACAAACAGAGCGCCGGGAACCAGGCAGTCAGTCACAAACAGAGCGCAGGGAACCAGGCAGTCAGGAACAAAGCGCAGGGAACCAAGTAGTCAGTCAGGAATAAAGCGCAGGAAACCAGGTAGTCATTCAGAAACAATCACGGGCTGTAACACATGCTAGTTACCTGTCCCTACCCTTGTGTTAGGACCGGCACCAGCTTGGAGTGTAGAGATACAAGCCCCACTCTTGGAGTTGCAGAACATGCTAGTTACCTGTCCATACCCTCGTATTAGGACTGGCACCAGGCTAACGTCTAGAGGTAAGGTGCTACGTGGACACGAAGACGTAACTTGTTGCACGGACGTCACGTGCACATAATATCCGCCCTCAGCTTAATGGGCGATAACAGAGGTATTTATTGTATATCAGGCATTCTGAAATGAAGGTGGGTTGGTACAATTCATAACTAGCAAACACACGTTGTGTACTTATATATAAAACTAAAACGCGTCCATTGACAACTACGAGCTGGGTGCACCGACCAAAGCACCACTACCCACAATGCTATGATGACAGGTAGCCAGGACAAAATTAGCCGGCTGCGTCATTTCCGAAGACCTGAGTACCGACAGTTCCGGTTTGACACGATGAGTTATTGGCCAACTTTCCAAAAGTGACTGAAGAGCTTCATGGAAAGCTATAGCGGCCGCCCAGAGGTTTCACATGAGATTGATTCTTGTGTCAGACCACAAATGAAACAGCCTGACTTGTATTAGCGGGCGATAACCGGTACTTCCAGGCTGACACCGCAAGCCGTCGAGCCCTCTAGTGACGGAAGGCTCGGGGAGGCAGCTGTCCACGCCATCACTGTCATCTTTTTCAAAATGATGAAAACGATGTAATTTTTTATGCCATTCCGAGAGAGTGCAATTGGGCCAAATGTCTTATGGAGTTTCTTTGTGCGGATTAGCTAGGTCTACATTTTAAGGCTGTGGGACGTAGCTGAGATGGTGTGCCTCCAAGTGACCGGATATGACGCAGAGAATGTCATCACAAGATGGCTCTCCTTACCATTTTTATCACAAGATGGCTCTCTTTAACAACATTCATCGCAATATCGCTCCCTGTAACCATATTCATCACAAGTAGGTTCCCTTTAACCACATACCTCACAAGAAGGCTCTCTGTAACCACATTCATCACAAGGTGGCTCTCTTTAGGCATCTTCGTCACAAAATTTACCCAGTAATTATTGAATCAGTCACTCATAGTGGCCAGAGTTACCTGACAAAGCATTTCTAGAGGCAAACATTGGCCGGTTTCCCGACTAGCACGTTACTCTAGCGTGTGACGGGGAGCCAGTTAAAATTACCGTCTGTCTCATCGCCGGAGATGGTTTCTCCTGAATGTGGACACGTTTTGTTCTTCATTTTCGGTCCATAGTGGTATGCGCACAAACCAGCACTCATGGAACAATAACCTCGGGGGTGACTCGATGGCTCTCGATACATATGCCGGTAGTTGGTTACCCAATACCTACAGGGTGCCGAGGATGACGGTACGACGTGGCGCGCTCAAACATACTCTCTCGCTAGATGGCGCGCTTCATCGTCATCGTTATCACATTAATTAATTCATCACTATCATCGTCGTCTGAATGGCTATTTTAAACCCGGTCACAGGCAGTCCCTGCGCCCCATTTTATATATGCAGCGTGTCGTAATCTATGACTATGAATGTGTTTTGTATTGTTTTCGTTCAATTGTATATATATTTTGTATGAATTGTTCATGTACCATGGGCGTTGCGCCTACATAACTGAAAATAAACTTCATTCATTCATTCATTCTATTTTAAACCAGTGTCATACAAACAGTTATATTTTCACAGTAACTGTGAGCACATTCATAGGCAGACGATATGCTGTAAACATCTCAAGATGGCTTTCTTTAACCACATTTATCACAAGGCTGTCTTTAACCCGATTTATAACAAAATGGTTCTCTTTAATCACGTTCATCACAATATCGCTTCCTTTAACCACGTTCATCACAATATAGCTCTCTTTAACCACATTCATCACAACATGGCTCTTTAACCACGTTCATCACAATATCGCTCTTTTTAACCACGTTCATCACAATATTGCTCTTTTCAACCACGTTCATCACAATATAGCTATCTTTAACCACGTTCATCACAATATAGCTCTCTTTAACCACGTTCATCACAATATTGCTCTCTTTAATCACGTTCATCACAATATTGCTCTCTTTAACCACGTTCATCACAACATGGCTCTTTAACCACGTTCATCACAATATCGCTCTTTTTAACCACGTTCATCACAATATCGCTCTCTTCAACCACGTTCATCACAAAATCACTCTTTTTAACTATTCATCACAACATGGCTTTCTTTAACCACGTTCAGCACAATATCGTTCTCTTTAACCACGTTCGTCGCGTAACATGTCTCTATAACTACGTTCATCACAATATCGCTCCCTTTAACCACGGTCATCACAGTATCACTCTGTTTAACCACGTTCATCACAATATCGCTCCCTTTAACCACGGTCATCACAGTATCGCTCTCTTTAACCACATTCATCACTTAACATGGCTCTCTTTAATCACATTCATCACAACATGGCTCTTCTTAAGCATCTTCATCATCACAATATCGCTCCCTTTAACCACGGTCATCAAAGTATCGCTCTCTTTAACCACATTCATCTCAACATGGCTCTCTTTAACCACATTCATCACTTAACATGGCTCTTTTTAATCACATTCACCTCAACATGGCTCTTCTTAAGCATCTTCATCACAGTATTTAACCAGTAACTATTGAATCAGTCACTCATAGTGGCCAGAGTTACCTGCCAAAACATTTCTAGATGTGTGTGTTCGAGTCAAACACTGGCCAGTTCCCCCATGATCACATTACTCTAGCGTGTGACAGGGAGCCAGGTAGAATTACCGTCTGTCTCATCGCCGGAGATGGTTTCTCCGGAATGTGAAAACGCTTTGACCTTCACTTTCAGTCCATAGTGGTATGCGCACAAAGCGGCATTCATGACTACCCCCGTTGGCACCATAACCTCGGGGTGACTCGATCGCTCTCGATACATATGCCGGTAGCTGGTTACCCAATACCTACAGGGTGCCAAGGATGGCGGTACGACGTGGCGCTCAAACATACTTTCCCGCTAGATGGCGTGCTTCATCGTCATCATTATGAGATTAATTTAATCATCATTATCATTTCACCTGGATCTTAAACCAGTATCATACAAACAATTCTATTGTCACATTCCTTGTGAGTACATTCACATGTGGCTTTTTGTAAACATCGCCATTACAAGATGCCTCTCTTTAACCACATTTATTACAACATGACTCTCTTTAACCCCATTCATCACAAGATGGCTCTCTTTAACCACATTCATTACAAGAAGGTTCTCTTTAACCACATTCATCAAAAGATGGCTCTCTTTAACCACATTCATCACAAGATGACTATTTTACCACACTGACAAAATTAATGGCAAATCGTTTTGAGCAATTCACTGATAGCGGTAAACACTTGCTTCGATACCTAACCTTCGAAACGTGAGGCCTGAACGATATCGATATTTATACGGCAAGACCAGACAGCAATATATCCCATTGTTCGACGACAACTGACTCTGACAACGAGGATATCTTTCCCTGTAACATGTATCCGTCCTCTGATACATTTCATTTCAATGTTCGCTTAAAGAATAATTTCGTCCTTTTCATAACAATCTGTCTTTGAATTCCTGCTTTAACGTGTCATATCAGCGACATATGATCGATTGAAAACTTTGCCAAGCGCATAATACCGAGGAATCTGTGTAAACCAACAGTAGGGGGCCAGAGTCAACGGCCATTTAAGGCCAAAGCGTGGCTTTGAACCCAGGCAGTCGGGCTCAACGAAACTATAGTTCCGGCTCCCTTAAACAGACCGTGAAACACGAGCGTCCTCTTCCGGGGGAGATTGAACCTCTACCGCGTTTTTAATAAAATGGCGTCGCAGACCCTCAGGGGCAATTCGTACTGATGGCCACTTCGCCTGCACTAGTTTAATGCCTTTCCCCTAGTGTGTGGATCAGTTCCACACATTTTGATGGATGTGATACAATATGGATAGGTGCTACCTAAAAATGCGAGCGAATCTTTATTAATTCCGCTATTCCGTGGAGATACATCTAGATTAATAATTAAAATAAATCCCACTTTGGCTTGCCATAATGCATATCTTCGGCTGGATGACGTATACCATGCACGTGTTTGTGGCATACCACTCGGTTGCTTAGCAACTTCCATTGTGATGTCATTTATATAACACTTTGACGTCACAACTACTCAGTATTATAGCCGCGACAAAGTCTCGAATTCCGTTTTAAAACATCTTGTCATCGTTCTTTTTGTTAATAAAATATAGAACATAAAACGAGAGGCAATTTTGTTTGAAGGCTGTACGTTTCATTGATATATACATATAAGTCTTACAGTAATCAATCTTCGATGAAAGAAAAACCCACGCATGCGTACATAACATGAGATTTTCTCCGCCTTTCCCAGTGGATGTCGACTTCCGGTCGATTTCACCAGCTCATAACAGTACGGAATTCAGATATAGATGTTTATATTTGTTTACGTGTGTTTTATCTAATAAGGTCGCTACGCTCGCTATAACGATTGACGCATGTCTGAGGCTTGGGCAATTTTGCAAATGACACAAAACACAATGATAGTAAGTTGTCTGTCAGATACATGGATGTACATAGTTGATGGGATGAACAGGGTGTTCGGATACCCTTTTAGGGTTGCATAGCCTCAAATCAAGTGTGGATTAATATGTCTGGATATGTGAACCAACATCACTGCATCATGTGTTCCGCACTTCATTGAGAATGGGGAGGGGGGGAGGTGGGAGGGCTTATGGGTACTAGGGTTTATCCCAAGGTGACACAGTGAGCTATACGGTCACTCATACTTTCACCCTACCCCCCCCCCCCCACACACATAACACGACTAAGCCTTACCCTCACCCCCACCTCCACCCCACGTCTCCACCCACACCCACGCTCAAATCCACATTCACAACCTCACCCACACCCACACCCACACCCACACCCACACCCACACCCACACTCATACCCACACCCACACCCACACCCACACCCACACCCACACCCACACCCACACCCACACCCACACCCACACCCGGGGTGTGTGGGGGTGCGTATGGAGTTTGTGGTGAATTCGATTTCGATTTCACTATCCTAAAACCTAATGTTGTCAACGCGAAAGGCAAGTTTATTGTGTCGAAAATATTTTATTTACTTGTAAAATATGAAAATTTGTATAATCGTAAATGACTGACAATAACGGTCGCGTTTGCACAGAGCTCATTCGTGTCCGAGATGTACTGGGTCCGAGACGTACTGGGTCCGAGACGTACTGGGTCCGAGATGTACTGGGTCCGAGACGTACTGGGTCCGAGACGTACTGGGTCCAAGATGTACTGGGTCCGAGATGTACTGGGTCCAAGATGTACTGGGTCCGAGACGTACTGGGTCCGAGACGTACTGGGTCCGAGACGTACTGGGTCCGAAATGTACTGGGTCCGTGACGTACTGGGTCCGAAATGTACTGGGTCCCGGATATACTGGGTCCGAGATGTACCTCGTCTGATATGTAGTGGGTCCGAGATGTACTGGGTCCGAGATGTACTCGGTCCAAGATGTACTGGGTCCGAGATGTACTGGGTCCGAGATGTACTGGGTCCGAGATGTACTGGGTCCGAGATGTACTGGGTTTGAGATGTACAGGGTCCGAGATGTACTGGGTCCGAGATGTGCTGGGTCCGAGATGTACTGGGTCCGCGATGTACTGGGTTCGAGATGTAATGGGTCCAAGATGTAATTGGTCCGAGATGTACTAGGTCCGAGATGTATTTGGTCCGAGATGTACTAGGTCCGAGATGCACTTGGTCCAACATGTACTGGGTCCGAAATGTATTAGGTCCAACATTCCTTGTGTCCCCTGTTTATCCCTGATAAATAACTGATTCTATTCAGTTTTACCCGATGCATAATGGACGGACGGTACTATGTCACATTTGACAGAGAGTCCCGTGACGAATGTCTGGCTTGATCCCCTTTCCCTCCCCGCCCCTACTTTATCTCACAGCCCACCCACCCGTCACCCCACCCCCCCATCCCACCTTCCTCCCCACCCCCTCAACCCCTAGCGAGATGTATCCATGGAAAGGTGCCCGTCGAACTAGACTCTTAAATCAATTCACGAGGCGGTGTTTTGTGCTGGGTTCAAAGCCGCGGTAAATCACACTGTTGAACCGACAGAAGGCTGTTCGTGGGAGCGAGACAGAAAGACACGTGGAGCCAGCCTAGCGGACCTGATCTATCTCTCTAGTTGCAGCGATCGAAACTTACTGTTAAAATGTTAATGCGGTGAACACCTATATCAGTTAACTGAGACCGTAACATACCCACACAGAGCCATGGTGGCGGGCCGAGCTCCAAGGAAGGCCAGACAAGCCTCATTATCTGGGCGACGTATTTATAGTAGCATCACCCATGCCGTTAGCTGGGCAAAAAACGCCCCGCATTCAGTGTGTGACAATGTGATAGACATGTAGACATCGATACTCGGGCGACGATCTGACCTGATGTTAACAATATCGGTCACGCCAGAAGGTGAATGCCGTGGTCATAAACCTCATCGCTGCGTAAAGCTACTTAGCGCAAAGTAGAAGCTTTCTCGAGTGTTTATCGGGTCAAAAATAGAAAAATATATCCCAGGAGGCGGCTTTTTTTAATTAGAAAAGTGCCTAAATTATTTTAAACATCACTTCTAGATTATGAGCTGGAAAATCTACGACGGGAAGGTATTCTACGTGGATAACTTCTGTCATTTATATTAATACGGCCCCCAGGAGCCCTGGAGTGGGCTGGGAACCAGGCAGTAAGTCAGAAACAGAGAGCAGGAAACCAGGCTGTCAGTCAGAAACAGAGCGCTATAAACCAGGCAATCCGTCAGAAACAGAGCGCCGGGAACAAGGTAGTCAGTCAGGAACAAAGCGTTGGGAACCAGACAGTCAGTCACAGAGCGCATGGCACCAGGCTGTCAGTCAGTCAGAAACAGAGCGCTCGGAACCAGGCAGTCACAAACAGAGCGCCGGGAACCAGGCAGTCAATCACAAACAGAGCGCAGGGAACCAGGCAGTCAGGAACAAAGCGCAGGGAACCAAGTAGTCAGTCAGGAATAAAGCGCAGGAAACCAGGTAGTCATTCAGAAACAATCACGGGCTGTAACACATGCTAGTTACCTGTCCCTACCCTTGTGTTAGGACCGGCACCAGCTTGGAGTGTAGATATACAAGCCCCACTCTTGGAGCTGCAGAACATGCTAGTTACCTGTCCATACCCTTGTGTTAGGACCGGCACCAGCTTGGAGTGTAGAGATACAAGCCCCACTCTTGGAGCTGCAGAACATGCTAGTTACCTGTCCATACCCTCGTATTAGGACTGGCACCAGGCTAACGTCTAGAGGTAAGGTGCTACGTGGACACGAAGACGTAACTTGTTGCACGGACGTCACGTGCACATAATATCCGCCCTCAGCTTAATGGGCGATAACAGAGGTATTTACTCTATGTCAGGCATTCTGAAATGAAGGTGGGTTGGTACAATTCACAACTAGCAAACACACGTTGTGTATTTACATATAAAACTCAAACGAGTCCATTGACAACTACGAGCTGGGTGCACCGACCAAACCACCACTACCCACAATGCTATAATGACAGGTAGCCAGGACAAAATTAGCCGGCTGCGTCATTTCCGAAGACCTGAGTACCGACAGTTCCGGTTTGACACGATGAGTAGTTGTGACTGTAGAGCTTCATGGAAAGCTATGGGGGCCGCCCAGAGGTTTCACATGAGATGGATTCTTGTGTCAGACCACAAATGAAACAGCATGACTTGCATTGGCGGGCGATAACCGGGACTTCCAGGCTGACACCGCACGCCGTCGAACCCTCTAGTGACGGGAAAGATCAGGGAGGCAGCTGTCCACGCCATCACTGTCATCATAGGGGCCTATGAACTGCCATTCACAGTAAAACAACGCCATGCTGCCAGTTAAAAGCGGACAGAGTGCGACTTGATAGGGGGGGGGGGGTGGCAGTGGGGAGATGTAGGGGGGGGGGGGTTGATGGAAGATGTGTAAAACTGGGTTCTGTGGGGATCGGGGGTTTGTGTCTAAGAGGAGAGGCGGAGACTGCCGTGACATGTGTGCCGGGAGAGCGCGACAGTGGCACTGATTCCAATGGAGGTTCCCCCACTCACCCACCCCAACTACTCCCAGCATGCCTTTTTCAAAATGATGAAAACGATGTCATTGTGTATGCCATCCCGAGAGAGTGCAATTGGGCCAAATGTCTTATGGAGTTTCTTTAGGCGTATTAGCTAGGCTTACATTTTAAGGCTGTGGGACGCAGCTGAGATGGTGTTCCTCCACGTGACCGGACATTTATCACAAGATGGCTCTCTGTAAGCATCTTCGTCGCAAGATTTAACCACTAATTATTGAATCAGTCATTCATAGTGGCCAGAGTTACATGATAAAACATTTCAAGAGGCTTGAGTTTGAGGCAAACACTGGCTGGTTCCCCGATGATCACAATACTCTAGCGTGTGGCGGGGAGCCAGGTAGAATTACCTTGTCTCATCGCCGGAGATGGTGTCTCCGTAATGTGAACACGTTTTGCCCTTCACCTTCAACCCATAGTGGTGTGCGCACAAAGCAGCATTCATGACTACCCCGGTTGGCACAATAACCTCGGGGGTGACTCGATGTCTGTTTATACATATGCCAGTAGCTGGTTACCTAATACCTACAGGGTGCCGGGGATGGCGGCACGACGTGGCGCGCTCAAACATACTCTCTCGCTAGATGGCGCGCTTCATCGTCGTCGTTATCACATTAATTAATTCATCACTATCATCGTCGTCTGAATGGCTATTTTAAACCCGTGTCATACAAACAATTCTATTTTTACAGTAACTGTGAGCACATTCATAAGCAGACGATATGCTGTAAACATCTCAAGATGGCTTTCTCTCACCACATTTATCACAACAAGGCTGTCTTTAACCGGATTTATCACAAATTGGTTCTTTTTAGCCACATTCATCACAATATCGCTTTCTTTAACCACGTTCATCACAATATCGCTCTCTTTAACCACGTTCATCACAATATCGCTCTCTTTAACCACGTTCATCACAATATCGCTCTCTTTAACCACGTTCATCACAATATCGCTCTCTTTAACTACGTTCATCATAATATCACTCTCTTTAACCTCATTCATACAAAGATGGCTCTCTTTAACCATATTCATCACAAGCCGACTATTTTACCACACTGACAAAATTAATGGCAAACTGTTTTGAGCAATTCCCTGATAGCGGTAAACACATGCTTCGCTGCCTAACCTTCGAAATGTGAGGCCTGAAGGATATCAATATTTATACGGCAAGACCAGAAAGCAATATCTCCCATTGTTAGACGAAAACAGACACTGACAACGAGGAAATCTTTCCTTGTAACATGTATCCGTCCTCTGATACATTTCATTTCAATGTTCGCTTAAAGCATAATGTCGTCCTTTTAATAACAATCGATCTTTGAATTTCTGCTTTAATGTGTCATATTAGCGACATATGATCGATTGGAAACATTGCCAGGCGCATAATACCGAGGAATTTGTTTAAACCAACAGTAGGGGGCCAGAGTCAACGGCCATTAAAGGCCAAAGCGAGGCTTTGAACCCAGGCAGTCGGGGTCAACGAAGCTATAGTTCCGGCTCCCTTAAACAGACCGTGAAACACGAGCGTCCTCTTCCGGGGGAGATTGAACCTCTACCGCTTTTTTAATAAAATAGCGTCGCAGACCCTCAGGGGCACTTCGTACTTATAGCCACTTCGTCTGCCCTTGTGTAATGCCTTTCCCCTAGTGTGTGGATCAGTTACACACATTTTGATAGATGTGATAGTTATATAACGATTAACGCATGTCTGAGGCTTGGGCAATTTTGCAAATGACACAAAACACAGTGATAGTAAGTTGTCTGTCAGATACATAGATGTACAAAGTTGATGGGGTGAAAAGGGTGTTCGGATACCCTTTTAGGGTTGTATAGCCTCAAGTCAAATCTGGATTAATATGTCTGGATAGGTTGCAAGACGTTTCGGCCAGTGGATGTTTCGGCCTAGGACGTTTCGATCCGGTATTTTTGGGAGGGCAGGACGTTTCGGCCAAGTATGATTTAAAAGTAGGTATCACAAGCATTAAGCCAATTCTGTATTGGTGTTTGCTATTTCTGTCGAAAAGGCGCTAAACAATTAAACTTCTGTTTAAACGGTGTTAAGCAAATCAACAGAATGCAGGACGCCCGCTATGTTGTTATTTCGGTCGAAAAGGCGTTAAGAAATTCAACCGTATGAAGGACGCCTGCTGTATAGAATCAGCGTGGATCGCCGTCTCTAAACGGTGATCAAATGTGTAAATAACAAGTGTGAAGTGGGATGCTAGTTTTTAGTTTTGTATGAAATAAAACATGTAGGATCCATCAGATAAGTTTTGTAACATTATACTTAACCGAAACGTCGGCCCTCCCAAAAATAACGTCCGTCGACCGTCTGGATATATGAACCAACATTGATGCATCATGTATACCGCACTTCATTTAGGTTCGGGAGGGGGGTACTAGGGTTTATTACAGGGCGACTCAGTGAGCTATACCGTCACCCATTCTTCCACCCCACCCTACACCCCCACACACACATCCACACCCCCCCCCCTCGACACACATCCACACCACTCACCCTCACCCTCACCTACACCTCACCCCAGGTCTCCAGCCTCTCCCTCACACCCACCCACCCACACACAACACCCTCATCCTCATCCACTCCTCCACCCCACGTCTTCCCCCTCCCCCTGCCCCCCATGTCCGGATCACACCCCGGAGCTGAGTGACCCAATTTGGCCTCCGTCACCCGGATGTTGCTCTCAGGTGTCAGCCCCGAATTCACCGTCACCACAAGGGTGAGGGTGCGGCGTGGGGCGGGCGGGGTGGGGGGGGTAAGCTGGAGTGGGGCGGGGGAGGGGGGGGGAGGACTGGCGTGGGCCTTTTGGGGCTGGCTTGCGGCGGGGCGGCGGGGCGTTGCTGGCGGGAGGGTGAGGGCGTCGGCCAGGTGGGGAGTATAGGTCCCGCTGCTGCACCGTCCTGCACACGGATCTCCTTAACACGAGTTCGGGATGCGTACCAGAACTAGATTATCTCACTCCGGATACGGGTAACCGCAGTCAGCGGCCAGAGATCCGGCCTCGGAATGCAAAGTGCATGTGCACGGAATTTAAGGATAAATCTCCGTTGTGTTTATTGACAAGCACCAGAGAGGGGGGTGGAGGAGGGTGGAGGGGGGGTTAGAGGAGGCGATATCTGTTGTGGTTAAGGACGAGCACCAGAGAGGGGGGTGCAGGAGGAGGGGGGGGGGGGTGACTGCGGGCGATGACTATAGCAACGTAATGAGTGACACATCGATTGCGCCAACACCCATCATTCAGGGTACTCTTGGGGCATATCGTGTTCCTCCGTCCTGAACCCAGAAGTACGCCCACTAACAGCTAACCTACCTCATCTGACGCCCATCGGCCGTAATACACCTCAGACGAGTATCATTCGGCGGCGGTCAGTCCTACTGGGGCTTATCGCAGGATTTGTGTAAGGGTTTGTCGAAGGGTTTATCGCAGTATTTGTCTTCGAGTTTGTCGAAAGGGTTTATCGCAGGATTTGTCTTCGGGTTTCTCGGAGGGTTTATCGCAGTATTTGTCTTCGAGTTTGTCGAAAGGGTTTATCGCAGGATTTGTCTTCGGGTTTCTCGGAGGGTTTATCGCAGTATTTGTCTTCGAGTTTGTCGAAAGGGTTTATCGCAGGATTTGTCTTCGGGTTTGTCGAAGGGTTTATCGCAGGCTTTGTCTGAGGGTTTACGGCGAGTTTGCTCAGAATTGTCTGGGTGACACTCGATCCGCCACTATATATACGTGACTCCTGTTGGGAGGGGAGTAACAAATATCGCGACCATCTAACATATATTTCTGTCATATCCGGAGGACACGTACTACGTGGATATATGTTTTCCCTCTTTGAACATTTTTTCGCCAATCGGCTGCAGGCGAGGGTTTATTGTAGGATTTGTCGAAGTGTTTATCGCAGGATTTGTCAGAAGGTTGGTCGAAGGGTTTATCGCAAGATTTGTCTGAGAGTTGATCGCAAGATTTGTCCGTGAGTTTATCGTAGGCTTTAGCGTACGATCTGTCGTAGGATTTGTAATTAACATTGAAGCAAGTCTAATACTGCTCCACGGTGTGAGATGACATGGAGAATTACATCCCAGTGGTGCATGGTCCAGCTGCGCAAATGAATATAATATATAGATATAATTCTATATAAGTGTTTTCTCGTTATGACCGTGACGCTGGCATTGTTTGCATTAGTGCCTATTACCGTCTGCACGTTAGACAATATGTAAGCAATAACGCTAGCCTGCGTACCACAATAATAACAGATCGGGGAGGCAGAGCCCTCCCCCCCCCCCCCACCTACTCGCCGGCACCCCCACCCCTCACCCGGCGGCTCCATCTCGCCCTGGCATGCGACACCAGTGTACTCAGCATCTGCAACCTGGAGGTCCGAGCGGCTGTCAGAGGGTTGTACGCCCTAAAAGAGAGTGTGACGGAGGGTATGGCAAGCCCTTTGTATCGTAATTTGAGAAAGCTAGTTTCTCGACAAGAAACCTAGTTTCTTGCTCGAGAAACCAGGTTTCTTCGCCAAAAATCCTAGTTTCTCGACAAGAAACTAGGCTTTTTGTCGGGAAACTAAGTTTTTAGCGCTAAAATGGGGGTTATAGCCAGAATCCCGGTTTCCAAAGATATAACCCTAGTTTTAGCGACAACCCCAGTTTTAACAGCGCCGATTGTATCTTAATGTCTATACCTCCATTTTTGGTCAAGAAACTGGCTTTCTTGCCTTCAAATCCAACTTTCTCGCCAAGAAACCAGTATTACATGTTAAAACCACAGTTGTAAGCTCTATAACCGCAGTTTCAACGAGAAACATGTTTTCCTGTCGAGAAACCAGGTTTCTTTGTTGCTAAGCTCCGTATCTAGTATTCCTGAACGTCACACTTCGCGAGCACCGCACATTCAGCCAATAAGAACGCATGTGAGTGAGGGAATTCCCGGGGAATCCCTTACTGGGCTGGGTCCTCCACAGACCCTGCAGCACCACGTTACCTTAGCAACGAAGACACCTAGTTTCTCGGCAGGAATCTTGGTTTCTCGCTGAAACTACGGTTATGGAGCTTAGGACTGTGGTTTTAACCTGGAATCCTGGTTTCTTGGCGAGAAAGTGGGGTTTATTGACCTCGAATGGGTGTATAGACATTGAGCAACATTCGGCGCTGTAAAACTGGGGTTGTCGCTAAAACTAGGGTTATAAATCTGGAAACCGGGATTCTGGCTATAACCCCCATTTTAGCGCTAAAAACGTAGTTTCCCGTCAAGAATCCTAGTTTCTTGTCGAGAAACCGGGATTTTCGGCGAAGAAACTGGGTTTCTCGATCAAGAAACCGGATTTCTCGAGCAAGAAACTAGGTTTCTTGTCGAGAAACTAAGTTTCTCGAATTACGATACAAAGGGCTTGCCATAGGAGGGTGTGTCGGAGGCTATACCAAGTACAAGCAGACTATAATTCAGTCCGGCTCTTTCCATGAGCTTTAGCTCATACGATCATTCCTCCACCCCCCCCCACCCCCCCCCCGCTCTCCCACCCTTCCTTCCAATAGATCAGCGCGTCGTACCTTCACCACAACCACGACCACACATTTAAGTCGTACAACAGATGCACAACGACTGGTTACATTTACGGTCAACAGACATCGCTTGCAGTGGCAAACATAAATATTATTTGGGGGGCAGCGACAACGAAATGCCGCTAAAAGCATTAATCCACATGAGGGAACCAGTGGGGACCCAAATATTTGCATATATGAGTTGTGTAAATGAGGGACCTGTGTCATTTGAGTTGTGGTTGGCTCCCTGCTCATTAGGATGGTTTTATCTAAGCTGCTGTTTTGTTCAGTCAGTTGCAGGATTTTCCTCGCGTAAGCATTGATTAAAATTAATCATGACATTCAGATCACGGATCGATTTTGCTAATGCGAGTTCAGACTTGTTAAACCCCCGGAATTAAACGAGCTGTAAGCCGAACTACATCCCACTAGAAACAGTTTCAATGCATATTTTCTTCAATGAGTTTTCCGCCGTAATAACTTTCGTCTGCCAATCAGCAGAAAGTTCGGCTTACCAATAAACAGAACCTTCGGCAAACGGTTACCAAACAGTTAAGAGGACGCACGGCGTTCAGACGTACAGTGGATGGCTCAGTGACCACAGGTTGCCGCCCGTTCGAGGTTTAACCTTGGCATTGGCTGGACAGCCCGGCCAATGCCACCCTAACACCTACAGACCAGCAAACATTAATGAAAGAAGATATCAGACAACCACTCATCCTATTTACTTCGGGAATCAATCATCTTCTTCGTCATTAAGCGGCAGTCCCGTCCCAACCCATACCCAGGCATGCCTTATAATAATATCCGTTTCTATATTTAATCTACATACCCCCCCCCCCCCCCCCCACACACACACACTGTCCCCAATTGGTTTATCTGTCGCCACACGCAATATTAATATTAACCTATCACCAGCCCAGCAATAACAATAACAGTATTGTCACCGGGCCTAAAGCGGACACGGGCCGGTCGGGGGGGGGGGGGGGGGGGGGCCGCCATGTGTTGACTCCCCCCACATATCCATTATGAATTGGATCTGTTTGTCTGCTGCCCCGGGGGCCTAGGCTAGGACCCCCGCCCAGCCTACGACCCCTCGCCCCCACAGGGAGGATTCATGAAGATATAGGGCAGTCCCGTGTGGACCTTGGCATTCAATGCTGTCAGGCCTTAAATCCTCCCAATGGAACGATATCTCGCTCATCTTTTATCCCTCTACCTTACTCCATCACCATCCCCCCCCCCCCCCCCCGCCACACACCCCCACCCTCCACCTAGGCATCCCCCGAGGGCTGTGCCAGTGTTGCTGTGGCGCCCCCTGGGGTTACGGAGCGAGTTCACCGTTCCACAGCAAGACCTGCCAACAGAGACTTGATCACGTGGTACCGCCTCAGGTCACGTGGTGGTGGCGCAGGTCACGTGTGTTAAGGAAGCAGATATCGTGGTAGTGGGAAAGATCTCGAGGTGGAGGCGCAGGTCACGTGGTGGCGCAGTCACGTGGTGGCGCAGGTCACGTGGGTGGTGACGCAGGTCACGTAGTGGTGGACGCAGGTCACGTAGTGGTGACGCAGGTCACGTAGTGGTGACGCAGGTCACGTAGTGGTGACGCAGGTCACGTGGTGGCGCAGATCTCGTGATGGTTGCGAAGATCGCTTGGTGATGACATAGAGTCGAGAAGTAGTGCCGTGAGTGGAGTAATTAGAAGACTCGGAAAGTACAACTCGACAGTCCATGAATCCCACAACAGATTGTATATGATGATTGTATATAAGTCACTACAAGGTTCTCCATGAACTGTTACTGTTGAGTTTGTCAGAATGGTTTCGATTGTTGTAATTTTGCATTTTTGATGGAAATTTTTGATAGAGAAAAATAGACGTTCCGTTGTCGTACGAAAACAATGGAAGAGTTAAAGCGAAAACATATAGCAAAATAACACGGGGTCAAAGTTCAAAGCCCGTCAGGACTTTGACATTAATTGAACATAGTTCGAAAGAAACCTCGCCCGGTACGCTACCAGTAGCCTAGTACATGCTAAACTTAGTTTATTTGATGCCAAATTTTTCAAATATTTCTTCGATTGCTTTCAATTTTTTGCTGATGAAGGATAACCGGCCGAGAATTAATTCCAAGAGGTTTTCTGCAAAACAAAAATAGCATTGCATCGGCCAAGTTTGAATTATCATATCCGGTACCCGAGTCTTGAGTTTGCCTCACAATACATTACTCGTACAGCCTGACCGACCGCAGACTGACGGTCCCACTTAGTACAAAGCGACAGAACCTTAAGGCAATACCGTATCATCAATTCATCGACCCACCTTCGATTTAACACACGGGTACGTCACATCGTACCCCACATATCTCCGTGCACTGATATTAAAAAATAAAATGAAAATAGCGTTAGCCATCCATCTGTCAGTGGTAAGGACCATGCACGCGGCGGACAATGATGGCTCTGTCCCCCGCCCCCCCCCCTTCATGGCCGCCAACAACCTTCAAATTTCAGCTGTTGGTCTGCTTTCCTGTTGGTCCGCTTTTTCTGCCCTTTGGCCTGACATTTGCTATGAATTATCGATTTAATGAATGAAATACAGTCGCTGTATAGAGTTAGCAAGGACCAATATATATATGCCAGTGTGGCGTGCGGGGGGTCGATACCGAATCCAGGGTGCGAGATATTCACCAGATATATCTATATGTGAAAACAACCATCGCAGCATTGTGTTCACCATTGCGGTTCCCACAGTAAGGTCTTTATTAACTGGTGCTTACCAAGCTGTCAACAAAGCAAGGTTATACAATGCATCGCTTATCGAAGAAGCAGGTTAATAAAAACAAACTTGGTGTCATGTATGCGGTTGTGGGTGTTATTGATGGGTAAAGGGAGAGTGGGGGGTGGGTTGTTGGAAAAGACAATCAAGACCTTAATTTTTACAAACCGTTTAACTCCTTTCAACTGCTCCCCCTGCCCCCCCCCCCCCCCGCGGTAAAGGGCGGGTGAGGGAGGGGGGGGGTGTTGTTGGAAAAGACAATCAAAATCTTAATTTTCACAAACCGTTTCACTCTTTTTAAATCCTCCTCCTGAACCCCCCTCCTCCCCCCTCCCCCCACCCCCCCCACACCCACCGCCGCCGATAAACTGCTTATAAAGTTTAGCGAACCCTGTGATTGGCCGGTTGTTACCATGGTTGTTGTCGCGCGAGAGACCACGTGGTCAGAGTCGCGTGGTTAGGTGCATACAACCGAGCGACATGGGCTTGGTGGCACCCCCTGGCGGGATTGTCAGGCAACTGCTCTCCACTTGACAGTAATTAATCCACGATATTAACTTTTGACTCTGGCTTCACGTGTCGCTGTCACTCAGAGGCACTGGAGTCCTGAGTTCCGGTTACACTTTATAAGCACCGAGGGAATACATCGGTGGTCTGCTCCGGTCCCTGACCCGCTGTCCCTGACCCGCTGTCCCTGACCCGCTTCCCCTGACCCGCTGTCTCTGACACTCTGTCACTGATCCGCTGTGCCAGACCCACTGTCCCTGACCCGCTGTCCCTGACCCGATGTCCCTGACCCGCTGTCCCTGACCCGCTTCCTCTCACCCGCTGTCCCTGACCCGCTGTCTCTGACCCGCTTCTCCTGACCCGCTGTCAGTGACCCGCTGCCCCTGACCCGCTGTCTTTGACCCACTGTCAGTGACCCACTGACCCTGACCCGCTAACCCTGACCCGCTGTCCCTTACCCGCTGTCCCAGACGCGCTGTCCCTGACCCGCTGTCCCTGACCCGATGTCCCTGATCCGCTTCCCCTGACCCGCTGTCAGTGGCCCGCTGACCCTGACCCGCTAACCCTAATCCGCTGTCCCTGACCCGCTTCCCCTGACCCGCTGTCAGTGACCCGCTTCCCCTGACCGGCTGTCCCTGACCCGCTGTCTCTAACCCGCTTCTCCTGACCCGCTGTCAGTGACCCGCTGCCCCTGACCCACTGTCTTTGACCCACTGTCAGTGACCCACTGACCCTGACCGGCTAACCCTGACCCGCTAACCCTGACCCGCTGGCCCTTATCCGGTGTCTTGGTCACGCCGGGGACTGAGTAGGCCGGGGACTGGGTAGGCCGGGGAATGGGGTAGGCCGAGGACTGGGGTAGGCCGGGGACTAGGTATGCCGAGGACTGGGGTAGGCCGGGGACTAGGTATGCCGGGGACTGGGGTAGGCCGGGGACTGGGTAGGCCGGGGACTGGGTAGGCCGGGGACTGGGGCAGGCCGGGGACTAGGTATGCCGGGGACTGGGGTAGGCCGGGGACTGGGTAGGCCGGGGACTGGGTAGGCCGGGGACTGGGGCAGGCCGGGGACTAGGTATGCCGGGGACTGGGGTAGGCCGGGGACTGGCTAGGCCGGTGACTGAGTAGGCCGGGGACTGGGGTAGGCTAGGGACTGGGGTAGGCCGGGGACTGAGTAGGCCGGGGACTGAGTAGGCTGGGGACTGGGGTAGGCCAGGGACTGGGGTAGGCCGGCGATTGGGTAGGCAGAGGACCAGGGACCATGGCAAGGCGCGGGTCCAGAGTAGTGAGTTGACAGTCCTGAGGGGGGCAGGGCGGCCCTGGCCGGGACGCTGTACGCGTTGCGCGGGGAGGGTGGGTAGGCGAGAACGTGAGAGAGTGAGCCGGGCGGGGTGTCGGTCGGTGGGTGTGTGGGCCAGGTTGAGCGGGCGGGGCGGGGCGGGGCGGGGGCGGGGGTTGGCTGGGTACCGGACCCCGCTCAGGTGGCGGTTGGCCGGCCTGCGGCTCGTGGTGTGCTTGCTACCCGCCCCGGCTTTACACAGTGTTACAAGGCCGTGTGAAGACGGACACCAGACAACAGGTTGTCACAGCCCCGCGCGGCCGGCCGTCCTCCACACTCACCGCGCCGCCGCCCGACACCGCGCACGGATTCCACGACTTTTTAAACGCTTGTTTGCGGCGCGTCGATATATCAGTCCTCCGCCGAGGAAAGTTTGGTCGGTTGCGAGGAGTGGCCTCACGAACGTTGTGGGTCTCTCAGTGCCTGTGACTGTGTGGCGACCAGCAGACCGCGGGGGCAGGTCACGGCAGGGCTAGAGGACTGCAGGGGGAGGACGGAAGGTCCGACGCTGGAAGGGCACGGTGTCACGCGGATTATACACAGATTGGTGCCTCGTCCTTGCCGCGAGAACTGAGAGATTCGACCAGGTCCGGCCAAGCGCCCCCCCCCCCCCCTCTTCTCCCCGTGACCCCGTTGAAGCCTCCCGTGGGAGCCCCACGCCGCGCGGTACCCCATCCAGTTCGGGGACTTGTTTAACACAAGGTCGACGCATTCATTTCCATAAACGAGAAGAGGACAGCGTCTTCCACAACCATCGCCCCCCCCCCCACCCCCTCTTCCCTATCCTCTACGTCTTGGACCCCTCCCCCTCCCTCCCACCACGCCCCTTCCGATACAGATACTTGAAAGGGAACGCGACCGGACTGGACTAGTGACCACCGGAGGGCAGCACTGCAGCGTCACGCATTAGCTCCCGGGTCGGACGGTGGAGAAGGGTGCGCCGCCCCCTGGTGTTGGTGGTGGGGGGGGGGACACCGCCTTTCATGAGGAGGACCAACTAGCGGAGACCATGCTTCTCGGCAACCGGCGCCGCCCCACCGCGGGGGTGGCGAACACCCCCAGGGGGATCCGGGCCCTCGCCGCCCCGCCCCGGCCGGCCTGGGTGTCAGTCCCGGGGGTGCTACTGGCCGCGCTCGTGGCGGTCGCCGGGGCGGGCTTCGCCCCTGAGGCCGGTGAGGACCCCTACATCCTGAGGAAGGAGAACGGAGAGCGGATCGCGGAGTGCCCCCAGCCCTGGCAGCTCTGCGCCCCCTGCCGGTGCTGTGTGGAGGCGCGCACCAGGGTCGTGTGTCACGGGCCCAACATCACGGCCGTCCCCGGCACTCTGCCCCCCCAACACCACCCACCTGTAAGTACAACATGCATTGTGTCCATGTGTCGGCCTCCCATACATCATACCCACCCCACCCCCCTCCCCCTCTCCCTCCTCATTCACCCTCCCTTCCGCACAGAATAATCCCTCCATCGTCCCCTCTCGCACCCCCCCCCCTCTCCTCCCTTCCCCCACCCCCATTCACCCCCCCCCCCTCTCCTCCCTTCCCCCACCCCCATTCACCCACCCCTCTCCTCCCTTCCCCCAACCCCATTCACCCACCCCTCTCCTCCCTTCCCCCAACCCCACTCACCCACCCCTCTCCTCCCTTCCCCCACCCCCATTCCCCCACCCCTCTCCTCCTTCCCCCACCCCCATTCACCCACCCCTCTCCTCTCTTCCCCCACCCCCATTCACCCACCCCTCTCCTCTCTTCCCCACCACCCATTCACCCACCCCTCTCCTCCCTTTCCCCACCCCCATTCACCCACCCCACTCCACCCTTCCCCCACCCCTCTCATCCCTTCCCCCACCCCCATTCACCCACCCCTCTCCTCCCTTCCCCCACCCCCTTACAGTGTCACTTCCTATAAACCGCCATTGCATCCTGAACTTTTTACTTTCCCCACCACACCTTTAGACATCCCCCCCCCCCCCACCAGAAAGCCCTTCCGGGCTTGGTGCATCGCTCTCAAAATGCACGTTACAACCCTGGAGGTATAAGTCGAGCCAAGCAAACCAAACACAAGTGGAATAGAACACGAACGTCTGAACGTGATCCCCAGATTATAGACAGATATGATTCCTGGTATTCTGTACATCCTCCAGTACTGTAAGTATAAACTCAGGTCCCTGTCAGGGACACAATCACGCAGATCCGCCCCCACCCCCCTCACCGCCGCACGTCACCTCCTCCTCCCCCATCCCGCTCCCCCCACTCGCCACCTTCTCCCCCACCCCCCTCCCTCACTCGCCACCCCATCCCGCATCCCCCTCCCCCCATTCGCCACCCAGGCCCACGCCCCCTACCTGGGATTCCCCAAGAAGGTTGCGGTTAAAAATGACCAATTGATGACACCCGGAATAAAAACTGAAAGTGACGCTATTTACACAGTAAGCTATATATAGCGACCATAGCGCGCTACACTACACGCGGAATGTAGTGGTATTCAGCGTGCACTTCAAACCGGGAACCCGGAACGTTGGCACGTGGTATCGCTGATCATTGACTCAAACGAAAACATAGAGGGATTCGCGGGGAAAGTACGAAAGGATCACCCATGGGACATCTTCAGACAAACAGACAGACATAGTTACACTAGTAGTGTAAGACGGACAGACACAGATACACTGACAGTATAAGACAGACACAGATACACTGACAGTATAAGACAGACACAGATACACTGACAGTATAAGACAGACAGACACAGATACACTAGCAGTATAAGACAGACACAGATACACTGACAGTATAAGACAGACACAGATACACTGACAGTATAAGACAGACAGACACAGATACACTGGCAGTATAAGACAGACACAGATACACTGTCAGTATAAGACGGACAGACACAGATACACTAGCAGTATAAGACAGACAGACACAGATACACTGACAGTATAAGACAGACAGACACAGATACACTGGCAGTATAAGAGAGACAGACACAGATACACTGGCAGTATAAGACGGACAGACACAGATACACTGACAGTATAAGACAGACAGACACAGATACACTGACAGTATAAGACCGACCGACACAGATACACTGGCTGTATAAGAGAGACAGACACAGATACACTGACAATATAAGACAGCCAGACACAGATACACTAGCAGTATAAGACAGACACAGATACACTGTCAGTATAAGACAGACAGACACAGATACACTAGCAGTATAAGACAGAGAGACACAGATACACTGACAGTATAAGACCGACCGACACAGATACGCTGGCTGTATAAGACAGACAGACACAGATACACTGACAATATAAGACAGCCAGACACAGATACACTGGCAGTATAAGACAGACACAGATACACTGGCAGTATATGACAGACACAGATGCACTGGCAGTATAAGACAGACACAGATATACTGACAATATAAGACAGACAGACACAGATACACTGGCAGTATAAGACAGATACACTGGCAGTATAAGACAGACAGACACGGATACACTGACAGTATAAGACAGACAGACACAGATACACTGACAGTATAAGACAGACAGACACAGATACACTGACAGTATAAGACAGACAGACACAGATACACTGACAGTATAAGACAGACAGACACAGATACACTGACAGTATAAGACAGACAGACACAGATACACTGACAGTATAAGACAGACAGACACAGATACACTGATAGTATAAGACAGACAGACACAGATACACTGACAGTATAAGACAGACAGACACAGATACACTGACAGTATAAGACAGACAGACACAGATACACTGACAGTATAAGACAGACAGACACAGATACACTGACAGTATAAGACAGACAGACACAGATACACTGGCAGTATAAGACAGACAGACACAGATACACTGACAGTATAAGACCGGCAGACACAGATACACTGACAGTATAAGACAGACAGACTCAGATACACTGGCAGTATAAGACAGACACAGATACACTGGCAGTGTAAGACAGACCGACACAGATACACTGGCAGTATAAGACAGACACAGATACACTGGCAGTATAAGACAGACAGACACAGATACACTGGCAGTATGAGACAGACACAGATACACTGTCAGCATAAGACAGACCGACACAGACACACTGACAGTATAGGACACAGATACACTGACAGTATAAGACACAGACACAGATACACTGACAGTATAAGACAGACAGACACAGATACACTGGCAGTATAAGACAGACTTAGATACACTGACAGTATAAGACACAGACACAGATACACTGACAGTATAAGACAGACAGACACAGATACACTGGCAGTATAAGACAGACAGACACAGATACACTGACAGTATAAGACAGACAGACACAGATACACTGGCAGTATGAGACAGACACAGATACACTGTCAGCATAAGACAGACCGACACAGACACACTGACAGTATAAGACAGATACACTGGCAGTATAAGACAGACAGACACAGATACACTGGCAGTATGAGACAGACACAGATACACTGTCAGCATAAGACAGACCGACACAGACACACTGACAGTATAGGACACAGATACACTGACAGTATAAGACACAGACACAGATACACTGACAGTATAAGACAGACAGACACAGATACACTGGCAGTATAAGACAGACTTAGATACACTGACAGTATAAGACACAGACACAGATACACTGACAGTATAAGACAGACAGACACAGATACACTGGCAGTATAAGACAGACAGACACAGATACACTGACAGTATAAGACAGACAGACACAGATACACTGGCAGTATGAGACAGACACAGATACACTGTCAGCATAAGACAGACCGACACAGACACACTGACAGTATAAGACAGATACACTGGCAGTATAAGACAGACAGACACAGATACACTGACAGTATCAGACACAGACACAGATACACTGACAGTATAAGACAGACAGACACAGATACACTGACAGTATAAGACAGACTTAGATACACTGACAGTATAAGACACAGACACAGATACACTGACAGTATAAGACAGACAGACACAGATACACTGGCAGTATAAGACACAGACACAGATACACTGACAGTATAAGACAGACAGACACAGATACACTGGCAGTATAGGACACAGATACACTGACAGTATAAGACAGACACAGATACACTGGGAGTATAAGGCCGACAGACACAGATACACTGGCAGTATAAGACAGACACAGATACACTGGCAGTTAAGGACACAGATAGACTGGCAGTATAAGACAGACACAGATACACTGGCAGTATAAGACAGACACAGATACACTGGCAGTATAAGACAGACACAGATACAATGGCAATATTAGGCCGACAGACACAGATACACTGGCAGTATAAGGCCGACAGACACAGATACACTGGCTGTATCAGACAGACACAGATACACTGGCAGTATAAGGCCGACAGACACAGATACACTAGCAGTATAAGACAGACACAGATACAATGGCAATATTAGGCCGACAGACACAGATACACTGGCAGTATGACAGACACAGATGCACTGACAGTATAAGACAGACAGACACAGATACACTGGCAGTATCAGACAGACACAGATACATTGGCAGTATAAGACAGACAGACACAGATACACTGGCAGTATCAGACAGACACAGATACATTGGCAGTATAAGACAGGGACAGATGCACCATTCTTGACAAAAATGTTTATTTCACAAATGCCCTTTTATTTACTGCACACTATATATCATTGACGTGTACCTTGTGGAACTATTTAGTTTTAACAAATTTAACTTTCAGGGAAACATTTGTTGCATGATAAAATATACCGGTTATTTCAGTAAAATTTCGTGGCGATTCCAGAGGGAAATGCTAACCGTACAAACTGAGTGTACCAACTGATTGGTCATATTTAACACACACATTCTGAGCCTATCGGGGGACTACCCTACCCCCACTGTCTCCCGCCTGTACGTCCCCTAGGAACCACGTGGCTTTGACCTTCAGTCTGATTGGCTCATACTCATCACATACCAAGGTCCAATGCAATGCACCAGGGCTGGATACATATCACACCGCCTTCTTGCTGTATCAGTAGCTTTGATCTTTTTGTATGGTGGCGCAGTTCTGTCACCGTGGCTTCGATTGGGGAAATTCGCATTAGCCATCTAGAAGTCGTTCTATTGGTCGTGTAAATCAGAAGAACGCCGGTGACACGTGCTAAATATCTATCGCTGATCAAGTGAAATTACATTGCAAAGCATTTTTAATTATATAATCTGGTACCTGAATACTTGGATGCAAATTATGTTAAAACGAACTGAGTTACTTGTTAGCGGTTGTATTGCTCTATATTGCCCAATGTTGTACCTGTACCCGGCACAGTCGTCGGGAACACATACCGTATTTAATCGCATAAACGACGAGGGTGCGACATTTCAGAACATAAAGTTTTAATTCACATGTTTGCCGCGTAACTGTCATATTTCTTCCTGGGTTGCGCCAAATGAAGGGTTTCCCGCCAACAGAGAAACTGTCACAATGGATACTATAGTTAGATCACCTGACCTGACTGGCTTCGATGCAGCGCAGCTCAATAAGACAATTTGTTGATCTACTGCCTACCATGGTGACAGCCGTCCACTGGTCTGTGCAGGTGTAGGGGACCTGGGGCTGAATTCATAAACCCCACCAAGGCTACGCCAATAGTGGAACATTTGTCGAGCGATTATCGGGTTCAAAATACATAAGCAATCATCCAAGAGGCGGATTTTCTGAATTAAGAAAGTGCAAAAATTATATTACATATGATTTATTGATCATGAACACCACCACAACGAGCTTTTCGTGCGTAAGTAAGTATGAATACAGTCCCTGGAGATAACACCAAGGACAGTGTATACTATCAAGGACAGGACAGTTATATATACTATCGTTGGTAACACCTAAACCCGGCATGCAGTGTTCCACACAGGAAGTGTTTTGCCCGTAGCGCGTCATGGTTAGGACAAGGGGAGGTATTACTGGTCCGTTACCGGGCTGGTGGGCTGGTAGTTAACAACGGATGGGAAGCCGATGTAGGGGAGGTCGGACAAAGGGTCAGACCGTTGGCTAATTGTCTACTGCCTGGTGTGTGGGGGTGGGGCGAAGGCCGGGCGTGAAGGAAATGAGTCCCAGCCAACGCATAATATGATGAGAACGATGGGGAAGAGAACATCTCACGTCGTCCTGCGACAGTGTCTTCTCATTCTAATCGCCATATTAAAGAAAAGTAAGAGACCGTTTGGGATTTTTATGACGTAAAATCGATGTGCGTGTGTGTGCGCGCTCTGTAGGTCGCAAAACGCAACATTTCGTTCTGTAACTTTACCCATCGATAGGTATCCGACGTGGGCGCGGTCAAGTTCGTGAGCGGAGTATGTAGGTCAAAGGTCAAGGACACAGATTTTTTTGTTTGTTCTTTAACCTTTGGTAGATAGGACCAAAATCTGTAAAGTCGCTATAACGTTCACAGTTTTCATTTAATGACGCTGTACATTATGTCACATATTGAGCCCGTAGGTAACTTATATCACGTCTTTGAATTTTGCAAATCGCCTAAGTAGTTTGTCTGCAAAAAATTGGTAAACTTTAACATAGGACCCTACGAGAGCTATTAACTATTAAGAACAGCTGGCTGACATCAAGGATGTGTCGCCGGAGACTCGTCACTTGGCTTATTGAGCTATGACAGCGACCGCGGTGCCAGTGTAGACCTACTGTTGTGGGGTGCGGGGCGGGGAAAAGGGGGGGGGTCACGCTGGGGCGGTGGGATGATTGTGTTGGTTACTATGAAAGTAATGTGCATGGTAGGGATGTAGAAACTAGAAATGTAGACCGAAACTGAATAAACAGGCAGTTTGGTTTCAGATGTCCACCGTGTGAGATCGTTGAACCTCGGGGCGAAACTGAAGAGTGACTTCTACTTTTGGGATGGGGCTAACAATTGAGAGGATGCTCACTATAACGACAGTTATGGAGCTGCCGGATCCGAGGGGTCAATATGGGTGAGGTATCAAATCTGAATCTAAGGGGCTAAACACGGATATGAATGGTCAAATCTGGATCTCAGGGTGTGTCTGTACACGCTGTGTAGGCCACAAAATGCAACATTTCGTCGTGTAACTTTACTCATCGATATCCGAATCCGAGCATATCCGTTAACGGCGTCTGTAGGTCACAGGTCAAAGTTCACAGTCAAGTCAACTGTTAAGATCAAGATCATTGAAGTGGACCGAAGATATAATCTGGATTTAAAATTTTACGTCATCTCGCCCTACGGGTGACGCAATCTCGTCTGTTTTATTTCATTTCTTTGTTGATCACAAGACAAAAATGTAAGATCCCCACGTGTGGCTTAAAAATGTAAGATCCCACGTGTGGCTTAAAACATGGGATCTGGTGGCAAAAATAAATGCACCCGACGCTAAAAAATAGACGGCGTTTAAAACCGCCGGAACCAGCCACTTCTCACCAAGAAAACATATAATCAGAGCTCGCGCGCTTATAATCGAGAAAGTACGGTACCCTGTACTGCTCTTGAGAATCCTTGGTTCTCGTCAACCCGTCTCGCGGACAACACGCAGCGAGGACAATGCCTGGCCTTCTGTGCTGAGACGATAGGCCCTGATAGCGTTACAAAAATATCTCGCACTGACTCGCCTGTATCTTATAATTAAACGATTGTCCTTTGACAAAATCCTCCATAACTCTCTCTGTTCCTCTATCTCTCGCCCCCCCCCCCCCCCCCGCCCCCTCCACTCCCGCCCTTTTCCCCATCTGTCAGCATTTGGGTGACTCGAGTTCCGTCTCCATGTAGCTCACTCAGTCAACTCTTAGAGCTATATATCTATCCCTCATTCCCCAGCCGTCCTCCCACCCCCCCTACCCTACCCCCCTGCACCCCCCCCCCCCCCCCACTCCCCGTCACCCTCCACGCGCCTAATCCGTATGTGTCGGAGACTGCGGTCTCCGATCTTGTCTCAAGAGGCTGCGGATGTTTTCACTGAAGTCTCCAAACTGATATCACCCCGTCCGTACGATATCTCCCCCCCCCCCCCGCCACACCCCTCCGCCCCCTCACACACACCCATTGGAACCCGTTGCTTCCATTATCATCCTGGATCGGCAGAAATCCCCAATGGCGGGAGGGAGAGGAGTGGGGGAGGAGGGCGGCGGAGTCGGAGATTTATCTGGCGTTGGATCTGCTTACTCTGGTAATCCCTACTCATTCAGATCTCGGTCGGCGGTGCGTGTTCTTTGCTGTGGTTTTCTTCTTTTTATTTGTTCATTTGTCTTGGTCTTACCGATGTGTTTTTGTGGCCGTTTCCCGGCATTCCCCGTGAGAGTTAACGTCTTATCAGCCAATTATTGATGGGAGTCGACTAAAACAAAGGTTTATTTCTAGTGTCACTTGCGACATGCAGCGGTATCTTACCCTGTGTGTGTCCGCTACGTGAACTCAGCTCAAAAAAATAAATGAATTTATACGCCTGTAAATATTGCAAAATGAACTGATGAACCCCACTCCGTCGTACCCATAGCCTGATGACAACCCCTCCCCTCCCTCCCCCCGTCCTACCCCAATGGAAAAGAATCCAAGTGGAAACCAACTTTCCGGTTGTCTTTGCTGCCCTGATCACTTATTCCAGTACCCCGTGATCTACCCTTCCCCAACCCCCTATATCCCCTGTGGCTGCCCTGATCACTTATTCCAGTACCCCGTGATCTACACTCCCCAACCCCCTATATCCCCTGTGGCTGCCATAATCACTTATTCCAGTACCCGTGATCTACCCTTCCCCAACCCCCTATATCCCCTGTGGCTGCTCTAATCACTCATTCCAGTACCCCGTGATCTACCCTTCCCCAACCCCCTATATCCCCTGTGGCTGCCATAATCACTTATTCCAGTACCCCGTGATCTACCCTCCCCCAACCCCCTGTGGCTGCTCTAATCACTTATTCCAGTACCCCGTGATCTACCCTCCCCCAACCCCTTATATCCCCTATGGTTGTCTTAATCACTTATTGCAGTACCCCTTGATCTAACCCCCCCCCCTCCATGCTCTGTAGCTCTTCTGCCCTTACATCCTCTGCACCCCCCCCCCCCCCCACCGATGCCTAAGGTACCCTGACCCTTGACGCCACAACACACTAAACGTCTTCCCTCTTCACTCCGCGCCAGACTATTCTGTTGTTTCCTCCATTAATGAGTGTTCTCTTGTCATCTTCGTCTCCCTGCGGAGTGTGTCCCTGGGGCCATGCACTCCCGGACCGCCAAGAACGGGGCGGGGGGTTGGGGGGGGGGCTTTGATCTGCCCCCGTCCCCTCTCCGGGGCAGTAGGGGCGCATCCATAGTTTATAACGCGGAGAAAGGATTTAACGAATTGGGCACCGAGTCTAGGGGGACAGCGCCGGAGAGTGTGAGTGCCGCAGGTTGTAAATGTGACTACAACATGTGGTTAACCTTACTGGTACAGATTGCAAACGTGATTGCCAGTGGCTGCAAACGTGACGGCTACCGGTTGTAACGTTACTGCTATCGGTTGTAAACGTGACTGCAACAGGCTTATAACGTGACTACAACAGGTTTATAACGTGACTGCAACAGGTTCGTTAAAGTGACTGCTACAAGTTGTAAACGTGACTGCTGCAAGTTGCTAACGAGACTTCTACAGGTTGTTAAAGTGACCGCTACAGGTTGTTAGAATGACTGCTACAGGTTGTTAAAGTAACTGCTACAGGTTGTTAAAGTGACCGCTACAGGTTGTTAAAGTGACTGCTACAGGTTGTTAAAGTGACCGCTACAGGTTGTTAAAGTGACTGCTACAGGTTGTTAATGTGACCGCTACAGGTTGTTAAAGTGATTGCTACAGGTTGTTATAGTGACTTGTTAAAGTGACTGCTACAGGTTGTTAAAGTGACTGCTACAGGTTTTTAAAGTGACTGCTACAAGTTGTATGCGGACGCGTTAAAGTTTATCCCCGATATACGTCGCCTGTTAGGTCAATGTCGGTCTGCATCATCTCCCTGGAATGGGCACATTAGGGTAATTTTTAGAGCCCTTACTTATATATATATATATATATATATATATATATTTATATATATATATATAAAGCTGGTCGGGCGTCTCCGATGAGGAACAGAGATTGGTCGTGGGGGCTCTTAGTCTAGAGTCACTTAAGGTGGACCGCCCTCTCACCCATCAGCTATGGGGCTATGCGGCTATGCGCCTACGTACGAAGCTATGGCGTATGGGGCTAAGTGCTTCCTAAAAGGCAGATTCCGCGTATCAAGCAAGACAGCGCGACAGGACGCGGGCCGGCGGGGTCGTAACATGTGACCGCACCCACCCTTGGCCTCCCTCTCTGGCCTCCCTTCAAATTAAACGATATGTTCCTTTAACAGGGGCTTGGCCCCCGCCGGCTTGTCTCCCTGAGTGATGCCTATGGGCCAAAGCCTCGTGGAACCAGCCTGTAGTCCGCGGCGGGGTACGTGGCTTTTAGTCTCTCGTGCCCTCCCACACCACCAGGTGGCGTTGAGCACGGTTTCGCAGGGCCCTCCCACGGGGAATGTTGTCCTCATGTCTTCCGTGTTATTCTTTCCCTGAAAATTGTCTTTTTCAAGTTTCATTAAATCGTTTGAACCTGACATGTTTTTTTTTGCACTCCATTGTTTTCATATGTCTGTTTCTGTCGCTGTTTTTGTCGCTGTTTCTGTCGCCGACCAGTACTATCTGTATATACAGGCAGAGGGGGAGCGGGTGTGGGGGTGGTCGGAGGGTTGTCCAAGGGATGGAATGTCCCTTGGTCAGCTGCTGATATATCCATGTATACCCGGGTAGTTTTTTTCGTGGTTGGCATAGAATCAGTCCTCGGGATTGTCTGTTAGCTTCAAGCTATTCTCCCTAACTGGGAACCAGCTCTTCATGATTATTCAGGGAGACTGAGAGGATCAGGCAGAGAACAGACTATAAGTGTCCTCTTCTATTTTTGTTTTTTAAAGACAAATTTCGTCTGTCGGCGAACATCCAATCTGATCACCCGACATCGGCGTCCATTGCAATGTTCCGGATGTGAAGCGACACACACGCACTCTCCACTCGCCGCGCGGTGGCGCTACGGTCGTTTGATCTCACCCTCGCGAGGGCAGAAGGGTAGGAGTAGAACGGAGTGGGAAGGTATCGGGGGGAGGGGGGGGGGGTGGTGGTAGGAAAGGGGTATAATAACAGCGGGTGGTGGTGGTGGGGTTACAGACGAGAGTCTCGCGGGTGCTGGGGGTGGGACAAGAGTCTCGCGGGTGCTGGGGGTGGGACACGGGGGTGATTTGCGAGTAGTTTGGATGCAGAAGGGCATGGCCCGTGGCTTGATTAGCAAAGGTTAAAGACATAGTCACCACATCGTCTGTCAATTAACATTAGCGCTTGGCGCAGCTGTCCGTGAGGCTGGCTCGAGGTCACGCTTATTACATACGCCGCAGAGTGACCCCATCCCGGGTGGGGGGGGGGGAACTGACCCTATCCCGGGTGCTGGCGGGGGAGTGGGGAGACTGGCCTATCCCGAACACCGGCTATGTGGGTGGTGGGTGGGGGGGGGGGGTGATCCTATCCTGAACACTGGCTGTGTGGGTGGGGGGGGGGGAGAATGACCTATCCCAAACAACGGCTGTGTAGGGGGGAAGGAGGGGGAGACTGACCCTATCCCGAACACCGGCTGTGTGGGTCAGCGGGGCGGGGGGAGGGGAAAACACCTATACTGAACACAGGTTGTATGGGTGGGGGTGGGGTGTGGGGGGACTGACCTATACCGAACGGCTGTGTGGTTTGGGGGTGGGGGAGAGGGAGAGCATGACCTATCTTGATCACAGGCTGTGGTGGTGGTTTGGGGAGTGGAGCGGGGGTCTCACTGATAGGCCGTGTAAGGGCTGCAGGGCCCCGACTGACCCAGGAGGTCACTCTTCAGTCATTCATTCACTGGCCGGATAAGGCACTGCAGCAGATATGCACATCTGTTTAAGGGTTCACATGCGAACGACGACGGTCTCTCGCCTCCCGATATGGCAGGCTGGGTCTCCTTCTGATGCAAAGAAACCAATAACTCACATCATGGAAACATACGACAAATGTTTATCTGGGACGCAACCCTGTATTATGTTTGGTATGAACGACACGATAGATGTAAATCACTTCATGACTGAAATTAACATAGAAATTCCTCGATCCGTAAATAATCCGTGTCCATTTCCACAGTGACATACATATTTTGTCCGGTAGCGACGTCCAGTGTTTCAAATCTTCTTTCATCCAAATTACCCCAAAATTCGGTAGCCCAAGGCCCAAACGGTTAGGGCTAGAATCTCGACAGCTTTTCCTATTATAATAAAGATATGATGCATATGTCGTATCGAGACATTGTATAAAAGGTTTTTGCGTTACGCCATGTGCCATTCATATCGGCTACATGACTACTAACCTCTTGTGAAAGCCATATTGTTACGACAATTACGTCGAGTTAATTAATGAGTTTTCCTTCATTTCTCTTCCACTTATATAGAATTATGACATCGCCACATATGTATGCATGCCGAACGCACATTAAGGTATCTTCTAAATCACTCACGTATGATAACCCCCTCCCCCCAACCCAACCCCCACTTCACCTCACCACAACCCCCCAACCCCACCGCACTTCACCCCCCACCCCCCAACCTCCACCCCCCCTCCCCACCTCACCACCCCACCCACCTCACCCCACGCCCAATGGAAGCCATATTACGTCACCATAACATGCGCAATACCAATCCTGTAATTTAAACCACATCCGCTGCACGACGTACACTATTTTCTTATGGGGTCATTGTGTATATGTCCGGGTGTGTTGACATCATGTCCTCTAAGTCTGAGTCCCCCAACCTCCCACAACCTCTAAACCAGGACATGGGGGGGGGGGGGTGATCGGTGGAGTGCACGTAGCCATAAACTTAGAAGCCAAATATAGTAGTGATACATGTATCTGGAGTACACGGAACAAACTACACAGCAACTAGGCTTATCTTGGTCTAAAACATAGAGCAAACTGTACAGCCAGTATCCTGGTCTAAAACATAGAGCAAACTGTACAGCCAGTATCCTGGTCTAAAACATAGAGCAAACTGTACAGCCAGTATCCTGGTCTAAAACACAGAGCAAACTGTACAGCCAGTATCCTGGTCTAAAACACAGAGCAAACTGTACAGCCAGTATCCTGGTCTAAAACATAGAGCAAACTGTACAGCCAGTATCCTGGTCTAAAACACAGAGCAAGCTGTGCAGCAAGTATCCTAGTCTTAAGCACGGAGCAAACTGTACAGCAAGTATCCTAGTCTTAAACACAGAGCAAACTGTACAGCAAGTATTCTAGTCTTAAACACAGAGCAAACTGTACAGCAAGTATTCTAGTCTTAAACACAGAGCAAACTGTACAGCAAGTATCCTAGTCTTAAACACAGAGCAAACTGTACAGCAAGTATCCTAGTCTTAAACACAGAGCAAACTGTACAGCAAGTATCCTAGTCTTAAACACAGAGCAAACTGTACAGCAAGTATTCTAGTCTTAAACACGGAGCAAACTGTACAACCAGTATCCTAGTCTAAAACATAGAGCAAGCCATACAGCAAAGTATTCTAGTCTTAAGCACGGAGCAAACTGTTAAGCAAGTATCCTAGTCTTAAACACAGAGCAAGCCATACAGCAAAGTATTCTAGTCTTAAGCACGGAGCAAACTGTACAGCAAGTATTCTAGTCTTAAACACAGAGCAAGCTGTACAGCCAGTATCCTAGTCTTAAGCACGGAGCAAACTGTACAGCAAGTATCCTAGTCTTAAACACAGAGCAAACTGTACAGCAAGTATTCTAGTCTTAAACACGGAGCAAACTGTACAACCAGTATCCTAGTCTAAAACATAGAGGAAACTGTACAACCAGTATCCTAGTCTAAAACATAGAGGAAACTGTACAACCAGTATCCTAGTCTAAAACATAGAGGAAACTGTACAACCAGTATCCTAGTCTAAAACATAGAGCAAGCCATACAGCAAAGTATTCTAGTCTTAAGCACGGAGCAAACTGTACAGCCAGTATCCTAGTCTTAAACACGGAGCAAACTGTACAGCAAGTATCCTAGTCTTAAACACAGAGCAAACTGTACAGCAAGTATTCTAGTCTTAAACACGGAGCAAACTGTACAACCAGTATCCTAGTCTAAAACATAGAGGAAACTGTACAACCAGTATCCTAGTCTAAAACACAGAGCAAGCCATACAGCAAAGTATTCTAGTCTTAAGCACGGAGCAAACTGTACAGCAAGTATTCTAGTCTTAAACACAGAGCAATCTGTACAGCCAGTATCCTAGTCTTAAGCACGGAGCAAACTGTACAGCAAGTATCCTAGTCTTAAACACAGAGCAAACTGTACAGCAAGTATCCTAGTCTTAAACACAGAGCAAACTGTACAGCAAGTATTCTAGTCTTAAACACAGAGCAAACTGTGCAGCAAGTATCCTAGTCTTAAGCACGGAGCAAACTGTACAGCAAGTATCCTAGTCTTAAACACAGAGCAAACTGTACAGCAAGTATCCTAGTCTTAAACACAGAGCAAACTGTACAGCAAGTATTCTAGTCTTAAACACGGAGCAAACTGTACAACCAGTATCCTAGTCTAAAACATAGAGCAAGCCATACAGCAAAGTATTCTAGTCTTAAGCACGGAGCAAACTGTTAAGCAAGTATCCTAGTCTTAAACACAGAGCAAGCCATACAGCAAAGTATTCTAGTCTTAAGCACGGAGCAAACTGTACAGCAAGTATTCTAGTCTTAAACACAGAGCAAGCTGTACAGCCAGTATCCTAGTCTTAAGCACGGAGCAAACTGTACAGCAAGTATCCTAGTCTTAAACACAGAGCAAACTGTACAGCAAGTATTCTAGTCTTAAACACGGAGCAAACTGTACAACCAGTATCCTAGTCTAAAACATAGAGGAAACTGTACAACCAGTATCCTAGTCTAAAACATAGAGGAAACTGTACAACCAGTATCCTAGTCTAAAACATAGAGGAAACTGTACAACCAGTATCCTAGTCTAAAACATAGAGCAAGCCATACAGCAAAGTATTCTAGTCTTAAGCACGGAGCAAACTGTTAAGCAAGTATCCTAGTCTTAAACACAGAGCAAGCCATACAGCAAAGTATTCTAGTCTTAAGCACGGAGCAAACTGTACAGCAAGTATTCTAGTCTTAAACACAGAGCAAGCTGTACAGCCAGTATCCTAGTCTTAAGCACGGAGCAAACTGTACAGCAAGTATCCTAGTCGTGAACACAGAGCAAACTGTACAGCAAGTATTCTAGTCTTAAACACGGAGCAAACTGTACAACCAGTATCCTAGTCTAAAACATAGAGGAAACTGTACAACCAGTATCCTAGTCTAAAACATAGAGGAAACTGTACAGCCAGTATCCTAGTCTTAAACACAGAGCAAGCCATACAGCAAAGTATTCTAGTCTTAAGCACGGAGCAAACTGTACACCAAGTATTCTAGTCTTAAACACAGAGCAAGCTGTACAGCCAGTATCCTAGTCTTAAGCACGGAGCAAACTGTACAGCAAGTATCCTAGTCTTAAACACAGAGCAAGCTGTGCAGCAAGTATCCTAGTCTTAAACACAGAGCAAACTGTACAGCAAGTATCCTAGTCTTAAACACAGAGCAAACTGTACAGCAAGTATCCTAGTCTGAAGCACGGAGCAAACTGTACAGCAAGTATCCTAGTCTTAAACACAGAGCAAACTGTACAGCAAGTATCCTAGTCTTAAACACAGAGCAAACTGTACAGCAAGTATTCTAGTCTTAAACACGGAGCAAACTGTACAACCAGTACCTAGTCTTAAACACAAAGCAAGCCATACAGCAAAGTATTCTAGTCTTAAGCACGGAGCAAACTGTACAGCAAGTATTCTAGTCTTAAACACAGAGCAAGCCATACAGCCAGTATCCTAGTCTTAAGCACGGAGCAAACTGTACAGCAAGTATCCTAGTCTTAAACACAGAGCAAACTGTACAGCAAGTATCCTAGTCTTAAACACAGAGCAAACTGTACAGCAAGTATTCTAGTCTTAAACACGGAGCAAACTGTACAACCAGTATCCTAGTATAAAACACAGAGGAAACTGTACAACCAGTATCCTAGTCTAAAACACAGAGTTAGCCATACAGCAAAGTATTCTAGTCTTAAGCACGGAGCAAACTGTACAGCAAGTATTCTAGTCTTAATCACAGAGCAAGCTGTACAGCCAGTATCCTAGTCTTAAGCACGGAGCAAACTGTACAGCAAGTATTCTAGTCTTAAACACAGAGCAAACTGTACAGCAAGTATTCTAGTCTTAAACACGGAGCAAACTGTACAACCAGTATCCTAGTCTAAAACATAGAGCAAGCCATACAGCAAAGTATTCTAGTCTTAAGCACGGAGCAAACGATACAGCAAGTATCCTAGTCTTAAACACAGAGCAAGCCATACAGCAAAGTATTCTAGTCTTAAGCACGGAGCAAACTGTACAGCAAGTATTCTAGTCTTAAACACAGAGCAAGCCATACAGCCAGTATCCTAGTCTTAAGCACGGAGCAAACTGTACAGCAAGTATCCTAGTCTTAAACACAGAGCAAACTGTACAGCAAGTATCCTAGTCTTAAACACAGAGCAAACTGTACAGCAAGTATTCTAGTCTTAAACACGGAGCAAACTGTACAACCAGTATCCTAGTCTAAAACATAGAGGAAACTGTACAACCAGTATCCTAGTCTAAAACACAGAGCAAGCCATACAGCAAAGTATTCTAGTCTTAAGCACGGAGCAAACTGTACAGCAAGTATTCTAGTCTTAATCACAGAGCAAGCTGTACAGCCAGTATCCTAGTCTTAAGCACGGAGCAAACTGTACAGCAAGTATCCTAGTCTTAAACACAGAGCAAACTGTACAGCAAGTATCCTAGTCTTAAACACAGAGCAAACTGTACAGCAAGTATTCTAGTCTTAAACACGGAGCAAACTGTACAACCAGTATCCTAGTCTAAAACATAGAGCAAGCCATACAGCAAAGTATTCTAGTCTTAAGCACGGAGCAAACTGTTAAGCAAGTATCCTAGTCTTAAACACAGAGCAAGCCATACAGCAAAGTATTCTAGTCTTAAGCACGGAGCACACTGTACAGCAAGTATTCTAGTCTTAAACACAGAGCAAGCTGTACAGCCAGTATCCTAGTCTTAAGCACGGAGCAAACTGTACAGCCAGTATCCTAGTCTTAAACACAGAGCAAACTGTACAGCAAGTATTCTAGTCTTAAACACGGAGCAAACTGTACAACCAGTATCCTAGTCTAAAACATAGAGGAAACTGTACAACCAGTATCCTAGTCTAAAACATAGAGGAAACTGTACAGCCAGTATCCTAGTCTTAAACACAGAGCAAGCCATACAGCAAAGTATTCTAGTCTTAAACACAGAGCAAACTGTACAGCAAGTATCCTAGTCTTAAACACAGAGCAAACTGTACAGCAAGTATCCTAGTCTTAAACACAGAGCAAACTGTACAGCAAGTATTCTCGTCTTAAACACAGAGCAAGCCATACAGCAAATATTCTAGTCTTAAGCACGGAGCAAACTGTACAGCAAGTATCCTAGTCTTAAACACGGAGCAAACTGGACAGCAATTATCCTAGTCTTAAACACAGAGCAAACTGTACAGCAAGTATTCTCGTCTTAAACACAGAGCAAGCCATACAGCAAGTATTCTAGTCTTAAACACGGAGCAAACTGTACAGCAAGTATTCTAGTCTTAAACACAGAGCAAGCCATACAGCAAATATTATAGTCTTAAGCACGGAGCAAACTGTACAGCCAGTATCCTAGTCTTAAACACAGAGCAAACTGTACAGCAAGTATCCTAGTCTTAAACACAGAGCAAACTGTACAGCAAGTATTCTCGTCTTAAACACAGAGCAAGCCATACAGCAAGTATTCTAGTCTTAAACACGGAGCAAACTGTACAGCCAGTATCTTAGTCTTAAACACTGAGCAAACTGTACAGCCAGTATCCAAGGCTTAAACACGGAGCAAACTGTACAGCCAGTATCCTAGTCTTAAGCACGGAGCAAACTGTACAGCCAGTATCTTAATCTTAAACACTGAGCAAACTGTACAGCCAGTATCCTCGGCTTAAACACGGAGCAAACTGGACAGCAAGTATTCTATTCTTAAGCACGGAGCAAACTGTACAGCAAGTATCCTAGTCTTAAGCACGGATCAAAGAATACAGCCAGTATCCTGGTCTTAAACACGGATCAAAGAATACAGCCAGTATCCTGATCTTAAACACGGAGCAAAGAATACAGCCAGTATCCTGGTCTTAAACACAGATCAAAGAATACAGCCAGCATCCTGGTCTTAAACACGGATCAAAGAATACAGCCAGCATCCCGGTCTTAAACACAGATCAAAGAATACAGCCAGTATCCTGATCTTAAACACGGAGCAAAGAATACAGCCAGTATCCTGGTCTTAAACACGGATCAAAGAATACAGCCAGTATCCTGGTCTTAAACACGGATCAAAGAATACAGCCAGTATCCTGGTCTTAAACACGGATCAAAGAATACAGCCAGTATCCTGATCTTAAACACGGAGCAAAGAATACAGCCAGTATCCTGGTCTTAAACACAGATCAAAGAATACAGCCAGTATCCTGATCTTAAACACGGATCAAAGAATACAGCCAGCATCCCGGTCTTAAACACAGATCAAAGAATACAGCCAGTATCCTGATCTTAAACACGGAGCAAAGAATACAGCCAGTATCCTGGTCTTAAACACGGATCAAAGAATACAGCCAGTATCCCGGTCTTAAACACGGATCAAAGAATACAGCCAGTATCCTGGTCTTAAACACGGAGCAAAGAATACAGCCAGTATCCTGGTCTTAAACACGGATCAAAGAATACAGCCAGTATCCTGGTCTTAAACACGGAGCAAAGAATACAGCCAGTATCCTGGTCTTAAACACGAAGCAAAGAATACAGCCAGTATCCCGGTCTTAAACACGAAGCAAAGAATACAGCCAGTATCCTGGTCTTAAACACGGATCAAAGAATACAGCCAGTATCCTGGTCTTAAACACGAAGCAAAGAATACAGCCAGTATCCTGGTCTTAAACACGAAGCAAAGAATACAGCCAGTATCCCGGTCTTAAACACGGATCAAAGAATACAGCCAGTATCCTGGTCTTAAACACGGAGCAAAGAATACAGCCAGTATCCTGGTCTTAAACACGGATCTAAGAATACAGCCAGTATCCTGGTCTTAAACACGGATCAAAGAATACAGCCAGTATCCTGGTCTTAAACACGGAGCAAAGAATACAGCCAGTATCCCGGTCTTAAACACGGATCAAAGAATACAGCCAGTATCCTGGTCTTAAACACGGATCAAAGAATACAGCCAGTATCCTGGTCTTAAACACGGATCAAAGAATACAGCCAGTATCCTGGTCTTAAACACGGAGCAAAGAATACAGCCAGTATCCTGGTCTTAAACACGGATCAAAGAATACAGCCAGTATCCTGGTCTTAAACACGGATCAAAGAATACAGCCAGTATCCTGGTCTTAAACACGGAGCAAAGAATACAGCCAGTATCCTGGTCTTAAACACGGATCAAAGAATACAGCCAGTATCCTGGTCTTAAACACGGAGCAAAGAATTACAGCCAGTATCCTGGTCTTAAACACGGATCAAAGAATACAGCCAGTATCCTGGTCTTAAACACGGATCAAAGAATACAGCCAGTATCCTGGTCTTAAACACGGATCAAAGAATACAGCCAGTATCCTGGTCTTAAACACGGAGCAAAGAATACAGTCAGTATCATAACATACGGATATGATTCGCTCACAAACAGGACCTGACGCGTTGTTTGTTTTCGTCCCTGTCATAATCTGGTTTGCCCCTTGGATGTGACCTATACATACTAGCCGTCTATTTATATTCCGCCCTGCACCCCCTCTCCCTCCCCCTGTCCTCCCTCATTAACTACATACATGTGATTCCTGCCTGCTGACTGTCTATTTTTAAGCCTGTCCCTTATGCCATTACTATACACCCGGAGTATGTATCGCCCTGCACCCCTCCGCCCCGCCTGCCCTTTCCCTCTATAGCTTACCGCAACATATATATTATTTGATCCCGGATGTGACGAAATCTCCGGGAGGTGGCGCTCTTTGCTTGTAATCTAATAACCCGGAGTCAACGGTAGACAGAGGAAATCCCCCGAGTGCAGGATTTCGTTATGTGCTAAGGAACCCAGGGAACGCCGGCCTGGGCAGAACGTCGTCCGGGCGTCAATTCGTACTTATCTACTGCGTCCCATAGGTACAACTATAAACGCGGCGGTATTGAATTGTCCTGCTGTGAACATTTGTTTCTGGCGCCTCGTTGACAAATTATGCGCTGCAATGAGGAACTTGAAGACAACTTCCTTCCGTCGAGTTGCCAGCGAACAATTTCAAAGGAAAACTCTCGCTGCACCTATGGGACGCAGTACATAAGTACGGTTTGATATATACCATTATGGATGCATGGGCTGCGAGAGAAATCTGTGGCGGATGAAATGCCACTGGAATGTTAACATGTGTTCAGTATTATGAGTAGTATATCTAGGGGGCTTGTGCTTTATTGGCCCTCATTATTAACCCCTTATTGGTTTAACCCCTGCCTCCGCCGCTCTGTGATGGCAGTACATACCACTGTAGCGCTGTGGTTTATTGGGCCTCATTTCTCATATTAACCCCTCCCTCCCCCGCTCTGTGATGGCAGTACATACCACTGTGCCGCTGTGGTTTATTGGGCCTCATTTCTCATATTAACCCCTGCCTCCTCCGCTCTGTGATGGCAGTACATACCATTATGCCGCTGTTGTTTATTGGGTCTCATTTCTCATATTAACCATACCATTGTGCCTCTGTGGTTTATTGGGCCTCATTTCTCATATTAATCCCTGCCTCCCCCTCTCTGTGGTGGCAGTACATACCACTATGCCGCTGTTGTTTATTGGGCCTTATTTCTCATATGAACCCCTCCCTCCCCCGCCTTGTAATGGCAGTACATACCACTGTGCCGCTGTGGTTTATTGGGCCTCATTTCTCATATTAACCCCTCCCTCCCCCGCTCGGTGATGGCAGTACATACCACTGTGCCGCTGTGGTTTATTGGGCCTCATTTCTCATATTAATCCCTGCCTCCCCCGCTCTGTGATGGCAGTACATACCACTATGCCGCTGTGGTTTATTGGGCCTCATTTCTCATATTAATCCCTGCCTCCCCCTCTCTGTGGTGGCAGTACATACCACTGTGCCGCTGTGGTTTATTGGGCCTCATTTCTCATATTAATCCCTGCCTCCCCCTCTCTGTGGTGGCAGTACATACCACTATGCCGCTGTTGTTTATTGGGCCTTATTTCTCATATGAACCCCTCCCTCCCCCGCCTTGTAATGGCAGTACATACCACTGTGCCGCTGTGGTTTATTGGGCCTCATTTCTCATATTAACCCCTGCCTCCTCCGCTCTGTGATGGCAGTACATACCACTATGCCGCTGTGGTTTATTGGGCCTCATTTCTCATATTAACCCCTGCCTCCTCCGCTCTGTGATGGCAGTACATACCACTGTGCCGCTGTGGTTTATTGGGCCTCATTTCTCATATTAACCCCTGCCTCCTCCGCTCTGTGATGGCAGTACATACCACTGTGCGGTAGCGGTCCGCCGCTTTTTCCAGCATGGTAACTGTATAGTTGATAAGTCGTCTTTTCGCCAGTCTGTTTTTGCTTCCGAAAACTGAAAGCCAAAAGCCACGTGCCCACCCCACCCTCCCCCACTCTCTCTCTGTTGACATAGATGGTTAACATCATGTCATGTCTGTTTCTTCACCGCTATCTCCCCCCCCCCTCCCACCTCCCCCACGTCCCCTTATACGAAATCTTACGAATTGACATTCCGTCTGGTATTTCAACGAGGCAATCCTGTGTTCTAGCCACCAACGTATTTCTCGTTTTTTCTCGACCGCAACAAGTCGCCCAAAATACTCGTGAATCACTCTTAATGTCTTAATCCCCTAGCGGTGCTGAAAATCCGCCGTTTGTTGCCGGATTGTTTGATTAAAGGTACGGAGCGCCACCTCGCGGGAATTGTCGTGAGCCACTTCATATTCGGCCAGCTGAAACCGCCTGAACCGTAGGAAACAATGGGAATATCTTAGGGTGCTAGTGGGGGGGGGGGCGACTGGGGGGAGGCGGATCTCACTGGTGGTTCAGGTGTTGCTGGAGGTGGTGCATAGTGCGGGTGGGGGGGGGGGTGGAGGTGCCCGGAGTGGGGGGGTGGGTTGGGGTCACCAAGGGCACCACCCATGGAACCATTTACAATTACGCCTTCCTTATTCATTAGTCTCTCTCCGACCATTATGAGGCGGGGGAGGGGGCTGGAGAGGGGAGGGGAGGCGGAGGCTGGGGAGAGGAGGCGGGGGAGGGTGGCTGGGGAGGGGCGGGGAGGCGGAGGCTGGGGAGAGGAGGCGGGGGAGGGGGGCTGGGGAGGGGAGGGGAGGCGGAGGCTGGGGAGAGGAGGCGGGGAGGGGGCTGGGAAGGCGGAGGCTGGCAAGGGAAGGTGGTGGGGGGGGGGGGAGGCGGGGTGTGTGGGGGATGGCGGGTGTGTGTGGGGGGGGGGGGGTGGAGGGAGGATGCGGAAGGTGTCACCTCTGGAGAGCTATGGAGTCATTCCAAACCTTCTAAGGGCTCATGCAATTTCCGGCAGAGTTACGGCAGACACCCCTGGCTTACGTCATGCGCGCAGTCACATTCTGCCCCCCCCCCCCCATGGCAGGGGAGGCGGGGGGAGAGGCAGAGCGGGCAGGGGTAAATCTAAATCTAAATCTCAACCAAGCGATCTCATGTGGCTCACATAATCGCACACAACAGGTCACAAAATCCCTCGCGTCATATTCCCCTTAGACACTATAGAAAACACCACCGCAGTGAGGTGCATAATAACGACCGTGCCGGGGTGACATGGCGAGTCACGTGGTATAGACGAGCTGATATCTTGATATTTCTTGGGATTGTCATCTATAACGGTGAGACAATGGGTACAGGCGCGGTGAACGTGGGGGGGGGGGGGTCTTCACTTTAGAGCAGTAGTGAAATAAGGGGGAGGGTCCTGTACAAAATGGGGGGTCACACCTAAGACAAGAGGAGAGGAGCGTACGCCTAGCCCCAGCCCCAAACCCTCACAAACTTAATCATTGGTTGTACGACAGCGCTCTTACGTCATTCCTTCGCCTGCTTTAGTCTTTACGTTTTCTCTCCCATTGTAGGGAAATGGCACGAAATGTCAAAGATACAACATATATGTACACAGGGATATGCTGTAATGACCCGCGATCAAATCACGCCGAGCTAAAGAAAGGGTCCGTAGACCTTTGCCATATACATATATATATATGAATATATATGTACTAAAGCAATAACGGGGCAGATGTTTACGGCGTTAGGATATTGGGCTCAGCAACCTTCGTAACATAAATACTGATGTCAAATAAAGCTGTCTAAACTTGTGTTATCAATTTCCACTATTGACGCCGCTTGACTTCCAAATTTTCAAATGAATTCCCGCTCACGTTCCGGAGACCGTAAAATGTATAAAAAAAAACCTTAGTCTTATATCCGCCATAAGCATCACGTGACCAGTGGCGTGGCGTCTCCGGGTCTAACATTGCGTTATGTCTGGAAGGTCTGATATGGGCCTCAGTGGTCTGGCAAGAAACGAATAACGAATGAAACTGTTTGGAGGGAGTGTCGATTGCTGCGCAGGAGACGAAGCTATTAAAAGCAGTCCAATGATACATACCAAAGGCCCTTAACTCGACGTCAAGCAAGACGTATAATTCAATTCCCAGTTCCAACCTATCCCTGACCTCTGATCGACATTCGCTGTCACCTCTAGTAGATTCGCCCGCCGCCACCTTTTAGCGCGCGAGTGGCGCTAGTTCGGCGGCGTCCCGCTGGGTTCCTTGGTGGCGCTGAGAACCGAGCTTATTTCCGGATCATTCTTCGCCACAATTGGCTTCCTTTTAATGTCCTTCCGGACACGGCTGGGGTTATTATAGCCGAGTATGTCTACCTCTATACACACCTGTGAGTCTGGAAGGTCGTATTATGCGGGGCTTTCTACAGCTGGGGAGGCTGTTGCTTTCTGAAGCCTCCGCCCCGACCATGTCCGCTTCGCCGACCCCCAATTATGTAAACATGGGGCCAGCGGCAGCCAAATAACAATGTAGATGCCTGGCTGGCTACTGTGTGTGTGGGTGTGTGTGTGGCGGAAGCTGAGAGGGCGGGGGCGGGGGCGGGGGTGGGGGCAGAATAAGGGGTGGATGGGGGTGGATGCCGCAGAAGGGGTGGATGGGGCGTGGGGGTCGTAACAAGGGCGGAAATGAGCGGTTTGAACAGATTTATACGGTCTGGGAGATAGAAATGTAGATATGGAGAACAGCAGTAGCGGATAACTTCATACGGCGGGGGGCCGCCTTCGATAGCTCAGTGGGTTAGAGCGCTGGCATTCAGCGCTCCGGCCACCCGAGAGCCTAACGGCACGTGGATCGGTGGTTCGAGCCCCGCTGTGGCCATGTTTGTGTGGTCGCAGGATAAAGATTCCATGTCCTTTTTCACAAAGAGTAGGGGGACTACCCCCGGGGGCATGGCTCCACTCTCCCTTCCTTCTCCCATTGACGCGATATGACCAAAAGTGGTTAAAGCGTCCCGAATATACAACCAAGCAACCAATCATGCCGTGGTATTCATCGGACAGCGGTATACAAGGAGGGCGTACCGGGGGTTGGTGTATGGGGGTCGGTGTACGCGGGAGGGGTGGGTGTACGGGGTCGGTGTGCGGGGGGTGTACCGGGGTCAGTGTACGGGAATGGGTGTACGGGGGTCGGTGTAGTGGGGTCAGTGTACGGGGTCGGTGTACGGGGGTTGGTGTACGGGGATGGCTGTACTGGGGTCAGTGTACGAGGTCGGTGTACGGGGTGGGTGTACGGGGGTGGGTGCACTGGGGTGTACAGTGTACAATGACGGTCTAGCCTGTCATCACCACGACGGGGAATCAGATATGCAGTTTTCAAACGTGAAGGGCGTCAGTAAATGTAAAAGTTTGCCCAACTGACTGTGCCGTACATTATCAGCCATCCTGGTCCCATCACCCTCACCCCTAGGCTCTACACTCCCTCCTTAATCCTCACCTTCTCACCCCCGCCACAATTAACCCTCACGACACGCATACGCATTATGATACTTATGTTTTTGAAAAACTTAAAACCCATGTAGCCATATCATAATTCTGATGCCATAATACCCAACCTCCACGCGCGATGCATCAATCTGGCAATTAACTATATTCACCGAACTGCTCTGTTAGTCATTACACACAAAATGTGTATATTTATGTTATAATTACCTACAGAGTAATTACCTACCTTCATTTAAAACTGCTCTTTTAGGACAAAAAAGCTGTTTAGGCAGCTTTAATCACGTTTCGCATTAGCGTATATGTCGGTGTCTAGCCCCCTAAAGGACTGTTCCAGCTGGAATAAATGAAATTATCATGGTTCTCTCTCTTTTTGCCTTGACATAAAAGCCAAGAGCTCCATAGTTTCGTAACTACGCTGAGACGCTGGTTGGCTGTTCCATTTGAGGACAACTGATGTGCTTATAATTCATGAAGCCTGACTAGTGAGACTTCGGTTTGCCATATTTTATCCTAGTTTGACGGTTGAACAACCTGCAGCCTCACTGGTGTGACTTCGGTTTGCCATATTCTATCCTATTTTAATGGTTGAACAACCTGTAGCCTCACTGGTGTGACTTCGGTTTGCCATATTCTATCCTATTTTAATGGTTGAACAACCTGCAGCCTCACTGGTGTGACTTCGGTTTGCCATATTTTATCCTAGTTTGACGGTTGAACAACCTGCAGCCTCACTGGTGTGACTTCGGTTTGCCATATTTTATCCTATTTTAATGGTTGAACAACCTGTAGCCTCACTGGTTTGACTTCGGTTTGCCATATTCTATCCTATTTTAATGGTTGAACAACCTGAAGGCTCACTGGTGTGACTTCGGTTTGCCATATTCTATTCTAGTTTAATGGTTAAACAACCTGTAGCTTCACTGGTGTGATATCGGTTTGCCATATTCTATCCTACTTTGACGGTTGAACAACCTGTAGCCTCACTGGCGTGATCGGTTTGCCATATTCTATCATATTTTAATGGTTGAACAACCTGCAGCCTCACTGGTGTGACCGGTTTGCCATATTCTATCCTATTTTAATGGTTGAACAACCTGTAGCCTCACTGGTGTGACCGGTTTGCCATATTCTATCATATTTTAATGGTTGAACAACCTGTAGCCTCACTGGTGTGACCGGTTTGCCATAGTCTATCCTATTTTAATGGTTGAACAACCTGTAGCCTCACTGGTGTGACTTCGGTTTGCCATATTCTATCATATTTTAATGGTTGAACAACCTGTTGCCTCACTGGTGTGACTTCGGTTTGTCATATTCTAACCTATTTTAATGGTTGAACAACCTGAAGGCTCACTGGTGTGACTTCGGTTTGCCATATTCTATCCTACTTTGACGGTTGAACAACCTGTAGCCTCACTGGTGTGACCGGTTTGCCATATTCTATCCTATTTTAATGGTTGAACAACCTGTAGCCTCACTAGTGTGACTTCGGTTTGCCATATTCTATCCTATTTTAATGGTTGAACAGCCTGTAGCCTCACTGGTGTGACTTCGGTTTGCCATATTCTATCCTATTCTAATGGTTGAACAACCTGGAGGCTCACTGGTGTGACTTCGGTTTGCCATATTCTATTATAGTTTAATGGTTGAACAACCTGTAGCCTCACTGGTGTAACTTCGGTTTGCCATATTCTATCCTATTTTAATGGTTGAACAACCTGTAGCCTCACTGGTGTGACTTCGGTTTGTCATATTCTATCATATTTTAATGGTTGAACAACCCGTAGCCGCACTGGTGTGACCGGTTTGCCATATTCTATCATATTTTAATGGTTGAACAACCTGTAGCCTCACTGGTGTGACCGGTTTGCCATAGTCTATCCTATTTTAATGGTTGAACAACCTGTAGCCTCACTGGTGTGACTTCGGTTTGTCATATTCTATCATATTTTAATGGTTGAACAACCTGTTGCCTCACTGGTGTGACTTCGGTTTGTCATATTCTAACCTATTTTAATGGTTGAACAAACTGAAGGCTCACTGGTGTGACTTCGGTTTGCCATATTCTATCCTACTTTGACGGTTGAACAACCTGTAGCCTCACTGGTGTGACCGGTTTGCCATATTCTATCCTATTTTAATGGTTGAACAACCTGTAGCCTCACTAGTGTGACTTCGGTTTGCCATATTCTATCCTATTTTAATGGTTGAACAACCTGTAGCCTCACTGGTGTGACTTCGGTTTGCCATATACTATCCTATTCTAATGGTTGAACAACCTGGAGGCTGACTGGTGTGACTTCGGTTTGCCATATTCTATTATAGTTTAATGGTTGAACAACCTGTAGTCTCACTGGTGTAACTTCGGTTTGCCATATTCTATCCTATTTTAATGGTTGAACAACCTGAAGGCTCACTGGTGTGATATCAGTTTGCCATATTTTATCCTACTTTAACGGTTGAACAACCTGTAGCCTCACTGGTGTTACCGGTTTGCCATATTCTATCCTATTTTAATGGTTGAACAACCTGAATGCTCACTGGTGTGACTTCCGTTTGCCATATTCTATCCTATTTTAATGGTTGAACAACCTGTAGCCTCACTGGTGTGACTTCGGTTTGCCATATTATATCCTATTTTAATGGTTGAACAACCTGTAGCCTCACTGGTGTGACTTCGGTTTGCCATATTGTATCCTAATTAAATGGTTGGACAATCAAAGGACATTTAAAGCCTCACTTCTTTGACTGTTGCCATATTTTATCCTAATTTGATGGTTGGACAACCTGTAGCCTCACTGGTTTGACTTCGGTTTGCCATATTCCATCCTACTTTAATGGTTGAACAACATAAGGTCTCACTGGTTTGACTTCGGTTTGCAAAATTCTATCCTTCTTTGATGGTTGAACCAACTGTGGCCTCACTGGTTTAACTTCGGTTTGCCATATTCTATCCTATTTTGACGGTTGAACAACCTGTAACCTCACTGGTGTGACCGGTTTGCCATTTTCTATCCTATTTCGATGGTTGAACAACCTGTATCCTCACTGGTGTGACTTCGGTTTGCCATATTCTATCCTATTTTAATGGTTGAACAACTTGCAGCCTCACTGGTTTGAGTTCGGTTTGCCATATTCTAGCCTATTTTAATGGTTGAACAAGATGAAGTCTCACTGGTTTGAATTCGGTTTGCAAAATTCTATCCTTCTTTGATGGTTGAACCAACTGTGGCCTCACTGGTTTAACTTCGGTTTGCCATATTCTATCCTACTTTGACGGTTGAACAACCTGTGGCCTCACTGGTGTGACCGGTTTGCCATATTCTATCCTATTTTAATGGTTGAACAACCTGTAGGCTCACTGGTTTGACTTCATTTTGCTATATTCTATCCTACTTTAATGGTTGAACAACATGAGGTCTCACTGGGTTGACTTCGATTTGCAATATTCTATTCTACCTTGATGGTTGAACAACATAAGGTCTCACTGGTTTGACTTCGGTTTGCAAAATTCTATCCTTCTTTGATGGTTGAACCAACTGTGGCCTCACTGGTTTAACTTCGGTTTGCCATATTCTATCCTATTTTGACGGTTGAACAACCTGTAACCTCACTGGTGTGACCGGTTTGCCATTTTCTATCCTATTTCGATGGTTGAACAACCTGTATCCTCACTGGTGTGACTTCGGTTTGCCATATTCTATCCTATTTTAATGGTTGAACAACTTGCAGCCTCACTGGTTTGACTTCGGTTTGCCATATTCTAGCCTACTTTAATGGTTGAACAAGATGAAGTCTCACTGGTTTGAATTCGGTTTGCAAAATTCTATCCTTCTTTGATGATTGAACCAACTGTGGCCTCACTGGTTTAACTTCGGTTTGCCATATTCTATCCTCCTTTGACGGTTGAACAACCTGTGGCCTCACTGGTGTGACCGGTTTGCCATATTCTATCCTATTTTAATGGTTGAACAACCTGTAGGCTCACTGGTTTGACTTCATTTTGCTATATTCTATCCTACTTTAATGGTTGAACAACATGAGGTCTCACTGGGTTGACTTCGATTTGCAATATTCTATCCTACCTTAATGGTTGAACAACATGAGGTCTTACTGGTTTGACTTCGGTTTGCAAGATTCTATGCTTTTTTGATGGTTAAACCAACTGTGGCCTCACTGGTGTGACCGGTTTGCAATTATTCTATCCTATTTTAATGGTTGAACAACCTGCAGCCTCACTGCTTTGACTGTTGCCATATTTTATCCTACTTTGATGGTTGGGCAACCTGTAGCCTCACTGGTTTGACTTCGGTTTGCCATATTCTATCCTACTTTAATAGTTGATCAAACATGAGGTCTCACTGGTTTGACTTCGGTTTGCAAAATTCTATCCTTCTTTGATGGTTGAACCAACTGTGGCCTCACTGGTTTGACTTCGGTTTGCAAAATTCAATCCTTCTTTGATGGTTGAACCAACTGTGGCCTCACTGGTGTAACTTCGGTTTGCCATATTATATCCTACTTTGACGGTTGAATAACCTGCAGCCTCGCTGTTTTTACTTCGGTTTGCCATAATCTATCATATTTTAATGGTTGAACAACATGAGGTCTTACTGGTTTGACTTCGGTTTGCAAAATTCTATCCTTTTTTGATGGTTGAACCAACTGTGGCCTCACTGGTGTGACCGGTTTGCAATTATTCTATCCTATTTTAATGGTTGAACCTGAATGCTCACTGGTGTGACTTCGGTTTGCCATATTATATCCTATTTTAATGGTTGAACAACCTGTAGCCTCACTGGTGTGACTTCGGTTTGCCATATTCTATCCTATTTTAATGGTTGAACAACCTGCAGCCTCACTGCTTTGACTGTTGCCATATTTTATTCTACTTTGATGGTTGGACAACCTGTAGCCTCACTGGTTTGACTTCGGTTTGCCATATTCTATCCTACTTTAATGGTTGAACAACATGAGTTCTCACTGCTTTGACTTCGGTTTGCATATTCTATCCTACTTTGATGGTTGAACAACCTGCAGCCTCATTGGTTTGACTTCGGTTTGCCATATTCCATCCTACTTTAATGGTTGAACAACATGAGGTCTCACTGGTTTGACTTCGGTTTGCAAAGTTCTATCCCTCTTAGATGGTTGAACTAACTGTGGCCTCACTGCTTTGACTTCGGTTTGCAAAATTCTATCCTTCTTTGGTGGTTGAACCAACTGTGGCCTCACTGGTTTAACTTAGGTTTGCCATATTCTATCCTACTTTGACGGTTAAACAACCTGTAGCCTCACTGGTGTGACCGGTTTGCCATTTTCTATCCTATTTCGATGGTTGAACAACCTGTAGCCTCACTGGTGACTTCGGTTTGCCATATTCTATCATATTTTAATGGTTGAACAACCTGCAACCTCACTGGTTTGACTTCGGTTTGCCATATTCTAGCCTACTTTAATGGTTGAACAAGATGAAGTCTCACTGGTTTGAATTCGATTTGCAAAATTCTATCCTTCTTTGATGGTGGAACCAACTGTGGCCTCACTAGTTTAACTTCGGTTTGCCATATTCTATCCTACTTTGACGGTTGAACAACCTGTAGCCTCACTAGTGTGACCGATTTGCCATATTCTATCCTATTTTAATGGTTGAACAACCTGTAGGCTGACTGGTTTGACTTCATTTTGCTATATTCTATCCTACTTTAATGGTTGAACAACATGAGGTCTCACTGGGTTGACTTCGGTTTGCAATATTCTATCCTACCTTAATGATTGAACAACATGAGGTCTCACTGGTTTGACTTCGGTTTGCAAAATTCTATCCTTCTTTGATGGTTGAACCAACTGTGGCCTCATTGGTTTGACTTCGGTTTGCAAAATTCTATCCTTCTCTAATGGTTGAACCAACTGTGGCCTCACTGGTTTAACTTCGGTTTGCCATATTATATCCTACTTTGACGGTTGCCATATTCTATCCTACTTTGACGGTTGAACAACCTGTAGCCTCACTGGTGTGACCGGTTTGCCATATTCTATCCTATTTTAATGGTTGAACAGCCTGTAGGCTCACTGGTGTGACTTCGGTTTGCTATATTTTATCCTACTTTAATGGTTGAACAACATGAGGTCTCACTGGTTTGACTTCGGTTTGCATATTCTATCCTACTTTAATGGTTGAACAACATGAAGTCTCACTGGTTTGACTTCGGTTTGCAGAATTCTATCCTTCTTTGATGTTTGAACCAACTGTGGCCTCACTGGTGTGACCGGTTTGCCATATTCTATCCTATTTTAATGGTTGAACAACCTGAAGGCTCACTGGTGATATCGGTTTGGCGTATTTTATCCTACTTTGACGGTTGAACAACCTGTAGCCTCACTGGTGTGACTTCGGTTGCCATATTCTATCCTATTTTAATGGTTGGACAACCTGCAGCCTCACTGGTTTGACTGTTGCAATATTTTATCCTACTTTGATGGTTGGACAACCTGCAGCCTCACTGGTGTGACTTCGGTTTGCTATATTCTATCATATTCTAATGGGTGGACAACCTGCAGCCTCACTGGTTTGACTGTTGCCATATTTTATCCTACTTTGATGGTTGGACAACCTGCAGCCTCACTGGTTTGACTGTTGCCATATTTTATCCTACTTTGATGGTTGAACCAACTGTGGCCTCACTGGTTGGAAAATAATGTGGCATATGCTATCCTACTTTTAAGGCTAGAGCCTCACTGATGGTGTCTCTGTTCTTCTCCCCACAGCATGTACAGCTTTATTACCACCAAAAACGCCGAGCCATATTAAAGGCCAAGGTACGACACTATGGTGCAAGGTCAGATGCAGTTTGTCTTAAGATAAGAAGCAAATTAGTAAGGGCAAGGGGCTGGCCTCTCCCTGGCACCCGGGCACAAAATGACTATAAATAATCCATCGTGCTGAGCCGCAGGATGGGCCGGAGGGAAGCGGGGGCGGGGGGAGGGGGGGGGTCATGAGGCTGGGGGGGATATGGGGATATATGGGGATGATCTGAGGGGGTGAGGGAAATGGACCAGGTAGGTGAGTGGGGTGAGAATGACCCGAGGCCGGGCCCCGTTCACTAAGTCTTCAACAGCCGTCGGGTGTTTCTCGTAGCCTCCCGCCAGTTGTTCTCTGCCCCCGGTGCCCCCGGTGGCCCGGCAGGGTGACCGTGGGCCTGGAGCTGCCCCCGCCCCCGCCCCCGCCCCTGCCCCCGCCCCCGCCCCTCTCCCCTGGCTGGAGTGAGCGGCGCGGGCATGGCGAGACTGCCCCCCTGGCGGCGACACCACCGTGGTGGGGGGCGGGTGGCAGAGCAGGGGGGGACATGGAGACACGGGGAGGCTCTTGGCAGACTAACAGCCGATAGTTTTTCAAGGATGTTTTTCACAGAACCCTCCATACCTCTCTCCCCCCCCCCACCCCCCGCGGCATCCCCTGCCACCCTTTAATGGACCACCAGCGGAAGTAAGACAGTCTTTATGAGATTATCAGCGCACGGCTACCCGACTCCGGCAACGACTTAATTGTTTTGTAGGCGATTTGTGGGTCCTCATGTCCTCCTGTGGTTCAAACGAATGGCGAGTCTCCATCCTAAATATTTGACTGGCCTGCTCGCCCTCTCCCCTACCCACTCCCCCAACCCCACTGCCCTCTACCCCAGATGGAAGCGCATCAACAACTTCCGGAAGCAAGCGCGCCATGTCACGTGCGTCATTGGTTCGCTTAGATCTACTTCCCTTTTCGGAACGCCTCATTTGGACAATTCATTACCGACTCCTTGTCCGTAATGTCGAGATCGGTGTTGAAGCGGGTTGGGTGGTGGGGCGGGGTGTGAATGGTATGCTTCACAAGGTGGCGACCCTCCCCTTATACCACCTTTACCGCCGCTTCCTTTAGCCCCATTAGTCCGGTCCTCAGGTACAGGAACAGATTTACTGAGCGGTTTTAACGTTGTCGCTTTACACTTGGGGAGGTTTTATGCTAGTTTTGACTGGATAGACCGGGCGCCGACCGCCGCGAGGCACTCGCAAAGCCGACCACAAATCGACCGGCTTTAATCTGCTCACATTCATTGCGAAGCCGCCTTTGTTTTCGTCGGAGGTACAGACGCATTTATCCCCACAAAGACCGCGCCAAATGCCAGGAATGCCCCCACTACAAAGACCAAGCGACATTTCTCTTTTCTGTTTCATTTCATTCTTTTTGCGTTCCTTTCTTTAAAAGCGAAGCGATAAATTCCATTAAAGGCACTAATAACAAAAGGAAACCACGCCTAAGTGAAGGCAAGGGACTCATCGACACTCCCAACTGTCACATGGCAGTGAAACCTAGCGGTATATATTTTAAAATCATACAATAAACAACCACGCCTTGGTTAACACCACGTCAACCACATAATTTCTACAGGGCAGATACCATATTCTTCAGTTCCAAGACTTTCAGACTAGTCGCAGGTTATTCAGTCATTGTTCTGGAAACCAAACCAAACCAACCCTTGTCTTAATTCACTTCGCAAGTTCATATACGTAAAAGTAGAGCCCGGCAATTTTTAGAAATGAACAAAATCCCAAATAAGTTAACTGGTGCAACTGCCGGCTATGCCAGAGCCAGTGCGGGATCAAAAATAAAGACAATTTTGTATACGAGCGTCATTGTACACCATGACCACATTGTTATCTGCTTCCTCTGAATATCCAATCAAAACCCTCCGGTCACCCCAGTTCAACTAGCCCCATCTGGAGAAAAACTTCGCGCGCTACGCGCGACGGAGTCAACGCGCTTACGACCGTCATGTGGACTGGGACTAAAGCTAGCCAGTAATTGCGGCAGGATTTCACATTTTGGCATGAATATAAATTATGATGATAATCTAGTTAACAAGATCAGACAAGGTGTCAATTCCTAATATAACACGTTTGAATTAGGTGCAAATCTGTCATATGCGCCGCCACGTGTCGAGCTTTTGGCAGCTATAGCATCAGGATATCGAACGGGAAAATAAATGTCCGCACCGTCCATGAGCGATAATAGGTGTTTTCATTATTTAACGTTCTTCTGTCAGCAGTGATGGCAGTTTTCATCCATTCCCCGAAAACGTATGGTCTAACCAATAGGCAGCCTTCCCGTGTAACCATTAATGAGATAAATAATGCCGTTAAGTGTTAACAATGGCGAAGGTCTAGCAAGTCGTTAACGACTAGTATTCACCAGTCTCGCACCCGCTGCACCTGTCACACTCAAGGGACGCCGAGTGGTGCCATGAAGGACCAAGGCCCAAGAACAGGTTCTTTCTACGTTTCTAGTCAGCGCTTGACCCCAGTGTGTTGGCCTGAAAAAAAACCGTACGTGGATTTAATTCATTTCGTTCATCTTCCCAAATATGTCATTTTTTTTCACATGTCAGTTTCCGAAAGAGCCACATTTTGTATACTCCAAAACCCTCGCTTTTTGACTTTTTAAAAGGTTTGAACTTAAATGATACGATCTTTGCATAATGAGGGGAACCAGCAGATTCCTTCCTGATGCAAAAGAAGACTTTCTCCACCAAAGATTTTAACGGTACAGCCATTTTGGAAATTTTGGAAATCGTTTTATTCTATCAATGAGTTGCAATGGGTCAGCTTTGTTGATTCATATATATATGACGTTTGGCAAAACGTATTTAAGCCAATTAAAAGGAAAAAAATAAATAAATATGACATGTCAATCCCTTGCCTTGCGATATATTTGGATTATCCGTACTGCGTGCTTGACTTACTTGCCGCCCAGTTGGTTCATCTATTCATCGAATTAAGGCAGCATCAGAGGATGCTTATACCGTGCTTCACGAAGACTAAGTCGTCTTGACCTGCTTGATTGGCCAATGATAACATTTATGGCACTTAAAAGAAACCCATAACCTCAAGAGTGCTAACTGAAGCCGTTGGCCTTTTCTTTTCCGTTGATCTTCATCCTTCCCTCCCGTGACCTAAGTGTACAGCTGACTAGTGAGACCGACGGCCACCTCCCATCAAGACCAAATGGGGGCAAACCGGTCAGTAATTTGATGTAAGGACACCGCGGGAAGTGTACGAGTGCAGTTATTTTTAAGTTTTCCTTTCATCTGACGGCTTAGCGCCGTTTTTCCCCAGACATTTGAAAAGGTCGTCTGCGGGAAAAATGGCGTCGCTTTTTGGCCGTCTGTCTCCCAACTCCCTAATGCAACGCTTCGAGTCTGTCAGTCTGGACTACACCGGACCCTTTTTTGATAGCGGTACAATTCTAGGATGGCAAGCAAATCTCTGGGCATAGTGGTTGTCTGTATTCCAACCACCTTGTCATCAAAGACATCTTCGTTGGTCGGAACCAGTTGATGTAATTTGGGTATATAAAATTCCCGGGGGAGGGGGTACTTAATACAATGCTGGGTTTGTGGGGCTTCCGCGGTAACCCCCCCCCCCCCTTTATCACCACAAAAATCTGCTCGGTCGGGGCGTTATACAGCCAAAATCCGCTCGAAAGGGGTATATTTTCCCGGAAACCCGCTTTATGAACGCACATTTTCAGAGCCCCCCTCCCCGGTCGCAAGTTTTAAAATATCCAGTCAATAGGGGGTTCTTTTTCATCACAAATGCCCGCTCTCTCAGGCATCAAAGCACCCGCGGACCCAACCAGAGTGGTATAATAGTGCCCCCCCCCCCCCCCCCCGGGAAAGTGGCCATAGGATGGGATATTTGCCACAGCGCAACACAGAAATTGTCTTATATTGCTATTACGGACCAGCACAATCAATTTATAATAATACCTCACGGGGGAATTGGATGTTGCTCATGGCGTGAATACCCAAACAGAAGCCACTGGCAAGAAAAATGGTCATACGCAAGTAATGCGATATTTATCGCTTTGTAACGAAACTGAACGGATAAAAGGCGTGATTTAGTGCCAAGCGATTGTGCTAACTTATTTCCTGGGAGAAGAAGAGTTGACACTTATGTCACATCACCTAAAAAGGCATCTCCATAAATGAAGGCGCGGTCCTATGCTATTCCCTGGTCGGCAAGTCGTTATTCCTTGCGGAGGAAACGGTGCCAAATAACTGCTTAGTTGAGACATTCAGACCGCGCACAACTAACTCAACATAGGTGGCCATTCATATCGGATCGATATAGGTCCAGGGACGAAGAGGGTCATGTGTTGTATGGCCTATACAACCAGACAGAATTGTGACATTCGAGCAATCCTCAACCAGTCCATAGTGAATGCGTCCTAATAGCACAAACCCACTTTCTTGTTGCCCATTCCATGTCAAATCGGGGCCGGCGCGATAGCTCAGTGGGTTAGAGCGCTCGCATTGAGTGCTCTGGTCACCTGAGAGCCTAACGGCACGTGGATCGCTGGTTCGAGCCCTGCTGTGGTCATGTCTGTGTGGTCGCAGGATAAAGAGCCCATGTCTTTCTTCGTAAAGAGTAGGGGTCGCCCCCGGGGAGATGGCTCCACTCTCCCATTGACGCGATATGACCAAGAGTGGTTAAAGCGTCCTGAATAACCAATCAACCAACCATGTCAAATCTATTTAACGACATCGGTACCCATGGCGCTTTGCATATCCGGTTCCGGTGACGCATGATGGTCGCAAAGAGGCAAAGCGATCCCATTTGATCATCACATTGGCTGGAAATGTATTATTATGATAACATGAGTTACGCAGCACCGTATTGCATGTTAATATATTTATATATACGATATTAAAATTGCACAAGACACATGTAGTAACATATGGTCATTAAATATCTGCAAAGAGTATATACAAGATCCCAGTTCTGTTTTGTGAAGGTAAAAGTGTGTCTAATAAGGAACATATGTGGGATTTGTGTAATAAAGTAGATATTTTAAGCCGTAGGAAAGTTCGGAGTCATAGAACTGGTATCTGGTCCCATGTTATCTTTTGAATTGCTTTAAATTTTGATAAAAACTCTTTATACAAGAGATATGATAAAAGCGAAGTAAACGCGAAGTAATAGTTATTTGTAGCACGGACGACGGCAACTTGCCAATGGTCTTATCAGAACATGGGTTCGAAAAGTGTTTTATTGTTCAGAATTACAAATGGCGACAGATTCTTCTTTACTGGAGAGGATAATCTGGAATATTTTGCCTTCTGTGGTTCTTCTCACGCATTAACACATTATATAAAACAATATCTAGACAATGACTTACACGACAGAGACGGGACGATATTTTTTTTTCACCTTCACCCCTGACCCAGAAATGCAGTCATTGATCGCAACCGGAAGTTACACGCATTTACGTCTCCGTCAACGTCAAATAAGATCATTCAAGGCAATTTTTTTGACAGGCCTCTGTCCATTACCTGACCCACACAGACCCACCACTTGCACATTATTGGCCGCTTTTTCGGGCCAACTATGCGTAAGAGAATGCGTGACAGTTGAGTTACGTGACAATGACCTTGCTCGTCCGATGACCTACTATTTGACCCTTTCTGAGGCTTTGACCCATTACAGCTACCATTGCCGTGTATTCACATTGGTAAACAAGGCTATGAGGTCATTCACACAGAGGAATACTTGTACAAGCATACATGGCAGGAGTCTGCCTGCTATATTGATATATCTTACACACTAAATATAATTGATTTCTTTTAAGAAAATTCACTTGCATGAGGCTAATAGTTTTCCAAACCGACGTATATCTAATTAATGGTTTTACTTGTTTCAGATATTTTATCGACACGGGAATAACCACGCTACGGAATACAACGCACGGCGGCGCGTTCACCAACTACACATCGTTAATCCGACTGTGAGTAACTCTCTACATGTGATTCCACCTGCCCATAAAGGTAGAGCGGCACCCCATGAGTGACGTGCCCTGTACCCAGAATGCAGTTCGCGCGCGTCCCTACTAATTTCCGCGTCATTCACGAACGATATTTCCTGCATAAGATATATGTTTTTGTATCACGTCTCAGCTATTTGCATGAAGCCGACGTGAAAAACTATGCCCGCCAGGTTGTAGAGTCAACCCCACTTGACGTCCGCCGCAATCGAAGCAAAGACTTTCCATGTGTTGATGACGTCATGTCAGCCAATAAAAACAGGCACATCCCGGCGTGACGTCACGAGCTTGTTTTGATTGGACGGCGGTCACATGAACATAAATGTCGGCGCCCAACGTTATGGGCGGTAAACAGGGGTTTAAGGTTCAAGGACCGTTGTTCATTCGAAGTGATAAGTTGATTGGAATTTAGGAACTGCTGGTATTGGCTACTATTAAAACGGATCATAATGCCCTGCGATATTCTGGGATGAAAATATAGCTTTTGGTGAACAGGACAAAAACTGCATTTGTTTTGTCTGTGTTTTCTCTTCAGGATATTCCAGGATAATCTACTTCTATCAAACCTGGAGATGGGAGCCTTGGACTTTACATCCGCTGCGGTTCTGTAAGTCAAGCCCTGCACCCTTCATCTGCACTTCATCTGCCCTTCATCTGCATTTCATCTGTCCTTCATGTGCCCTTCATCTGCCCTTCATAGTTACAAGTGCACAAATAACACTGAGGCGGAAGCGATATGTGCCACCATTGTCACCCGGGTAATAACATACAAGCACCCACGTTAATGAGTATTCTAGCTCCTCCCTCTATGTCAGTATACCCCCCGCAGTTGTTGTTTGGTCGCGGCACACACTAAAGCACAACCACTGCGTCTGTAACAGTGTTGACGCCCGGTTCACCTGCATGCTAGCCAGCTGCTGTCCCGTACGGGGTTACGTCCGGTAGAGGTCAAACCAATTACGGAGTGCCAGAAATAGTGTTGTGTTTTGGTGGGTGGGGGGTAATTGGTGTGTGTTCGTGTTGCTTCGTTTCCGCTGTGATATTATTGTATGACTTTTCACCGTCGGCAGTTGTCTGTATTTTGATCGCTCGGGTCCACATAACCACATTGTACAATATTTATTCGCAGGGTAATCAAGGGTTCCCGACGACTGGAAGAGATCGGAAAAGGTGCGCTGGGAACCTTTAGTGGCCTAAGCACCTTGTAAGTACATAGCACACGACGTATTTTTGGATATTACATATATATCATCTCCCCAGCTTGCCGGGTGCCAATTTAAATATGTTGTTGCATTAAATTGTTGCATTAAATTGCAGAAAATATAGATATATATGATTCATTGTTGGCGAGAGAGTAAATGTCTTGTTTCCGCGTTGAGGAATGAAATAATCACATATTCAAGTGGTTGCAATATATGTTTATTTCGTCATGTCTGCATGTCCCTGCAGTTATATATGTTATGTCTGTTATGCAAATAACATATCAGGACATATACTAAAACATGCACTCTCTTATATGTTACATGGGCTCTTATGGGCTACAGGTCCTTATGGGCTACAGGTCCTTATGGGCTACAGGTCCTTATGGGCTACAGGTCCTTATGGGCTACAGGTCCTTATGAGTTACAGGCCCTTGTGAGTTACATGCCCTCATGAGTTACATATCCAAATGAGTTACATATCCTTATGATTAGCATGCCCTTATGGGTTACATACCCTCATGAGTTACATGCCCTTATGGGCTACAGGCCCTTATGGAGCTACATGCCCATATGGGCTACATGCCCTTATGGGTTACCTACCCTCATGAGTTACATATCCTTCTGCCGTTATGGGCCGTGTATCTGTAGCAGTGCACGCGGGATGGTAAACACGAGTGGCTAGGGCACAGCTGGTGGGCATCGGGCAGAAATATCCACGCTTTTACCGTTCTGATTGAAACATATGTTCTCTCATACAACAATGGTACAATTCGGAACAAAACGGTACTGGGCACGAATAAAAGCGGAAGATGAGTAGCTACAGAAAATGGTTGATTTCCACCCCGATCTGGAGGCAACAGGAGATATATAATGCTAAGTTAGATGTTATTGGAGAATGTAAAGATGTTGATGCAAGAGGTGGCTTGCCTGCCCCATAATACATACACAAAGCTGATGCAAGTGCAACTTGAGCTGCCAAGTACCATCCGTCCAAGTGCCTTCGTCCCGGGCAAACTAAGATCAATGAGCTAGCAGACCACGCGACTGGAAAAGTGCTTCCAGTTTCCTTCGCTGGGAACCAGCCTGCCTGTCCAAAACAGACCGCTGGTAACGGGTATCCTCCATTTTAGAAAGGGCCGGAATTCCGGCCTTTTTCCTTAGTCGCCAAATTTAAAAAACATAACTGATGTTCCCATACTGCACCTCATAAGTATTTCTATATACCTTAACGAAACCTCGCATTGTAATTTATCTAAGGAAATATCTAATTACGACATATGCTGACTTATAAGATAAGACGGGGGTCTGACATCAAAACTATGGAAAGCCAAAGTGGAATTTAATCGACTGATGAATGCAACTGATCGTGAGACCTTGCGGAGAGGAGACAGTATGAACATGATCAAGTCGAGATAGCGGGTAGGTGTCAGACGCCCTACCACGTGTTTTAAATTATGAAAAAGAAAGAAAACAGTTACATACGTTTGTACGTGCGTGCGCGTCCGCCTTCCATCCTTTGCAATACTACATGTCAATAATAAACGTGTGTTTTAGATCTTTTCAAGCTGACCATTAAACACATGGAGTATTACCGAATTGTACTACAGGATGTCATGCCATTTTGTGGTAAAAGGATGAAATTTGGCTCACATGTTAGAAATTCATGTCTAATCGAATTTAGTTAAGTGTCGAGTCAGATTTAAATGGTGGACAATGTCACCAATTATAAGCGATATCTTGGACTCACAATACTGAGAAGGATAAAACTGTTATTTTGATGTCTGTCCATAGGTTTTTGTGTAAGCAAAGGTAAAATAAGTCCTCACTGGATATTCAAGAACAACGCATGAGCCATTTCCCTATATATGGACACTGCACCTCTTAGTTTTTAAGATATTGAGCATGTTTGCTGGCCTTTGTCCGCCATCAGAGTCGTGGAACTAGAGGATGCGTTGCACCTAGATACACACAAATATCTTCTGTTTAATTCAGCGACCCCGAAAACCTATGCATAAACATAAAATCTTAGTTCGATCGTCGATTTGCGAGATATTGAGCTTTTTTTGGGTAGTTTTGCCCGTCCAAAGCCGCCAGGGGTAAAGTCGACTTGACATTATCTAAATTTTAATACAAGGATATTAAGGACAAGTGTGCTAACTTTCATGCTTTTACCACCAAATGCACAACTCGACATAATTTGTCGTTTAGCCGCTGAACTATCACGGAATATAGGCAATGTCTCCGTTTCGTCAACACAATTATAACCAGTAATGACGATGAGGACGACATCAGCTTCGTATAATATTTGCCAAAATATCCTCCTTCCGGGCAAACAAATTCAATGTCTCTCTATTCCGATTCTCTATGTTTCATATGCTATGTGAAATCCAAATTATTATTCAATTTACTTCACATTTTAATATGTTTTTAAATAATAGGACATATGTCCAACTCATGTAAAGACGTGTATACAACAATTTTACGGTTAATTTCTTGAAGATGTGAAAATTCATTTTGGCTTGCCATAGCATCTGCACGACAACTGGCGCTCGACCAATCACGGAGGCTTAAAAATTACTAGTTACCGGCCTAGTATGCTGCGAGCAGCTCTAGGCCGGTTCCCAGCCTACCAGTTTCATGGCGTCGTCTGATTGCTATACAGATGTAAAAAAGGAATGTCGATCTAAGTTTAACTTCTTTCCATGCCGTGGTTCCATGTCTTCGTTTCCTTTTCAGACAGATACAGCACTGCGGACTGCTTCAGCCTCCAGACTGGTCAGCCTTCGAGCCGAAACGTGGCGTTAAAGACTTCCTCATGCATACAATGTAAGTTAATATACGAATAGAGGCTCCTTGAATAAAGTCTCCCGCATTGCAGTATCTTTAATAGCCTGTTGTGGATATAATGCAAGTCTTCTTCATTCTTTTTAAATATTAATATTCGCGAGCATGTATGACACCAGCATTTTAATGGGTTTTACACAAGAAAAACAATCATGATATAATTCTTTTAATATGGGGCATCGCATTGTTTATAGCATGTTTGATTGTCTTGTTTACGGTTCTTGCCAGTTAAGCAGACGACAGTTGACTCACAGACTATAATGTCGTCTCGTTATTTAACCACGTGGTACTAGGATCACGTGTTGTCCTAGCAACGCTGTCCATGCGATGACAAATCGTGCGAGAAATAGCGAGGATATTATTTTTCATGTGACTCCGGTAACAAGAGAATCGAGGTGGGAATCGAGGTGGGAAGGCCCATTGTGCGCCACCACAAGAAAGGTCACGTGACCTCAGGGGCGGTGCCGCACCTCAATACAAACGATCACGTGTTATTACGAGATACCTCCTGCCCCCATGCATCATCAGCCTAAGGTTTTAGCTATAATAGTGGGTGCCAAACACGGCGACATATGAACCTCTACATAGAATAAAAAATAGGGGTTTCGCTGAAAAAATTGTCCCGTAGATATGTCACCATGGGCGATAACCTTCCACCTGACCTACGTAGCCATGGCAACCGCACGATTGAGAATGATGGTCATTGTTCCACCCCAGAAGAGCAGTTTATGTTAGCTGTTCATATCAACAAAGTCCCTCCCGCGGAACAATTCTGGACACAGTTAGGCTCATCCCAATGCATCAGTTATTCCACGATCAAAGTTTATAACCGCTTCGGCAAGGAAGGAAGCAACGCTGACAGGCCAGCCGGCCAGCTAGCCAGCCAGCAAGGCGAGACCAGCTAGCCAGCTAGCTAGCCAGCAAGGCGAGACCAGCTAGCCACCTAGCTAGCCAGCAAGGCGAGACCAGCTAGCCAGCCAGCAAGGCGAGACCAGCTAGCTAGCTAGCTAGCCAGCAAGGCGAGACCAGCTAGCCAGCTAGCTAGCCAGCAAGGCGAGACCAGCTAGCCTGCTAGCCAGCCAGCAATGCGAGACCAGCTAGCTAGCTAACTAGACAGCAAGCTAACTAGACAGCCAGATAGGCAGCTAGCTAGCCAGGAAGGCGAGACCAAATAACCAGCCAGCCAGCTAGCAAGGCTAGACCAGCTAGCCAGCCAGCAGGGCGAGGCTAGATAGCCAGCCACCCAGCCAGCCTTGCTAGCTGGCTAGCTGGCTATCTGGTATCCCCTTTCTAGCTGACCAGCTAGCCAGCTAGCAAGGCGAGACCAGCTAGCCAGGTAGCCAGCTAGCCAGCCAGCAAGGCGAGGCCAGCTAGCCAGCCAGCTAACCAGCTAGCCAATCAGCTAGCTAGCCAGCAAGGCTTCGAGCTATGCACTTCCTTCCATCCGCTAGGCTGGGGTCTCCACTCAATATGATGCAACATATTATGCAACATAAGGAAGACCCCCTATCGGTCTAATGATGAAATACAGGGGGACAGGATTGCTAGAAGGGACAGACCGTTAGATATGGGGGGAGAGCGTTTGGGTGAGAGCAGGTTCGACCAGGGCTGGTTTTTGTGGTGGCTTGATTTTCTCCTAAATGTATCAGTTTACTAGTGCAGGGTATGATGTTTGTATTTGCAGTTTGTTGATGACGAGAGGCCAATTGTGAGTCCAGGACCACCCAGCTGCCGCCTCGTGTGCACCGCGATAAAACATCGCGAACGGCGTAATATTAATGTTACATTCGCGTTTATTTTTTTTCCCTACCAGCGATTTGAGTGGCAACAAGATGACGTCTCTACAAAAGGGCCAATTCGCCTTTCGCGACTTCCAGTTGGCGGCACTGTAAGTTGTTTAATATCTCTCCGTCCTCTCGCCTTATTGATGTGTCAATCTAACCCCGGGGCGCCGAGGGACACTTGAGGCGGTCGGGGGGGGGGGGGGGGGGTACCTTATCCTGGCCTACATGCAGGCATTGTCAGGGAGCGTTAGTGGGGTAGGAAGCCAAGTCCTCAGGCGTCGCCCCCCGGTGCCAGAGATCATACATCCGCGAAATTAGGGCGGTGTACGCAAATGATGCAATCTGAGGGCGAGCCACGGAGGAGGTGACGACGGGGGAGGAGGGAGGGGGCAGGGGGTAGGGGAGAGGCGGGTGGTCAGGGGAGGGGAGGGGAGTGGAGGAGGGAAGACGGCGGGTGGGGGGGGGAGGCGTGACGGATCATCTCGGAGTCATGCTACCGTCCCGGGGGGGGGGACCATCCATAAGACTGTGACCGGTCCAGCTAGCCTCTAGCCATGGGCGTCAGCATCCCCACCACCACCTCCATCACCTCCACCAGCCCCACCACCTCCATCGCCTCCACCAGTCCCACCACCTCCATCACCCCCACCAGCCCCACCACATCCATCACCCCCACCAGCCCCACCACCATCTCCATCACCTCCACCAGCCCCACCACCTCCATCACCCCCACCAGCCCCACCACATCCATCGCCCCCACCAGCCCCACCACCTCCATCACCCCCACCAGCCCCACCACCTCCACCACCCCCACCAGCCCCACCACCTCCATCACCTCCACCAGCCCCACCACCTCCATCACCTCCACCACCTCCATCACCTCAAACCAGCCCCACCACCTCCACCACCCCCACCAGCCCCACCACCTCCATCACCCCCACCAGCCCCAACACCTCCATCACCCCAACCAGCCCCACCACCTCCATCACCTCCACCAGCCCCACCACCTCCATCACCCCCACCAGCCCCACCACCTCCATCACCCCCACCAGCCCCACCACCTCCATCACCTCCACCAGCCCAACCACCTCCATCACCCCACCAGCCCCACCACCTCCATCACCCCCACCAGCCCCACCACCTCCATCACCCCCACCACCTCCATCACCCCCACCAGCCCCACCACCTCCATCACCCCCACCAGCCCCACCACCTCCATCACCCCCACCAGCCCGACCAGCCCCACCACCTCCACCACCCCCACCACCACCTCCATCACCCCCACCAGCCCCACCACCTCCACCAGCCCCACCACCTCCATCACCCCCACCAGCCCCACCACCTCCACCAGCCCCACCACCTCCATCACCCCCACCAGCCCCACCATCTCCATCACCCCCACCAGCCCCACCATCTCCATCACCCCCACCAGCCCCACCACCTCCATCACCCCCACCAGCCCCACCACCTCCATCACCCCCACCAGCCCCACCAGCCCCACCACCTCCACCACCCCCACCACCACCTCCATCACCCCCACCAGCCCCACCACCTCCATCACCCCCACCACCTCCATCACCCCCACCAGCCCCATCACCTCCATGATCTCCACCAGCCCCACCACCTCCATCACCCCCACCAGCCCCACCACCTCCATCACCCCCACCAGCCCCACCACCTCCATCACCCCCACCAGCCCCACCACCTCCATCACCCCCACCAGCCCCACCACCTCCATCACCCCACCAGCCCCACCACCTCCACCACCCCACTACCACCTCCATCACCCCCACCAGCCCCACCACCTCCATCACCTCCACCAGCCCCACCACCTCCATCACCCCCACCAGCCCCACCACCTCCATCACCCCCACCAGCCCCACCACCTCCATCACCCCCACCAGCCTCACCACCTCCATCACCTCCACCAGCCCCACCACCACCCCCCCCCCCCACCATGACCACCAGTCCCACTATCGCCCCCACCCCCACCACCATCCCCACTAGCCCCCCTCCCCCCACCACCAGCCCCACTGGCACTCCCACCCGCCTCACCCGCACCACCCCCACCACCATCGTGGCGCCAGCCGGGGCGTCGCCGAGGAAAGAGAGGTGAGAGAGTCAGGGGTACGTGTGGGGGGGGGGGGGGTGGAAGGAGACGCCAGCACCCAGCTGACCAGACAGCTCCGTTAGATTGCTTTCATTTTCCCTAGCAAGCGTCACGTATTTGAGATTTATTTGGCGGATTTGGTGGGTGGGGTTGTGGTAATGGTGGTAACGGCGGGATTGTGGCGGTGGCAATGGGGTTGGGAGGGGAGTGGGGGGTGGGGGGGGGGGGGGGTCGGGGTTGTGGTTGAGGCAGGGGTAGATGTCCTCTAGTGATACCGCCAACCGTCTCACCGATAATACCACTGATTAGAACAATTGTCCTGCGGCTCTGTGGTTGGCTTAGCTGAGTATATACGATAGATCGACAAACTACATTTTATGCACCCTTGTTTAGCCCTCAAATGTAACAATTTCCCACTAATGTAATAACCCGCAAATGTAACAAAACCCACAATTTAGTAACTTTTTTCCCGCAAATGTAACATCGCCTTCAAATGTAACAACAAATTTCCCTCAAATGTAATAAAACCTCAACTGCAAATGTAAAACTTTTTTTCCCTCTAATGTAGTGAACTTTGTCAACCACAATTGTAACAACCATTTTTCCCTCGAATGTAACAATTTCCAAATCCGATTTAAAAGTGCTCCGGAAACAAACACTTAACAGATGTACAGTAAAGCTTCTCTATTCTAAGCCTAGACTTACACAAAATCGATCGGCTTTGAGAAGTGGTCGGGCAGACAGATGTCACTGTATTCATTTATATCTACGCGCATGCGCTAAAACGTGTCCGAATGGCTGGACTGCTCCAAATGATGATTTTGTTCATTGCTTGTGTTTTTCGATACTCGGTTATCGGCCGCACATGGCTCTGTATCGCACGACGAAGTGTCGCTAAAATGCGGTCGACGTTGAATGGTGGACCAGCCTTTCACGATGTTTTGAACCTGTAATTGGCCCAAAATTTCCAAAAGAAGCACTTTTCTGGTATTGTTTTTAGTTTGATGGTGTCCTGGCCAATGCTTCAAACGGCTACAAATGTCGTTAATCGTATCAACCAACTATGGCGCATGGTGGCATATCTGTGTCGATCTCGCGTTCTGGCCCCCGCGTTCTCGCTTGCTATGGCTCCAAGCGTAGTTCTCCTAGTCCACGCCCAGAGCCATATCCCGGCGACCGGAGCCAATGTCCAGTGCACGGAGCCATATCCGCCAATCGGAGTTATAGCCTGGACCCATAGTCCGCGCCCAGAGTCATAGCCCAGTGCTCGGAGCAATCACTCCATGGTGTATTGTAGGAAATTTATTTGTAGTTCACGGCGCAGGCCACGACTCCTGGCACGGGCTATGGCTCCGTATGCTGAACTTGTGCTCTAGGCTCCGGGCACGGGCTATGGCTCTGGGCTATGGGCTATGGCTCTGGGCTATGGCTCTGGGCTATGGCTTAATGCGCTGGATTATGACTCCGAGCGCGGGCTAAAGTTCCTGGCCATGGCTCCGAGCGCGAGCTATAGCTCCAGGCTATGGTTCCATACGCTGGGCTATGGCTTCGGGCGCGGGCTATGGCTATCTGTGGCTCGCCCTCGCCTTCTCGCGTGCGCGCCTTTTTTGTGCCAGGCGAGAATGCGAGATAGCGAGTGGCACAAATATGCCACCATAATGGTAGCATATTTGTGTTCGCAAGAACGCAGGACGAGAACGCCAGGGCGAGATCGCGAGAATGCGAGGGTGAGGTCAATTTCGCGTTCTCTCTATCGCCTTCTCGCCCCCCGTTCTCCTCCTCGCCATCTCGCGTTCTCCTCCTCGCGTTCTCGCGTTCTCCTCCTCGCGTTCTCCTCCTCGCGTTCTCACGTTCTTGCCCGCGTGCGCGCCCTTTTTGTGCCAGGCGAGATAGCGAGTGGCACAAATATGCCAACCATAACCAATAAAGATTTGAACCCATATGAGCAGACCTCTGCAATCTCAGACCGACAGCAGGTTACTAATTAAGCACGAATAGTTTATGATAATCTGTTAATGTTATTAACCATCGCTTCGTAAGTCTTCCCTTGCAACCTGGTCTCCCCATCGCGAGGTTCCAAGCTGGGAGGACGAAGATGCACAATGGCCATGTGACATATTCAATAAAGAATGGAAACATAATCCTACCGTGGATTCCTTTCTCTCTTAAACGGTGAAAGTCAATTCCCCAAAACAAACTATCAAGCAGATCATGTCTGAAAGTAAGTTCATGTCATATGGAGGGTCCATGGATTTGAAAGTGGACCAAATGACGCGAGAATGTCACGTTCATACCACCAGCCCACGCAGGAACCTCTGACACCCAATGAAACGTTTTCTAATGTATGCAATTGTCCAAAGACGCACAATTAAGATTAAATCATCGATTAGGACACGTCAGATATCTTAACATGTCTTTCTTAAGGCAGAGTCGGGGGCTCCCTTCTCGGGTCCTTGCAACTGCAAACACCGGTCTATCAATTAACGACAATCATAATTAGAATCACAGATCAGACATTTGAAATCATTCGAAAAAAATTTGCCGGCGCACGTGAGTAAACAAACGAATACACCTGATAATTATTTGTTTCCGGAGCACTTTTAAATCGGATTTGGAAATTGTTACATTAGAGGGAAAAATGGTTGTCACAATTGTGGTTGACAAAGTTTACTACATTAGAGGGAAAACAAGTTTTACATTTGCGGTTGAGGTTTTATTACATTTGAGGGAAATTTGTTGTTACATTTGAAGGCGATGTTACATTTGCGGGAAAAAAGTTACTACATTTGTGGGTTTTGTTACATTAGAGGGAAAAAAGTTGTTACATTTGCAGGTTATTACATTAGTGGGAAATTGTTACATTTGAGGGCTCAACAACCCTCATGAATATATTGGTATGACTTTAAAAAGCACCTCTCCCCCCATCCCCCACCGCCACCCTCACCCTCACCCTTACCCCCTTGATGTGGCCTCATTGGATATTAAAGCTGAATATATCACCTTCATCTCACCTCGCCAGAATCTTTGACGGAGGCAGCCTGCATGCAGTGGAAGACTTCGCCTTTCGGAATTCCACCATCAATTACATGTAGGTGGTCCACAAGCTGCTTCATATCACTTGATTTTATCTCATTGATATGCCGGACTCTGAGAAACGATGCCCCAAGAATATATGTACCAATATTATATAATTATATACCGATACCCGATTTCTAGCTTGTTTTTCCGTCCGAGCAGATTGTGCACTCTGCAATTAATCAAAATGCAGATGTAACTTCTCGGAATGGATGATCGAATGAGGGGCTATGGCGCCATTATCGATCTATATAAATAAGATTAAGTAACAATATATATTATGTACATAAATATCGGTTAATAACAAAGTCTCGATACTCGTTCCCAGCTAACAAGATAACGTTCGTGGAACGTTTGCCCAGAGCTAGGAGAACGTTCTAGCTAGGAATGCGTTATCTGGGACAGTTGTCCTGAGGTTATAAACCGAACGATAGCAGATAACGTCATGGTTAACGTTCTAATAACGTTCAAGGAATTTTTCTACAACGTTTTCGGAATGTTACATCATAACGCGCGTTTCGCTAAGTTGCATGGTAACCCTAAAATGATTTATAAGCTTATTATTTTAGAAACTTAGTACGTTATTACAGTAACGAAAGAAAAGCGAATGAATGTGTTCGCTGGGTTTGGGCTAAACATTTCCTCTTCCTGTCTTATGTTATTATGTACCTAGTTGATTTGTGAATGTTTCGGCAATCAAAACAAATGCAAAAAAAAACACACAAAACACGTTGTCTCTTATCGCAGCTGTCGGTTAGACGCAACCGGAATCGAATGAACGTATCCTAGTTTTTCATAAAAGATCCGCACTTTAGTTAATTAACAGTTAGCTCCTTTTCGCCCATAAGTTGGCGACAGTGTTTGACAGTGTTGAAAGTGTTTCTATATCTATGGTGCTTGTACCAGTCAGCACAGTGTCCAGCCATGACTGAAAGACTCGAGCATCGGAAACACAATATATTGCCTCATCAATCTCGTCCTGTGACATGTGACCTGGCACGACCTTGACCTTTCCATCTTGGACGGAGACATTGGGGACGTCTGTCCACCAGTGATCCTCAAAAGACACTTTTAATTAAGTGTGGCTCTCCCGATGACGTCATAAAGGGCGGCCCAATGGTGTGACAGATTTTAACGTCTTCACTTCCGGCGCGGAAAGAAAAGCCTTACATCGGGATGGGCTGCAGCCCCGGTTACCCGGTGCACGGGGCTTTTATGACTGCCAATGCATTGCCAACCCACACAGCCCCGATATAGTCTCTACACATTTATTCTCTATCGGGCCACATCTAGATGCAATTCTCATGCAAAGAGAGCCGCTAGGGTGTCAACCGCCTGACAGGCGGGAATACGTAATTGATAAAAGTCCGCCCCCGATTCCAAGGTGAATGCTCCACAAAATGACTTCATCGGTAATACCCTCCGACATCATATCTGTCGGCGAGTCGGCCAAGCAATCACTTCCAAACCTTGAGCACTGGGCCTCATACTAGTGGCTGCCTCAAGGCAAAGAATATACTCTCAACTCTCCTGGCATCCATGTTATTTTACGTATCTCCATAATATTGATCAACACTACATGTAATAAGCACTTTCTTGGAGAGTTTTATTGCACAGGGCACCCACAACAACTGATTTGTTTTTCAGAAATATTGTCTGTCTTCCACCATTTCAATATATTGATCGCGACATGTGTTTTATGCGATATTTTTAAAGTGTTATAGGCACGTTTAATACATTAGTCTATATTGTGTAGACGCAAAAATCAAGATGCTGCAAATTGTGGACCATTTTGCTTTATTGAGGTGCTAGGCTAACAATTTCTGTCACCGCTGCACATTTCAGTAAGATCGTCAACCAGCCAGATTTAGTAACATTGGGAGACAAGGCGTTTGTCGACGCCAAGAAACTCGAAAAACTGTAAGTTATATGCTATTCATATCTAGATATAATTATATCTAAGTATATTTTTCTGACATCATCCAGAACGTTTTATCTGTTGCCATTGATTATCGCTGCAATGGAACGCCACAAAACGACATTGAAAGGAACATTACTCTACTCTCAAGCTTTGTGGAACGATCCAAACACAGATCACCCAACTCTCATTTCACCATGGTAACAGCAAATCCCCTATATGTCTAGAGACGTGTGATGTATAGCTGGATATTTTGTTCTTATTTTATCTTTATTTCCTTGACTTCGTTCCTGCAGTGATTTATCGGGGACCAGCATCCAAAAGTTGCCGACCAATGGCCTCAAAGAGCTGCTGACCCTGACCTTGACCGAGACAAGGTCGCTCAAGGTGTTTCCCCCGGTCGTCCACTTCAAGGCGCTACAGAAGGCGACCTTGACCTTCCCGCATCACTGCTGCGCCTTCAAATTCCCGGAGAAACAGAACAAGGTCGAGTTCGACAAATTCGTGGCCGACGCGCAGTGCACTTCAGGGTCGCTGGCTACCACGCTGCCACCGCCCGTCACGCCCCCTTTCGACCCGGCGGGCTGGGGTGACGAGGGGAGCGGGAAGTGGAGCGTGGTACCTCGGTGGGTCAAACGGTCCCTGGAGCAGGCGGCCCGGGGGAGGTCGCCTCGGGGGGCGTCCCACCACCACACCCCTCGGCAGCGGCAGCGGCGGTCCCATGCGGAGGTGTTCAGCCTGTGGGGGGACATCCCCTCGGGTAACAGCGGCAATGATTCCTGGGGACAGGAGCCCCCTGATCAGTGGCACGGCAGCACCATCAACCCCAACGGGACATATACCCAGGTGGCCGACTGCGGGGACGTGGGCAACTTCCCCAAGCCCGAATGCACCCCCAAGCCGGACGACTTCAACCCGTGCGAGGACGTCATGGGATCCCCGTATCTACGGGTCTTCGTCTGGGTCGTCGTGGTGACGGCGTTGCTAGGCAACGTCATGGTGATGGTGGTCACCATGGGGACCAAGTACAAGATCACAGTGCCCAAGTTTCTCATGTGTAACCTGGCCTTCTCCGACCTGACGCTGGGTCTGTACCTACTCCTCCTAGCCTCCATCGACGCCCACACGGTCGGGGTCTACTTCAACTACGCCATCCCCTGGCAGTACGAGGGCGGCTGTCTGGCAGCCGGCTTCCTGGCCGTCTTCGCCACGTGTTTGTCGACCTTCACCTTGGCGTTGATGACGGTCGAGCGGTGGTACACCATCACGCACGCCATCCACCGCGCCAAGATGCGCCTCAAGTACGCATGTGCCGCCATGGCGTCCGGCTGGGTCTTCGCGCTCGTCATGGCAACGCTGCCCATCCTCGGCGTCAGCGGCTACGGCAAGACGAGCATCTGCCTCCCCATGGAGACGGCGCACCCCAAGGACCTGGGCTACGTCATCACCCTCCTCATCCTCAACGCCGCCACCTTCATCATCATCCTCGGCTGCTACGTGGACATCTACCGTAAGGTGCGCGGCAGCGACTCGGCCGTCGGCAGGAGCGACCGCAACATCGCCAAGCGCATGGCCTCCCTCGTCTTCACCAACTTCGCCTGCCTCTTCCCGCTCGCCTTCTTCGGGCTGACGGCGGCTGCCGGACACTCCCTCATCGACGTCCCGCAGTCGAAGATCCTTCTCGTCTTCTTCTTCCCGCTAAACTCCTGCGCCAATCCCTTTCTCTACGCCATCCTCACCAAGCAGTTCCGCAAGGACCTCTACGGCATGCTGAGTCGCTGCGGCTTCTGCGAGCTGCGGGCGGCCCGCTACCGCGCCACCTACCTCAGCAGCCAGCCCATGTCCAACTCGCAGTCCCGCAACAGCATCCCCAACATCACGCTGAACGCCATCCACCGCCCCTCGGCCGGCACCGTCCTCACCTACGTGGACACGCTGACCCGGGCCGCCAAGCCCGCCGCCCAGGGCGACCACAGCGCCGCCCCCGGGGGGGAGGGGGAGGAAGACAACACCCTCCTACAGCACTCGCGGGACAACGGCTACACGCCGGTGCCACGCCCCGGCAGCGACAGCGGCAGCCATGCTGAGGAGGCCGATGACGTCGTCAGCGGCCGGCACTCCGCTGCCATGGATACGCTGTGTGACGTCCGGAAGCTGAGCGTCGTCCCAGAGGGGACCCTGTGTCCCGAAGAGCTCCTGAAGCAGGGGGAGGCCCTGCTGGGCGGCCAGGGGGGCGGAGCGCGGGGGGAGGACCCGGAGGAGGAGGAAGAAGGAGGAGGGGAAGGGGCGGTCGAGGGGGAGGGGGCTTTGGGCGAGGGCTGGAGAGGGGCGCGCAGTGCCAGCATGTATGCCACTGAGGAGGGCCCTGAGGGGGGTGAGGACGGGGCGGAGGAGTGCCCCCCCGGGAGGACCATGGCGGACATGAGCGGGGCGCTGTCAGTCAGCACGGATATGTCTCTCCTGGACGAGTCTGCCGACGACTCCATCAGCCGGGAGCGCCTCCCAGCGGCGGAAGAGGACAACCAAGACACGCGCTCGGCGTGGCAGGACCGTCAGGCCGTCGACGTGCTATTTGCGCCTCCCAAGCGGCGATCCCACGCGGACCCGCAGCAGCAGCAGCACAGAGCGAGCCACCACCAACAACACCCCGTAGACGCGGACATGGGTGGGGGGTACGGCAGCCATGACAACGAGAGTGACACGGAGCCTGCCCGCTCCTCTACCTCCTCCACCTCGGACTCAGACGGCGGCGGTGAGACCCCCGCCCCCACCCACACCCCCACACAGCGCCGACCACCCTTCGTGCGACGACAGGGGTCACATGACCTGACGTCCCGGGCGCAAACCGCCGCGCCCTCTAGTGTCGGAGATTGGTCCGCGACGGCAACGCCTACTGCCGGCAGCGCGCGGGAACTACCGGACCCCGCTTCCGATGGCATCGTCAACGCCTGCTACTCGCCTACAACGGAGACGAGCGTGGGATTCCAGCACCTCACAGGGGATCCGATCTCCTCGTAGATAGGACAGCAGGACACAACCTGGTCATTCAACCCGCTATATAACACTCGTACAACGGCATTTATAGCACTAACTAGACTACGTAGTATTTATTGGCAGAGTGTCTCTTATTAATACCCAAATGATCGCATGAATAAACATGAACCGTTCTAGTCAAATTAACTGTGTAAAAAGTAAGAACCTTATATTGTGATGCGAAGTGACATTGTCAGTGAACAACCCGACCCCACAACGCCTAACACAGCGCCTGGAGAGCAGTGCCCGCGTCGACAAAACGACTGGTGTCACCGCGTGATGGAGGGGTGACAGGGCTGGTGACCCCATCGTCTTCAACCCGAACTGTTCTACCCCCCCCCCACCTTTCCCCGACGCCACCCCACCTCCAAGCCAGCCCAGTCCTTCCCTCGCTGACCCGGTCGACGGCCACCGTGGGTCCCAAGACAAAACTACACCTTGGCGGACTCCATGGCAACGAACGTACTCTGTCTGGATTTGTCATATTCTTAATCATCGTGTGTCGTTGTTCCGTACAGAGTATAGAGCGCTAGGCGCGTTGGCGGGCGTCACGTGGGTGTTACGTGGGTGTTACGTGGGCATTACCTGGGCGTTACGTGAGGCGAGAGCTTGTAATACCTGATCAAAGCAACACGGAAGAGTGTGGGCTTGGCAAATATCCAGTGGGAGTTCCGAGGTGGACACCAGGGGGGAAGGAGGGAGGGGGTGTCTCCCTCCACACCCCCATAGACGCCTGTTGCTAGAAAGCCAGCCTTCCTCATACAAACACGTCGCTCTGAATATCATTGTCTGGTTATCGGCGTAACGTCGAACCTCCTAGCTAGTCAGGTGGCTCAGTGATTTCATCTTTACTTGATGGACAAAAGCACCTGCACTCTTGGAACTATATATTTAGTATTAACCGATGAACCCTTATGGCATTTAATGTCTATAGACGTTAATATAATCAAAATTCAACATGGCCGCCATTTGTTGTATCGTAATTTCGTGGTCTTGTCCGGCGCGCGAAATAGTGGGAACGTCCCTGGTTGTGCAGGATAAATTCGTTATATATATATATCCTTCTAAAACTGCCCCACCCACCCGCTGACCGTTTTCCTCAACTCAAACTGTCACGTGACTGGGTCAAGGGATCAATACTCAGATATTTTCGGTCAGGGCCGCGGAGACGATTCGAACTACAAATCAATCGTTCACTTCCGAATATTAATTGGTAAGTGTGTATGTCTATAATTGCCTTTTCATATTTATGAGTCGTGTGAACGAAAACTGTCAATAAACATAGAAAACAAATCTATATATATATGCGCAGCGTTTGCATGAACGCTTTCAAGCGGCTCATGCAGCAATATTGCTCCTGCAAAGCGAACAATTGAAAGGGTTTTGCTGTTTTTCTATCCTTATTATATGAATACAAATATGTGTGGTGCCGATGACATAATGACTATTAAAGATATATGGTGGCCAGATCGGTGTATTTTGTGTGACAAATGGGGCTTTCTGGGGTACTACGTCATCCAATTTCGGATATCCCTGACGTTTTGTCCCTTTTAAGGTTACACACCAATAGAAACCATTTCCATGTTAAGTAATGCAAAAACCCAAATTTTCAACCCCATGCTAGAAAAAAATCGGTAACCATGTTTGACTATAAGGACCATTGTAAAGGAAATTGTAGAGCAAGTATCCAACTTTATTTTAAAAACAAACAGAACATAGGTTCACGTGCGATATTTTTAGCTACAGCCCATAGTATGACACCCCCCCCTAGCGCGACCCGCCGAAAATTAAACACCCAGCGAATCAGCACGTGATGAGGTCGACCGAACCACGCACCCGCAACGTCCGCAAGCATGATTAAATACGCAACAGATTAATGCAACAGTAATCTGGCCAAACATTAGTAAAAGAAACAATATATACAAAGAAAGAAATAACCAGTAACCATATACCCCTGATATACGATCATATTTTAGGCACTACTTGACACCATATACTTTTCTACGCACAACCTATTGGTGTGTAACCTTAACATTAATGTATATGTTATAATTCATCACCGAGTTAACACCAAAAGAAATCGGACAATGTGTCAAATATATCAAATTTTCCGGACCATACAGACCTGAGATGAGATGAGAGGACTGACAATGATAAAATCGCATCGACAACCATGTAACCTGTGTAGACCTAGTTCAGAAAGATGGTTTGGAAAGCCGTAAGCTGCGCAGCAGAGCGCGTGGTGCAGTATAACGGATTGCCTTAATTCACCGTCGCTCGACAAAACCTCAGACCGGTAAAAACAACGGTTTCTAGCTTTATTCTAATCGTTTACATAACAAACGGCAAAGTACAAGATTTCTATCTCTCGATTGTACATAGTTCGTGCTTAAAACAGACCGATAGCTTCCAATGCTAGTCACCAGGGGTCGCTCGCGTGGATTTGGTGGAAAAAGGAGCACGTGCCCAAGTAGCATTCAGGCGAATACCTCTCACCGGGGATGGGGGCTTTACATATAGTTAGGTATATACATATTTGGCCCCCAAATGATCCATTTTTTCGCCTATTTTATTTCCAATCCTCGGAGCAGACGGTTTTTTCTGGGGTTTGTTTTTGAAAAATTGCAGCTCAGGACTAAATATTCCAGTTGATATCGACAGTGTTCAAATAATTAATCTCTTTATACTTTGCCATTACTGTCAGTGTCTATTCCTATGTCGTTTTTAACCAAGAATTTCTCTCTCAATGACTACAAAATAGCGCACTTTTCTCTCGTTCTCCATATGACTTCTATGGTATGGGCGGCACACCCCCACCACTGTACTAATATTGTACCTCCCCCCCCCCCGGGATATCTCACAACTAAACTACCATGACAGTGAAAAGTTCATGGAGTATGTGGCAATTCAACACATTTATTTATTAACAAATGTCTGTGACAGGCAAGAAATTAATGCTGAAGTCGTTCATAATACTGCGGTACTTGTGACTAACAAATTGCACATTGTAGTAATACTGAATCATGCAGGAACCAAGCGATGAGTTAAAAGATATCAAAAAGGATATCACATATATTATATAGTTACATATTGGCGAGAATTAGCATATCTCTTTATAGCAAGTACAATGCTGTGGTAAGTAATACTGATTCATATTCGACCGTGTTTGAGTATCTTGCTGAGGACGATAATACTGGTTCTGCAAGGTCTAAAATCAAAAATAACACAGGAAGTACTTTAAAATGGCGAGAGCTAGACTCATCTACAATTAAAACTGGAGGCGTGAAGCGAATCTCCGTCGTTGTCATCAAAGCAACACATTTTCACATTATTGCATGCGTGGAAGCAAATAAAACACACATCAAAATCGCGTATTCGTCGTTGGATGTCCGTCATTCGACTTGCGCATGGACGCTCACTGCAGCTTGAGATTCCTCTGCTGAGTACGGTACATCAAAGAGCTCTGGTACTTGGCCGTATGCTGGTGGGAACCAGGCTTCAGCATCGCACCTCGCGACGGCAACTGGTACTTCTCATCCACGCGAGGGCGCCTCTCAACGTTGTATGACATCTGCTCCCTCTTTTCCAGGAACAAGTTGTCATCATGCTCGTGGTGCGGGATGCCACCCATTTTAGCATTCTACAAAGAAAAACCCAGGTTCATTGACATTTGACTACACCAAACGGGCTTCTTTCGGTTACGCCCTTCCATTTGATCCGCCATAAGCCACTGCGCGCGTGAGCACGCCCGTGGGATCCGGATCCAGGGTAACCATGGTTACCGTGACCAATCACCACAAGATACCGCCTTTAGCGCAAAACTATAGCGTCTCGCTCGTGTGAAACCGGGGTAAGGCGAGATAGGTGGGGGTGAAGGGGGGGACATGTGCCAAAGCGTGAGTTACATGAGCTGTTTGTCACGTTACTGCCAGCGGCTGCCTCCAAGCGTATCCATCCGCGTTCTAAATTTAACGGGGAAATGGATGCTTTGTGTAACGACCTCGCAAGTTTCCGAAAATAACAAAAAGGGTTTTTTTAAAAGCCTATGTGGACTGCTGAAAGCATCTGCCCGTTCATGTATGTATAACACATAGAAAAAGCGATATCTGTGCACACAGAGCGCATTTGTGGTCGGGACTTGAAACCACTTGCCGTGTCCGTTGCTTCCGACAGATGTCTCACAACATTCGAATTGCAAAAAAGTGTGCAAGTGGTAAAAAACGGGGTATATTCCAGGAAAGTCTCCTTGAGAAAGTAATTTTCCTTTTCCAAAACCAGATAGTCATTTTTCCTGACGCTGACAGTACTGGATGTGAATGGCGACACCTGGGCACAACTGGTACCTGCAGGAGATACATATGAGAGGCAGCTGGACCGTATCTTGTTAAACGATACGTCACTCCACTGGTCTTACATATGTAACCACACTACCCTTCCTAGCTTCTCTCCCCAGATCACTGCAGCTTTAATTGGCAACGAGGTTTTCTCACTTCATGCTTGAAGACGGCCTCCCACCACCACATCATCATACTCGAGTAAGAATATCTCCCTTGTTTCAGTTAGGGGGGTCTAGCTGGTAGGGGTAAATGGAGACAATGCAGTCTTTGAAAATCAAGATATTGGCATCCAAATTCCGACACAGTTATGCTTGAAAACCCCACGGGAATTTTGGAAATAAGACGAGAATGGATACTTAGAATGTTACAAAATAAACGCTAGGTACTGGAGCCCCCCCCCCCCCCACTCCAGACCCCTTGTTAAGAGTCTCGTCAGCGCGTTCGAGTGGAAGACCTATGGGATGGCGCTTAATTAAGAGTGGTGTGCCGTCGAGTCCAATAAAATATAAAACGCCAAAATGTACGTCAAGGTCAGTCTACCTAATATCCTAGTCCGAACCTCACCAATGTCGCGTATTAGTTACGCATAGGTGGCTGAAGTAACCAGGGATATCTTTGTTTCTGTAGCTAGATCACGTGACTGCCTGTATGTCGGCCAAGCTAAGAAACAACAAGCGAGATTTTCGCCGCGGGGGATTGGTACCGACACGTGACCAACGTGCGAGGATCACAAGAGCGATGGTCCGCGAGTGACGTCACGGCGTCTCTGAGCGCCTTCCCCCTGATCAGCAGGACCAGAAGTGCCGAGATCAAACCACGTGTCTCGGAATTAGGTCCGATGTGGACGTCGGCTTTCCAGGGACTTCCTGACAGAGACCGTTTCCGCCTTGGATTGCAGACATCAGTAAAGGCAATAAAACAACTTTGCTCCTGTCGGTAATAGACCGATCCAGGTACGGACACTAAGCCCCGCCCACGCTTGAGTCCCTTTTCCTTAATCGTGAAGTATGAAATTGACAATCATAGCTGATGGTAGATATTGTGAGAAGTACTCATCTCTGAAACTGACAACAAAGCGACATGCTGCTTTGTTTGACTGACTTGTTTGTCGACATAACGCACGTGGAAGACGTTTCACCACATGATTGGATAAAAGCAACAGTGACGTCAGTGAATGATTGACAGCCTGGGTCGGTCTATTGGACGCACAACCATACAATAAAAAATTCCCTCCCAAGGTTCGAGCAGACTGCTCGTATTTGTATCGCCTGATTCTGAACTCATCGGCCGGGTGCTGCACCCACACCAGCATGGTGGAATCAATTTGTGGCTTTGACTCAGAGATGGCCACCTAGCAGAGAATGGGTCCTTTATGATAATCTTAAAGAGTAACCATGCACATAGCTTCGAATATTTCCTGAGCACCTGGTATTGGTAATCTAGTCTCACAGACCAGAACAGATACATTACTTTCATTGCCACATATTAATTTCTGGCTGAAATTATAAAATCCTTATCTTACCTGTACAATAAGCTTCCTGTTCTTCATGTCAATTTTCCATTCAGGAACATAAATTCTTGGAATCACAGGATGTAATCTTGAGAATTCTGGTACTCTATAATAACAAATGAATCATAAATATATTTCAATATTGCATAAGACAGCACAATATTATATATATTAATTAGTCTACTAATATAGTCCATGGGTGTGCACGACTTTACCAGAGTTTTGTTATACCATTGTTATGAGTATATATAATTATTAGTAGGGCTTTAAACTACACCATTCTAACCCAACTCATACACTACCTCAACAGTTTCCCAATTCACATAAAATTTTATATTAAAATTCCCAGTTCACGATTAATGAAAATCCTTGTTCTCGGCAGTTAGGTAATAAGACTTACCCATTCCCAGTTCATAAAGAATTATTTTCCTCATTCCCAGTTCCCGGTGAAATGAAAAGCCCAATCCTGAGGAACGCAAAAACTACCCCTTGCCCCCCACCCCCCCCCCCCCCCAATTAAATCCCAATGTGACAATCATTATCTTTGATTTTTCTGATCTATCAATTTTACAAAAAATATCAAAAAAAACTTGGGGGATGGCAATTGTGAATTTCACTGTATTATTTAGACCTAGCCTAGCCTATAGGTTATACAGTAGGTCTATACAGGCTTCGCACTCATCGGGCCTAGATGTAAAATGTAGGCCCCTATTAGCAGATTAGGTCTAGGAGTATGAGACTATGTTATGCCTATTTTTGCTATAGCCGTATGGGGCCATTATGATAATGAATGGGCTACCATAGAGATTTTTATTTCAGTGACGATTTGAAACAAAACATTTGGGGTGACTTATTTAAATTACTACCAGAATTGCTGTAAGGTCAATATGTGTCGTAACTGACTTTGTTTCATGTAAACTTAGTTTGTAAGTGATGAGAAACTGTCGCTCTTTCACTAAAAAGTTTCAGGAAATTCAGCTTATTTCAGTCATGTCAGTCAAAGCGTCGTTGGCAACCGCAAGGCAAAAGCATGTGTTAAGCCAAATTACCATATCAGTGCAAATTCTTCAGACAAATCTTAAAAGTACCTAAAATACAACTTCCATACTATCCTAGCATCCTATCTTATACAACCTCAAGATCCTTAAAAAAAAAAAAAAATAAGCTTACCTGTTTGTCTTACTGTTACTGTCCATGTTGATATTGGTCTTGGTCACGTCTTGATGAGATGGTCTAGTTTATTCGCCAGAGGTCGCTACCAAAGTGAGAGCACTCTCAGTATAGTCAACACTGACCTCCAGGGGGCGGGTTTTCAAAAAGCGCTACCTGTCGGAGCTTGTCTTCTCGCGAGATTGTAACGAGAGGTCACACATCAAATATGGCGATTTCACACACTCATCTGTTAGCATATTTTGAAACGTTTCTTTCACACATTTAGGCTGCTATTGGCACATTGTTACACATTAGAAAGTTAATTATATTATTAACCATTAAAGGTGGAATTGTTATGGTAAGTTTACGTTTTCCACTTTAGTGGTGACAGATTGTTTTTATGCGGTCGTGCTTTCACTCTGACTGATTCCTGACAGTGACAGGCTGACTTTCTGTCTTCACTTAACTTATTCAGACTTAGCCCCGAGGGACCCCGATTGGTACCCACCTAGAACTGAGAAACTGTTCCTGGGGTCCCCTGGGGCTAATTCAGACTCTGTTCACTGTCAGACACTGAGAGTGACACTCTCACTTGTCACTTTCTCAGCTTACTGCTTACACTCGCAAACCAGTGTCAGCGAAATTACTGGTTAAAGTTGCATGTGGAGTTACCAGAGCTGGCCTAAAGGCCAGAGGAGGCAGCTTGCTGCCAAGCTGTTATTGTGAGAGTTCGGAAAAAAAGAGCAAAATACAACATGTATTTCCACATATTATTCTTCAAATGACAAACCTCCGTAACAACTAACCTTTCTATTGTGGAAAAATGTTCAGCTGTAGATTCGAAATTTTTAGCGAGAGCACTTTGCTTGTTTTGAATTGAAGGCGCCATGACTGTTGGGAAATAAACCGGAAGTTAGCAACGTGGGGTAAAAGTAGTCATTTTAGAAAGTGTCCGAACTTTTTTGCATGCAATGGAGAAGGCTGTAAATGACGTTTTGGTCAACTTCGGTCGTGTTTATCGGCTAAAGAAAGAGCAGCTGAGTGCTATATCAGCCCTTTGCGAAGGACACCACACCCTAGTGGTACTTCCCACTGGATTTGGCAAGAGCGATATTGCCGTTCTTCCCCCTCTTGTGATGAAAAAGGTAAAACCGCATGGTTTGGGCTGGGTCGCGACATTTCGGTGCCTCGTTTTTTTTAGTGATGCTCTCCCCTGTCTTATATTTTACCCTTTTTTTGACCTTCGATATTATCCACAATGCATTTACAATTATAAGTGTTCAAGCCATTACCCTTGTTCAATGCACTCGGCCGTAATGCAGGCTGTGGTATCCTAGTGATGATCCCAATTTGTGTACGGTTCAACCTTTTTTGTTGCCTTTCGGACTTGTCCAATACCTGTTTTAAGTTCTCCATATCTAACCAGGTGAAGTACATTTACTTTACAAATTTGTTGGTGGCTGAGAGGTAGATCACAGGCGTAGGGGTGTCATTGTAACAAACTGCTCCCCCCACCAACCCCCTTTGTGTTACGCGTGTCTACATATAAGTCCAAAGGAGGGGGTACCTAATCCACATTTCGCGCTTGGCATCCATGATCGAGTTCTTTGATGGCTATGCCACTAGTGGTTCAACTTGTGGTTTAACTTCACCTCTATACTCTATTTACCGCGATTATTATATTATATATTATTATATATTTCTATTTGTCACGTGCATATTTTTATATGTATTTAGTGGTTACTGACTTGAAGCGTTATTGGGCATACAAAAATAACCATCTTGACCAGACATATTCGGGGAACAGCACCCTCTGTCATGGCCGCAAAGGCGAACTGGAGGCATGCGTGTGTTTGAAAATGTCTATAATTTCACGCAAATCAACGATTTTCTCACGCAAAGATGCAATAGATGTGTAGCGAAAGGGTTGGTGGTTACACTTGTGGTCACATTTGGTGGAAATACAAGTAAAATTGCACAGATCCCGACAGTTTTTTTCCGAACACAAAGAATTCAGTCCGGATAGTGTAGTCACTACTGCCACTTTAGTGCAATCCAGTGAGTGATGAAGTGGCCTGTCGTAACATGTGGAGTTGTTTCGCTGTTTTTGAATGCCAAATTTGCGTATAAGAACACAAACCTAAGGCCTTAAAGTTCATAACAGACAATAAACACCTACCACCTGTCCATTATGATCTCCCCATTTCTACCTTCAGGTCGAGCTGTAGGTGTCTGTCATGTGGAGAGTCACTCATCATTGTCTACCTAGTCTTCTTCCTGATACCTCTAAAGCAGCATTTTCAATATGGAAAGCAGTATAGTCAAAGATTTTCAGAATCTGCGGGTTCTCGCGTCCTATGACTTTGGCAAGATGGATGCGCTGGTGCAGGACTTGACGAACGCGCTGGAGGAGGAGGCCAGGCCCAAGGGGCGGTCCAAGTGCGGCGCCAAGCAGGCCGTGGCGGCCGCCGGGGGCTCAGGCGGCGGCGGCGGCACGCTCAAACGCAACAAGCGCAAGTGCAAGAAGCGCAAGCCGAGCCTCTCGACCTGGGAGCAGCAGGCCAACATGAGCGAGGCCTCGGAGAGCAGCCTGGACGAGGCTCTCAAGGACTACATGGACAACCTAGCGCAGCGCGCCAGCGACTCAGACGATTTGGTACTCGCGGCCCGCTCTCTCCCGTCCCTCGCCGCACTCGCGTCGGCGGTCAACCCGGGCTGTTCCCTCGCCGAGTCCGACTCTGTCAACGAGAACTGCTCCCCGCTGCGCCCCCATCGCCGGCGGCGGCGCTACAAGCGCATGGCCGTGGACATCGACACGGACGCCGCCCTGTGCAACCTCATCGGCGGCGAAGACTTCCCGCTGTCGTTCGCCTCTCTCACTAACGCTATGACGGACGTCTCGCTGCTGCCCAGCACCTCGGTGGAGGGCGGCGCCGGCCGCTACCAGCTGCTCCAGGAGATCAAACCGGGCAAGCGGAAGCGCAGCGTTAAAGATAAGTGTCAGGGCAACAGCCTGGATCAGGACGCGGCCAGCGAGGAGACCGCCAGTAACAGCGAGAAGGGCAACAGTCGGCCCGCCAAGAACATAGAGGCGGCTTCTAATTGGTGAGTACATGGCGTCAATGAACTGAAACTGTGCTCGAGAGTCCTGATCCAGTGTTCAGGCAATGCTGGAAAGGTGGAGTGAAAATACAAGCTTTATCAGTCGTCTCTACTAAACGGTTGAACCTTTGCATTCTGACCCTGGGTCTGTAGTTCCTCGTGTATTTGACAGTTGATCATATAAGTTATGTGCTGTTTTGTGAAGCTCTGTATATTTCATTGCTTGGCGGTGAACTGGCTTGCTGTACTTTTCATTGTGTTGATTAAGATTAATCAACAATTACTAACACTTTTTTTAACTATATGACATATATAATTCGGTACCCATATTTGCATCTTTACGACACAAGGAATATGTCGTCACAGTCTATTTTATGAACTTCTGCGTACAGTATGACACCCCTCGCCCCTTTGAAAGACTTCACACTCAACCTGCCCATGATTGATTAAGCGAAGCACAGTCCAACAATTAGACTGTGAGGTCGGCAAGCCATCGGTATACATGTAGAGAAATCCCCTGGTAATAAGTTTATAACGATGGTATGCGACATTAGTTTTAACACAAGTGACCCTTCTATGCACCATTCGTTTGCGTGTAGGCTTAATCCATGCGTTGTGGCTTACAGTGAGACCAGCAGCACCACGACTGCCAGCAGCAGTGAGAGTGATGCGGTCTACACGACGGACGAAGGCAGGGACGGTAAGGGCTTAGCCACGGCTGACCTGCCACGGCTTGGGGCTCTAGAGAGAGGGTCCTGTCATACCATGGATTCAGGCTTCAGATCTACAGTGATTGCTGCCTTATATTTATGCCTCATGGGACTGGCCCAGGATGTCGCATAGCACAGCGGGCCCCAGGCAATGAATCTTCAGGGTTAATTAAGTGAGAAGAAAAAGATAGTCAGGCCATAATATGTAAGAAGTTGAGATCCAGGAAAAGACTGGTTAAATAGCTTTAACCAGCGATGTTTTATTGTTTGGAGACCAGTGGCGGAGTTCAGGAACATAGTTTAGCCTACTACGGGGCTTAGTCGACTAAAGTTACCAGCTGTGGGTACATGATGGGCTATTTTAGCCGACTAAGCCCCGTAGCCGGCTAAACTATGTACATGAAGTAGGCCACTGTTGTGTGAGTTATCGCTATGACAGGATATCTGTTGTGTGTGTTATCTCTATGACAGGATATCTGTTGTGTGTGTTATCTCTATGACAGGATATCTGTTGTGTGTGGTATCGCTATGACAGGATACCTGTTGTGTGTGTTATCTCTATGACAGGATACCTGTTGTGTGTGTTATCTCTATGACAGGATACCTGTTGTTTGTGGTATCTCTATGACAGGATATCTGTTGTTTGTGTTATCTCTATGACAGGATATCTGTTGTGTGTGTTGTCTCTATGACAAGATATCTGTTGTGTGTGTTATCTCTATAACAGGATATCTGTTGTGTGTGTTATCTCTATGACAGGATATCTGTTGTGTGTGTTATCTCTATGACAGGATATCTGTTGTGTGTATTATCGCTATGACAGGATATCTGTTGTGTGTGGTATCGCTATGACAGGATATCTGTTGTATGTATTATCGCTATGACAGGATATCTGTTGTGTGTGTTATCGCTCTGACTAAGTGGGTCTCTACCTCTCTCGCCCTGCTACAGGCGACGACGAGCAGAGTGACTTCTTCCACGAGCCCGGCACGGCGTGCGGCATCCCGGGCATCATTCCGTGGTGGGAGCAGGTCCCGGGAGCGTCCACCCAGGAGACGCAAGCCAAGGACGCCAAGTTCGAGGAGATCCTGCAGGGAAGCTTCCAGCACATGTCGCCGTCCTCTCAACGCAACTTCAAAGTCAGACTCAAGATGCTGGGGAAGGTGAGGCAAGAAGCGATTGGACTTCTACAAGCGGGAGTATGCAGAAATAGAGCGGTGTCTGACACGTACAAATATATAACCCAAGGCAATATGTGTCTGCGGCTATTTTTGGGAGTGGGTTCGTTATATATTCAGGACCAATTCTGGTCATATCGCGTCAATGGGAGGGAGGAAGGAAGGGAGAGCGGAGCCAGGTCCCCGGGCTAACCCCCTACTCTTTGCGAACAAGGACATGTGATCTTTATCCTGCGAGCACACAGACATGGCCACAGCGGGGCTCGAAACACCGATCCAACTGCCGTTAGGCTCTCAGGAGTGGGAGGTGAATTCGTTCAGCTGATCATAATTAGCATAGTGGTTACGCTGACATTCAAGCCGTCTCTTATACATATACATGAAGATTACACCTTGCAATCCATGTCTCAATGAAGAAAACACATTGCAATCTTGGTGGAGTGCCCAAGGCTTCCTAGTCGCCTTACTGAGAGTTCTGCACTCTTGTTTCAGCCTGGCAGGGAATACAGATCTGGGAGGAGAATATTAAAGGATCGGGTAAGTGGAACCTGGGTAAGGACAGCGATCATTTATTGCCAGAAACATCAAACATAGTAACAAAAATATGATCGGTGCAGCAGCAGAAATATGCAAGCGTGACGTCATCAAGCCGGGGGTCGTTAGTTTAGATCACTCATGTATTTTTATCTAGCCTTTTCCTTTTCAGACGTTGTTATCGTCTTTCATCCAGTGTGCTGTGAAGAGGCATGCCACCACTGCGCCCGTGTACATGTCAATTACTCACTGCCGTCCCTTATGTTGTCTCCATCTGTTTCTGATAGATTCCGGCCTACTCAGTGCACAGCTTCCTGCAGGAGCGGCAGCACTGGCGGGACAGCAGTCGCCGCTACGTGCTGCGGTACAGCGGCGGGGGCCCGGGCGGCCCGTCCGGGGCGTCCTGCGAGAGGAAGCGCCGGAGAAAGACGCCGCCACACTCTCCCACGGAGGAAGGTAAGGCCCAAACCCGCCGCACGGTGGCGCTCCGCACGCTGCAGTATCACCACTAGCACCGGGTAGTTTATTGAGACGTAATGTCTGGTCTCCAATCCGGTTGGTTTATAGCGCCAGAGTCATAGATTAAGTGAGAAATATGCTACAGTTGGCTTTCCATGGGCCTATCCTGGCGTGGCATGGCGTCCTTGGACGAAGGTCCCCATTGGGTAACTTCCTCCAGTCTCACCCCCTCACTAAGCTTTGGAGACCTATCGCGTACAGATATGGCAGTAGTCCTGGCGCAGAGGACGTTTGATATAAATCGTGTATCATAGGCGCCGTCGTCAGTAACTGGTATAACTGTTTTTTTTTCCAATTTCATGTCAACCTAAGTCAACGTTAATTGATGTGCCATAACCGGTGTAGCTCGTATGACCTGCTTGTTTGAGGAGTAGCGAATATATCTCTTAACACGTGTTTCTGACTCTGTCCAGGTCACTTTGTCGGGGAGAACGCCGGACCCATCGCGGACAGCAACATCGGCAGCCGCATCCTGCAGAGCATGGGTTGGACCCCCGGCACCGGGCTGGGCGCGGACGGCACGGGCATCACCACCCCCATCATGGCCTACCGCCGCCCCAGCCGCCAGGGGCTCGGCACCAAGGCCACAGCGCCCGCCTCGGCAGCCTGCTCCACCAACCACAACTCGTGAGCACAACGCCATCTGGTGGTCAACGTCATCGCGGCATTGACACGTGATCACAACTTCAACACATGATCGAAACTTCAACACGTGATCACAACATCAACACGTGATCGCTACGTTGACCACCGCGTGATATCCCCATAAAATCAGGCAGCGTCTTGTAAATGACAGTCAGTAGATGTGATCCGTTTGGATCTTTCGTCATGCCGGTGTAGCACGGTACAAGCGCCCGCGTTCGGATGCGGGCAGACATTGATCTTTTCCGTGATGTATTTAATTAGACAATTCTTGCAGAAAACTTAGTTTACCTATAGGGCGTCGTAGATTTTTATTTCTATGTGTTGCCTCAGGAAAACGTTTGGTAGAGGATATTAATGTCTAGCGTTGTAGCTCCGCAGATTTAAGATGTAAATATTCAAGTAATGTTATTTGTTTGTGCTGAACAACTCCGAGATGACAGCGATTTTGTCGTCAGTCTCTTTAAGACCGATCAGTTGGTTATACAGGTTACTCCAGCAGGTATCTTTGTTCTTCAATTTGTAGACTGCCAATGCGGCGTATGGTATTCTGCTGACGAAATGGCAATAGTTCGAGTATAGATAAGCAGAAAGATTAATATTCGTTAGCATTGAGGCAACTGGTGTTGAAGTGTGGAAGCTGCGGCGTAATGACAGGGCTATTTATGTTCATGTTCTGTAGCCTGTACAGATCGGCACAACTTTATGGCCGCATTGACATGGCTCTGGAGCCATTGGTGGCCGGGGTATTGTCCATTACCTATGTGGTCAGTTTCAGGGACATTTTATTTTAATCATATTTACGATATTTTTTATTTATAATTTCTAGTGGTGGTTTGATCGAACATCCGGACGCACCATCCGTACAAACTAGTCGTTCGTTTCATATTTGTCTCCTGCATTTCATGTGTTCCTCATTTCTCATTTCGGAGTTTCTGTTGCATGAACACTGCTGAGCTGAAAAACAGACCGAAATATAGATTAGTTGTATAGACTGACCAGTTGGCACTCCCTTTCTTAGTTTAGTTAGGTTAAGGGAAATAAGACATGCTCTCAGAGATAGCTGGCTGAAAAAAGGAACCAGGTTTCCGCTGAGAAATATTAATATCACAATGTTGTTTGTATACCCATGCATACAAAGATCGGATGGTTTTTAGTTAACACAAGAGAGGGAAGGAAATTGAGGTGCCTCATTGTACCTTGTACATCTTGTGTAGCTCGGTCGTCTTCCCTCAAATAGTACACTGGGTCAAAGTTGAAATTCATATTCCAGATATATCCAGATAAAAATCTAGGTGAACTATTTCCAACATATCGGAGCTGCACATACTGATGCAAAGTAACCGGTAATATTGGTATGCATGTCCACTTCACCCTTAAGCCCCTTTCATATACGTCACACAGACACTGTGTTAAAGTTAAGAAATACATTCATGCGAATTAAGAATATGTCATTGGGCCTTTGGAAATACCGCGTCAAATTTCAACTGCATGCAAAGTTCCCCACTTCCGGACAGATGCTTCGGTGTCTGGCAAAACTCAGAAATAAAATTGCTGATAAAACGGAACTTCGCTTCTTTTGCTGGTATGTATAATTCGATCAGTGTTTACTATTTTTTAATTATACTCTTTTAAAACTAGAGCGCAATCGGTTGTTTATTTTGCATGCCCACTTGCACATATAGCCATAGGATGCGTCGTACGGCAACTTATTTCATTTCTATTAGTTTGATTAATATCTTTGAAGAAAGAAGACTAGTCCTTGATTTATAGAATTTATTTCCTTAGTTTCTCTTTTTGCATTTACACATATGATAGGGATGAAGTAGCATGATAGGCACACAAATGTGTGTGAATTTCCAGTTATTTGAAGTTGATACAGTTGAACACACAGATAAAATGAAAAAGACAGTAAGACTTACGACGAAATAGGTGAAACGCCTGCATGACTACAATAATTCACAAATAATAACTTAATCGTGGCAAACTCTCTTGCCTGAACAGACCCATGAAAGTGAGAAAACGTGTGTTCTATCGAGAGATACTTTAATATTTACGCTCCATGACGTAGGGACTTTTACATGAACAGTCCACCAATGTCTTCACATTCACAGTAAACATTAATTTGTACACCATTATGCACATCATGGTTTCAAATACGTTTGATATTGCAATGTACTGGCGAAAATAGAAAAGTGAAAAATAACAAATTAGGCTACTCCGTGTAGTGTAGTGTCTGATGTCATCTGAGACTCGCTGATAAACCATATCTATTCCACAATCACACGTTTGATATTTCATCGTAGGACAGTTTGGCAACATGCAGATACAGTGCCGTCAGCTTCAGATTATTACCTCTAAATTTCAGTTTGCGCTACACACACAGCATGAGTTTTGTTCCGGGTCATCACTTGATCCGGCGTTACGTCACAATCATGACCTTGACCTTCAATGCCACCATACGACATTGACATTTCTGCACGACAAGTCAAAGTAATCTTAAGACCCTCGTTTACATAACCTTGGACGTGATAACACGACCTTGAAGTTGTTCATGACCTTTAAGTTGTTCACACGACCTTGAAGTTGTTCACACGACCTTGAAGTTGTTCACGCGACCTTGAAGTTGTTCACACGACCTTGAAGTTGTTCACACGACCTTGAAGTTGTTCACACGCCCTTGGGGGTCAGCGTTCCTACACGATCCTCAGCATGCCGTAGCGCCTCATGATGTAAGCCGTTGGCACGGCCCCCAGAAACATGCAGGCCACCGTCAGGAAGGAGACGATGGACAGGAAACCCATTCCAGAGAGGCCGTGGCCGCTACAAGAAAACATTATCAATAAACATAATATATTATAACCTTATTTCGTACTAATAACGATCATAGACGAAATACACAGTTGATTATTACACAAATCCACAGTTGAGATCAACAACAACAAATGTTTGGAAAACGTATAAGAATAAGACGCTGAACAAACTGTTAAGTGTCTGGAAGGGTGGGTCCAGTGTCCAAGGTCGATTTTTCACGACGTTCCGTGTCACTTTTTGGCAAAGTTCAGTGTCGTTTTTTCAAAAAGCTGTGTCGATATCGCTTTTTCAGATTCTCAGTGTCGAAATTTGGGGGTCAATGTTGAAGGTCGATTTTTCAAATATGCCTGTGTCGCCATGTACCCCTTCCAGACCCCTACTGTTACTTGGTAGATGTCTTACCTGGTGCACCCGCCCGCTATCCGGGCCCCCAGAATCATGAGCAAACCCCCAATGAAAGCGTGGTCGGCCGGCACGCCCTTGGCGGACCCCAGCGCGCCGGACGAGGAAGCAGACAGGTAGGCGCCAAGCACCACACCCGAGACGTAAAAGATCTGAAACAGAGCGTACAGTGAACTGAGCCATATAAATTTATATATCTATGTATCAAATATCTCCCTCGAAGGTTCATCCGGGGACGAATATGACATTACAAGGATCATGCATATACCTAGGAAACGGCGTAAGGGTTCGGGACGTCTTCCGCACTCCTGGAGATATCATTTGCAGGTTTTAAGTTTGTTTTCGTACTTCTAAACTTAAGTTTCTTTTCGTACTTCTAAACTTAAGTTTCTTTTCGTACTTCTAAACTTAAGTTTCTTTTCGTACTTTTAAACTTAAGTTTCTTTTCGTACTTTTAAACTTAAGTTTCTTTTCGTACTTTTAAACTTAAGTTTTTGTTGTTACTTCTAACTTAAGTTTCTTTTCGTACTTCTAAACTTGTTTATACTTGTTCAATGAACCGGTTACATTTACCTCCCGGAAATGAAATGGAATGGGGATTGAACGAAAAAAAAGTAGGGCCATACTTCAGATATCCTGCATAACAGACGTTTTATCCGATAATGCCTGTAATAGGGAAAGGGAAATAGCCCTTACCTGCCACCAGCTTTGAAAGCCCGTCCGATATTTACAGATGAAGGGTGACAATCTCTTCAGGGGACCGACAAACACTTGCGAGAGGAGGGTGATGAAACTGCTGCTGCCCCCTAGCGTCTCGTTGATCCCGAGGATGAGTGGCACCTGGAGACTGCCAATGATGATCCCAGACACATACGGAGGCCACGCCTTCCTGGCATACCACGGCGCCAGCGGGTTCTTCAACTGCCACCAAACAACAAGTCTGACATTCAATAATACAAGTAAATAACGAAGCCTTATTGTTGCTGTAGATGCTTCATATGTCCCCTGTTCCGTTTTTTCCAATAGAGTCTACATTTGTATGCAAACATGTTAAACCCGTAATGTATGTATGCTCAAATGTTGCGATTGTTAGGGTATTTTCTTTCTGTAGAATTGGGAAATCGCGTCATAACATACGTATAAACAACGTTTGTGTGCACATTCTAGCGGGTCGCAGATCGCATAGATTTCGCAATACAGACCTGAACCTCTGTTGTCCACGGAAGGAGAATTTCAAAGGCGCAGACCAACACGCCGAACATGGCCACCAGAGGGACCGACATGACAAAGTAGGGAGAGTGCGCCCACCTGAAACAGAATAAACACCATTAACTCAATTTCACAATTGCACACCTGTAGCGTCCTTAACACCAGCGTCCACAGTTACACGGGGAAAACTAAAAATTTGTCTTCACCGGATCAATTCGACCAGACCTATCAAGCCTCGACCCAATAAACCCCACAGTATAATGCAACTGCTCAGCACAGGGGAGAACATGAAAGTGTCGGTTTGTAAAAGTAGACTTGGTTATGTCAATGTGAGGTGCCAGTGCCTGGTATTCATGGAAGCTATACATGCATTCTGATTAACGTCCTGGTCTTCGCATAGCGTTAAGAGAACTTAATCACATAAACACGTATACATGTTTATATACAATTAAATTATCTGACAAGCTCGTAAATGTATACATTCTATTCCTGGAAACATATTTAGCTCTGTAGATAAATATAATCGCATCATCTTGATGCCCATACATCTTTAAAGTTATTATTTTCCAAAATTGCGGTATTTTATAAGTTACCTCGAAAGAATCAACTGTCACCACAGCAGTACTTACGGATTGCTTGATTCTCTAATGCTGGGTCTGAGCACTGTGTCAAATACCGGTTTGAACAGTCCATAAACCAGGGTTCCAACAAGAGCTCCCGCCAAAGTGTATCCTACAAAACAGTCCATATATCACATCACGCCAAGAATAAACTAGCATATGAACAAGGTTACCAAGGTAACTGCTACAATAAATTAGAGCACTTACAAAGAAGATATATCATACACAATGCTTAGCCAATCACCATCTAATACTCATCATCAAGCGGATTACCATGCAAACTCAGTGCATTAGCCAGCTTTTCATAGATTTAGTCTGACCTACATTCGCTGAACAGGTCCCTACTCTTTCACTATCCACATTGGTATTTTCCATTCTACTGGTTCAAATAAATTTCCACAGAATTTCTCACCCTTGGTTACCAAGTTTTTAAAAAATTGCCAGTTAAATGACAGATTTCAGAACATGTATGTCTCAATCTCAACTCACCAGAGTTGGGTAGCAGGGCACCTAATTGGGTGAAAATCGATGTGGGGCACTGAAAAGAAGCCAGAGATGAGAAACTGTGTATTATTAACCCTGTTACCATGGTTACCCAAGCATCTCATTCCATGCAAGAGTGATGATACTTCAGCGAGGCAACAAAAGGCTGGCCTATTACAGTATAAATAACTACCAGTATCTTTACTATAAAATGTCGATTCTAAAATAATGGGCACATATAAAGAACATATCCTGAATATACCTGACACCAGTCAGAAATATTTGTAGAACACTATGTATCTATTATTACAGTGAATTGGCAATAACAAATCACAACAGCTATGCAAGGATAAAACCGCTGATGCAGTTTATGCTGCATTGTTTCTATGATACTATCAGATTATGGCTAAAGGAAGAACTCTGCTTGTTCTGACTGACTGATATAATGGATGAACTCACTGAGCCAGCAAAGACCATGCCAACACCAAGCATTATTCCGCCAACAATAGATGAGAGCACTCCTTTCTCAACAAGACTGTTGTAATAACCATTGCAAGTCATCATAAACTTTCTGTTGGTCCCTGACATCATGGCCAGCAATGACATTCCAAACATTCCTGAAAATAAATGATTAACAAAGCTTTAGTTACTAGAGACAGTTGGTAGAAGATGATAAATGTTTAAATATTATAAAGTAGTGATGAGTTTATGAAAGAATTCCTTAAAAGGTAAGTTACAAGTTAGGAAATAACTATGTTGTAATATAGAATAAGATATATATATATATACAAATAATAAAAATGATGACATTGTAGCAGAACAATATTATAATTATACCAATATCAGAATATAATTATATCTATATTTGAGATCCATATTCTATTATAAATGATAAATATAGGCAAATATTCTATATATTTATCATTAGACTATATTTAAATAAACTTATAAGATAACAAAAACTTTATATATAACTTTTTTTTACCTGTAGCCATAGCTGATAGAAACATCTTCAACATCACAAATTTACTCAGGATCATTTGGCTTCTGATAAGCTTAGGTTCAAATACTGAAACAAAAAATACAATATTTTTATATTTATAAGACTTATTACAAAAATAGAACAGTTTATTTAATAACATCTAACATTGTATAAGAAAAGATTACTTACAATATAAATTTACATATTATTTACCAAATAAATAGTTATTTGTATAGGCTATCTGAAAATAATTGATAAGTTTTCATTTATAAATCCGTCTTCTTTATTGTAATCAAGAAATTAATGCATGTATACATTATTAAAGTGATCCATGTCTCACCACAAGCACTTTATACCATTTGCTCTGCATGAATATCATATTAATTTAATACAATATTCATGAGAGGGAATACTGATGCAATTGGTGAAGTCAAATTCATTAATGCCATTTACACAAGATTGAATTGATTAGGTCTATGGGTCCTACAGCCTGTCGGTAAATTTTTGAGTGCTCACTCAAATTTTAATGAAAATATCACCAAAAACATTGTGAAAAGCATTAATGAATTTGACTGTCGATTAAAGTTTAGTAATTTATTGAGTCTGGTTTACAACAACGTAATATCTGGTCCACAAGCACAGTAAATCAACTGACACAGAGCGGGGAGGAGGGTCTGCACTGCCTACTAATAAACTTTGACCCTCCCCCCCCCCCACTGTGTCAGTCGATTTACTGTAGTCTTTGGTTCAAGTGCCCCCAGGCAAGCCCGGTTCTCAAGGGGCACCACAGTGTCAATGTTATAATCCTTAGACATTGGTAGGGAATCAACTGTAGCTTTTATTATAATGTGTGCGCAAACAATCATAGTATTAGCGTATTCTATATATAAACTTGTTTTATCATCCGACATCAAGAAAGTGTGTCAACACTAGGTTGTGTCTGTTATATTTTCGCAAAGAAATATTGGAGCATACAACTTTTCCTAACCGACCATCCGCCATATTTGTTTCTGGCGGATGCCGGTACCTGTCAATGTGACTTGGTTCCTCCTCTCTGTTAGCATATATGACTCTCTGCTAGACGACCTTGTCAGTCGCTCACTTTGAACTTAAGGACAACAGCAGCATCCTCTGTCACAGGTAATTGACTGTTACAAAGTTTGAGATCCAGGCTACAAATAGTGCCGGGACTCGCCAGGTGGCGCTGCATACACATGGCGTTTGGTCGGGAAAAGTTGCATGCTCCAACATTTATTCTCAAAAATATGACTGAAATAAACCTAGTATTGACGCACTTTCTTGATGTCTGAAGATAGAACAAGGTCAAGGAATATAGAATTAGTACTATGATTGTAGGCACCCACATTATCATAACAGCTACAGACGTTTCCCTACTAACGTCTAAGGATTTTAACATTGACACTGTTGTGCCACTTTAGAGAAGCGGGCTTGCCTGGGGCACTTGCACCAAGCTGTCAGCTAGTCCAAGATTAAGACTGTAGAATCTCCCGGCCCGAATCTACCTGTGATCTGGTCATAACTTACTTCTTCCTTTTTCCATCGCAATACCAAATATCACGCCACAAGTGATGCACAGGATACATTGCAGCACTGTACCCTCAGCAGGAGTGGCCACCAACTCCTCATATTCGGAATCTGCACCAGCATTTTCACTTTCGTCTTCACTATTCCGAGGTCCGTCACCGCTGGCCCTGTTCGCGCCATGATTGTGACTGTCATTGACGCTTGGAATCTCTGACTCCGCCCCCGTCCTTCTGGATAACCCGGTCGCGCGAGACATGACTTTATGCACTATGCTACCCGTGCAGAATACACTGGGATGGCTAGCCTTGGCTTGTTGACGACTTATTCTCAGGAAACTGAATTACACAGCTAATGAAAACAAAACGTGCCCTCTCTGACCCGTTTATGTTCTGATTTTGGCAGTCGACCGAAAGTCTTATCATTGCTGCCGAAATACCGAAATTAAACGAAATAAACCATAATTTGCTCAACACGGAAACTTTCCTCCTTATTAAGACGAAAATCTACGATTTTCGTCTTATGTCGGTGTGTTCGGTTTGTCTGTGTGTGTGTCTGTCTGTCTGTCTGTCGGAGCATTATCTGTCGAATGACTAAAGATATCGTTCTCTTCTTTTACCAAAACATTCCGGCAGCCAATCGACAGGTCAAGTTCGTAGATGGGCAATATAACTCAAAGGTCAACGTCACGATGACGTCATACGTCCAAAACACATTTTCCGCTCTAGCTCTCTTAATATTGCAGCTAGAGAGCCGCAATTAGTGTCAAAATACTCAGCTCCTCAAAGTCTTTCTCGCTACTGACATCAGATTTGATGTAGGATGAAAAGTTTTCGCGCCACGGGCTCTTGAAAATTGACAACTTTGGATTTTTTTTTTTTTTTTACAAAGTTTGAGATATCGACTTCTCCTTCTGCATAGATAATGCCACGGCCTACCGTCAGACCAAGTTTGTAGATGGGCAATCTAGGTCAAAGGTCAAGGTCACAGGAATTTTTCACATTTCGCTTAACCATTGAAAGATAGGACCAAAAATCGGAAAAATCACTACTACTGTCTTAGTTTTCATCTAATGACGCTCACCATTATTTCTGTTATTGGGCCCATAGGTACGTTATATATCGTCTCAAAATTGTAAAAATCGCCCGAATGGTTTTCCCGCTAAAAATTCCCAAAGTTTAACATGGGATCCTACGGCAGCATTTTGGCGGGAAAGTGGTCTCAATTTCTCCGTGAAGGGCACAAGTGAGACAAACGTCACCTGGCGTGATACATGACATTAGTAATTGGGCACGAATAACTATATTGGTCAAGGTCACGCTTCCAAGGTCAAGGTCGCAGCAAGGTCAAGGACACGAAACATGTGTTCCCGCGTAACTTCCTTAATATCGCGTCTAGAGATTCGTTGTTTGTTGGAGAGTATTCTGCGGAGAGAGGCGGACACGCATGACTGGCTCAAATGTTTCCGGATACTGAACGATTTTCGAGTAATCGGCCAATCTATATTCAGCGTACGTGTCAAGTAGCGTTTTAAACTTTGCAAGGCCATAACTCGGTTAATATTTGAGATAGGGAGCCCAGATTTGGCATGAATGGAGAGAGAAATGTGAGCTAGACTACTCTACTAGACTAGACTAGACTATGAAAAACACCTCAGAAATGCTCTAGGACGCTTAGTTTGGCCGCTAGAGCGCTCACAAGAGGTGCACCCCCCTCAATGCCGACGCTCCCATTATGAGTCAACGGCGATATGGACCGGCACTCTTTCGGGGTTGCGATGGCCGCCGTTCGCTTAATAGCGACGCTAGAGAGTCGGGATTAGTTGCAAACGACGGGCAAACGTCGACTTGGATATGGAAACCGCCTTCACATTTTGCCTATCACGCATAGTTTTCCCGCTAAAAATTCCCAAAGTTTAACATGGGACCCTACGGGAGCATTTTGGCGGGAAAATGACCTCCCCAATTTCTCCATGAAGGGGACATCTCAGACAAACAACACCTTGCGTGAAACATGACAGTAGTATTTGGGCGGAAAGTACTATATTGATCAAGGTTACGCTTCCAAGGTCAAGGTCACGGCAAGGTCATGGTCATGAAACATGTTTTCCCGCGTAACTCAGTTAATATTGGGTCTAGAGATCCGCGGTTTGTTTCAAAGTATTCTTCAGAGACAGGCGCGAAAGTTGTGTGCCTTCAGATTTCACCTCACATTTATAGTTTTTGAGTTGGATGATCAATTGTAACCCAAGAAAAATTATACAAAATTGCGGTGACCACATGCATGCAGGTAGATTACCTACATGTGGTGGAATATGTACCAATATTACTAACATCATGTGTGCCAAATGCCATGGAAATCGAACCAGTAGTTTGAACGCAAAGAAATATTATCCCATTATAAAGACTCGATTCCGCCACTTGAAGACGGATCGAGACGTTTCGGCCTATATAACCCAATATTGTCACTAGCCCTTTGCAATTCTATGTTCAAAAACTGACGCCCGCGGGCCGAATGTTTCTTTTATATCAACCGAAATGTGTTTCCAGCATAAAAACGAAAAAATATTAATAATAGGTACCCAGTTGGGTTTGAACACCCAACCTTCTTGCCCACTGTCGAAAGCCTTATCCACTACGCCAAAGTGCCGCGTTGTACGTATATGCTACTGTTTCAGAAGTCCCCAAACCCGCTCGATCAGTCATATTTCATACGAAATCCTGCCCTCGGTCTTCCATAGGCTCGACCGAAGCACAACATCCGCCCGTCTCGATCTTTATATCTCGCACCACAACGAAACAGGTCCACATTGGGTAATATTGGGTATATATCCGCGGTTTGTTTCAGAGTATTCTTTAGAGACTTTTTGGAGATTCATATATTCTCGCTATCTTCCAGCTATGTTATAAGCGGGATTATGAATGCGGCCCCTTTATCTGTGACCTTTCATAGTTATCGGCTCATGGTCAGTTGCACCTATCCCCCGATTTTCGTCTTCCCTCTCAAGCTATGCTTGACAAATTCTAGTCTTCTTATCATTGATTTACCTTTAAGTCAACGTTGGGGTTAAGGAGGTTGAATGTGATATACAGTGTAATCCGCTTAATCCGAACAGTCTTCAGATTTACTGAAATTTCGATTGTCCGAACGTGATGATTCTAGCGAGCCACCGCGTACTTTTGTGTTAAGATAACGGCCTTTTCTATTAACAGTAGTAAGAAAAGCTATATCTTACTAGTCACACACTTATAACTGCACTCATCATTATTCATGCTACTCTAATTTAAAGTTACAAATTTGGGGGATTATCAAATGATAACATCTCAGTCGTCGATACAACGGTATTTAGAAGGGCCGTTCCGAAGTCGTTAAAGGGAAAGCCAAGACCGGCGATGAATGATTGAATGACTGAAACTATATATGAGTTTCAATAACAAATTTAGTTCTTTTTGTCAGAAGGACATATTTTTTATGAATCTGATATCGGAGTAATCATCGATTAAACGCTAACCCCATAAAGGTAGCGCATTGCAGCTAATGAGGACGTCACGGTAGCGGTCCGATATTTCCCACCTCGCCCGCCTCAAGTTAAGTTCAAACACAACTCACGGCCGTCAATTGTATTATTTTCTCATGGCTTTAGGATATATGGTTGATGTTATCACAATTAAGCGTATGGGCTGGATCGTTTAACGGGAGAACAAAGGTCATCGTGGCGCAACCATTTACCTACATATCACAAGTAAAACTTTGTGACCTGCCAATCGGTGTCTACCCCGGCTCGGCACCTACCGCCCCCCCCCGGCCCCCCCCCACACACACTTACTTTATCTTAAAATCCAAAATAATTTTTTAATCAATACCTCAGTTGTTACAGATACAGACACTATTGCGAACTGATTTAACAAGTTTTTTACTAACATAGGTTCAACCTTATGCAAGAGTATTCCCCACATCCAAGATCATTCACCACGCAGCTACATTAAGCAAACAAACAGCGCGAACTTGTTTCTTGAATCAGTGAAAAAAGAACTCCATAACATAGTATGGTCGCTGAAAAAACTCTCACCTGGATGGGATTACATAGGACCTAAAATCATTAAGAGTGCATATTTAATTTTAGAAGAACCCCTGATACATATTTTAAACTTGTCATTAGAGGGGGTCGATAACCCAAAGAATTGAAAATATCGAAACTGGTACCCATATATAGGAAGGAGACAAAAACAAATTCAACAACTATAGACCGATATCTATTCGTTCGACGTTCTCAAAAGTGTTTGAAAAACTGGTGCATAATAGATTAACGACGTTTATTAACAGATACTGCTTGTTGCACGATAACCAGTTCGGATTTAGAACTCAGCACTCCACAACGTCTGCTCTCATACTATTTATGGATAAAATCGCAACAGCAATAGAGAAAGGTGAATATGCTTTAGGTGTGTTTTTTTGATTTCTCGAAAGCTTTCGATACAGTAAACCATGAAATGCTCCTTACTAAGTTAGAAAAATATGGCGTACGAGGAGTGGTGTTAAACTAGATAAAAAGTTACCTTACTGATAGAGTACAATATGTAGAATATAATAGGGTTATATCTCATCTAGACATAGAATTACTTCTATAGTACCACAAGGATCCACACTGGGACCACTCCTGCTTATTTTGTATATAAAAGGCCTAGCCTCAGTGAGTAAAACATTATTTTACATTCTTTTCACAGATTATTCGAACTCCCTCATTACAGGGACAAAATTAAATGATATGACAATGATTTTAAATAGGGAATTAAACGCACAGCTCTATGATCAGAAATCAGCCGCTCTTCCAACCAAGTTGCCCAGTCTTCATGTGTGTGACTGCGCTCGTCCAATGTTTACGGTGTTGAAATAGCTACTTAAATGTCTAGTCCAGGGTTCATTTATCAAAAACATCATCAATAGTAATCATGATTGTAATCATGATTACTATCAATGTAATCGTAATCGTAATCGATTATATTTCCTGTAATCGTAATCATGAAATTTCTAAGTAATCGTAATCGTAATCGATTACATTCACAATGTAATCGCCCCATGCCTGACCCAGAGTATCAACAGGAGGTCGTGTCAGGTATGAATAACTGTTTGTGTTAATCATAAATATTACAGGCAACCCTGCACCGTTCCAATTATCATAACGGCATCACGACATGCAATGACTGCATTTAGCATGTATAGTAAACTTCAATTCCATCTTCCATCTCCATCGCATGGGAAGAGTTCTGCTTTTAATTCATCGTGACATGGGAATAAAGAAATGTATTCTTCGTGATCTGGAAACACGACCCCACCTTGCCCCCCCCCCTGCGTTGTAAAAACAATCGTCCGGCAATTGCATGCACGCGCATATTTTGCGAACAATGATGAATGGTGTGATCAACCACAAATAGCTACTCTTATCTATAGATTACATACCTTAAACGACTGATTATTGTGTCATGATTCGCAAACAAAATACCTCGCAGAAAATAGAATCCGATTGTCAATACCATGCATAAGGAAATCGAGAAACTGCTTACCTCAATTTGGGGCCCTTGACCCTTCCCAAACAAAAAATAAAGAGTGCTTCGGGATTCCTTTACTTGGTTAAATCTTTTCATGATTTTGACATGGCAGACGAAGTGCTTTTTGAGCTTTTGCACATGGAAATGATTAATTGGATTTATAATGACAGTGATCAGAATGAAAAAGTGAGGAAACATCGTCTGTCAGTAAATGCAATGTAGGATGAAACCATAATCAAACGATCTAGGCTAACCAAAGGAAATGTGGGAGGGCTGTACAATTTCGAATTTGTCAGCACTGTCACTGATAAAGATAAACACTAAATTTAACTTAAAAACATGACAGACTGTTCACTGCCATTGAGGCAGACGGTTAATCACAGGATACACAATTTTAGAAGGACGGGGGTGGCTAGAAACATAGTAGTCTGAATAAAACATTACTGTTGTAAGGTATAGACAGAACGACCATACTATTACAACAGCTGTATGGTCTTCTTACCCCTTGGCGCAAGTCCACTTCTCTAGACTAGGGGCACAACGGTAACAATGTTAAAATCCTTCGACGTTAGTAGGGAATCGACTGTAGCTTTTATTATAATGCGGGCGCGTACAATACTAGTGCTTACGTATTCTATATACCTTGTTCTATTTTCTGACATCAAGAAAGTGTGGCAACACTAGATTGTTCCAGTCATATTTTCGCGAACAAATGTTGGAGCATGCGACTTTTCCCTACCAACCGCCATGCGTATGCAGCGCCACCTGGCGAATCCCGCCACCATTTGAACCATTTGTAGCCTGGATCCCAAACTTTGTAATCTGTGAAAGAGAGCGCTGCTGTTGTCCTTAAGTTCAAAGTGAGTGACTGACAAGGCCCTCTAGCGGAGAGTCGTATGCTAACGGAGAGGAGGAACCAAGTCGCATTCACAGGTACCGGCATCCGCCAAAAACAAATATGGCAGATGGCTGGTCTGGAACAGTTTTGTGCTCCAATATTTCTTCGCGAAAATATAATCGAAACAACCTAGTGTTGACACACCTTTTTGATGTCAGATGATAGAACAAGGTATATAGAATACGTAAAGACTATGATTGTTCGAGCACACATTATAATAAAAGCTACAGTCAATTCCCTACTAACGTCGAAGGATTTTAACATTGTTACCGTTGTGCCCCTAGAGAAGCGGGCTTGCCTGGGGGCACTTGCGCCAACCTTACCCCTAGTATTACGGGTTGGGAGGGGGTGATAGGGGTGGAGGACACTCGGCAGTGTGGTTGTTATCAGTTTAGCATCTTTGGTTCATTCTTCTGGCTATTTTTTTATGTTAGTGCAGCCCATGGTTTCAGCGTGATGACTCACTCAATAGAATAAAAAAATAGCTAATGGATGAGTAATAGTCAAACTGGTAGCAGAATGCCATTTTTACACCCGACCTTAAGGCCTCATTGCACACAGTCCACTTGTCTACGCAGCTATGCACCCAGCTGTAATCTTCACGTACCCCTCCGCAATCACCCCCACCCCTATAGACAGCCACCCCACCCATCCTAACCTATATGGCCATTCTGACCATACATCCTGTCGTAAGTTGAGTTGGTAATGGATGATAACTTATAAGTAACTTGTCATGAATTACCAACTGTCTTAAGACATAGTCACTCAGTTAACCCCTTCATCACTGTTCATAGGGTTATTTTGCTAGTGCCCCCAGGTAAGCTTGCTTTCTTAGCCTTAGGCTAGAGAAACTGGTTTGCCTGGGGGCACTTGTGCTAAAGGGTTAATTGGCCATCTCCAGTCAGGCTTTTATAATTGTGGGTTTGGGTAGTTAGGCAGCCTCTACCAGCCTCTGCTTAAAACTAATATTGTTGACAGGGTAATAAGCCAGTAGCCTGGGGTTCCCTGTACTTATCCCACAAGACTGCTGGCTAGACCAGTATAAATTTTCCAAACATTTTTGACCTTTTTTTTGGCTTTAGTAGGTCCATTGTTAACAAATATTTGCCCTGGTTATAGTGACCTTTGTTTGGGTGTGGGGGGAGATGAATATAAATTAAAAGTACTTCTGGGAGGATAGTAAATATCAGGTGGGACAAATGAAAATTGAAAATGTTTTTGTCATACAGACAAGTAAATTTTATTAGTTAGTGTAGAGCCATGGCCAATAAATTTATTACCGTAAACTGCCTATTTGGAGCTGCATACATATTAGAAGCTGCACCCCAATTTGGGCCTCAAAACCGGGTTGGAAGACACCCAGAACCATTTCCGGAAAACTACATATTATAAGCTGCACCCAGACTTTGGCCTCTTGACCCCTGCACCCCCCCCCCCCACCCTCCTGTGTTGTGTATCCCTGCTTAATCCCATCCCACCAACCAAACCAATAACTTCTTTATACAAGTAGTCGCGACCACTAACAACATTTACCTCTCCCTCTCAGATCGCAGTGGCTGGCTCTCCTGGCTCTTACTGCATGTTTATGAATCACTGTCGTACCTACCCAGTATCAAGTTTCTGTCTGGGACAATTAACTTATTGCATTTGGTGCTAGACCAGTGGCAACCATATCAATTTACACCACCTGAAACCTGGCCTCTGATCATTGGTCTACAATAGGTGTGGGCGGAGGCGCGTGGCAGCAGTAATAAATAACACAACCTTAAGTAGATCATTGTCAGTCTTGATTGCCACAGTAACACAATGCCTGCCTGATAAAAGAGCATTTTACGACACAGCTTTCAAATTGAATTATCTCCCGACTTGTTGACTTGTATGAAGTTATGATGCAATAAATCATTTTTGCAACAGCAGTGACTTTCGTATTGCACCCCCCCCCCCCCCCCCCGCGGCAAATCGGCAAAAGGCCTTATTTATAGCCTCACCCCGACTTGCGACTCAATCCCGGAAAGTGGCTTCAAATAGGCAGTTTACAGTAATATTCTAGAATTCTGAACCTAGTATTTAACAATTATATCAATGTTTGATTGATTTGATATCACCAAATGCCGCTCCTTTCTGTTAAGCAAATGTTACAGTGTTGTTAAATGTGTATGCTAATATTTCATTACAGTGTAATATATAGATTTTTTTTAGTTGGTGGGAAACAACTGTGCAAATAGCTTTAAGTATACAATATTTCAGGGTATGCTCAATGTCTTATAAGCCTGAATGTCAATGGCTGATCTAAATGGCTTGTTTTTTTTTAAAGTCTCATGTAGACAGAATCTTGAGAATCTTTGATGTTGAATATAACTGAATTAACTAAACTAAACTTGCCTTAGCCAGAAGATCTTCACATTTTCTCAGTGAGGATATATATACAGCTTAATTGTGAGGGTTTGCAAGCTAAAGATCAAAGGTTATATGTTAATAGTTACATACATTGATTTTTATTTACAGAATAGTGGTATATCCAAACTGGAGGCCTTGGGTTTCAGAGTAGGACAAAGTTTAGTGGAAAGGTAAGTCATAATTTTTTTCATCCAACTATTCTTTTATGAATCTGCTGCATGTTCATCTTGATCAAAAACTTCTTTTTAGATGCTAACCAATAGTTTTAATCTAACAACAATGACAATGTATTACTTTTATAATTTGTATGAAATTGGTTGTTGAAATAGCCCTGGTACATATCTCTCTGGGTCAGCTTAACCAATTTAGTTAGGATGCACAGAGACTTGGAGTCCTGTTTCAGGGATAGTTCTGACCATTATGCTATTTTTTAACAAGATAATATTAAAAGATGTCAGATTACACAACAGATGTATGAATTTTTTTTCTCTGGTTACTTATAGGTTTACAAGAGATTCTCCAAGGTTTAAAGATGAATTAGATACCATGAAATTCATTTGCAAAGATTTTTGGACAGCCCTGTACAGAAAACAAATTGACAATCTGCGAACAAATCATCAGGTGAGAGATGTAGAACATTGCACCAAATGTACATGCAATATTGTAATACAAGTCCGGGCTCTCTCCCTCCTGAATGTTGCATACCAAGATGGAAAAGTGCTCACAATGCTTCAGCACCGCTTAGGCTAGAAACGATGGTACACAATGCTGTTCAATTTATATAAAATATATATATTTACAAATATATATCTGTCGATGTATATGTGTGTTTCCTAATTATGTTTTGTGGAAGGTCTTGTAAATTATAGCTATAGTTAAATGGTTAAGATGAATGTGACTGTGAGAATTGTTCCTGGGCCAGTTAACACATGTTTCTATGTACCGTAAACTGCCTATTAGAAGCCGCGGCTTATATTAGGAAGTTGGAGGGTCAAATTCCCGGGTGAATGCTGTTAGTGGTCGCGACTGCTTGTATAAACAATTAAGTGGCTTGGTTGGCCGAATGGATTAAGCAGGAATACAGGGCGGAGGGCGGGCCGGTGGGGGGTGGGGGGGGGGGGGTCGGAAGGCCAAAGTCGGGGTGCGGCTTATAATATGTAGTTTTCCGGAAATGGTTCTGGGCGTCGGCCAACCCGTTTTTTAGGCCAAAGTTGGGGTGCGGCTTCTAATAGGCAGTTTACGGTATGTATGTATGAACATGCAAATGTAGTGAAATTATGTTTAATGTTGACTGTTTCGATATATTTTAGGGTGTGTATGTCCTCCAAGACAATCGATTCCGGCTGTTAACACAGATGTCTAATGGAAAGCAGTATCTGGATTCTGCACCCAAGGTATGTGGGACAAAAACACAGGCGACATACACCTTCCTATCCCCAGGCCCTCCCACCCTTATGAAAAAGCATACTCCTAATAAAGGCGCTCTAGCTGCATGATGACATCTACCCTGATGAATCCCAAACGAGGGTTAACTATATCTAGAGACCACTGTAATAACGTTATGCAGTTCCCATTGAAAGCTACATGAACGGCAACATGGTCTGTAATCCGTTTATATATATGTTTCTTAATAACTAAAACATTAATTCGGGAAAATGGACGATTGAACTTGATGATTGCCACACATGATAGTATAACCGTGTCCTTGAACTTACAGTATCTGGCCTTTTCCTGTGGTCTCGTGCGAGGCGGGTTGGCCAACCTGGGCGTCATCTCTGTCGTCACGGCGGAGATCTCCAACATGCCCGCCTGTGAGTATTCCGTAGTTAATGCTTGGTCAGTCCACACGGCTTTCGCACAATAGTGGGGAGCCCAGATAGACCGATCCAGGCTGTCAATCACTCACTGACGTCACTGTTGGTTTTATCCAATCATGTGGTAAAAAAAGGTCTTCCGCGTGCGTTATGTCCGACAAACAAGTCGGTCAAACAAAGCAGCATGTCACTTTGTTGTCATTGATAAGTACTTTTCACTTGTACCTACCTATTAGCTATCATTGTCAATTTTTCATACTCACGATAAAGGGAAAAGGACGCAAGCGTATGTTTATCATAGAGACTCAGCAATCATATCGTTTATGACTTATATGAAGGTTAAACATTTTACATATATGCCACTTAATGTGTCACATTCCGCCCGACGAATATCTTATACTCAATTTTTCTTCCTTTCCAGGCAAGTTTCAGATCCAGATTCAGCGATTATGATACAATGGGGAAACAGGGAGAGAGTCTAATGACTGGGCGTGTGCATCGCTTAGGACTATCTTTGGTGACCGGCACGTTCCTCAGTGAAAAGAAGGGGTATAAAATATATACATTTACAAATTCATGACTCAGTTTGCCGGCAAATGTTCAATGAAGGTTACAGCTCCATGGACAAGTTCAATGTTATGATTATCCGCCAATTTGTTGTATATATATAGGAACGCAAAAGATTCTCAATGGTGAGAGACATGCCGGTCATGTGAAAACAAACTATGTCTGAACACTGGGTATAAGCTTACATGTATTGTGTTCCACCTCACCGTTTGCGTATTTAGCCTGATGATCTTAGTATAAGGCTCATGGATATGATTGTTTATATGTTGTATATATATATATATATGTATATGTACGCGAGGTAATAAAATCGTCATATCTTAGTGATATTGTTATTGATGATATGTGCATAGGCAGCCCCCCCCCCCCCTCTTTTTTCTGTTAGACCCCCTCGGTCATAGGAGTCGGAACATGTGAGAGAGGTTATTCCACACAAAATAAAGCATCCGCCCGGCTGTCCATATATCGAACAGTTTTCCATATGCCGTACGTTCATATGGCGTCTTCTCCTTTATAATGTACAAATGAACCGACATTTCAATTTACACTGAACACATTACAGATGCAACACTTTCAAGATTGATCTCTGTTATGCTTAACAGATAATCTGAAATGTGTTAGTTATTGGTTACTGGGTTGACGTGTTACCTCTTGCGCCATACCTTCGCTCATATACATGCGGTGGTTTAGATTGTCACTCGCTAGGTGGAGACACCGCAGTTGAAAGCTGGTTCGTTGGGTTGCAAGCACACCGTAACTGAATTACACGCGTTGGATTATAGGTTCATAGGGGTGGTCGGGGAGGGCGGTGTGACAATACAATTGGGAAAATGGAGGTAAGAACCAGTGAAGTGAAGTGAGGTCGATGCAAGTGTCATATGTGATCAACGTCTTGGCAGTGTAGGGATGGCGGTTATAGGACAACTCCCCTGCCCCTCCCCCCCCCCTCCCCCACCCCAGACAATTTTTCCGCGGGAGGTGGGGAGCAATCAGGGGGAAGGGGTATAGTTACCGGGGTGGGAGTATTGTCTAGTGGGATTTGTCCTGCTCACGGGGAAGTCCCCCCCCCCCCATACACACACACACACGCACACACATACCTTCTGACCCCATCAATGGCATGACCAACTGTCACAACAAATAGTATATATAGATACGACTCACTCACGGAGAGACAGGTGTCAAGACAGTTCGCCCCTGCATTTTTAGATCCCTCCCCCCCCCCCACACACACACTTAAAAAGCCAGGATCCGCCCGTGAAACAACAATTCAACTGTGTGAAGTTTAAAACTGTCTTCCGTTCCGGTATAGTAGTGCAGAGGAAGTCGGATAAATGCTTCGCAGCACGTCGTCCCGTGACCGACCGTCCTATCGCATCGGTCGGTGTGAGCAAATACACACTGCGCATGCATCTTCAGATCATGCACGGAGGTCCCAGGGTGGGGGGGGGGGGGGCACTATATTTTATGCCAATCTGGTGGGGGGCGGGGGGGTTCCGCCGGTGCCTTGATGCCTGAGAGAGCGGAAAGAAGATACCACTATAGCATACCCCATAACTTAAATTGCGACCTGGGGGAAGGGGGGGGGGGGGTCTGAAAATATGCGTTTATATAGAATACCCCATCCGAGCAAACTTTGACGGTAAAACGCTCCGACCGAGCGGAATTTTGTCTTTGAATAAGGTGGGGGCTTTACCGCGGACCCCTCCGCCCCCCCCCCCCCCCCCACCCAACCCAGGACGTAGATATATCCTTGATATGTGGGCCGTGGTCTGAGCGTGAAATGAGGAGTGATGTGCTCACATATATATAGCATATAAATTGCTCCTGATATTTTTGTCTTGTAGCTCACCTGGCTATCGGTCACAAATTTAGCTTACGGGAGGTGTCCCCCCACCCCTCCCCTTATTCTGCTGCTTTATTGTATAGCACCACGTGGCTTTATTTACATCGTCACGGGAGCCGCTGCCCATCCTCTCCTCCCCAAACCACCTGCCTGCTGCTGCTTTGTTGTACAGCACCACGTGGCTTTGTTTACATCGGTCACGGGAGCCGCTGCCCACCCTCTACTCCCCAAACCACCTGCCTGCTGCTGCTTTGTTGTACAGCACCACGTGGCTTTGTTTACATCGGTCACAAGACCCGAGGGGCGTATACACATTGAAATATAAATCCGCCGTATGTGTTGCTACACAAATTTACGCAAAACAATATATCTTAGTGTATAATGTTCACATTCAGTGTGAAAATGCATCAGTTACACTATTATCATCATCTTTACAAGATAAAATGTCCAACCAATAGAGCCATCAAATGTAGCACTATGTTTTGCGCGCAGGAACTTGTACGACTGAGTACTTTGTCCGGTATTTATACTGCTGCGTGATTGAGGAAGGGTATTGTACTGCTGAATTTACTTCTGCTAAAATGTCTCCGATCACTTTGTTCGTTTTGCTCGTAGCGATCTCGGTTTCTGGCTCCCTTGCTGGAGTTTTGAATAACGAGGTTGATGACTTGTGGCAGATTGTCGAGAAAGACATGGCGAAGGGGGAGACGCACTGGGCAGTCCTTGTAGCTGGATCGGACGGCTGGTTCAACTACAGACACCAGGTTGGCTCTTAAAATTATAGTTCTTGGCTTTACAGCGATGTTGCTGATTTCTCTAACTGCTCAGATCACAGCATGAAACCTGTGTCAATCATGCAAGACCATTTCTCTGTATCTAATTATCCTTTTTTAGCTATATGCTGGGTTGTGATTACTTCAACCATGTCAGCAAAACCATAACAGAACAAAGATACTGCATAAGGGCTGTTCCAATGAGGACTATTTAGTCGCCGTTAGTTGCATAAACCCGTTTTGTATGATGATAAGATAAATCATAAGCTCTGCATCTGTGATTTAGGCTTTACGTTAAATGTACGTATTGGATAAATATTGCAGGGTGCCTTATTTATAAGCAAAAATCTAAATTTTAACACATAATATTTTGCCAATTTAAATTTACATTAAAAATAAATCAATATTGATGGAGAAAAAGCTGTTACTATGTTGATGGTTATGTAAGCTTTGTGATATATTAGTTCTAAGCATTGGCTTACAAGGCAATCAGATAATATTACTTTTTTTATTAATTAGAAAATTCTGGTATAAACTGTCATGTATAATAATATAATCAGTATCTGGAAATATTTTAATGCATGTGGACCATGTGAAGTGATATTATGCATGTTGTGTAAAATATGCTATTAATATTCGCCATATGTGCCTTATTCTCCCTTTGATGCCCCACACACCGTCTCACCCCCACCCCCAATAATTGGAAAAATTGTGGGTATGTGGATCTATTTTAGAGTCCATTTGGCTGGGCTTTCCTGATCCACAATAGCTTTCTTCGCAGTCTCCTTATTCACAGTATCCTCTTTGTCCCTATTTGGCTATTTCGAAGTGTACTCAATGGCCTCCATGTGATGCTTGAAATCGACGTCATGTGATGTGAGAATCACATGACAGATTAATTCCACGTTCCATGTGCACCAGCGCTAACTTCGATCGATCAATATGCTGTGAGAGCTTTAGCTGTGGTCTAATGTATGCTAATTAATGGCAATGCGACGCCGTCGTTGGCGGGACGTTCGGATGTTCCAGAACGGGTCACGTGAATAAAACTTAAAGGGAACCGCTAGCCTGGCCTCTAACGCTGATTTACAGATTCATACAATACTCAATTGTCTTTCCTCCAAATTACAGAATTTGTCGTCCTATCTATAGCTCACAATAATATTTAGAAGTGACCGCCGGCACGATTTCGCCGCCTACCCAGGCGGCAGCCCTTTTTGGAGGTGTGTCCGCGATTGACCAATCAGGAGGCGATACTCTAATTTATTCAAACCGGAAATTACGCCTATTGTGTGAGCAAAACAAGAGCGCGTGATCATCGCTAATATAAAGAGCTGCGATTCTAACTCCAATCATGGCATTGTTGCGAAATCAATTGTCGCAAGACGTATATCAATTTGTTTCGATGGTACTTGTCCATGAAATACTAAGATCATGGTCTACTGCGCGGCTTGGAACTGCCGCTGTTCATCTGTAAATCGCGGCTCTGATCTCTCTCTCCGCGAGTTATAACGTAAGGCGGCGCCATATGAATAGTCACAATACGCGTCACTGCTCCCGGCAAAATGGCGCTCTGTTTGACATTGCTGGGGGCGGGTTGCCTTAATTTTGTTCTCCTTACCAGTCGGCCGAAACGAAGCGTTAACACTCGCCAATTTAATTTCAAGATGTGAACTTTCGGTGCAGATCACGATTAAATTAGGTTGGACACCCGCTTTAATCCTCCGAGCCGTAAAAAACACGGGTGGGGTAAAAGCGCGCACGTCCGAGATCAAGTTTCAAGGGCTCTATAGGACGGATGAAGATGGCGTCATGACTACATTTAAAGTTGCATGTCGAGTTCTTTCCCGCCAAAACTAATGAGGTCAAAATACATATAAGAATCAGTCCTTGAATCATTCAAGACTTCTTTTATCTATACTCCACCCATACCAGACTGCCAAATAGTGTCTCTTAGCCTTGTCCGTGATATCAATTTACCACAAGGTTTTATTTTAGTGGTAAACGTCATCAGTTTGTGTACTTCGCGATGCCTTGGTATAAGTAGCAGTGCCGCGACCGAGTTCTGTGGTGTCCCGGGATAGACACGTTTTCCACACCACAGCCGAAACGGCGATGTTGATCAGATTTCTAAATTTATAGAATGAAACAATCGAGTTTTCTGCAAATTTTGATATAAATTTCGCCTTGGCTTAGTTTTGGCGGGAAACAACTCCACATGCAACTTTAATAAACCGTGAAAAAACAGCGTTCGCGCCTATAGATGTTCATGTGGTAAGGCAGTTTCCATGTAAGACCAGAATCAAGGACATAACTAGTATTTAGTGAGTACCTTTGACGGGCGTTTTTGTTTATTTACCGCGCGCGGCGCCGGTACCGTGGGGGCCGTCACGGTTGGCTGACCCCGGCCGACCGCCAGCGTATACAGCGACGGCCTGAAGGAGGCCAAAGGTCTCTGGCGGTACCAGGCACGGCACCGTCTTTGCGTGATTCGGCAGTTTTACCTTGAATCCAACGCCGTCTGCACGATGGCGAGGCGCATAAGAGATATGGGGTGCTCGGCTTGTCAAATACTTATGTATGTAGTTTAAGAGTCTTGTTTAGTGGGGTTTTGTAATGGCTTCAAGTGTGTACTATACATCTTTGTAGCGTTATATTGCCGGCGCCCGCTATGCACATATATATCTACATACAAAAATGTAACATAGTGAGGTTTATTATACCGCATGATCTACTCGAGATAACTCATTAAATATTCATTGGGAAGTCACGTGGTGTAAGACCATGTGATATCTGAGTACCGGGGCAGGCGGTTGTTCACTTTAGTCCACGAAATAGGGTCATGCACCAAAATAGTCAGCGATATATGTGATGGTTGTAGCAAGCGTTGCTTACATTCATATATTCCCAGAAACAGTGGGATTTCATATAAGTGACTCAGCGACTAATCCATCGTCCTATGCAGACTGATGGGTGACAACCAAGGCCCTGAGATACGACTAAATATTTGTTTTTATTGCATTGTAGTAATACCCACGTCTACCAGACTTGGTAAACTTTTAATTTTAACATGAACTGTAATATTACCGTTGGTCATTTCGCTGCTTTTCTCTGAAACAACTAGACGATAGTATTGGAATATTTTTGCTATGATATACCGATGACGCATGCAATTTGTAGATCTAGGCTCTGCGGCTCGCATGTCCGGACTTGATAACCAGATAACTTGATAAACTTTAGCCCAGTGAGTCATCAGCAGACCCTCAAGATAAGCGTCGGAAGGTCATATTGTTTTGCTCTTGCTTTATGAAGCGGCGAGGTGCCGCAGTCAAGTAGAAAATGAGCTGGATAATAACGAGCTGATGACCCATAATGTTGGCACTCGTCATTGGTTTCATAGATGACGGGACGGACCGCGGGGCTAAGGGTGATCCAGAAGAAACCCCGTGGACTGGCGTACCAGCTGGTCTGACGCCCCCCGCCTCACCCCCCCCCCCCCCTCACGCCCCCCCCCCCCCCACTTTCCCTTTTGACGCTCACGCTCACGCCACCCCCCACTTTCACGCTCACGCTCACGCTCACGCGCCCCCCCCCCCTCCCCTCCCCTTCTCCAACGGCGTCCCCTGGTGAAACCGTTATTCTCTTATTCGCTCAGTGCACGGTATATCGCTTGGTGGGGGTTAGTAAGGGTCTGAAAGGGGTAAATGGCGGCACGCAACACTGGCATACTTGAAAAATCGACATTCGACATTGACCCCCGAATTCCGACACTGAGGTTCTTGAATAGTGACATCGACACAGATTGTGGCATAAAAAAACGACACTGAACTTAGCCAAAAAGCGACACGAAACGTATAAAATCTACCAACACTGAGCACCGCCCCCCCCCCCCGTTCCAGACCCCTGTTGTTCATACACGGTCCGTAGTTAGTAGGGTGGCTAGAGCTGAGAGATAGCAGCTGTGCGAAGTGGGTGCGGGATGCCTAGCCCTGGTACATGCCTCTCTGACCACGCCCGTAAAGGGAGCAAGGGTGAGAGGCATGTACCAGGACTACGGGATGCCCATCATTGTGTGTGACGTGGGGGATGGAGGTGCGGGGGCAGATAAGTGTTTTGTCAAGGGTTGACATAGCCGTGCTTCATGACGGCATATGATGAGGTATCGATTGCGGAATGACGTACCTAACCTGCTTCCCTCTTATCTCCAGCTGATGTCATCTCAACTAATCACTTCCTAACGAGTTACACGTTCCTACACAGATGATCTAACTGGACCGATCGCCAGACTGAGCTGATCTGATCGCCTTTTCTTGCTGACGAACAGATTGCGTCCCCAGCTCGATCTCTGCCACAAGCCCATAACCCACTCGCCTCCCTTGTCAGTTGTCTCCCTACACTGATTCAATAGAGCACACTGCATGGTATAGAATATTTGGCTTCCTCATTATGGTTTTCCCCCCATCAACCGAACATGTGGTCCCTTTTCTAACCGTTTTACGACAGTAACGTCTTGTTTTCACCCACTTCTACCCCCACACCCAGACACCCCATCCCACCCATACCCCAACCATCGCGACTTCGTAGCAAAAATTACCATGACACAGGGACATTTACCGTGAGCTAGTGCTCCCTGCAATCACTATTGGGGGGGGGTATAATTACTTACTTATAATCATTCATCTTGCAGTGTCAAAACCTTCTTTGTAGCAGTTGTCTCGGTTCCGTGCCGTTTCGTTCCGCCCCGCCGCCCTCCCTTACCACAAACCCCAACTAAAGCGAAATTTTACTCTGGGTTACTTCGGTTTTTGCCTGGTTAATTGTTGTCGTTGTTGTTGCCAGGCTGATGCTTGCCATGCCTACCAAGTGCTCATCAAACACGGCTTCTCCCCAGACCGCATCATTACCTTCATGACGGACGACATCGCTCACAACGAGGAGTGAGTACTCGAAAACATGGGCAACAGGGAAGCTATATATATGGCTTCCGGGGAATTTGTTTGTTCCATATTTAGCGTTAGCGGTCGCTGATTGGGTGGTACTCGGTTTCTGGTTCATGTTCCATGTTGGCCATAGGGAGGCGTTGTAACGGGCGTGGTATGAGGCACGCGATGAGTCATACAAGGAAATCATTAACAGAAACTGAAAAGCTTCGTCTATTTTTTCCTTTGGACTGCAATCATTCAATACCGCAATGCTCCTATATGGTCCATCAAATGTTATGAGACTTGAAATATAATATATTATATAGCCTAATATATCTTTTGCGTTTCGTAGCCTAAACCCGTTGTGAAATATCGGGCGAGACATTAACTGATTTTACGAGATTTCAGTGGTGATGAATATTTTTCCAATACATATGAATCATTATCTTAACGGGCCTGTTTTTATTTTGCCAGGAACCCCACCCTGGGCGTTATCATTAACCACCCCAATGGGTCTGACGTGTATGCCGGGGTGAAGATTGACTACAAAGGACGGGTAAGTCACAGTCAGTGATGTCGGACTGTCTCCGGGTGGCGGGCTCCAGAAGGCCTCAGTTCTGGATCAAGCAAGAGATGCTCCAGAATCGGCTGCCAGATAATCCTGATTCAGCAAACATAACCCGGGAATATCTTAGAGAAGATGTTGGTTTAGCTAATAGATCGATCCTATACTGACATACGATATTTGTTTTTCGGATCAATGATGGGGAAGATGAGGATTTTCATTTTGATGGCGACTGCTGTAGACACCACGTGGCACAGTCGTTCAATCGGTATAATTCCTTCACACTGGAGTGACTGAATAGCTCAGTCAGTAGAGGGCAGCATTGTGCTATTTGGTATACGGAAGTCGGAGATGAAATGAAAATAACTAAACATCCGCCATTACATTGTCATGATCACGTTTAACGGTGAGGATGATTGGCGCTAATGGGCAACGAACTGTATAAGTGAACGCATTATGTATACGTCATCTGTTTTGGTTCTGTGCCCCACACTGTAATTACGGTGGTCACGTGGTTGATCAGTGATATTCCCGCTTTTCCCCAGGATGTGACTCCTGCGAACTTCCTGTCAGTGCTGAAGGGTGACGCCCAGGCTGTCCAGGGGGCCGGCACGGGGCGCGTACTCAAGAGGTCAGTAACTGGCTGTAGTCTCTGCAAAACCTTGCCTCAAGCAATCAACATTCTCGTGTTGTTGCCGATGTACTTAAAATATGCGGCTTAATTGTTTTGGTTTGTCATCCTTTTTCTTTATTGATACTAGCGCATTGCATTATGAGCTTTTCAGTTTCTGATATTTGATGCGGTACTGCGCTCAATAAGTATGACGTCATGTATGTGTTGCTGTATGTGGACCTTAAATAACACGTGCGTTGCCCCTGACAGCGGCCCCAATGACCACGTGTTCGTCAACTTCGTGGACCACGGCGCACCTGGCATCCTGGCCTTCCCGGACTCCGAGGTACACACGGGGATATATTCTTTATTATTAAATGTCATAGGACATAGATGTTGCTTTTGCCCATTCATGTGCTTTACAGCGAACGCCAGTATTGACTAGTAATACATGTTCGATTATAATGGCGAGTATATGTTGTAACTATGGTGATGGTCTAGAGCCATACGGCGACCTTAAACTTAAGAAATTAACCGCCGGACGTACGTAGCTCCATCTAGCGACTAAAGTGACTTGCGCCGACTAGTCTGCACGGTTTTAGTGAGTGCACGATTCGTGCCATGAGCCTATCTGTATAAGGATTGTTCGTGTTGTCTTCCAGCTACACGCCTCTGAAATGATGGCTGCCATCAACTACATGCATGAGAACAAGATGTATAAACAGGTCAGTTTGTAATTATCCCACAAACGCAAAATTCTACTACTTATTCGGCAAATAACTGTGCCATGGATTGTAACGTAACGTTGTCGCTCGTAACGTAACGCCGCTAAAAAGCAAAATTAAGAATGGTTTCAAATGTCACAAAAACATTTCTGCGCCTGTGGGAACTGTGGAACTGTGGACTTAAATGGTGAAAAAGACTCCTTGATGCGCTTATAAGTGCTGATGTCACCACAGAAGAAGCATTCTTTGGCGTTGTCACTGATACTTTGTGAGTCACTGAGCTACTTAGACTCACCTGCACCATCGCGGTTACTGTTACAGATGGTGTTTTACATCGAGGCCTGTGAATCAGGCTCCATGTTCGACAACCTGCTCTCTGCCGACATCAGTGGTAGGTACACCCTGTTAGCCACCGCTGCACACCTAAACCCCTTGGGCACAGTGATTACTTACATTTAACACTCAGCAATGCGGCGACCTAGGATCCAGTGGGGGGGGGTCACTTTGAGTAGGTCGACCGACTGAGGGGCCCGCGCTGGATCCGCCACCTGACTGTCCTTGACATCCACTTGCTTGAGAGGGGTGGGGGGGGGGTAAATGACCATCCATTAAACCGTACAATAAGTCAGTCGCCTATCGACACATCTGTGACGTAGTACACATCGTTTTCCACTAACTGTCCATCAAATTTTGTTTTGTTGGCTACATTCGTCATCACGCTGTATGCGTATGCTGCAGTTCTCTTAAGTACAGCTTCATGTTAATCTTTCATTTCACTACAGCATATCATCTCTATTATCGTATAGAGTTTCTGACGATGGCTTTCATTATCTGTGTTAATAGATGTGTCACGTGTGTGGTTGCAGTGTTCGCCACAACGGCCTCCAGCCCCTCCGAGTCATCTTATGCCTGTTACTATGACTCACTGAGGAGGACCTACCTGGGCGATGTCTACAGCGTGAAGTGGATGGAAGACTCCGACTCAGTAAGGGCCCGCCAGATGGCGCCACTGTGCGCGTCCAGGAACTGGAAGTCTGTTAACGGCGGACAATAAGGCCAGACTGCGGGACATATTTACGCATAAGTGTCCCAAAGCATAACCCTTGACCGTAATGGAAACTGTCGAAAATAATGCAGGCCGTCCAGTGATCCTACTTTTTACTACTTTTTGCTCTCCATGTTATTTTTCCTACTTTTTCTTCAAAATACTTTTTAGTATTTGCTTTACCAGGCGCGATTGCCAATGTCATAAATTGCTTAAAAGTGTGCTTATCGCTTGTATCACTTGTAAGTCAATAGTCAGAAGGGTTTTGTTTTTGCGTTATGATCTATCTTTAAAATCAACACTAGCCTCTGTCAAGTTCAAATAACGAAAATACAGGTACAGCTGAGCAGCGTAACTTTTTGTCATTTGTTTATCCGGAATAATGTTGCTACGTATACTGTTTGAGTCATACGTTTTGCTTCTATTTTTCTACTTGTATCCTATTTTTTGCTTCTATTTTCCTACTTTTGTCCTACTTTTACTGTATTTTCATTCCTACTTTTGTTCTACTTTTTCACGAGGTTGGTCTGGACAGCCTGATGATGTTTCGCGTTAATTATTTAACTTCTGATGCGGTTACAACTGTTTTCTATTCTCGTTCAACAGGAAGACCTTCAGTCGGAGACGCTGGAGAAACAATTCGAGATTGTCAAGAAAGAGACCAACACCAGTCACGTGGAGCAATATGGCGACATGGTAGGTCGTTGTCAAATAGTATGGCCGCACGCTGCTGGTAACGATGCAATAGCTGGCGTCTCTTATGGCAAGCAGGAGTGCTGCTTGTTTCGTTAACTAGAGAAATGGGGCAATTTTAAACAAATAAATCACAATGCGATGAAAAGGAACATAGTTCAAGCCAATCCATGGAGGGTGGGTATGGGGGAGGGGTGGATGTCCATACCGTACTCTGATGCGCTGTAAATGTGCTTTGTGGACGGGAGTGGGAAAGATTATTGAACAAATGCGGTATATATTCCTTCAAGATCGAGCCGTGTATATGGTGTCTTCACTCCGTATTTTAATGTGCTGTGCTGTGCTGTGGTTGTAGAAAATCTCCACGGAGCCAGTGGCTGACTTCCAGGGAGGCAAGACATACCAGCAGCCTATTGTGAATCCGCTGCCTAAAGTGCCGGTGAGTGAGGGACTTGAGACACGATGTGAACCTATAGTGGCTGTGAGAGTCTCATCTGATCTTCACTCTCCTGCCGGCTTGGTTATTCTTTCCAGTTTGGGCGAACCCTTGTTTCGGCATAGCTCTCGTATTACTCGCACCTAGCAGGTACTACAACTCTACATTTCGTGCGCTCTAACATGGAAGACCTGCGTTTCCGGAACAATACGCATATATTCCCTAGAACTTCTTACACTAGATCAAGCTATAACGGGGTCCTTTATTTTCTGATCATAAGGTCTCAAGTGGTCCTAGTTCTAAGGTTATCAAGTGATCATGAACCTCTTGATCAAAATGTAATCACAGGTTGGTCATTTTATTAAAACACTATGGTAATGATGACAACTGAATATGGCCTATATATAGTTTTGGGATAAAACATTTGGTCAGATAATAATGGCATAAACTTAATCTGAATGGTATACATGTATATTTAAAATATGTTCAAACACTGATTCCTGCTAAGATTGAATAAAAAGATTTACTTTGTGACACATCACACACACATTGTGACACACCACACTTACATTGTGACACATCACACAAATATTGTGACACATCACACACATATTGTGACACATCACATATACATTGTGACACAGTCATATACGGTTTTTCGAGTGAGTCTTTTACCCTTGAAGTGTACAGGTGTGGCGTGTTGGTTTCAGCTCACCCCGGTGCGGTCTGAGGAGGTGCCGCTCGCCATCCTCGGCCACCGTCTCGCCGCTGCCTCCAGCAAACAGGAGGAAATCGACATCATGAAGCAGATTGAAGAGATCACGCTGGTAATTTACCCTTTGTGTATTAACCCTTTTGTAACCGGATTTTTGCGACACAACATCCTGCGTGTTGTAGAATTAGACCTAATTCACCTTGAATTCCTCAATACTGTTGTATCCGTTTCTGCTTCTAATTTTCTACACGCACGTTATGGAACATAATATTCATGACCCTTGATGTATCTTTGCATAGATTTTTAGCCGTGTCTTCGTTAATGGCGTTTATACATTATTAGGGAAAGTGTTTTTCATGTTTTAGACGCACAGTGCTGTCGACTCAACCATCCAACATATTGTTGCCATGGCAACGGAAAATGAGGTGCAGGCTGCGCGCGCACTCGGCTCCCCATACCGCTCAATCGACTTTGAGTGTTACGAACCAGTGGCCAGGTTGTTTGATGACAAGTGCTTCGACCTAAGCAAGGTGCGATTGATTCGGCAATAAAAATAAACAAACATACCAGCGGTGTCCAACGTTTGACTAACCTGTTCGGAATACATTTTAAAAATACTGTATTTCGCTGACATGTGTGAAAAAACACAAACTAAGATTTAAATAATATGAATATTAACCCTTTGACGACGACGAAGTTCCCTTGATGACACGAGATCTTGGTTACTTGCAGCACGACTACGCCATGAGGAGGCTCTACGCCCTCGTCAACCTGTGCGGCATGGGAATCAGCAAGACCGTCATCATGAACGCCGTGGAAACCATCTGCAGCGTCAACTAGCAACCAACGGGTTAAACTCCGAGTGAGGTCCTGGGGATATCTGCTGCCCAGCGATCCTGCCTTGCTTCTGCATCGTGATTATTGTGATATTCTCAATTTCTGCTACTTAGAACGGGAATTCCGAGTGACTAGATAACTTGGCTAATGTCTCATATTCAAGACTACGTTGACACTTGCTATAGTAGTTTTTTTTTTGTATTCCCAGGCGTATGTGGGTGATAATTCGTTCACTTGGGGGAAGATCATTACAGGAGGTAATGAAATGAAGATTGCCCTTTTTGAGAAGCAAGTGTGCCATTTCGAATCATGTATCGTTTCACCGAAGTAATCAAATACATTTAAAACTTATTAGGTCAGGACTTGTTTGGTTACGGTCATAATGCCTTGCCGAGCGTTCTTTTTCCGGAACGCCCATCACTGGTGTGCCATATCTCTTGATACATTTATATATTGATATATATTCCAGTTTAAAAATAAAAAAATCTTACATATTACTTAGGAATTTGTCTGGGGTTAATATTGTGTCGTCTAGGGAGAGGTTCTGATTAAGGTCACACATAGGATTTAAGAGTCTTACCTGTTATTTCGTATAAGTCTTGTGACGAAATCAGACAGTGTAAAGTGTCACTGACTGAAGTTTGCTGGATGTGGTCATTGGCAGTTCCTGATTTTACTATCAGGTAGGCGGATCTAATGGTGTTAGAGAATGGAAAATGTGGCCAGACGAAGACGAATTCGATCTCCTAATTTGTGCAGTGTATTTTTCGGTTTCATTTCATTGACTTTCACATAGTGGTATATTTTTTTACATTTACGTAAAGTTTAATTTTTGGCGAATAAACCATGTAGATGTCTCCACAACACACCTAGTTTTACTCGGTTATATGAAACAAAGCAACGATCATTCCTTTAAACATTATTTATTCATAATTTGTGTACCGTAAACATCAATATTTTGACCACGAAGCGGATACGAAATATCAACAGCTGTCTTCTGCTCAGTGCCACGTGACTTCGGATAACATGAATAATACGAGAGTTGTTCATAAGTACCTGTAATATCTGAAGCTGTCGCGCATATTCCAAATGATGATTAGTTTACAGTAACTACTGACAAAAGGTAAATGTTCCAATGTAGATCTCGCCAAGCAATAGAAGACCACACAATGCACATCAGTAGCAACGGTCTCGCCACTCAAAAGTTTTCCGACAACATTCATCAGGGCTGGGTTAATTTACACTCAGTATGGTAAAGATTGAAAGCATGTCATTCCCGGATCAAGAAATATCGACCCTTCTTTAACTAATGAACACTCTCGGCAGAAAGAAGTACATCGCTTACCATAAAAGAGATACAAAAATATAGATGCAATAGAAATCTGCCCACTTCGTACAAAAGCTTCCTAATACAAATTTCACCCCACTCAAAACTCAAAATAGCAAAATTTAATAGCGAAAGCTTAAACTGGCCAAGTATAGGGAAAAACGTATCCGACTCCTATTGACTGCTGTTAGACAGTACTTGGGCGGACATGGAAATTATAATAAGCAGGTTTAGTTATCTACAGCCCGATGTAGACGTTCGATATCCTGACCTCCCTCCCCCCTGAACTAATCTCAGCGGAGTAATTAACTCAAGCTTCTCAGACAACAAGGGAACTAAACAATTACGTGACTAGTTTATGCAAACTACCAGAAGTCTCGCTAACGTTCCTCAATGCTTCAGAATGTGACCAGCACTTCTTGTAATCGATGAAAAAACAAACTGCTACATATCTGTTAGATGCCGAATCGACGTTTTCTTCACTGGTACGGTAACACATAAACGTAAATAGCATATCCCTCTTTTGTAATCGTTCTAAAATACATCATTAGTTCCATAATTCACGCAGTTGCTTCCTTTTGGTGTTTAAGTACAAAACGTTTGTCGATATATTAACGTAACACGCATTCATAGAGTTGACTAGAAAACAATCTGTTGTAGTTCTACTATAGTAGTAACGTATCGGGTGGCTACACCACTGAGAGGGCCCCAAGACGTCGAAATTAATCTCCCTGGTCCCGGGTTTCCAAATGTAAAGAAAACGAAAATACCTGAATTAATGAATTACTCTCGCACATTAAACACAACCGTATATACATTGTACGTAGGCTACTGCGCGCGCCAGGAAAACGCATCCATTACAAGCTTAACCTAGAACATTCCCCCATAATGACATCATTTGTATATAGGACATCATCGCGAAATGAAAAATGACACTGTTGTGCAAATATCGTGCTGCGTATTATGCATAAATAATTACGTATTTGTGAAACATCTTACGCATCGTTTCTAGCCCCACGGTCAAAAATTATATCGCCATCAAAAACTATTCGTTGGAACAGACATGACAGATATATCTATATTGCCCTGACGACGACTTATTCGATGCATCTCTAGTCAATGAATTAATTACTTCGGTTACCATGACTACCGTCGTAATACTACATATGACCTTGCATGAGGCAGGGGGGTCGATAGCACGACCTTGACATTCCTCACAGAGGGTTGTCCGGCTGTCCACCTGTGACGTAACACAGAGAATCTTCCGAAGTGCTCATCACAAGAGAGATGTGCCATAATGAAAGTCAGTTCCAAGTACCGAACGTGATCTCGCGAGATTACACAAGCAGTCGCTCCAACGAGAGTTCTTCAACATGATCGCGGCCTGCGAGTTGTTGGAGTCACCGTGCGTGACTCCCGAAAGTGGCGCTCGATCTCCTAGTCTTCATCCCTCAAGTCACCAACTTTATATACAAACGGGCTGGCTTTTTACTGGTTTATTTACATCCGTCCATAAATATTGCGAAAAATCTCAAAAATTGGATTTCAAGTCCCGTAGGCTATCAATATTCTATGGCCTATAGTCTGTTGGGCTGCGCAATGTTGGCCGTATCGGTCTCAGTAGGGGTTGCCATGAACAGTACACAGCCTGCTCACGCGAAACCCAGTCACTGCAACCAACTGGTGACTATGGTGATGGTTGCCGTTTGACGTAATGAGCACTTGTGACGTCAACTTCCCCATTATCGCTGGTGTCACTCAAGCAACAGCGCGCGACAATATACGTCATCATAATCCCGTTGTGGGCACCAGGTGACAAGGCATTGGCGTCACTGTATCCTGCCATAGTGATATCGATCGTTGGTCACGACTCGACAATGCAGGTCATTGAGTTTTGACAAATCAAAAGTCCACAAATCAGCATCAAGCTGCGCGAAACCCTGACCAATGGAGACGCGAGTGGTCGCGAAACACCACTACGCGGTCTTGACCAATCGGAAAATCGCACAGCCAGGCGTCAACCAATCAGGGGGAGGCCTCGAAAGCTTGACCAATCAGATGACGGCGTTTAAACTAACGACTACGATGCCTTGACCAATCCGACGCGCTCTCGCTTGCTTTCGCCGGCGGCGCTGTTCTGGTTGGGCACTCGCCGCCGTGTTCGCTTCAGCTTGGCAATGTCCTCTCCGAACACGTCGCCAGTCCGCAGGGCAGATATCAAATCATCGAACTCTCCTGAAACAAGAGCCGAAATACCCATTGTAAGATAACAGCGATCAAAGTCGTAAGACTCTCGTCACGACAAGGAGGGATCACCATTGTAAGTTAACAACTGATCTCGTCGTCTGAAAGAAAAAGGGAGATCACTATTGCAAGTTATACAGATCAGAGGCTTCTGAAAAGTATAAGACATGAGTAAATCTAGGTGTTTTAATTACTTACCTTCATTTTTGTTTCCTGGGTCCTTCTGCCCTTTCTTTACAATACTCAGTCTACTCTTCTGCTTTTCTCTCTCCGCTCGCAGCTGAAATAAACAACCGAGAAGGGTTCAAACATTGACAATTGCAAACAAACCTTACAAGTGATGAAGTTAAGCTTTACAAATTATAAAATTAAACCTAGTAAAGATAGAAAAAAATATGCAGCTTGAAATGCTAATGTAATTTAATGGGTGATGCGTAACAGAGACATCCGGGTACCTGAGTCTCCATCCGCGCGCGTTTCTCGTCCTCCTCCTTCATCTTGCGGAACTTTTCATTCTCAACCCGAGCGTCCGTGAACGACTGGAGAAACAGGTCAAAGATCCCGAAGAAAACGTCCGACTTCGCGCCTTTCTCGTCCTCTCCGAACGTCTCCAGAGTCTTGTGAAACTGGAACGAAGCAGGCAACACAAGATCATCACCATGGTTACTACTTTCTTAGTAGAGGGAACCAGCAGTGACGTAATATTGCGATAATAGGCAGGATTTCAAAGCGGAAAGAACGTCAGATGTTACTGGACGTCAATATATAAACGACCCTATAAAAGACATGTATTCTTTCTTCCATGAATGTCTATGTGTCTATGAAATATTGACGAGAATCGCTACCTGTTCCTTCATCTCGCTGACTTGGTCCTCCAGGTCAGAGAAGTTGTAGGCCGATATGGCCACGAAGTCGGACATGACGCTCACAAACCGATCCTTCTTTCCGTTGACAGTGGTCCGGTTCTTGTGTGCCTCCAACTCCTGGGAACAATGAGAGACATTGCCATGGTAACGAGACTGAGACAGTTATCATAGCAACGCGATTAAGTCAGTCGTCATAGTAAAGAGATTGAGACAGTTGTCATAGTAAAGAGACTGAGACATTTGTCCTAGTAACGCCACTGAGGCAGTTGTCATAGTAAAGAGACTGAAGTAGTCGTCATAGTAACGAGGTTAAGACAGTTGTCATAGTAACGGCACGCTACTAATTCCCCTCCATGGGGCGCCATTATTAGCAGCAATTATAGAATACTTATTTCTAAGGTGGTGAGAACAAAGGCGGTTCCTTAGGATGAATATCGTACATAGGCCGCAATAATATTAGGAATATTAGGGTGTGACGTTTGTTGTTCGTTCGAGATATTTACCCGCTCAATCTCCTTGAGACCAGTTCGTAGGATGTTTATCTCTCCTTCCAGTTCAGACAAACTAAACGTAAGGACACCAATCGAGATGAGGGGTGATATAAACAATCAGTTGGTAGAGACATTAGCTGAATATTGATTTTGTGGAATAAAATTCATCGATACAATAGATCATTTAGCTTTTAATTTAAGAGAGATAAAAATATCTATACTGTAGTTTACTCACTTGACTTTCGATGCCTCTTTTACTTTCTGTATTTCCTTTTCCAGTTTCAGAAGATCGGGAAACTGGAGAGAGAAGAATAACATACTTATAAATAAGAAACACAGAACTGTTTCTTGTACAACCCTACTGATGCACAGTATGAGCGCTGACGTCCACTGGACGCGGTACGCGGAGCGGCGGCGGAACAGAACGGCGACAGAACCGAGGCGACACGGTTCGGACCCGGCGGCCAACGCCTACTGGATGCGGCCAAGTTTTTTTGCCGCAATCGCCATGTTAAAGATGCGATGCATCGTGCTGAAGTTATATTTGTTTCTAATTGGATAAAATGTCGACGGCACGCCGCCGACCAACGACTGAAAAAGAAAACACGCCTCAAGGCGGAGCCGCGACGGCACCACGCCGGCACCGAGTCGGCACCGCATGCAGTTGGAGTCAGCCAGGTGAAACACCCCAACTATTTAATGTTTTCGGTCCCGCGTCAGTTCCATCGCTTTAGCACTAACAAAAGTCTGTCGGACACACCTTTTTCTCGACCACCTCGGCCAGGTAGTGGAGTAGCGTGATCTTTCTGTCGATGCTGGACTTGGTGTCCACAATCTTGTTGAGGCTGGCCACCCGGAAGCCCACGGCGTTCCCTCGCTGACCCCGGTTCATGTAGTTCCCGAAGGCCAAGACCAGCTCCAGCAGCTTCTTCAACTGGCGACTCTTCTTGATCTGTCTGGAGGCGCTCAGCACGGCTATCGGAGAGAAACAAATGCGGGTGTCTTAGACCACATTGTGTGAGTATATGTTATAAAGGTTAAATGTATGCAGTAAATTAACACATTATTAGTCACAGTAAAGCAATAACACTCTCAGGGATAGGCCTAGTAATTTGCATTGAACAAATGCATGCAGTAAATTAACACATTATTAGGCATAGTAAAGCAATAATACTCTCAGGGATAGGCCTAGTAATTTGCATTGAAAATCTTCCAAAGAACAACGGCCCCCTGCATATATTTATATATATATATATATAAATATATATGTTATATAGTATAATATTAATGTGCGGTAATAAGCAATGCTGACTAGACTAACCTTCCACCTTGGGCTTGGCATCGCTCATCCTTTCGTTGAATTTCTTTTTGTAATGCAGCGCTTTTAACCTCTGTTCGTAATGGTCAATCCTGTAATACCCAAAGTATGATTAATAACCTACATACTAAGAATCCTTAGAATCTAGAACTTGACCTGCTATCCACTATGTCCACTTACACAAGTAATAATAATTATTCAAATTGTAGTAATAATTATTTAAAATTGTAATAATAACTATTCAAATTGTAATAATAATTATTGAAATTGTAATAATAATTATTCAAATGAATAATTATTGAAATTGTAATGATAATTATTATTATTCGGACTTTTTAAGACTTTTATCTTCATTTCAGTGTCCTGACTTTACAGATCTCTAAATAAAGAGAAGACCTGCCGTATACATTGGACCCACCTGCTCATCTCAAACAGGAAGCGGTCTGCGCGTGCCATTTGATCCAGCTCGTGCTCGTGCTCACTCAGCAACTGCGCCTCTTCCGGCGTGGGCACGAACTTCAGCAGCTAGAAGCGTCACAGGAATGTGAATACAGATTGTCGAGTGTTAGGTCGCACGCGGAAATACAGGCTTTATTATGGATAATCGTGCTGTTAATACTACAGCAGCCAACTGGTATGAATTACGCTCTAGAAGCATGGCCTGGACACACCTGAACAAGACAGAGAGGTCGATGAACTATCGCTGGTGCCAAGGGGATAATGTCATGTTAATATGACGTCATGGTGATACAGGCTATACAGTTCTCGTGGGTTGTATTTCCGGTTTAGGTGATTTGGGGACCAATATAAGAACACGTTCTCTTAGAACGAGTGTGCATCACGCTGGTGCATTGCTAAATCTGCGTTTGAGCTTTGGGAACGCAAAGTGATGACGTCAGCGTATTGTGGGTACCTGTTCACACATGTCTCTGGGGATCTCCTCCCCGGAGTCGACGCTGAGGATTGCCTTGGCCAGCTCTTGGTTGGACATCTTCAGCTTGGACAGCAGGATAGTGCAGTTCTGGGCCCTCCGCCCGTCCACCACAGACAATTCGCGCGCCTTGAGCGTCGACTTATTGATGTCGTTGTCACTGCCCTCCCCGCGCTGGTACGCCGAGAACGTTCGCTCGAACTCTGCCAGGTCTAGGTTACGGTACACCTAGACAGGGACAAGTAGATGGTTAGTGTGTTAAGCCACCTTCCATAAAGGCCAACGTAGTGGTAATTTGCATTTATAAGACTAGATTGCTGTTAAATAATTATAAACCCGACAGTTTCAATAAAGTGACTATTGCTACGTATCATAATGAAATGACACGATTCGATCACACATGCAGAATAATATTGTATTGTACTGTATACGATTTCACCATTTCGTTTGCAATTAAAGTCGGATGTCATGGCTATTAGCGCTTAAAAAAGTCTACATTTGTGAAAGAGCGATGATAACTCAGACATCACCTAAGTGGCGGAGGTGCAGAAGCAAACATAACATAACAGACGGAGCCCGGGCAAATTACAGGAGCATTTGGTAAGCACGGGACCTCACCTTACAATCGTCGATGTCGGCCCAGATCGTCGTCTTCACCTGGTTCTGTGGAACGGAACCGGAAACACGTCATAAAGTGTTACGAAATACAACAATAAAGAAGCAACGTAAAGCTCTTTGCAAAGAGAGCCGACTACATCTCTTTTATATGATACTTGTATCATGGGTATGTCGTTGGCCCACGTACTGAAGCCTGCACAAGAGTTGCCAAATAACATCAAAGTTAATTTACATAGGATGCATCCAAAAAATGCATAAAGCCTTAAAAATTAAGTCTGTACCAAAGCCATATTGTATTCGACATGTAGATTGCATGGTTTGTTACAGGAGTGAGAGGACCAACCTCGGAGAGCTTGGCCCAGTTGAATGACTTGAGCGGCTGAGAGGGCTTGGGAATGTTCTTGTTACGCACCGCGTAGCCCGGTATGCTACCATTGCACAGCCCTACGGGAAAGAACAATTCACATTCTGACTATAATATCATAAATGCAACTTTATGTCCGTAAAATGCACGAACGCATATAATAGTATTGTGAGCCACTATGTACATTTCAGTATTTTGTTGTTACATATAACTTACAAATTATATTAACAATACGATATGTAGTTTCTTAATGCTTGCATTTTACTAGACTAATTTGACAAGAATATGACGTATCGTTACATGGGTTAATAACTTTTAGATCAATTCACATCCGATTCCTCATACCTGGGGCACCGGGGGGCGGGGGGGCTCCTGGAGGTGGTGGTGCGGGAGGGGCGGCCAGTAGCGGTGGAGGCGGGGGCGGCGGTACTGGCCCTAAAACACAAACACGATAATGTTTGCATTCTCGTCCACATATATCACCAGGCACCAATCTAACACGCCAACCATACTGACAGAATGTCAGTATATCACTAATACACCATCCCAGATACGTAAAGAAATAAAAACAATTAAAAACAATAGTAAAAGAAGTGATAAATAAGACAAGTTTACAATCATATGAAATCTAAGTAAAGATTTTAACAAAGTATGCCATTCTCATCGGAATACCGAACCGAAGATAAAAGCAACGTTAAGATATACAGATAATGGTATCGTCGGCTGCGGACCTGCCATGCTGGATGGCGGAGGCGGTATGCTGGCCGCCTTCGCTGATTGGAGGGCTGCGGAGAAGTTGGCCACGCCCATCTTGGCGTCGTCGGGTAGACTTCCGGTCTTCACCATGTGTTCCAGCTTCAGCCGCTCGCCTCGCTCCAACTCCACCTGGCGGTCGGAATAATAAGCCAGGTGATGCGTTATCGTCCTCACACACTGAACTATTGATCAACGCTGTATATATATGGATAATATGCTCTATAATGACAGGTCTTGTGGTGATCTTCGTTCAATATTTTTTTTCCTCTTTATTCGTATTTAATTGTATTATCGTTACTGCGATTCCAATCAGAACACTTTCTAGTGCGAGGCACACATTTAAATATGGTAGACAAAATAAGTATATATTACCCAACATACGTTATCGTATTTATAATAATACAACTAATCGAACGTCATTTTATAGAAGATAAAGCCATCTTACCATCTGTGCTAATTCGTTGAGCTGTGCTTGCAGTTCCGCCACCTTTATCTTGGCTTCAAGGTGAGCTGCGGACTCCTTCTCCAGCTTGGTTTTGATCTTTTGTAACGTCTGCATCAACTCCTCCTGCGAAAGTGACAAAACAACGGCGATAGGCTTGACATTAATTATCATCATGAGATGCTAGACACCGCTAATTGAGCAATGAGCTTATTTACTTCGCCTAAAAGATTGTGTACTAAATTACAGCAAAAGTAGGAATATCTTCCTAAACTGGTGATATGTAGATATCTCATATTGTCACCATAACTCCTCAAATAGGTAAGTCGTTGTCTTTGATGCGATAGATATATTCACATGGCGTTACAGAAATGAGATAATATGTGCCGAAAATGTCCATATGCATCCAGTGTAGTCACTAATATCAATACGACTGATTTCGTTTGCATTTCACATTAAATTAAAATTTTTATACGATGACATTTTATAGCATCACAGTTTACCTTTTCTTCTGTTTTGACTTCACACTCCCGTTCTTTCTTTGCAATCTTCGATGAAAGTTCATCGTTTTCTTTTTGTACTTCTCGAATCTTCTGATGAACCTCCTTCATTGCGTTCTCATTGGCTAACCTGCGAAGCGGAAGTAAAATGATCGATGACCAATCATAGATAACCGTGGGTATCTTTACTGTGAGTATAACGGCGTCAAGGGCCGCCTAACGATAAGTGACAAGTTCGGAGATATCTTAATTCTCCACAAACAAAACCACCTCGTCTCTCTGTTTGTTTGCCACCATACCACAAAATGCCGCACTGGCAGATCAAACATTAACAACTAACATTCCCATTGGATGAATAAATAAAGGAACAAATTAATGAAGCTCCAATATCTCAATATCAATATTTTCCCAGTGGAGGACGCTACCTCCATGTAAGTATGAAATGGTTGGTTGTATATTAAGGACGCTTTAACCACTTTTGGTCATATCGCATCAATGGGAGAAGGAAGGAAGAGTGGAGCCATGTCCCCGGGGGTAACCCCCTACTTTTTGCGAAGGACATGGGATCTTTATCCTGTGACCACACAGACATGGCCACAGCGGGGCGCGAACCACCGATCCACGTGCCCTTAGGCTCTCAGGTGGCCAGAGCACTCAAGGCGAGCGCTCGTAAGGATGAAATGACCTACTGTTTGATCATCTTCTTGACGTCGAGGTCCACAGGGCTGACATCCGGGTCTCCATCCTTGGTCTGTAGGCTGATCTGCTGGATGATACGGTCAATGAGGTCCCAGTATTGAAGGGCGGCCCCGTTACCGACTGTAAAAAACAACAAACAGAACAGTCATACAGTGTCCAGCATTGTCATTGTTTAAACGCCACATGCTTATTTTCTTTGTTTTGTTATTGTATTGAATGTATCATAAACTACGGCTTAGGACGTTCTTTTAAAATCAGCAATATACTGGCCATTGTTTGATAAACACCAGTACTTTGTTCCCCTAATTCATTGACTTGATTTGAAGACTATACTAACGGAAGGTAAAGAATCCCTGCCGACAATAACCGTTTGATACTCACAAGGCAAATGCAAGAAGTGGAAGAGAATGCTGATGAAATTAGAGTACGATGCCGTGTAGTTGAGCTTTTTGCGCAGCAGATCAAACATGGCGCTGGCGCTCCTCGTGTCCACGTGACTCTGCGAGAAACAGTCACGTGACGGATAATTATCGTGCGAAACAAAGCTTGGCGACATAGTGCACGACATTTAAATTAAATCAACACGAGCAATAGATACATCAATAAATCGAGGATGGATATAAAGATAGCATATATATATATATATTATATCTTAAAACTTGTCAGATTATCTGCGCGCATTATCTGATACATAATTAGCCAATATATACGTTGCTTTGGAAATCACAATGAACGTAATGAATGTTCCATCATTAACAATGTGTGCATTCATTGGCGGATTAAGTCAGTGATTGTAATTGTTCAGGCCATTCACAAACACTCTCACCAACACTCTCACAAACACTCTCACAAACACTAACCAACTCAAATTTCTTCGCCAGGTGTCTCTCGTCTTCGTTTCGCACCATTTCGAAGAAATCTAAATGTCTAAAGGCAGAAAGAAAATAAACTTCATTATTCACTATCAGGAATGTAGTTTTGCAAGATCTCGCCTAAAAATATGGTTTGGGCCCCCTCATCTAAAACAGTAGAGCGGCCAAGGGTGGCGGGGTAAATTTTACATTTTCACTTCTTTAAATCAAGTCTAAATCCTGTACCTGCTCTTTGGATCATTACCTCTCTGTACGATTACGTGTTTAACGTGAGGCAGGTAGACATTCTAAGGGACCACACTTAAGGACGTGACCTCACCTGTCCAGCATTGCGCTGTCGTGGGTTCGCAGCTTGTCCAGCACTGGCTGGATCCCCAGCATCAAAAACTCGAAGCGCAGATGGAGACGAAACTCTAGGTTTGTCTGAAAGAGATAAATACGTGGCGTATTTAACACACAACGACTAACGCCAAATTAACTGAACTGTTGCGAGCGAGATTTGTAACACACGCAAATCTTGTTATTTCTTGTCCGCCGTTCCTTATTTAAACTACGCGTGTAATAATTCAATCAATTATATCCCAGATGTGTGGCAATGAATTAAATTCGCCATTCCACATAGTTATCCTGGAACTATCTACCTGCAGAACGACACTATTCTGACTTACCTCAACTTTTAACAGGTCCAACAGATCCATAGAATGCGACGATATATATCAATTAACACTCGTTTCAAAACACATTCATAGGAGGCCGCGCATTGATATAACGACAATTAACGAGTCCGTCGGCCTGCATCATTTAGTCAATACACATGAACACAGAACCGACTGTTCTCATGGACGCCGTCACACCACATAATGTTGCCCAGACACAGAGAGCGCAACACAGCACAGCCAGAGCAATCTCTCACATTCCTAGAGATCGTTATTTGCATGTTAATAACTTGTGAGTATCTGAACACGAGTATGTCTCAGATGAAGGTATGCATAGCTAACGAGGTAGGAGACGCAGCGTCTTGGTTGTCGACGCCGTAACGACACAAGGTTACGCTTTCAGGCGTGTTGGATGCAGACTAGCGGACAGAGGTAAAGTACATTGTGCCCCGGGGCCATTGGTAATTTCTAGGACTCACGTCCAAGAGAATGACCTTGTGTTATATAGAAGTAGCGCATACCAGTAAGCCGCGCTGAAGCTACGGAAATGTCTTCCAACTGCTTAACCATCTTCCAAACCGCACTCGGTACTCAAATAGCGTGGCTATTGTTATTCAAGAATCAAATACGACTATGACATACGATATTTTCATCAATGAATTATAAAAATGATGCATCGCGTTTAAACTGGTCTCTTTTGGCCAGTTGTTCCATTTTTCGCAAACATGCACAACATGTTTTGCTCCACCCGGCAATAAAATCGGGTTGGGTGGAACAGATACCAGATGCAGGCGCCAGGGTTCGAACCCACGACCTGTTGTGGTCTGAGTTTAGTCTGGGGTCGTGGCTCTCACAGACTGTGCACAGAACACTCACCTTACCCGGTCTATATCGTAAGGCAGACTGTGCACACATCAATCACCTTGCCCGGTCAATATCGTAAGGCAGACTGTGCACACAACACTCACCTTGCCCGGTCCATATCGTAAGGCAGACTGTGCACACAACACTCACCTTGCCCGGTCCAAATCGTAAGGCAGACTGTGCACACAACACTCACTTTGCCCGGTCCATATCGTAAGGCAGACTGTGCACACAACACTCACCTTGCCCGGTCCATAGCGTAATTAAGGCAGACTGTGCACACAACACTCACCTTGCCCGGTCCATATCGTAAGGCAGATTGTGCACACAACAATCACCTCGCCCGGTCCATATCGTAAGGCAGACTGCACACAACACTCACCTTGCCCGGTCCATAGCGTAATTAAGGCAGACTGTGCACACAACACTCACCTTGCCCGGTCCATATCGTAAGGCAGACTGTGCACACAACAATCACCTCGCCCGGTCCATATCGTAAGGCAGACTGTGCACACAACACTCACCTTGCCCGGTCCATATCGTAAGGCAGACTGTGCACACAACAATCACCTCGCCCGGTCCATATCGTAAGGCAGACTGTGCACACAACACTCACCTTGCCCGGTCCATATCGTAAGGCAGACTGTGCACACAACACTCACCTTGCCCGGTCCATATCGTAAGGCAGACTGTGCACACAACAATCACCTTGCCCGGTCCATATCGTAAGGCAGACTGTGCACACAACACTCACCTTGCCCGGTCCATATCGTAAGGCAGACTGTGCACACAACACTCACCTTGCCCGGTCCATATCGTAAGGCAGACTGTGCACACAACAATCACCTCGCCTGGTCCATATCGTAAGGCAGACTGTGCACACAACAATCACCTTGCCCGGTCAATATCGTAAGGCAGACTGTGCACACAACAATCACCTTGCCCGGTCAATATCGTAAGGCAGACTGCACGAAACACTCACCTTGCCCGGTCCATATCGTAAGGCAGACTGTGCACACAACAATCACCTTGCCCGGTCTATATCGTAAGGCAGACTGTGCACACAACAATCACCTTGCCCGGTCCATATCGTAAGGCAGACTGTGCACACAACACTCACCTTGCCCGGTCCATATCGTAAGGCAGACTGTGCACACAACACTCACCTTGCCCGGTCCATATCGTAAGGCAGACTGTGCACACAACAATCACCTTGCCCGGTCCATATCGTAAGGCAGACTGTGCACACAACACGCACCTCGCCCGGTCCATATCGTAAGGCAGACTGTGCACACAACACTCACCTTGCCCGGTCCATATCGTAAGGCAGACTGTGCACACAACAATCACCTCGCCTGGTCCATATCGTAAGGCAGACTGTGCACACAACAATCACCTCGCCCGGTCCATATCGTAAGGCAGACTGTGCACACAACAATCACCTTGCCCGGTCAATATCGTAAGGCAGACTGTGCACAAAACACTCACCTTGCCCGGTCCATATCGTAAGGCAGACTGTGCACACAACACTCACCTTGCCCGGTCCATATCGTAAGGCAGACTGTGCACACAACACTCACCTTGCCCGGTCCATATCGTAAGGCAGACTGTGCACACAACACTCACCTTGCCCGGTCCATAGCGTAAGGCAGACTGTGCACACAACACTCACCTTGCCCGGTCCATATCGTAAGGCAGACTGCACACAACACTCACCTTGCCCGGTCCATATCGTAAGGCCGCGTTGATGAAGGAAATGATGGCCGTCTTCAGGTTCACGTCATCGCGAAACTCCCCCGTACTCCGGTCAAGGTCATTTATTAGTGTCTGCAAAGTCACCAAAAGACAACATTTATTAAATTTCACTTGCTTCAATGTTCAATACAATAGCATGGACTTATTATGTTTTTTTTAACTATGTGAATAGTGACTTTTCTAAGGTTGCCCTGAAAGGGATGTCATCGGTCAGGATCAAGCCTAACGAAACAAATATACACATAATCATATACATGTAGACAAAGCCTTCAATCAGTCAATGACAAACGGTTCAATTAACCCATGCCAAAACAAGATACGACCGACTGACCTGGAATCTGGTCTGCTTATGGAAACCTGACCCTTTGACCTAACCACAATATCACATCACAGTGTCCCGACCTAAATTCTTCTCCGCTCATCATCACCTGACCCCGTGAACTGACCTATAATATCACATCCCACTAACTTGACCCTTTGACCTGACCTACAATATCACATCACAGTGACCTGACCTAAAATATCACATCACAGTGACCTGACCTACAATATCACATCACAGTGACCTGCCCTACAATATCACATCACAGTGACCTGACCTACAATATCACATCACAGTGACCTGACCTACAATATCACATCACAGTGACCTGACCTACAATATCACATCACAGTGACCTGACCTACAATATCACATCACAATGACCTGACCTACAATATCACATCACAGTGACCTGACCTACAATATCACATCACAATGACCTGACCTACAATATCACATCCTACTAACCTGACCCCGTGAACTGACCTATAATATCACATTACAGTGACCTGACCGACAATACCACATCACAAAGCCCTGATTTGCAGTATCACATCACAGTGACCTGACCTAATATATATCACATCCCACTAACCTGACCCCGTGACTTGACCGACACTATCACATGACCATGACCTAACCTACATTACTACATCAGTGATCTGATCTACAATAACTCACATGGCAGTGACCTGACCTACATTACTACATCACAGTGACCTGACCTGGAATCTGGTGCGCTCGCCGGCGAAGTCCTTGAGGTTGTGCATGGCCTCGAGCACCTTGCGGTGGCCGCCGGGGACCAGGCAGACGGCGCCCAGGATCTCCAGGACGGCCACCTTGGTCCGGATGTTGTCACACGTCAGGCTCTGGGCGATGACGTCAATGCCCGTCGGGTGGGAGAGCACGTGCGCACGTCCTTGCTGTGTGTGGGTGGGGGGAGGGGGGGGGGGGTAAGAAGAGAGGAAAGGTTAGCACGTTGGCAGAAATTGCAGTCGTGTTATAATGGCTATGGACCAGCTATCGGAAATTGAATAAGCTAAGCTTGGACTTTGACGAATATCATTTTTTCGGCATGATCTGAAATTTACAATTAGTATCAGATATGGTGAGTCCAGAATTTAAAAACCAATGTCATTTTACGGTCGAACCTATCATGCCTTATGAAATATTTCATTGAATCATTACTTTCAAGTAAGCATTGATCTATATATCTCTTTTTCGGCCAATCGTTGTGAAATAGAAATGTAAACCAAATTAATTTCACTGACAGAAAAACTGATGGGACTCTGATCACATGGTAAGGACAGTCGTATTGTCATGGCAAAATGAGGGACACTGACCAAGTTGTTCATAAGAGCTTTTTATGCACCAAGTAATGGAGGTGTGCATGGGGTGGTTGTCATGGTAACGTAATGGACACTGACCGAGTTATTCATCAGGGCTTTGATACACATAAGGACGGAGGTGTGGGTGGGGCGGTTGTCATGGTAACGTGAGGGACACTGACCGAGTTATTCATCAGGGCTTTGATGCACCCAATGACTGAGGTGTGGATGGGGCTCTGTGACGTCGTGAAGTCCATGTCCTTGAGAAAGGTCAGCAGACAGTTCAGTCCGTCCAACTCGATGAACCGCATCACGAAACTAAAATTAAATCAGGCATCAAACGTTCATAGAACTCCAAGGATCATATACCGAATGTTTGCTTGTGACGTTTGATCGTCATCATGCAACCGTTCTAACTCTGATCTCGTGATAATCAGGATAATTATAAAGTATATACATAACTAGCAAGTATGGCAAGCAATGATGTCATTATTCAGACACCCGGTCGCATGCGGAGTGCATGTTGTTTTCATAGCGTTATATCATATAAGTGATAATATAACATATTTTATATGAGTAATATTAGTGCCTACACCACTCGAGAAATATCGTGAATCAATTGAATATCAATCACTTCGTTACTCCACACGCGTTACTGAAGCTTAAGTCATAAAAACGTCTCTGAACCTCCCAGCTTCGGTATCTTCACCCTCCACCCTCCCATGAATTCCAGTATGCCCCCCCCTTCCTCACTCCCACATCAGCATACCCACGTCTCACATACCTCATGGGTTGCGTCCTCAATGCTGTCTTCAGGCTCTCCACTAATTTAATTCTCGTCTGAATTTCATCTTCGTCGTGAGCGAAAAATACCTGCAGAAGAAAATTTACATATTCATCAACCTGTTCGTCAGTTTTTCAACAACAATAGGAGACAATTTTCGCTTATTCTGTACAGGTTATTTACCAATGAATTTCTCATATTGTCTGAGATATCTAACAACTGTCGATATGATTTTCCAAGCAGTACTCGGTCATAACGCACCCTTCATCATGGCTTCATGGCGTGACTGAACCCATCGCTACAAAAAAGTTCAGATCGACAGAAATAATATAAATTAAGATGTGTTTCTCCTTCCATTTGCGTCGGTCTTATGGAGCAGATTCACTATTTAGTTTATGTTTATGTTTCAACTTTCGGTTCAAGGTGACTGACCGAGGTCATTGTGCTGACTCGCTCTATGTAGTAATCCGGCCAGCTGGCAGAGGTCGGATCCTCCTGCTCCTGAAAGATCAGGGTTAAGGTCAAATTAACTCTCTGGGTTTGAACATATATATGCATATATAAACATAATTTAAAAAAAAATCAACTTCACATCGTTGGATGACCGAGTGTCTGTCGTTAATTTATTACATAATTAATTCAAATGTAAATACATGTATAATTTACTGTAGATTTAAACACACATATATACTATATACATATTTATATAATATTCTTTTAAGAGATCAATTTTACGTCGTTAAATAACAGGACAAGTGTTACATTTAGTTTATAACATAAGTTTTAATCGGTCAAACATAACATAATTTAATAAAATTTTAGGTAGCGTATCTGGAACTTATGCACATTTCAAGATGTTTATACTTTAATCAAATTACTTTCATGACTCATGCTGCGACTGAAGTAATCCAACCCACCCTGTAATCAAATAGTAATTACAAGCTCATAGAAAAGGAAAAAGAAGTCTCGAGAGCTGCTGATTTTTTGGTATTGACACCACATCAATAGACGCTGTAATAGAAGTCTATTGGACCAATATGGTCGGTGGATCATGATTCAGTCGATTAATGGATCTGAGCCAGGATTTTAGGAGCAAACGAAGAAATGCAAAGAGCTCATCGTGTGTGGCACTCACGCCTCGACACGCACCCGGGGGTGGAGGGGGGGGGGAGTAGGGGTCTGAGGGAACGGAGCGACCGGTTGGGTGGGGTGGGGTGCGAAGAGAGGTCGGCGTACACCTAAAGTGAATTGGTCCCACAGGGTGGTCGGGTCGGGTTGGGATGCAGGGTTAATAAAGCAGGACAGAAACGCGAGAATCCGGTGACTTCCGCATTATTACTGCCATTACTCCCCCGCCCCCTGCCCCGTCCACGTTCCCCACTAAGCCCCCCCCCCCCCATCCCCTATCCCACCCTACCCCACTCCCAGCCCCGCCTGACTTTGGCAGACAGTCGCGGATCGATACTCTTCAAAAGGCGGGCGTGATGAGTCACATGGACCACGTGACCAGCCAGCCAAACCGCCGCACCGTGACGTAACAGACGCCAACAGAAGAACACAAAACTGTCTACGCGACCGTCTCGAAATAGCATTCCATCTGGATAGATTCCAGCACTTCAAGATCTATTAATTACATGCACATAAACAAGGATGAAGTACACAATGGAACTATACTAGGCACCAAGACACGGAGGGAATAGGGGGATGCGGCAGTGGGTTGCGGCAGCGGGAACGAATAAAGGACGTGGGAAGATGGACGGAAGGACAACTCTGGTAACGGAGGGGACAGGATAGACGGAGCGAGGGACAGGGCAATATCAGAGGTAGTAGGCCATGGTACAGTTTAGCAGCGACACCAATGGCAGTTCTTAACCGACCTCTACAAAAAAACTTGTATTCTCGTTGCCCATGGTGTGGGGTGGGGTGGGGTAGGGGTGGGTGGGGTGGGGAGGTGACGTGGGGTTGGGTGGGGATTTAATACTTCCACCATCATGGCACATAGTCTACACATAGGCGCCACCCACCCAGTGTGTCCCTTACGTCACCTTTCTTTCAGCACGGTGGGGCCTGGTTTATTTCTCAGTCATATGCCTACATGTGGGTTTTTTTTTGCACGGACCGTGAATTAAGTTTAACGCGTATTTTAAGATAAGAGATAAGATACAGTTTTATTTAAATCGATTTAAACTAAATGATGAATAAATGTTGGCCGGCGAGTAACATATCGCGACCATCTAACATATATTTTCGCATTATCCTAAGGGCACGTGGTGGGTATATCTTGTCCCCTGCCACCAGGGGTAGCATACGCCTCGCGAATCGGCTGGGATAGCACCTTAGAGTATGACGGTTGAGATAGCACCTAAGAGTATGACGGTTGAGATAGCACCTTAGAGTATGACGGTTGAGATAGCGCGTTAGAGTATGACGGTTACTGTGCGACGTGGTCTTCCTGCTTCAGAACTATACATAATTATGTATATTTATATGGTTATAAACAAGGCAAAATAGGTCATATTTGAGAAGGACTTTGTGTTATATGTCGAGGCTATTTCCCCTTCGGTCATTATGCCAATGACCATATTATCTTGTTGTCCAGGTTATATATATTCCGGCGGCAAATGCGGTACCCGGGGCGGCAACATCCGGGTACCGGGGCTATATGAGGGGGAAGAGGAACCAGCAGCTTGGTCCATAGCCTTAAGGCACACATCACTTGTTTAATTAAGTCGCATCAACAGCGGCAGAGGGCGCTAGTGGTTGTGGACACCACGGATAGCGGCGCCACATGTCTTCCATTGTAACGAATTACGCGAATTGATAACGGAGAGGGCGTGGGGTGGGGTGGGTTGGGGGTGGGTTTGTGGTTGGGTGGGGTGGGTTGGTGGGTTGGTGGTTGGGTGGGGTAGGTTGGTGGGTTGGTGGTTGGGTGGGGTGGGTTTGTGGATGGGTGGGTGGGTTGGTGGAAGGGTGGGGGCGGTTAGTGGATGGGCGGGGTGGGTTGTTGGATGGGTGGGTGCGGTTCAACTGGGGTCACCTATCAGTGAGATCAGTTGCTTCAGCTGCCCGAGCGGGTATCCAGAATTGTCCCCTCCCCGCGAATTAGCCATCCCACAAAGGGAATGACCTTATAGGGTCTTAATGGCTCACAAGGGGTCAAGGACGAAGCATTCATAGCGCGCACTTCGGGGTCCACGGAGAGATAGGGGCGTAAAGGGAGATAGGGTGGGGTGGAGAGGTGGGCGTAAAGGGAGATGGGGTGGGGGTGGAGAGGGGGGCGTGAAGGGAGATGGGGTGGGGGTGGAGAGGGGGCGTAAAGGGAGATAGGGTGGGGGTGGAGAGGGGGGCGTAAAGGGAGATAGGGTGGGGGTGGAGAGGGGGGCGTGAAGGGAGATGGGGTAGGAGTGGAGAGGGGGGCGTAAAGGGAGATAGGGTGGGGGTGGAGAGGGGGGCGTGAAGGGAGATGGGGTAGGAGTGGAGAGGGGGGCGTAAAGGGAGATGGGGTAGGAGTGGAGAGGGGGGCGTAAAGGGAGATAGGGTGGGGGTGGAGAGGGGGGCGTAAAGGGAGATGGGGTGGGGGTGGAGAGGGGGGCGTAAAGGGAGATGGGGTGGGGGTGGAGAGGGGGGCGTAAAGGGAGATGGGGTGGGGGTGGAGAGGGGGGCGTAAAGGGAGATAGGGTGGGGGTGGAGAGGGGGGCGTAAAGGGAGATGGGGTGGGGGTGGAGAGGGGGGCGTAAAGGGAGATGGGGTGGGGGTGGAGAGGGGGGCGTAAAGGGAGATGGGGTGGGGGTGGAGAGGGGGGCGTGACTCAGCGCTGAGCCGTGTCACGGCCATATATGACTCACATCACTGACCTCCCGTGAACAATAAAGAGACTTATCTTATATTATATTGTTGTGACCGGTCGACTTACTGTGAGTGGTACGTCTTTAAAGGCTAACATAGACAGTGTCAGGTCAGGGACGCCATAGGCGCAGCTTCAGTATATGTGTCTCTTTCTGACTCTCTTTGTGAGAGACCCCATTATAAACAGTACATTGTGGTCTATGAAGGAGCGGCAACGACCCAATGGATGCCCTTTAGAAATAACCGTGCAATTTGATCCGACAATAATAGCCTTTAAAGGATTTACTCCGTTAAAGGAATATACGAAATATATGTGAATCAGGGAAGTCCCCCCCCCCCCCCCCCCCACACACACACATTCCCCCTTCGGGTGTAGAAGCCTGTTTTAGATACAAATTATACCACATTTCACCACGGATCTCAATTTTTGGCTACCCCCCCCCCCCGCCACATTCTTAGGATTTCGGAGATGTGAAAGACTCCTTCCCCCCCCCCCCCCCACATACTTCCCCCTGATCAATATCCTATATCGGGCCCTGGGCCATGTCGGGTGAGGGTTGGGGGAAGAGGGGGGGGGGGTGCGGGTTTTCTGGGGCTGGCGATAGATGTATGGAGATTATACTGAGAACATATTGTCGTAATTATTGCGGCCAATCTGGCCAAATATGTTGTGAAAGATACAAAATATCAGCTTTAAAAAAAAAAAACTTCGTTTAGGGGATCTGGTATCCATCCCTGCTATCGCGACTGATCAGCTATCTGCGGAGTGCGTCGTCGGCTGCAGCAGACTGGAACTTTAAATACCTCGACTTTCACCCGTCCTATATGGGAGGAGTTGAGTGGGGGTGAGGGTGGGGGCGCTGCCATTCACAGCACCTGCCAATACTTGCCGTCTCCATGACAACCACTCCACGCTGCAAAATTGGCCAGCTTGAAGTGACGCCCTCGTGCTGCTATTGTTCCCAGAGACCCCCCCCCCCCCATCCCTCCCCTATACCCCCTCTCGTCATCTGCACGACTCTCACTCCCCAGCTCCTCTTCTTGTTGAAGACTTCCTGCCGTCCACCCAACCTACCCTCCCCGGCAATCTCCCTCTAAAAGTCTGCTCAATCCATCATCCCCTCTCTCTCCCTCTCCCGCCCCACTCTCCCCTGATCCCCCGCGCACCCGCTACAAACAAAGGCGGCCCCCGTCGAGATCAATCTCCTACACGTGGCTGTCACTTCAAGCTATCACAACACCCCCTAGTGGCGCTTTGCTAAAACATAACAAGAAAGTTCCTCCTTTTTGTTATCGCCAAAGTCTTTTTTGCGTGAAGCTATCAATTACTCCAAGTATTTGTTCCGAGTAAAACCATTGAAAGAAATATTTAGTTATCACACAGGTCACCACGCTCCGAGAGGAACATGCACTTGACTGATCACCTCAAGGGGAAAAAAAAGGCCGCCACCACAAAGATTTATTTTGATTCGACTGCGAAGCAGACGACTTTTCACAAAAGACGCGGGAAAGGCCGCGCGCCGTGGTAGCTTGGCGGCCATGGTAAGAGCGCCGGCTGCGGGACCCAGCCACCCATACATTACTGACCCTGGCAGCTCGTGGACAAGGCAGATAATCCGACCGACATCTCATAATAACTTCTTAATCAGATGACACCGCCACCCCCGCGAGACTGCCCCCACCCTCCCCCGCGAGACTGCCCCACCCTCCCCCGCGAGACTGCTCCCACCCTTCCCCGCGAGACTGTTTCCACCCTCCCCTGCGAGACTGCCCCCACCCTCCCCCAAGGGACTGACCCCTCGCCCACCCCTATCCGTTTTCACTTGGCATGCGGCGCCCTGTGCTTTGTTACCATGGCAATAACTCCACCCGGCCAGATATGGACAATTATTATTCCAGCCCCCCCCCCCACCCCCTTCACCCGGACCCGCCCGCTCTTCCCCCATCATCAAATCGCTACTCGGCCCGGCCGCCGAAACTGGACAGAGGCAGCGCCCCCCTACCTAGTTTCTTGTACCCCCCCCCCCCCCACCAACCCGCCACCCTCACCCGTGATTGCTGCTCCGGTCCCCGCCACCCAATCATACATGACGCATGCATTACGCGCGGTCCCTGGCAGATGCACATTCAGCCCCCGGGCTGGCTTCCATTTCCCCCACGTTACCATAGCAACGGAGTTCCATTAAATTTCACATGCCCCAGTTTCAGAGATGCGTTCTGAGATAAGACAAAGACCGCGACGATCTCACCTCCTCAACAGCCGACGTAAGCCACCTCTCGCACCGAGTCCCGTGCCTTATCGTGCTATACAGCCATCACCCTTAGCCACCGTGTATCACACCCTTAACCTTTACACTCCCCAAACGGGCTTTTATTTCCTGATATTCCTTAAAAACATAAAATATACCTTCAATCGTCGAAGAAGGTGAAGCAACTGAAAATATTGACATGAATTATACAAGGTCAAATTAAGAAAGAAGACATTGGTGTCCAAGTTAGTGCTCACCACTCCCAGAATCCTTTGCATGCAGTGGGCCAATCAAAACAGATGTCAGCGTTTGGTCTGCTCGAGTGAGGTTACGCTTGCACTTAGGACCTGCACCTTAGGACCATACCACCCTGCAGGTGGTATGGTAAGTGGCGTGTATATTCAGGACAAGTTTTAAGTCGATGCACGGATGAAGTCACCTGATCACCACAGATCAACATGCATGCGCAATCGGTACAATCAGATCTCTTACAGTGGTTGGCGTCCAGCTATACAATCACGAGCGATCACAATCAACTAAAGCAGAGCAGACATCTGTCATAAACCCCCACTCTCTTCCACACCTCTCCCCCTGGGCGGATGGCGATGAAAGGCAGGGACCCCCCTCCCCCCCACCCACCCCCCACACGCACACTTATCCGCCAATATCCGCGGTAATATTAACCCATTGCCGTTAGTTTCGACCTTGAAGATTTCACCTTATCGCGATGCACTCCAGGGCCCTGCTCGGGTCACACCGCGTGAACTCAAGACCAGGTGGATTAGGGAAATCAATTTACTTCCCCTGCCTCCATTCGTACCTTGACCAGACAGCGGGCAGTTGTGGTATCGGCGCTGTAGTATTTATATAGTGGTCCCTTCCATAGCCCCACTCACGCTCCCTACCCCACCCCTGCACTGTGAAGGATCAGTAGCCTTGGTACCACCCCCGTGGGGGCCCCCCTACCTTCGAGTTGCCCTCACTTGCCCTGAGCGACTCCCGGGGAGCTAACCGGCATCGAGCTATTGAGAGTTAGCGGGAAGTCCCAGATGGCCGATCATAGCTGGCAGGCCCCACGTGCCACTTCGCAGCGGCCGGCTAGAGACACGGTGCTGAGGAAGGTGGGGGGTAGGGGGATGGGTAGAGTGCTGCTAAGTGCCTGCTCGGTCCAGCCTTGACGGAGCTAAACAGCTGGATATTGCTGACCACTGTCTGGCCGATGGGCAGTTCTCACGTGCGCCTCACCCCCACCGCCTCCTCCGCTACCCCTCGATCAGAACCCCCCCCCCCATTCCTACCTATTCCGTATCAAAGGACATGCGGGGAATACAAACATAAATACGCCCTTCTCGATGTCAAACTTTGGCAACCGCAATGAGCGGTAGTTTACAAAGCCGGCGAGAGTATGCGAGACTTGACCAGTTCACCCGTTAATCACATACCAGTTGTTCACGAAATCTCCCAATATATACACAAGCAGCAGAGGGAGCCGTTTGCTCAAGGGCAAGGCTGACCCTCCCCTTCAGGACAACGGTCCGTGACCCTATTGGCCCTGGTGACCTTGTAGAATCAATTTGACCCCTGTCAATGAGACCACACCCCATCGACTCACTCTTAGGACCCCTCTATCTTCCAGTCAATTCCCCTGCCGTCTACCTATGGTTATTATTTACTCGCTGACACGCACTAGCGATTTGCTGATTGCTTACCGCCAGAGGGCGCCACAGAACGAAATGACCTTGAACATGACATAATGACCCCAGAAGACAATGACCTTGCGAAGCCACACGTCCAGCAAAGTCTTGTCTTGTCTTGTTCGTGACGACAGTGAAACTCGAGTCAGAGTGCTCGCGGCGACAGGCAAGGGACGCTGACCTTCACGCAGTGCACGACACGTAGAGCTCAGGGGCCTTCGGGACGGCAAGGTCACTCACTCCCTGACGCCCCAGGGTGGGTGGGTGGGTGCCTCCATGCCCCGGGGTAAGAGGGGGATGTGCATGGGCAGGGAGGGAGTGAGGAAAGCGGTGAGGGGCGGGGAGGGAGGGGGTGTGGAAGGGGAAGGGAGGGGGTAGGGAGACAGGCCTAATCACCATCATGACCACCATATCGACCTTTGGACTCATTTTCGCGGTCCATTAACCTTCCAAACCTCCACCCCCACACACCTCCCTTTTGCCACCCACAGGGGCCTGGGGATATGCAACATGGACAATGGATGCTATAAGCAATACTGTAGTTATCTCCCCCCTATCCCCCTACCCCGGCCACCCACGGCGGTCTTAAAGGCCGTCAGTCCCCGCGTCTGGTTGGCCACTGATAGGAGCCACATCATCGATTCGACTCGATTCCTTTCCATAGATTTCCCGGAGAACAATACCTGAAGCAAATGTTCAGATAATTCTTCAACAACGTTTTCGACCCTTCCCCCACCCCCCTCCACCCGTCCCCGACCCCCACCCACCCTCAAGGGCAGGTGTTTTCCGTCTCTCAGCCTCCCTTATAGGAGTCAGCAAAGCACCGCCAATCGCCTGATAAAGAAAGCGAAGGTCTATTTATAGGAAGGCTCTTTTGTGTCGGTTAGACCTGGCTGATAGATACCAACAGCCCCAGGGTGCAATGCTTATACATAGTGGACTAGTGTTTCCCGTGTAGGCAACAACTACCGTTTTTTCTCTCTCCTTTCCCTATATTATGCCCTAACCCCTACTCCTCCCCCTCCTCCCCCTTACCTCCAATCTAGCGCCGGCGCTGGAACCCCTTGTTACCTGGACCTATTGATGAGATAAGACTCGGTAACACAGCCTGCCTGTATCTATCAAAGCGTCGCTTATCGCCCCACCCCCCACCCCACCCTCAGTCCCCCCCCCCCTTTCCCCAGCTCCCCGTTTTTTCTTACAACCAGTCTTGTTCTCCCTGGTCAAGGCCAATACATCAACTATCGCCCTCCGATCCCAGGTCTATATGCACCAAACTCCTGACACGCCCATTTATTCTGTCCAATCTCTGTTCCGAGAAATTAACCAGAAGTGGCGCTGCGGAGCGGATCTGTTTCCGCTTGTTCTCCGGAAAGCCTGATCCGGAGCACGTACGTCGACCGCCAGGTGGCAGCACGGGAGTTGAATAAAATAATAATGCGAATAGAAATATCTTGGAAGATTTTTTCTCAGATGTGCCTTTGGGTTTGCAGGTGCGGATCCATGAATTGTGAAAGGGGGCAGGGACCCAAACCTGCGACCGCGGCGGACGGGGTTGGGGGGGGCAACAAAATTGCGACCGGGGGATCCACCAATTTACGACCGGGAGGGGTCCACTGAAAACTTGCGACCGGGGGGGGGGGATCCACGCCGCCTCAGATAGCGTTCTTCCTCAAACGGGGGGGGGCCTAAATGGCCTAAATTTTGCAAAGAAAAACGGCGGGGTCCGGACTCCCTGGATTGGCCCTTGGGTTTGTCTGCGTGGCACGATGTTAACGCAAAGAGTAAGTTATACGTTAGCTCACCTAAACTCACGCCTACGATGATTGATCCATTTCGTCGGCTCTACCGTGGAAGTCGAACCGATATATTTACTGAGTGGGGCTGGGACCAAAGACCTAGTGAGTATCAACTAAATCTCGGGTCTTCAGAAGTTACAAGACGAGGGTGGGGTTTGGTGGATGGTTATTCTTAAATCGATATATGGGGATCCGGTCTTTGGCCTTCGCGCTGTAAACATTTCGAAGGCTAATACTTCAGGATTGCATATTCATGTTCCCAGGACAGAGGCTGTCGGCCCAGTAAAGATCTAATTCGGCCCCATGGCCTCACGTTCCCTGACCCGCCGCCACCCAGGCCGCTTATTGAATCACACACATTGTCAAGGAGGTTGTGGTACGGACAGTGATGCATGTTGTTGATTGGCCGCCTGAGCCCAGATAGGAGTGGATGGCTTCTGTGGCGGCCCTGGATACAGGATTCTTGTCACGCGTGGGGCACCGTAAATCCACCAAGTAGCACACCAGGCGGCGCCACTCTGGCAGCAGAGGGCGGGGTGAGGTTGGGGTGGGGTGAGGTTGTGGTGGGGTGGTAATCAGAAAGGGAGGGGTTAGGGTGAGATGGTAGTAGGTTGAGGGCGGGGTGAGGTTAGGGGGGTGGGGGGTACGGCGCGGTAGGGTGAGCTCAGGGTGGGGTGATGTTGGGTTGGGGTGGGGTACGGTGCGATAGGGTGAGATCAGGGTGGGGTGAGGTTGGGGTGGGGTACGGTGCGGTGCGGTGCGGTAGGGTGGAGTGATTTTGGGGTGAGGTTGGGGTGAGGTTGGAGTGAGGTGGGGTGGGGTTGGGGTGAGGTTGGGGTGGGGTGGGGTGTGGTTGGGGTGGGGTTGGAGTGGGGTGGCGTTTGTCCCGCAGTGTTCAATCATCTCGAGAGGAATTCCAGAAAGTGAAGACTTGTAAATCGAGAGATTTCAAGGCCAAGGTTTCAGCCCGACGCCCCACCCCCCCCCCCCCTCCACCCTTCACCGCCTCGCGTGCCATACCCCTGTTAACCCCATTACGTGAATGTTTAATATAATGTGAAGCTATCCGTACGTTACAGGCCGCTAACCATGGAGATAAATGCTCTAGATCTACCCACTACCACCCCAGATCGTTCAGCGGCAAGCTCTTGTTGTCAGCAGGGCGAGATCAACCGTGGAGAGACACGACGTGGAGATAACTGGCACGTCGCCCTACACTGGGGCTGTTTTATCATGTCACTGGGGCTGTTTTATTTTGAGTGGCTGGGCTGGCTGGGTTGTCTGAGGGTGGTCTCACAGGGTGGTCCGATGGCAGAATGACGCAGGAGGGGCTGAACACATAGTGGGAGTTGCCCTTCCCGCACCCCTTCTAATAATAACCTTTAATAGAGACCCCCACCACACCCTTTCTAATAACACATACACACATACACCCCTGCTAAAATAACAGACTTTCACATCTACTTTCGAGGGGTTTCTCTGTCTGAACTATCTGTCATTATGTCGGCAACACACTCGATCAGATACAGAATACATGGCCCTCTAGCGGAATTAACGCACACTAAAGTAATTAGGAGAATGTTCGCACCGGAAATGACCTCATGTCGTCATGACAACTCCTGTCTTCACCCACCATGGTTTATTGACTTTATGATCTGCGTAACAAGTGATGTAAACACTTGTGTTAGTCGTTAAACCTGTTTTAGTCGTTAGGTCGATTTTTCTAACGTTTTTCTCCCTTTCAAGGACATCCGCTCGCAATTTGACGCTCGCAGTAAAACATTGTCCTTGGCGGGCAAAAAGTCTACCTTCAGGCGGTTGGCATTTGTACTTCTGCGATTTGTCTGTGAGGCAACATGTGCCTAATTTCCACCCAGTAAAACGAAAAACTTCCTCTCTCTGCACTGGGTGGCAGTGGAAATGACGAGCTGGGTGGTGGTGGGACGGTGGTGGGACGGGGTGGCGGGACGGTTGGCGGGGGAGGGGGAGAGGGGTGGCGGGACGGTGCTGGGACGGTCGGTGGGGGAGGGGGGGGGGGTCCGGAGGTCATTGGCCCCATGGTTACATCCGTCTGACAGTGACCAGCGCTACGGAAAGACTGTTAACTGTTAAATGTGTCGGTGCCAACAAAAAGAGGATTGGCTTTTGCCTCGTACATTCCCCATTGCATGACGGCAATGGCGATCTAATCGAGTCCTCAATCTGTGTTAAGATGCCGAGTATATATAAAACCTAGCGGAGACGAACATAACTAACCCATCGACATAAAACGGCTCAAGTGTAACTCGTGATATAAAATAGCGTTCCGTAAGAGATAGACGTTAATCAGCATAGACCTTTACCCCTCGTCCGCCCCCCCCCCCGCCCCCCCTTCATTTCTCCGACCCATCTGTAGACCTATCACCAGACAGCATCAGGATGCCGCATAAAACCCGCAAGCGATTAAACTTAATTGGTCCAGACTGCCATTATTCTACACTCGGAAGTTACTGGGAGACCGTTGGTGGATATCAGGAGGTTAACGGGCTAGTCATTAGCCGCCGTCATACCTCCCCCCCGCCAAACACTCCATTCCCTCCAGTAGTAACCCCTTGTGCCACGTGGCACCAAGGGACCCCACTTCCGGTCTCCATGGACGACGTGAGTGGACCAAGGGGCACAGATCTTGGTTAGAAGGAATCCGCGTCGTCGGATAAGAAAACCCTCACTGCAATATTTAGTCAACAACTCGCGCTCTAATTATTTTCAGTTGGTTTCATTATTCCTTTCACGCGCCTCTCGGCAAGTTTTTTACTTTAAACTTTCCTCCCGGTTTCCTGAATAGAGTTCATTGCTGAGTCACTTTGCGGGCAGATATAATACGACTTTTTCACCCGAAGTATTTAGCCCCACAAGTTGATCACGTGTGAGGGACCGTGCGTCCCTTGTGAGGGAAAAGCTAGTTTTCACATTTCTGTTGCAACCTGTGTCTGATTTCCTCATGGATAAAACGTACACATTCTTAACTGCAGTCGTGGCACTGCACGTATTAAATCGTCATCACACGAGGAGTGATCCTTGAGGGACCTTCAAGATCAAGGCCATTGGAGAGTCCGAAGCATCTGGACACATGTATAATTCTCTTCATCAAGCGCCCCCTGGTGACTGAGACTGCGATAAGACTTGATATTCAGAAGATAAGGGGCCGTTAATAGGGGATCGAGTTTCACATCTGGTTGGCAGTGAGTGACGCAACCAATACTGGGACAGAAACAGGTCCGTCGCTTCTTAATTATCCGAGATTAGAGATGTCGTAAATATTGTGATTAGTGTCCGTCCACCAGTTTACCGTCTCAGCAGACATATTGTGATTAGTGTCCGTCCACCATTTACCGTCTCAGCAGACATATTGTGATTAGTGTCCGTCCACCAGTTACCGTCTCAGCAGACATATTGTGATTAGCGTCCGTCCAACAGTTTACCGTCTCAGCAGACATATTGTGATTAGTGTCCGTCCACCAGTTTACCGTCTCAGCAGACATATTGTGATTAGCGTCCGTCCAACAGTTTACCGTCTCAGCAGACATATTGTGATTAGTGTCCGTCCACCAGTTTACCGTCTCAGCAGACATATTGTGATTAGTGTCCGTCCACCAGTTTACCGTCTCAGCAGACATATTGTGATTAGCGTCCGTCCAACAGTTTACCGTCTCAGCAGACATATTGTGATTAGCGTCCGTCCAACAGTTTACCGTCTCAGCAGACATATTGTGATTAGTGTCCGTCCACCAGTTTACCGTCTCAGCAGACATATTGTGATTAGTGTCCGTCCACCAGTTTACCGTCTCAGCAGACATATTGTGATTAGTGTCCGTCCACCAGTTTACCGTCTCAGCAGACATATTGTGATTAGCGTCCGTCCAACAGTTTACCGTCTCAGCAGACATATTGTGATTAGTGTCCGTCCACCAGTTTACCGTCTCAGCAGACATATTGTGATTAGCGTCCGTCCAACAGTTTACCGTCTCAGCAGACATTTGTGATTAGTGTCCGTCCACCAGTTTACCGTCTCAGCAGACATATTGTGATTAGCGTCCGTCCAACAGTTTACCGTCTCAGCAGACATATTGTGATTAGTGTCCGTCACCAGTTTACCGTCTCAGCAGACATATTGTGATTAGTGTCCGTCACCAGTTTACCGTCTCAGCAGACATATTGTGATTAGTGTCCGTCCACCAGTTTACCGTCTCAGCAGACATATTGTGATTAGCGTCCGTCCAACAGTTTACCGTCTCAGCAGACATATTGTGATTAGTGTCCGTCCACCAGTTTACCGTCTCAGCAGACATATTGTGATTAGTGTCCGTCCACCAGTTTACCGTCTCAGCAGACATATTGTGATTAGTGTCCGTCCACCAGTTTACCGTCTCAGCAGACATATTGTGATTAGTGTCCGTCCACCAGTTTACCGTCTCAGCAGACATATTGTGATTAGCGTCCGTCCAACAGTTTACCGTCTCAGCAGACATATTGTGATTAGTGTCCGTCCACCAGTTTACCGTCTCAGCAGACATATTGTGATTAGTGTCCGTCCAACAGTTTACCGTCTCAGCAGACATATTGACCTCAGCGACTGGGATACATATCTTCCAACAGTTTACCGTCTCAGCAGACATATTGACCTCAGCGACTGGATACATATCTTCCCAAATATCTAAGACGGTCTCAAATGCAAGTCACCGAACCCTCCCACTCAAGTTCGGATATACACGCAAAATGTTGAGATGAAAAAATTAGATGTTTTTCAGTGTTGCTCAGCGGCAGGAACTTCGCATTTCGTGCTCGTCAAGAGTTTCACTCTTGAGCGTTCCGAACAGTCGTCGAATCTGTTGAGCATTAGCTGAATGCGGTAAACACTCCCCTCGTTTCCCGTCCACTGTGACTTCCTCCCGGGAGAGGTAGTCCCACATAACACAGGGTGCCAGAGTGACATCTTGTTTGTGTTTACAAGGGTCCTCCCTTCTCAGAGGCACTTCTGACAACCAGGGGAAAAAAGATGTATATTTTTAGCTTCGCGCCACACGTGCGGACACACGACACGGCAGGTCACGCGCCGCGGGTCACGTGCTCAGGGTCACGTGTCATGCCGTTACAGACAGCCACGGTAATGTCTGGCGTGATCATCTGAAACTGCGTTTATTACTGGCCGGGAAACTTTTTTGTGGATTCTTCATTAGAAACAGCAGAAGTAAGGGAAAAATTTGCCTCGAGCTTTCTTTTCTTCAACGTTTTGCTCCCTAGTTTGCCAGCCGATGCCGGGAAGTGAACCAACTTTTAGATGCACGATAGAATCGCCTGGAAGCCAGCTTAGCCTGGGGGAGGGGGGGGGGTAACGGAACTTCTGAGGCTGGGGTAGTGCAGTTGAAGGGGGGGGGGGGTAACGGAACTTCTGAGGCTGGTGTTGTCCGGTCGAAGGGGTGGGGGGGGGCAGTAACGGAACTTCTAAGGCTGGGGTAGTGCGGTTGAAGGGGTAGGGAGGGGCGGTAACGGAACTTCCGAGGCGGGGGTAGTGCGGTCGAAGGGGGGGGGGGCGTAAGGGAACTTCTGACGCAGTTGATAAATGTTGATACTGTTGGTAGGTCTGTGGGTGCAAATAAAGAACGTTCGTTTCCGGGTTATTAAGGCATTAAGAAGAAAAACGTTGAGTGTAAATGGTGTGAGGGGGTGTGGGGGAGGGGGAGAAGGTCCTAGACCAGAACCAAGGAGGGGGTGCGGGTGTGTGTGAGTCCTTGGGGGGTCCGTCTGGGGGGTGGGGAGGAGGCTTGTGGTCAGTGGGGTTGACCACCAAGCCGCAGCGATGAATAGTGAGTGCGTTTATTACAGTTGGCCGCCAGGGGGGGTGTGATCACACACGTCCGCGCGGGTCATTAACCTAACCACCTGTCGCCCAGTCCCCCACAACACATCATACGGATGTGGCTCGGCTCAAAACCTGTCGTGTAAATACTCTTAGAAGCCTCCCGGGTGGGGGGTGCCTTTGATGGTGGCCAAGGGTCTTGAACGTGGGGGGTGGAGGGGAGGCGGATGAAGGAGGGTGGGGGGGGGGGCAGGCGGGGCGGGGGGGGGGGGCGCCGTTGTTTTCTTAGCCAGTCCCACCCAACCTCACGTGTATGACCGTGGATATTGGAGACCAGGATTCGCTGGGAAAGAGGGGTTAAAGGGTGCCAGGGTATTAGGCCTGAACGATGAAACACCACTTCCTGGGGAAGGTGGGTGGGAGCGGGGGTGGGGCGGGACGGTAGGGGGGGGGGGTTATAATTCTTGAAAAACAGGAACTACACATAAGTCAGAAATACGAGGTAAATGCCCGTGTTGCCTTGGTGCATATGTCCCCCCCAGTTAATCCGGTATACAACGTACCCCGGCCACCCCTCTAATCCGGCATACCTCCCTTGATACCTTTCATCGTGCGGCAGACCCCACACGTCCATACCCCCACCACATATCCACATCACCCCCCCCCCCCCGACACACACTCACATGTTAACCCCCCCCCATACCCGTCCCAATGCCACTCTCGCTTTACGAATGGCTAGGCGAGCTACGAAACTCATTTTTCTTCTGATAAAGTTCTTATCAGTCTAACACACATCGGTAGCAGGAACTCCTGCAAAACTGCGTAAACTGCTTGAAGATAATTCTGTTCAAACCGCATCCATGGTTTATTTATTTCACAAAAGAGGAACGAACTTTGGTACTTCAGGTGAGATTTGTGGTTAGAAGACAAAAAGGGAACACAGCAAGTTATATCTCAGTATGTGAACCTGAGTGATACTGGTGATAGAGGGTAACAACTGTGAGCAAGGGGACAGACGGTGGGGGGGGGGGGGTGAATCGAGGGTAACAACTGTGAGCAAGGGAACAGACGGGTGGGGGGGTAAATCGCTCAAGCGCACGACTAATAACTGTTGCCATTCTGTTAAATATACAAGTGATCCAAAATGTTAAAGTTATACATATGTTAGTCTGTTAGTGAACCTCTATATCTTGTGTTAGCCCAGTTAGTCACCGTTGAATGAAGCCAACAGAAAGGGAAAAGTTAAATTTAGTGAATTACCAATTAGTAGCCATCGAAAACGATTGTGCGGTCTTAGGTAGACTATTAGTATGTATTTTAGTGGTACATGTATGTTAAGAGATGGAAATGGACATGTTGAGTGAGTGGATAAGACTGATTTGTCGGCTAAAACCACCTGTAACCCTTGGAGGACTTACACTTGTAAAGAAGAGTTTCGCGGTGGCCACATGCTGAGCATAAGCCTGTAGGGAATGGCCCGCGACAAGCCGAGGGTATACGGTAATCATGACCCATATACGAGGAACATCAAGGCTTTAAGATTACATGACGCTATATACATCATTAAAAATGCAAGAATCTGATAAATGTATGACTACATGTCTTCTGGTAGCATGCAGCAATTGAATCATAAAATAAAATTCAGTCGATCAAAATGTCTAAAATGCTAAAAACACGAGATCGTAGAACAAAAATAATAAAAGTAATAAACTCAATATACTACTAATTGGCAATAATCCCAAAATAAAGCTACATGTATTGCAAAAAAAATGAATGAAATAATAAAAAAATTATTGAAAAAACATGCTCAAAATAAAAACGGTTTCCGTCGTGATATGAATAAATAACATTATACCGTTAAATCAAAACAAAATACATACCTTTTTCTTGCTGCAGTAGATCTGCCATTTTTTCTCCGCTGGCAAGTTGAACATGGCTTCCCTATGGGGCTTGTCAAGGCCCAACTCATCCTGAAAACAACGAGAAGAATGTTCGGTGTCAATCAAGGTCAATTAAGGTCAATCAAGATGTAACGACAGCGCGGGGTTCGCACGGAGGTTCGCTCGGGCCCACCTTTTGAAACTTAAGACTAATCGTTAGCGGTACTAGTGCTCGGTTGGTTGGCTGGTTGTATATTCAAGCCGCTTTAACCACTTTGGTCATATCGCGTCAACGGAAGGAGGAAGGGATAGTGGAGCCATGTCCCCAGGGGGGAAGTGGGGGGGGGGGTCCTTCTTTGCGAAGGACATGGGATCGCTATCCTGTGACAGAACTGACATGACCACAGCGGGGATCGAACCAGCGTGCCGTTAATAGGCTCTCTGGTGGCCAGAGCACTCAAGGCGAGCTATCTAACCCACAGAGCTATCGAGGCGGCCCCCGAGTGCTGGGAGCTGGGAGTAGGGTTTGGGTTCATTTGGGTACACCTGAGGCGTCCATCAGTACTGACACTTTTCAAAAGACTGCATTAGCCACTGTAATATGTACTGTTGATTTTCGCGATCATTTGGATAGATAAGTTAGCAGAATACACCTGTAGTTAATTGACATCGGCATCTATGTGGCCTTTCACCATTGTTCACTGCTAAAATCGAAATGGATAGACAAAAACGCACTATTCAGGTCAAAATCTTTTGAACAATCGTTGAATGAAAATCGAATCCTTCCCTTCCCAGTGGGACCGCCCATGACAGCGGTATGCTTCAACAACGGGGAATAAGTAATTAATGTGTAATTCCCCTTTAACAACTAGTCCACAGTGAGTGATGCCTCTCCATTCCGCAATTATAAATGTAATAATGTGTCCATCAATGTAATAAAATCCATAATGTGAGGCATCACAGGTTCATAACTGAGCCGACAGAAACCCCTATGCTGTGGCGGTATATCCCATAGCCCCAGGACATTACAAGCAAAACAAAAACACGAATATGTAACACCAGCTCCCAACGGTCCATCAACAGACCCCAGACGACCCCACTAGCCCCACGCCCTGCCACCCCATCTAAACCCTATACGGTATTCCGCTGCACCAACAAGCCTGTCATGGTTCGCAGCTAGCCAACCTGGTGCCCGTCGGATGATCAGACAGCATAATAAATGTACCCGTCACTTTACCCTTCCACTGAACAGACAGCCTTAGAGAGGCTATAGCGACCTTTAGCCGTCTACAGTCAGCCGTGGTGCTGTCTAGATACCAGCAATGGCCTATACTGGCTCCATTTATGGCCCAGTCCTGACTGGATCGATTTTCCCTCACGTTCCAGAATGTGGTTCCCATGAGAAAAGCCGGATATTTGGTATTCTTCACGGCAAGCCACGTCGCTGTGTTTAACGGTTTACTTTATGGCAGAGTGATAATAGCTTTGTGCGGACTTCTAAGGAGTATCTACAGGGGATAGAGGCATAGAATAGGGATTATCTTTGGAAAAACTGTTGTTACTTATGTGGGCTACACTGCATGATTGGTAAAGAATGATAATGTTAAAATAACATAGGAAAAGTTAACGTAATATGCATAATCCCTAAATATTACATGCTATACCATCTACAGGCATTTAAATAATATGTAAACATTTACACAATCTCTCTAACATGTACAATAGTATTATATGTGAATATTTAAAAAAACGCTACCCCTCTTTAAACGGTTCAAACTACGTGAACCGTTTTCAAGTTACTTACTACAATGACGAAATGATAATGAACAAAGGCGAAGGCACAACGCGACTAGTTTTTAGTCCAGCGTATGTGCCGGCAGACCTCACTTGAAAACAAATCAAATGCAATTGCTAACAATTACGGCCCGGAGAGTAAGTACAAAGGCATCAATGTCGAAAACCCAATGGTAGTCCTGTCAAGGCAACACCCAAAAATATCAATATCAATAAAATAACATTTATTTTTATTTCGATTAAAATAGGAAAAAGAAATGGCTATTTTGGTGCCACGAAGTCTAGAACTGTGAACTTAGACCATTAGCTGGCCATCAAAACTTGGGTTCTCAGCAACAACCTTACTTTTAACGCACGGCTATTTTCACAACAGCGATGTAAATAAGATATCCACAATGCTATCGTACAAGGTTTTTCATGGACAAACTCCACCTCTAACACAATATACAGCCAACACACCGCCCAAGATCGTTGGCCGCCTAAATACGATAAGAAGTTTTCCTTTATGCTGCATCTTCTCTGAGCGGTGCAAGCAGACGACTTTTTTCCCCGCCAAAACGCATCGCCGTGCTGACTCAAGGCGATAGGTAGGAGAAAAACGCAAGGACGCTGTTGAAAAGGTCGACGGAGAATAGATTTCATCCAGGATCACCTTTTCTTTTGTGCTTTGGAACAGTACATGCTCTTTCTCTTTATCAGGTATTCTGTTTTATGGGTGGGCTGTCTAGTCACAACGATCAGGAGAAATTCCAGACAAACGCCTTAAAGTTAAAACCCAGAATTCCGCCCTTCTGGGCATGTGGGTGAAAATCTATCGTCCTTGGCAAGATTGGGAAGATCTGCGAGGAATGCAGACCCGCTTTTTTATCAACTGGTGGTAGGGGAGACGTTTTATCCCGATATCCCCCATGGACCAGACTACAGCAAGACGGGATGTGGTAGACCTTGTCCACAGGACGCAGGGAAAGGGGATGACGTCAGCTCCAGACACTGGCTTCAGGAGCAGCGATGGAGTGCCAAGACCCAGGGTCATCACGCAGACACCCTTCCTGGTGCACTTCCCCGCGGGGGGAGGGGGGAGCGGCAAGACCCGGGGTTACCACGCAGGCACCCTTCCTGGCGCATCCCCCACCCCTCGCGGGGGTTCCGACCCTCGCCTGGCAGATGAGCAGTGCGGTCGGATAACATGCAGGAAGTGGTTGGAGCAGAAGAAGACGAGGAAATTGAAGACCGGCCGCATGGCGTCGTACCATGGTTACCGCGACCGCACGAGGCGAGGAGACCTGGCAACACGTGTCAGCATTTAGCAGCCCCCCCCCTCCTTCCTTAAATAACCATCACCACTCCCGCACCCCCCCCCCCCACCACCCTTTAATCATGCTCCCCTTCCCCCCCCCCACCACCCTTTAATCATGCTCCCCCTCCCCCCCCCCACACACACACACACTGCCTCCCTCACCCTCACTCGGAGTTAGCTTACATCCACCCTGCCCGCAGATCCGGGGGTGGCTATCTGTCTGTGGCCACAGTCCGAGGGACGGAAGAAGTGTGTGCGGTGGGGGTGGGATGGGGACACGGGGAGGGCTTGGGGGGATGGGGTGGGGAATTGGAGTAGAGAAATGGGAAGGGCGTGTGGGGGGGGGAGGGATGAGGTGGCCAGGTGGGGTACGCCCCGGACAATCACTGAGCGATAATAGGCAACCCAGCGCTAATGACCCTCCCGCTGCCCCTCCCCTCGACCCATCGTTAAGCGTCCAGCCGGACGACCAGATGTTCATGTATGTTACCCCTGATGGCGGTGGGGGTGGGTGCTCATAAACCGTGACCATCGCCAGCAGGACAACCCACAGACACCACCATCTACACCACCCTACCCTCTGACTCTCCCTGGCTCACTTCTCGACAGTTACCCTTTTCACGACCCAATGGGTCGGCCTATAGGGTTACACTATCGCCCCCAGACACCGAACTCACCCGACAGGTTATTATCATAAACAGTCCGAGATACAACACAGACCAGCGGGAACCAGCAACAGACACACACCGGGAACCAGCAACAGACACACACCGCGAACCAGCCACAGACACACACCGCGAACCAGCCACAGACACACACCGGAAACCAGCAACAGACACACACCGGGAACCAGCCACAGACACACACCGGGAACCAGCCACAGACACACACCGCGAACCAGCCACAGACACACACCGGGAACCAGCCACAGACACACACTGGAAACCAGCCACAGACACACACCGGGAACCAGCCACAGACACACACCGGGAACCAGCAACAGACACACACCGTGAACCAGCAACAGACACACACCGGGAACCAGCAACAGACACACACCGGGAACCAGCAACAGACGCACACCGGGAACCAGCCACAGACACACACCGGGAACCAGCCACAGACACACACACCGAGAACCAGCAACATACGAACGCATAGAACCAGCTCTAGAAAGCCGGCACCGTCAAAATCCCGGGGTCAAAAACTTGAAAACCATATGTACGATATGCATAGAAATACTCAATTCATAGTTAATAAACACATCAAGTGATCTGTCGAGCAAGCTAACCTTCCACACATTTTGTAAAACTTGCGAACAGAGACCCATCAACATTATGCTAACGACAGGTCATCGAGGTCAAAATCTTGCGCACCTGATCTCGCGCCATCCTTGCTCGAGAAGACATCAACGTCAATCAAGCCGCAATTATGAGTTACCATTGCATCAGTTCGCGTAGCCGACGGAGGAGGAGGGGTGGGGTGGGGGGGGGGGGGAGCTGTCAGTCAGTGACGACAGAGGTGTGAGGCCCGACAAATCGCCCCAGACCGCCCACACACTCCTGAAGTCACTCACGCACATGGAAAAATGTAACTTTTTTTTAGTAATGATAAAAAGAGCTTCGCGTTGAAGAAGGAGACTGGCGTCTGTCTATTGACATAAACCTAGTTCTTTTTTTACTCGGAGTGCGATAAGTTGTAATAAAATAACAGTTTATCGCCACAACTGTTGCCTATCTCAGACAGTTTGTCTGTAGGGTGCTGTATCACCTTCACAGCTTGACAGTACCTTCGTGATGTCGCCAGTTGACAATCCTGTGGTTTAGCTTCCCGCGGCGCCCAGAGCCTCCGGTTACAAGGTATAACTGAAGTGTTTCACCGGCGTTTACTTCAACCTACTTAAGGTTAAAAGGGGTCAGACACCCTCATGGGGTAATAAGGTGATTGATATGCGAAATGAGCACCAGATAAGCTCCCAACGGGCGTGGTTTGAACCCAGCACATTCGAGGAGACAGAATTACTTAATTAATTAATGCACCCCGATACGCCCGTTGTCAGTCAGAGTAACCTGTTGTCAGAGTAACCTGTTGTCAGTAAGAGTAACCTGTTGTCAGTCAGAGTAACCTGTTGTCAGAGTAACCTGTTGTCAGTCAGAGTAACCTGTTGTCAGTAAGAGTAACCTGTTGTCAGTCAGAGTAACCTGTTGTCAGTAAGAGTAACCTGTTGTCGGTCAGTGTAACCTGTTGTCAGTCAGAGTAATTTGTTGTCAGAGTAACCTGTTGTCGGTCAGAGTAACCTAGCTGTTGTCAGTCAGAGTAACCTGTTGTCCGTCAGAGTAACCTGTTGTCAGTCAGAGTAACATGTTGTCAGTCAGAGTAACCTGTTGTCAGTAAGAGTAACCTGTTGTCAGAGTAACCTGTTGTCAGTAAGAGTAACCTGTTGTCGGTCAGAGTAACCTGTTGTCAGTCAGAGTAACCTGTTGTCAGTCAGAGTAACATGTTGTCAGAGTAACCTGTTGTCAGTAAGAGTAACCTGTTGTCGGTCAGGGTAACCTGTTGTCAGTCAGAGTAACCTGTTGTCAGTCAGAGTAACCTGTTGTCAGTCAGAGTAACCTGTTGTCAGTCAGAGTAACCTGTTGTCCGTCAGAGTAACCTGTTGTCACCGGTTGCACCTCACCAGCATTTATCTGAATTATTAACACTCATCATTAAATTAAATTTATAAGCCGCCGTGGCATCACTAAACGTACGAAACAGAATATCCTCATCATTCTGATAATTGTGGCCAGATTTTCTGAAGACAAATGTTAAGGTAGAAGTTGTAAAGTTTGGTGAAGTCAACGCCCCGCCCATTAACCCGAGTGATTGACGGGACAGGCGCAGACGACAGCTGTGTGGTCAGACCACATGACGCCACAGATTATCCCGCCAAAAACCCAACAGCAGACGACAGGCGGGTGTTGGTGGCCTTCAACTATCAGCCTTCGCGCTGACCCTTCCACCTCACTTGACGCTAATATGAGGTGCAAAGCGAAAATTCCAGGATGAGGTAAGCCTGTTGACCCTCCAGCAATGTGTGCCAAGTGGTGGATGCATTGTGTGGGGGTGAAATCCCTGAAGAGGAGGACTGAGAGGCTACCGCACTATATTCCTTTCTTACCGGATGGAGCCAGCAACCTCGCCGGCAGAGTTCAAGTCATAACCCTATTCGACAACCGCCTGTAAACATCCGCGCATGTTTTACCATTGCAATGCTGGGTTGTTTTACACTACTTCTTTATTTTTTGGCCGACTGCTATTGCCCTTAAGGCAAAGTTCTATAACCTCAAACTGCGTACAAGATCGACTCCATGTTGTCTACTTCATGTCGCAACTCAAGTGGATGCGCCATTAAATTCAAGGAACTACTTCAAAGCGATTCGAGTTTTTTTCCTCTCAGGCACAAATTGTGCCTGCAGCAAAGTAAATGGCGCATCGGCGAAAACGTGTGTTAGGAGCACTATACAGTGCTGGAATAGGGCCCGTCAAAATGTCAACAACCTTTTTTTCAGCGAAATATTCCGCAGCAAGCAGAGAAGAGAACACACATAGGCTGTTACGAACTATCTTTAACAGATCTTTTGGTAGTGTTGCCAAGAGCCATTGCAGAGCACTGCTGGTGAATTGATGTCACGTAGATCTTTATACCAGTGAGAGAGTGATATGTTACACCAGATTTATGACAAGGTTACCAGTGCCATGAAATGGAGTTTTAAGCCACTTTTTTGCACATAAATTGGGCCACAGTATCAATGAGGGAAGGACGCCCCAGCGAGTTGGTATTGTAAGCCGCACCTCCCACCCCCTCGCGTTTGGAGCGCACGATTTCAATAGGATGGGGCAAGCAAAATATTCCTCCTATGTCTCCCGCCTCCCCCCCCCCCCCCCCAACAATACCCCCGTAGGCACTATTCCTTCCTGCATAGATGACTGAATATAATTGATAGCACACGAAACTATCGACATCTGTCTCAATATTCCCTTTTCGCCCACCTTTCCACTCTGTCCCATGACGAGATTTTACACTTTAATAAGTTCAAACACATGACTCAGAATGGCCCAGCTATCACTTGTCAGCGACTGACTTTCATGCACCCACGCCCTAAGTGAACAAATCAAAAATAAAACATCACCGCCTGCCAGCTACGCAATCGCATTACTCCTCACATCGCGAATGCCAAGTTAGAGGTCAAAGTTGTCACGACTGATGCATCATTGTGCAGCGTCGGGTTACCTAGCAGTTCACGCGCCACGGGACACAAGCGAGAGACGGCTCGAGAGGTGCGTAGTAAGATACCGGCCATCACCACCGCTGACGTCACTTCCTGATCAGAGCAATAACTCGACAAATGGCCCTGCAATTAGGATACGGGCTACTTGTCACGGGCTGGGGGCAAGGTCAAGGTCATTGGTACGGACTTCGGGCTGGGGGCCACAATTATACCAAGGTCATGGAGTACGCACCGCGGTCCGATGACATAGTAATGTGTATTCCTGCACTCAGCAATATGCAATAAATCCCTGGATATTTTTGCAAAGTTTTAGGGGTCACGATAAATGGTGTCAGAGAAGGGATTAGGACAACTGGTGTCAAAAGTTGGATCAGGACAGTTGGTGTCATATTCGGGATCAGGATAATTGGTGTCACAAAATGATATCAGGATAATTGGTAAAAGAAGTGCGCTCAGGACAAATGGCGTCAGAAGTGGAATCAGAATAATTGATGTCAGAAATGGGATCAGCACAATTGGCGTCAGAAGTGCGATCAGGACAAACGGCGCCAGAAATGGGATCAGGACGAATGGCGTCAGAAATGGGATCAGGACAAATGGCGTCAGAAATGGGATCAGGACAAATGGCGTCAGAAATGGGATGAGGACAAATGGCGTCAGAAATGGGATGAGGATAATTTGTGCAGGACGTGGGATCAGGACAGATAACATCGTCCACGGTATCAAGGCACTTACGACGAGTTCGGCGAATTTGGCATTGAGTTCCTTTTCGTCTTCCGGCATCGGGAGGTCCACCTCGATGGGCTTGAGGGTCATGCCCCCGTTGTCAAGGCCGTAGGAGATCTCGGGGGGTGCCCGGCCCCCCAGACACCAGCAGAACCCCTTCTTGGCCGGCATCACGACCCGGTCGTAAAACCTGAAAAGATAACAAAGCAAAGTCAATATCCACGGACCACAGACTCATGAACAACGTATGCATCTTACATCAAACCTCATGGGGTGATGAAACTAAACTTAGAGGCAATCATAGCGTCTTGAGTCTGGGCGGAAACTGAGTTGACCGAGAATACTGTGGAGGAAAATCATTCTTCCAGACCACAGGGCCTTCCTGGTGTCGTGGTTGGCGCATTAGAACCCCAGTAATAGGTCCTAGGTTCCAATCCGGGCCCGCGGACCTAATCTGGAGCATGTTTCATCCATTTAACTTTCATCGTCTTGGCCGGTTCCTTGGCCAAGTTTAGCTCTTGTTTGCACAAAAATGGCCCAAAAAAACAGTTCTGGTTATTAATTCTTCTGGGCCACCAACATATGTGATTATGACTTCAATTAATTCTTAACCCCGCACTCTTATTTTGAAGTCACAGTGACGCCTGCCTGCGGTCCCACATTTCGCCTTCAGCCTTGTCACCCCACCCCCTACCGAATTACCCACATCCCTCCCTCCCATCCACCCTCACACGCGTCTTCTCCCGTAACTCCTACCAAGGAGCTTGTAGGATAGGCTCTTTGCCTCCCCCCCCCCCTCCCTCCCCCTTCACACCCTTCTGCACCCCCCACCCTCACTTCCGTCTACTACCCCCTACCGCCTCCCACTCCCCACCCCACCTCTGTCCCGACCGGTACCATACAGACCCTGGCGACAGATCCGCTTCGCACCAACATTTAATCTCTCTCCGGAGCAAATCAACTCCAGAAGTTTCTGTTTTTAATAATAGTAATATTGAACAATTTGGAAGCCACGGACTCGCACGAGGTGTTGAACTAGTTATAATGACAGGAGCCATTGCTCCGCCACGCAAAAAAACACATTTTGCTTGCTCACTTTTGATAGCTACAATATGTATCTTGTACCCACGCAATTCATCGAAGAATGCCTAACCCGCATGTTCAATAAAGCGCGACTGTTAATCCCAGAGGCTTTACAGACAGACTCTATTATGCAGGCGCTGTTCTTGAACTGACAGGACAAGTAAAGAAACCTATGTCCCACGGCTCACACCAGGTAGAGAAAATCGGGGGCAGGGACTGGGGTGAAGAAAGCCAAGCTGTGTATTTTGGCCTCGTCCCAAGAAGCGCCAACATTTTCGACACTGTTACACGGGGTCTTGGGTCACGACAATGCTGGCCCAGATATGTCTGACATTTTGACGTGTTCAGCAAACTGAGCGATCTTCAGAGGGTGCTAAGCTAGGGTAGGTCTGGTGTGGGGGTGGCGGGAGGTGGAGGTGGGGGGGGGCAGGGTTTGAGAGGGGGGGCAGCGTGTGGGGGTGCCACCGCTGTGTGGTCAAGACTTAAAGAGAGCGATGTAGCTGCTAAGCAGACGACGCAGAACGAGATATACGGATAGACAACTATGTCACGTGACTTGGGGGATACCAATGTAGGCGTTTGACCTGCATTTCTGGCAGGTCATTGAGGTCAGCTACTAACTGGTTCACGTTAGGCGGTGTTGACCCTGTGTGTAGGACACACCCACCTGTTCCCGCCTGACAGCGGTCAGTTAGGTCAGTCACATGACATGGGCTCCCCTTCCCCATGGCCGGAGAGACATCACACCGGGAACACCGCAGTGGCCGAGCTTGTTCCGCGGTCACTCCCAGGGGCGGATCCAGCAGACAATCATATGGAGGTCACAAGCTGGCGTGGGTTCAGGAATTTGAGAATTTGAGAGGGGCGCTCCACAGCTTGGGTTTAAATTATCACGACCGGGGGAGGTCGTGGGGGTGAACCAATATAGGCGGTCCACATATAATATCAAGGTTCAGTACAAAAAGGCGGGTGTGGCGTCTACGTCTTATAGGTGGCATACGGTTACCATTGACCAAGAGCATCCTCCCTCAAGAAGGGGAGGGGGTCAGACCCCCGCGACCCCCGCTCACCCCTGTGACCCCCCCCCCACACACCCCCTTGGATCCGCACCTGACTCCGATCTCCCGGCAGAGAGCGTTCCGTTTACGCTATAGTGAGGAACGAGCTCGTCAAACCGTATGACTTCCGGCTAAACAATACATGGGTGCCACTGTTAGGATCGTGTTATCATAACCCATAACATCGCATAACAAGTCCATGAGCTTCAGTAATAATTTTTCCATAAACATATCTCAGTTGCTCTTTAAATAGCTTATGCGAACGAAACGAACCTCAAATCTCCACTTCATCCGGTAAAAATACCCGGGCAGCGACAACCTCATCCGTCCTCACTTAGAAGCCACTTGAACTTGCCAAATGGAACAACTTAAAGCACTGGCTCTCGAGTCTCTATAGGATCCATTGCAGCTCCATCTGTTCTGCAGATCCACAACACCCACCCTCCAACACCCACCCCCTCATGCCTACACCTTTAGTTGAAGTAGGAACATGCACTCTCTCGTCTCACTCGACCACTGGTTCCTGTTTGACCTTGATTTATCAGAGGTCACGCTCCCGGTGTGTTTATTTCAGCCACGTGACGGCGCAGGGCACTTGACCTACATAACCTGTTATATATAGAAAATCAACAAATGGCTTGAGATTGTGTACTGATAGACGCAATGTCGTCCGGGCAAAACCATTCAAGCAGCTTTAATTGGTTGGAAGGACGAATGTAGTCTGCCGGCTGTAATTGACCTGAATATTTTCTCCATAGACTACGTCTCAAAGGGCGTACGAATTTTAAGATTAAGGAGTAAATATAAACCTTCATCACCTTCATCTTCCCTGTATCCACCCCATAGTCACGTACACCATTAGTGACCTTAAGAAGTGACCCCTGGAACTCCGCCTCCCGCCTTCTCCCACACCCACCCATCGCTCCGCCTGATGACATATCCTGCTTTGGGCCACATTTAAAAATAAATGACTATTAAAAACATAAAGATATAAAAACACATTACGACCAACCCCAAAGCGACCTCCATGTCTCAAGTTCGTTAAAATTGGACACTTTCTGACGCGACAATCGAGATAAGGAACGATAAACAGACTGGTTCCCCAGGCCTAATTGCCGAAAGGATCGTCCGATGGTTGTGTTTTATTGCACAAAGGTCGTCTTCACTCAATGGGTTGTGTGTCGCCCAGAGTTTACCATCGCTGACACCAAGGGTGTCGCCATCAGAGAAACTTCACCGAGTCAGTATCATGCCAATACACTCTGAGCCATTGTTTAACGGGATCAACTTATTGTGGCAACTTGACAGTAACTGATCCTGCCGCCATCGGTTGTCGCCACGTAACGATATTGTCGACTTGAAAACATTGCAGTTGTTATATTGTCGCACTATACGTTGGACTTGCGTGAGAAATATTAGGCATTTAATTAGCATAATGTATCAAAGCGGCATTCTTCACCAAGGACGCAATCCGCTAGGGGCTCAGTGTGTTATATGTCGGTGTGAACGCCACCTAGCGCATCGATAAGGGAGAAATAATAAATTCCTTTTCTGCTATTTACCGAACTAAATTATAGCATTCAAGCTACAAGATTACAAATCTTGCAACAAGCCATCTACAGTACGACCACCGTACCCTAATGCATTGATTTAATGCCTGGAATACAACCGACTTTAATGAAGTATGAAGCAAAGCCACACCGGCTGGTCTGTATCCAACACAAAGTCACCGACCATAAAACCTGGCGTCTTCAAATCTATATTCCCGAGCAAGTGTATTGGATTCTTGCGACCACAAGCTATGACGTCATACCGGTACGGATCACGCTATGACGTCAGAGTGAAGATGCTTATGACGTCACAGTGGTACAGTGGAGATGTCCACCTGACCAGCAATGGCCCCCTGTAAGGTTTGGTTGGTTGGTTATTCAGGATGCTTTAACCACTTTTGGTCATATCGCGTCAATGGGAGGAGGAAGGGAGAGTGGAGCCATGTCCCCGGGGGTAACACCCTACTCTTTACGAAGAAAGGCATGAGATCTTTATCCTGCGACCACACAGACATGGCCACAGCAGGCTCGAACCACCGACCCACGTGCCGCGCCCCCTGTAAGGGTTTGTCCCCGGTGCTAGTCCCCCGTTGCTGGGTTACAGGTAAGATAGAAGTGGTACAAATTGCGCCAAAGATAAAGTTAACGTTATCGTGATCGATGGACGCGGAACAAATACACGAAAGGAACCGGTTATGACGTAAGCAAAAGTCATGGGAGAAGAGAAAAAAACCCTGGTTGCGGGGGTGGAGGGAAGGGTGGTGGAGGGAGGGGTGGTGGAGGGAGGGGTGGGGGTGGAGGGAGGGGTGGTGGAGGGAGGGGTGGGGGTGGAGGGAGGGGTGGTGGAGGAGGGGTGGGGGTGGAGGGAGGGGTGGTGGAGGGAGGGGTGGGGGTGGAGGGAGGGGGGTGGAGGGAGGGGTGGTGGAGGGAGGGGTGGGGGTGGAGGGAGGGGGGTGGAGGGAGGGGTGGTGGAGGGAGGGGTGGTGGAGGGAGGGGTGGTGGAGGGAGGGGTGGGGGTGGAGGGAGGGGGGTGGAGGGAGGGGTGGGGGTGCATCACGCACTTACAATAACCCGACACGGAACGCAAACATTGAGAAGACGCCAAATGTCCCCAGGTTACGAGGGGGAAGGTTGCTATGTACTGAGAATGCAATGAGAAAGATAACCAGGTAAAGAGGCCTCACTCGGGAGAAGAATGAAAATTATGGCGTCCCTTCGTGAAAACATCGAGAAGACGAGTTTCTTTCGTACGACAAAACTATAACCTCGTGTAAATAAAATGAGGAGGTATTTAACGATAGTTTTGTCAATAATAACCATCATGTTAATATAAACAAACGTCTGTACAACGTCCAACGAACCTTGATCGGGTCTCTCTCTGTGTCCGCCTCTCTCTCACTTTCTCCAATAGTAATGGCGGAACCAGTGTGGTCTGGATAGCCCACCAACAAGTCCAGCCATAAAGGCCCAGGTATACAGCATTGTGTATTTCACGTATTCGCAAGAGTGATTTTCTCGCTTGCAATGAACTGAGGTGTAGCAACCGGTTTGCTGAGGTCCCGGGGACCATAATAGTTTTTGTTGTCAATATAGAGGTATATGGGCACGAGGATAGGCGGGTGGGACGGTGGTAAGGGGGTGGCATTACACTCAATATGTATATCCAATACATACTCTAGTTAAATAGGACTTTAAATCTTACGTAACACGCTTGACTTGTTCCAAAACGTCTTTCTTATCTCGTAATAAGAAATGCTTCATCTCGCCAGGGCAGCAACAGAAATCAACAGTAAAGACCGGAAACACGAGGGTGGGGAGGTGGGAGAGAGAGGTGGAGAAGGGAGGCGAGGCGGGCAGGGGTTGGAAGGGTTCTGATGATGGCGGTGGTAGTCCCATTACAATTTGAACGCGTCGTTGACAATGCGCTCAACAAAGCGACACGGCGGCAGAAAGTGGGCGACATTCTCACTTCTACGACGACACAATATCATAAGCACAAAACTGTGTGTATACCTTGAACAGTGTAACCAATGGTATGTCAAGACAGACATATAGATAGACCAACCGCACTGTCGAATACAAAGAGACTCGGCCAGTGAAGGGGTGGAGCGGTATCCAGTTGAGGGGTGGGGGTATCCAGTGGAGGGGTGGGGCGGTTTGCAGTGGGCGTGGGTGGTGCGTTATCCAGTGGAGGGGTGGGGCGGTATTGCAGTGGAGGTGGGTGGGGCGGTATTGCAGTGGAGGTGGGTGGGGCGTTATCTCGTGGAGGGGTGGGACCGTATTCCTTGGACTTCACGAGAGCCTCTGAGACATTATAACAACTACCCACATTTAGGTCACATTTAAAGGTTAGATTCCGTAATGACATACATATAGTGTCCGATATAAAAACGTGTTTGGGTTACACTGGCATTCATGAGTCGCCAGATGTCGACATGTACATTAACAGTTTTCCCTCTCATCTTTGTATCAGAATGTCCAAATATTGACATTTCTTCAAGATTTCTTTCCAGGCCAAGAATGCTGACTGTCTTCGCCGCTATGTCCACAGTGCACATAACCTTTCGCCTTACGTTCCGTTACAACATGCCTCATGGGATATCTACCACTACCCTACCCATCATAATGGGCGAAGTCTTTCATCTGCACTCCAGTTGACCTTCGTATGACGACCGCTCGTAAAAGATTCAGTTTGCAGCAGTTGACCTTCGTAACATGACGATCCGTGAAAGATTCAGTTTATAACAGCCTAGATATTGAATCCTAGAAACAAACAACTATGCATGCAAACGAGTAGTTATTATCTGAATGACGGTCGTTATTAGGAGGTTGTTACAAGGAGGTCGTTACAAGGCGGTCGTTATAAGGAGGTCGTTATACGGAGGTCGTTATACGGACGTCGTAATAAGGAGGTCGTTATACGGAGGTCGTTACAAGGAGGTCGTTATACGGAGGTCGTTATACGGAGGTCGTTATACGGAGGTCGTTACAAGGTCGTTATACGGACGTCGTAATAAGGAGGTCGTTATAAGGAGGTCGTTACAAGGAGGTCGTTATACGGAGGTCGTTCTACGGAGGTCGTTACAAGGAGGTCGTTATACAGAGGTCGTTACAAGGAGGTCGTTATACGGACGTCGTAATAAGGAGGTCGTTATACGGAGGTCGTTATACGGAGGTCGTTATACGGAGGTCGTTACAAGGTCGTTATACGGACGTCGTAATAAGGAGGTCGTTATAAGGAGGTCGTTATACGGAGGTCGTTCTACGAAGGTCGTTACAAGGAGGTCGTTATACAGAGGTCGTTATAAGGAGGTCGTTACACATAGGTCGTCGTTATAAGGTCATTATAAGGAGGTCGTTACAAGGTCATTATAAGGTCGTTATAAGGAGGTCGTTATAAGGAGGTCGTTATAAGGAGGTCGTTATAAGGAGGTCGTTATATGAAGTCGCCAAAAAGTAAGTAAAGAAGGTCGAAATATGGAAGGTCTTGCTGAGACTGGCAATAGACTTTATGACATAACATAACATGGAAGCGAGTTTCAGATACATGTACATGTACATGGCTTTACCGTGACCCTACTCAATCATACAAACTAGGATGAAACAGACAGGCGGAGGGAATGGGATTTGCTCCCATCTCCTGGCCACAGTTAAATAATTGCTTAAATGATATGAATATTGGACAAATACCGCTCACACTATCGTTGAGGCTGGCAAGCTCACGTTCATAGATTACCCCGTGACAACCATTCCGTGTGGTTCGATCGCCTAGCTGTGGATTGAACAACGACGTGGCCGCCGCCAGTCGACAGATGTAACCATGACTCACGAAGCCTTACCGTCCAGCCAGCAGTGGCCACAGGCTGCAGACGTGCTGTGTATCCTATTATTAACACAGGAATATCGAGTTGTATGGCCACATGGGAGCGGTCTAGTGACAGGGTGTCAGCATATTGCGAGCGGGCAAAACACAACGCGGCCCTGTCTGTATGCGTCCCGGTCACACCCGCTCACTCACAGCGAGCCCCCTCTCGGTTTCACTTCCCACGGGTGAGTCAGGCGAGGCGAGGCCGTCTCTGTCCAGGATACGGTTCCGACCATTCCTCGGGTCTCCTAAGTGATCCTTATCCTTATTACACCCAATATTCCATGTACAACACAGAGGTCACAGCCTAGACCGTTGTCCGGGAATCCATGCAATAAAAATTTGATGATTCTTGCAATTTTGGAAATCCGTTGCAATCACGGATCGCTAGGTCCTGACGATTTGTTGTTAAGCTATAATATTGATCACATACTAATCCATTAGCAAGGCTGCATCGCCAGCAAAAAAGGACACAGATGGTAAGATGAACAGCAGCAGTCTGGGGTGTGTGGTTCTGCATCTAGAAGACCACTGTGCTATCGTAGGACGTGACAAGTCTGGGATATATTAACCCAGATCCACTCGCGGTTAAACGAACCAGATGGTAACCATGGCAATACGCCTGCGGTCGTCATGGGAACGTGCGTTGCGTGCTGATGCCGAACAGAGTTATAATGAACGGCGTCGTCAGCTCGCTGTTGATCCGAAATTAATTCACTCCCGATCCGAAAGCAACACTTGCGCCCACTCGTTGAAGTGACGTCACTAATTCAAAACTGATATCACTGCAATGGAAGGCGAAACACCTTTATGTGACAACGCGTAGATGTTAACGCAGCCTCCAGACACACTGGGTGGGAGGGTGGGTGCCAGGGTGGGTGTGGCTCCCTTGCTGGTCCTAGATCATCATCCCCAGTGGTTAAGTACAGCCGTTGACAGGTGGCAGGATCGGGCCGATGGCTGGCTGGCTGGCTCACTGCAGGGAGGTCATGGTGATGGTGACGCCGTACACCGTGATAGCGGAGATCCTACTGCCTCGCCTCTCCGTCAGCCGACACAAGCGGGTCTGGCGCCTGGCAGCTCAGCTACCAGCTCAGCGCAAGGCATTCAATGGGTAGAGAGCCTCACGATTCTAGACCTCACCGGGCCACAGCCAACACACACGCACAACACTGACTGACTATGCAATAGCCGCCGCGCTGGCCCGAACGGGTTATGGCTTGGTATGGTCCCGTATTGACAATCCGTCTGCCACTGACTGACTCGTAAGACTTCAGCGAAGGCTTTATAAGGCTGAGTCACCCCGCGCGTACGGTCCAGAGAGGGAGACGGATAGAGGTGGAGAGGCCAAGGGATTCGGGACAGGGAGGTGGGAAGACCGTCTTGCTTCCCCCGCCACAGACAGACAGAGATACGACTACTAGGGCGCGTGGTGGAGCCACATCTCGTTGACCTGATTCAGGACGCCTACCGCCTACCGCGAGGTCACTAGAGTCAGCGATTGTCATTGTCTACAAGCCAAGTATTCCGGGTAAAACCTGACGCACCTTTACACCCCCACACCCCACACCCCCATAGGCACACAGACACCCAGACACTGGTCAGTTGGCTGATGCCTCATTAGCATAATGTCCCAGGGCGCTAGATGGCGCCGCTGCCGCTGTGTGGGTGCGTCCCGCAGGTAGTCTGGCGTCCCCAGTTATTGATTTCGGAGTCTCTGTGATGAATCACTCGATATCATCCTTCACTAAACGGTCGTAAACATGTCCCAGAATACAACTCACCCAGGCGATTTGTCTAAATGTCGTCGCCGGTTATAAACAACTGGTTCCTGTAGTGGCGACGTGAAACCCGGTTTAATACCAGCCGCTGTATTATCATGGTCTATCGTCGTAGCTCTGACACTAACACTGACATACTCACTAACGCTTTTGTCTCCCTCTTTGGTTTACCACGACTCCTACGTGACAAGCCCAACCGTTATGCCATGACGAGCCACACCCCCCCCCCGCCCCCCTCCCTCTTGACAAGGACCACATACGAGGAAAGCTACAGTCTTCTCATGTGTAAGTCGATGTACCCCCCCCCCCCACCCACCCTCCCTAACCATATGGTCGGTTATTCCACCACTGAGCCTTTATCGGAGACGTCGCCCACCGCCTCACGCGTCCATTTCGTCTCCCATTTCGCGCGTCTTGGGTCGGCAGCAGACGACATTTGACACACGGCCCGGGAGGAACCCGTGCGAGCCTCATCACGACAGAGGTCAAAGGTCGTGGAGGCAATAATATGTCACGGGTAACTGATTATCCGTTGGGAAGCCGACCGATGACAAAAGGTTCTCGGAGACTTGATGACAATGGCCGTTAGACAACGGCGAATGACAAACCGAGATAATGATATAGCCCTCGGGCTACCGAAACCAACAGCCCTATTCTATTACATATAGAGAGTCAGAGCAGAGAACAACAGAGACTTGAAGAGAGTGGGGCACAGACAGGGGTCTGACACAGGGCGAGAGAGAAAGAGACACAAGGGGAGACTTGTCAGCCGGTGTCCAGCCCAAGAAAGCGGCGACTTACATCACAACGGTGTTTCTCCATACGGACCTGCTGAGAATTAAAGAGAGAGAGAGAGTGCCCCGAGCTACAACCACAAGAGCCTCAATTGACACTACAGGGGTAGCTGACCTTGTTAATGCTGCACGAGGTCCTCACACAATAGGCTTTCCCCTCGGTATAAATGTGACAAGTGGAGCGTATTATAGGGACCTTCCTCACATAAGATTACATACGACCAGCCCCCCAGCAAGTGGCACTATAGGCCCAGTCCTGCCCACCATCCATCAAGCACTGCGCACTCCATATAGATACTGGGCGGATGGATGCCAGGGCGATTAATAACATGCAACTAATAGGCCCTGGCGGTGTAACCTGGTAACAGAAACTGAGAGATATCAAGCAGCAGATCTCTGCTCACGTGGCTCTGTAGCCCGGATGTGGAGCGGGTCAGAGGTCATGTTATTGCATGATGGAGGTCAGGTTCCATAACCATTATGGCGGATACAAGGTCAAAGTGGAAGGCGTCGGCCGTTACCATGGTTAAAATAAGTGTACTCTTGAACAATATCCGAGAGAATAGATTATAGATCCATTATGACTAGCTAAATAATTAAAGATAAGGATCACTAAATAATTAATATTAATTGAATGCTTATGGTCATTCAACGGTTTCAGGCAGACAGAAACCATGGCTTATACATTGTATCAAAGGCTGTACCTATAACTCTAGTATTCAATCGTTTCACGGGGAGTTGATGGGTGTGTAACTCTGACATTTACCGGAACCCATACGCTTGGGATCTCACTCGCATATATCTCAACTGCTGTCTATCGCAGCTGTCATTAGCTCACTTAGTTTCCGCACACCGTCGTGCTTATTGAAACTAGAACCTGCAGGCCTGGGCCGCGGCAGTGCTGAAGCGTCGAGCGCGACTATCGCCGTGAGAAACTGTCGAAATTAAGCCTCGTGGGCTAATTGTCTTCATCAGAGAAAAACACAACATCCACTATACAACAGACGTGCACCTTATTCAATAGCCAGTGGCCATGTCAGCTTCCTGTACTGCATCCATTTAAAGGAACACGACACACTTACACCACAAGGTGCCCACTATGCGGCGCCACCGCATGGACTCGCAAAAAGCGTAGATAGCGTAGGTAATGTTGTTGGAACGTAATTGTATCAGTTTTTCAGCATCCCTCTTCTTCGGTGCTATTTAACAGCTTCCATCAATAGCTACACGTGTCTCTCGTGAGAAATATATAGCAAAATAAAAATCGTCAGGTCTTCCTTGTACAGTGAACTCGTATTTAGGATTTAATAATGTCGTGCATCCTACTCAAGTTCACATTCAGTGCATGTTGTACTCCTCCAAATCTTCCAAATCGCCGGGGTCCCCTCTGAGTATTTCACCGGTATACCTGTTAGTTTAATCTCGATATGCCGAATTCCGACCTCACAAATAACTGGAGCACGACGGGGTTAAATGATCCGATATACCACTGGTCAGCAGTAATTATACAGGCCAGTGGAGGCCTAAAGAACTCGGCTCCTAGCACGACGCGAAGCGCTTTCACAGCTACCATTGGGACACACCAATACAGACCGGACCCACGGGAGAACTTGTCAGACACCGCACAATGAAAGTGGGCGGGCTAACACGTTTTAAGGTGGACATGAGGGCTACTTAACGGTGCTTGTGGCCAAGGACATCCACGGTACAGGACGTTCTGAACTTTAGTAAGGCTGCATAGACCCTGGCCTGTATCATAGTGTGGGATATGTAAGTTCACTTTTCGTTCAGTGATGTCTTTCTTCTCAAAGGTATACTAAGTCACAAAAGTCCCAGAAAAAGTAGATCATGAAACTAGCATTTATCTCAAACACATTCGTTACCTCTGTCTTGAGATAAGAATGTACCGTATTTGCTCGAATGAGCTCCCGGGCGGTAGCATTATATTTTCTTCGTGAACAAAAAGTGAGCCATTGTGACAACTTTTCGAGAAAAAAACAGAATTTATCGCGTGTTCATCCAACCCGATTTTACGATCCAAGGATGTTTACTGGCCATCAGGTGCACAAACGTGGCATTAAACTCCAAATTTAGAATGCACACTCCGGTGAGAGCACAGTGGCGGGGGGGGGGGGGGCGAACCCCCTAACGTTGGGCCAAGATGGGGGGTGTGGTGGAGTCAACAAAGCCGAAAACTCTAACCGTTCCCAGGCGATTACGCCCAACCATAAGCCCAAATCATGCATTAATATCCAAGCAGATCAACCATCTGAGCTGTCTGACATCCAGGGGCGTGGCTAACCTCGCCCCGATCTTGGCCGGTGCGTCGATGGAAACATGCCAACCTCTTATACCAGCTTCTATGCCGCAGTGCCTCAAATTCGTAACTCCTAATTATTCATGCCTCGATATGAATAAATTATGCCGAAAAGGACGTCAATAAACAAACGGTGGGGCGTCAACCCTGCGTATATCACGGTACAAAAACACACTCTGATAACCCCTGATGATGAATAAATTATTGACCATTCCGATAAGGTTTGAGGGCCATCAGATAGTGTGTAGAGGGTGGTGTACGGTCATTAAGACCCATACACAATGTGCCCTCACCCAGTTCATATTCCACGGCGAACGTACAATCACAATCATACCGTGATACGACGTGGGGCTCGCAGTTACCCCCACCAGCTGTGATGTTTCGCACGCACGAGAACAGTTTAATGTTATCTTATTCATGCGGTACTTTACTAATATCCAGTATGTATTTATATGGTATGAACGTAGTCAACGGCAAATCGCAGATATAATCAAAGTTGATACCCCACACCCCTCCCCGCCACTCCCCTCATCTCCGGCTTACAACCTGAAGCCCCATCCCACCCGCTCCTCTCCCGTCTACACTCCCCGCCCCTAGCCCACCTTCTCTCCCGCCCCTACCCCACCTTCTCTCCCGCCCCTACCCCACCTTCCCTCCCGCCCCTACCCCACCTTCTCTCCCGCCCCTACCCCACCTTCTCTCCCGCCCCCTCAGCACGGATTAAACACATATTGTTATTTTAAAGACAATAGGGAGAAGGAATACAGTGCATCATAACATATTTTTTACACTATGTTGACAAATATTTCTTTCCGCTTGAGCACGTTCACCAAGCCCCCACCCTCTCCTCTCTCTCTCTCTCTCTTCTAACCAACCTCACAAACATCCCACACCCCTGCACCCAGACCAGCCCCCCCCCCCCAACCCCTCTCTCAAACTCCACCCCTGTCATAATGGCTACTGGCAGATCGTCCTTCCTGCCAACAATAAGGTCTGTTCTCAATGGTGATAGGGCGGACTAGGCTCCATGAACGCTATGAAAGGCGAACGTTCCTTGTCGGACGACAGAATCACGCGGTACAATGGTGTGGCAGCCATGGACACGGGGAGGGGGGGGGGCAAGAAAGGAGTGAAGGTGGGGGGGGCGAGGAGCGGAACGACTGAGGAGAGGGGGCGAGGTGGGGAGGGACTACAGGGGGGTGGGGGCTAGTATCCCTTGCCGTTGGCGAGCCTCTCGTCTGTGTGTAAGATGACACAGGCAGCGATGCATGACGCGGTGTCCATCTTCCACAATCATTGTTCTCAACGACCTTTCTTCGACTTCGACAGATAAGTGGGCGGCAAGCTAATGACCGACCTCTAACCAAGCAGCACTCACGAGACCGACTATTGAAGTAACAGAAAAACGTCGGTCATGAGTGTCAAGTGAGCTATTTCTGCTCATAACGAAGACTATGTAATTACCAATTTGTGGTCACGGCGTCTATTAGAAGTAATAACTAAACATTTAGTAAAACAGGTTCTCGTAAAAGTTTCTTACCCGAAAGTCCACGACTATTGTTCTAAATAGCACATAGTCCCCCCCCCCCCCCCCCACCTCCTGCAGGTCCTTGGGTTCAGACCCAGAACCACACCATGGCATAACATCCATCTCGAGCCTCCTTCATATCAATTATTACAATATATGATTGCACTGGCTACTTATAAGTAATACTTGAGCTATACTGAAACGGAATGGAGTCGCACTCACATTGAAGAGTCGGGCTATATTAAATGTTCCTTCGTTTGTGCTTTTCGCAGTTTGTTTTTGCAGAGCTATTATTGATTTCGTGACTTTCCAGAAAGGATCATCAGTCTGTCAGAGAATGACAAAATACAGCCTCAAATACAATCTATCTTTACTTTCCCTGACGTCGAATTGACCGAATTAGGAGCTGTATACCATCTGGTCATTTCGTACACATAGGCCACACATTGTCCAGCGATAACATAATGATAATTCAGATATTGCAGGAGATGTCACAGAAGTTTCGCAATGCTTACCCTTCCAACAACAGTGTCATGTGGTCCCTGTATCTGGTGAAGACACACTGAGACGTGAGGCTAGTCCAAGTAAGCGGATGTAAGAGACGTTGATGTGTATCCACGTCAGTCCCAATACCTTGCTTTACATATGTATTAGATGCGTGGCTCTTTACGGGCAGGGTGGCAGACACGCCTGAGGAGACATCTACAAAAACAGCGGCTTGCCGTGCCCCACTACTACTAACCGTAAGTTAAACCAACACAACCATCGCAACTTCCGCAATTGGGAAACTCCATATGAAAATTTGACACGCGTTATCCTTGATAATGTCGTCAGTCACTCTGGCGTCAATGTCGCGGGGCGTAAAGATTGGTGCGTGAGCGATAACAACGCCGTGAGGTGGACGGTCGTGACGTCATCAGATTGCCGGCCGCACGGACACACTGACCATCGAGGGTTGTCAGGCAGGGTTGGTGGAGCGCCGCCTGGCGGTCACCACGGTTACCACGGTCACGATCCTCTCTGGACTGTCGCTCTCATGTCTGCCTTAAAACATTCAATGTGTGCACGACGCTGGCGAGGTTCGCGTGCTGTGTCACGCGGCGCACCCAGGCCTGGTTCCTGTTCCCCAGGGGGTTTAATCCCCACAGCGCCCTGGCGAGCGGTTTGATAATCCCCCCGCGCAATTAACGGACAGGATGTTCTCTGGTAAGCGAGACCAGCTCAAGCCCTGAATCAAAGTAACCAGGAATGTCTGATAAGTCGGTTACAAACAGAAGGAACAGACGCTGCCGCAAAAATAACACGCCCTGCAAAATACACAAGCCTTGTGAAATGTACACGTCTTGCAATTCCAGGGAAATAAACAACTCCGGTGAAATATAGAGTTTTCGTTCGTTCTCCACGACGGGTGCACCATGCACTGAAATTAACGTGGATATTGACTAAAACCATGAACACCGGGAAAGCATTTCCCCATCGCACAGCTCGCAATGCGACATCTGCTACAAGGGAAAAATCGATCATCTTCCCTCCAACTGCCCCCCCCCCCCACCCCCACCCCCTTCCATACCCACCAGCCCTAGGACTCCCAACATCCCAGTATCGACAGGCGGCAGATTTCCCACTCGATGCGGAATCTATACGTTCCACCTCTCGTGACATATCATCGACCCACCGACATCACGAACGTGAAGGCCACGCGGCGCGAGGTCGGCGTCTGACAGCTAATTGGACATGTACAGGGAATGTATGGAGCAACAGCGTGTTAACAATGATATAAAGGCTGTAATGATGAACGCTAAAATAGCATTAGTAGTAAGCATTCAGATATCGATAAGGCATGGCTTGCCATAGCGTTCGAAGCAACAACTGTGAGAATACGGAACATCAAAAAATACTTTAGCATATATGCCTGACGGAACTGACAGGGGGGTGCCCCTTCACCCCCCCCCCGCCCCGACGTTCCTTCACGCTGGATCCCTCCGACAAAGATGGAAGCCCCTCCGTGCCCCTCCGGACCCACCCCCCACCTTCCTCCGATCACCATACCAACCGACCGGTGACCATCTAAGAAAGACAAGTTCTGCCGCGAAAACTGACACTTTACATCGAAGTAGAAATCATCAATCTTGTAAGGTCTATTCTTGGGGGTCCGAAAGCTGAGCGGTTACCATGATGGGATTGTGAGGAGGGGTGGAGGGAGGGGTGGGGGGCGGGAGTCGGATTCGGCCGGCCACCCACCTTCAAAGTGACCAGAACCCCCAAGTTCCTGGTCAGGTTCCCGCTAATTATAAGCCCCTCTCCCAGCCACAGATACCGTTACAATACGCTCACCGCCCATGAGTGCGCTGCCGCCCCCCCCCCCCACCTCCACCCAACGGACGACTGATTTACCGAGAGACCACACGCTGTCACCCCTGACCGCGCGAGAGACCTGTCACTATAGTAACCACAAGATGAAGTACCCGGCTGTCCCCCGCCATCATTAATATCCCGTCTCTTTGCCATCTTTGTTCATTCTTCTTCTTCACGTCGTTAGCTGTCCATAAACACATCATGTCCGTCCCACCCTCACGCCCCTGGCGGTCGATGGGAGAACCAAGAGAGATCGTGCTGTTCTACAGACGCACGGTAATGACCTTGAGACTCGCAGAGGTCGAGTCGCCATTAGTGAAGATCTACGAGGAAAAACGGAAGAGATTAACTTAACGTTTTACAGTTAGGCCTTTGTTGGAGTATACAGTGACTCCATAGATTGAAGTACCACAGGGTGAGCACAGGGAAGCGGGGTGCATTGGAGGACCGCCCCACCCCCTTTTTATACATGTAAGGGTCCTTTGGCGCACCACCGCTTCCGTACCTTCAATTAATGCGCCAACACCCGCCTTCTCAGAGCGAGGGTACCAGGTCACTCTATGGTAAAGCTTCACTTTTGGTGTCAGTCAAGTGTCTTCCGGTTCCTGTTGTGGCCTCCAGTAGCTGCGCTCTTGCGCAATCCCAGACCCGGTAATTAAAGATTATGTGACGTCATATTGCTGGCGGGACGTGTGCACGTGTGAATGAGTGGTGGGGATGGAGGGGGAGGGGGGGGGGGGGGTGAGGCGTAAAAATGCACGACACGATTCTCTGTGACTGAATGTCATTTCCACCAGATGAGAGTCAAATTCAAACCACTAATCTCGGTATTGTTGCCCGAGCTACCGGAGACCGCCTGGCCCTGGGACTACGAATAGGAGGACGCTCGGCCAACAGGGGAGCCGCCAACACTATTGCGAGCCACGTGTCGTCAGGCGCAATGTGCTATAATGCAGTGTACTATGTATGGGTGCATGCTTCTTGGGCAGCAGATGGGGGAGGGGAGGGGTGGCATGGGTTTTGTTCGGTCTCAATCTGCCCTTGTTGGGAACGCGGAGAATTCACATAGGGTTGATTGTGGGGTTGTGAGGAAAGCGGCGCCCCGGCGCGGGTGGGGGTGGGGGGCTAGTGAGGGGTGGGGCAGGTGTCAGGGTGTAGGCGGGCGGTTTAAAATTCAGCGCGGCTAAATCGCGTGCAAACAAGTCACATTTCAGCTCCATGTTAAATATTGTATATTCACGTTGTAAATCTTGGCAGCCACGGAGATATCAACTAATAAGCGACTTTTCGTCATTACAGGCTATTCATGCACGTGTCTGCAACCTTATACCCCCCATGTTGACCTAGATACCCCCCCCCTCCCCTAAGCTCTCTATCAACCAGCAGCGACAGTGACGGGCGGTGATCGCATCCAATCCAAGCCTTAGTTCTGTATGATTGTAGGAGGGGCAAAAACAATCCACCAATCGGTCGGGCCCTGTCCAATCTCAGTGCTACAGCCCGTCCCACCGCTGTGGCACCAGAGCTAGAGGTTACGCTATACCATAGCGTCTAGACGGCGACCGTCCACCGATAGACCCTGTAGATACATATATCATCCATCGCATATATCTCTGCATATTGTAAGGGATACGTATGTCCTCCTGATCCTGAATAATACATGAGTTACAGGCGGCTGTGGCAGTGCTATCGTCCTGTGACTGGTCGGGTCACATGACATAACGTCATACTGAAGGACAGACACGTGGTCTCACAGCTATGATGTTAGGGCGACGGGCCGGAGTTAGCTCTCCGTTAGTTTTCCGTTAGACGGACATGGTACTATACCCGATTCGTACCACCAAAATGATATCGACTTGTCTGAACCCAGCCATACCAAGGGCGTATCCAGGGCAGGGAGGGGGGGGGGTCCAGGGGGTTCGGATCGCCCCACCCCCCGTTTTTGAGGAAGAATGCCGATTTTCAATGCGAAATTTAGGCCATCTAGGGCTTGCCCCCCCCCCCCTTCTTTTTTGAGGAAGAACGCTATCTGAGGCGGCGTGGACCCGCCCCCCTCCGGCCGCAGGTTTTCCCGTCGCCAAAAAATTGGTGCATCTCTCGTTCGCCATTTTTTTCAGAGCCCACCCCCCGATTCGCAATTTTGGACCCCCTCCCCCCTTTTACAATTCCTGGATCCGCCCCTATATACATAATCTATTACACAGCTGCTTGCAGGCTTTGTGTAATGGTCATTGTATGGCTGTAGTCTGACTTATTATCTTGCCATTATCTAAGCTGATCGCCTTTGCCGAAAGAGAAGGCGAAACGGAAAGAATGCACTGACAAATATGGCTCCGCAGCCGGGGGGTAACTGACGTTACAAGCCAACATCATGCCCTGAAAGACAACCCTACTGACACAGAAGGGTGTTATATATCTGGGCCGCTGTTCAGCGTGACAGCGAGGGCGAATGCCTCCATGCTGCCCTGGACACCACGAGCCGCCATACATAGGGCGGCGAGAGGCCGGCAGGGGGCGGCACCGCGGGCTGGCGGGGACACCGGCCTCGCAGACTGACACGAGAACCGTCTGGGATAGACGGCGGGGAGGAGTGAGAGGCTCTCCCCCGACATAGCAGCCAGACAGTATGCACGGGGCAAACAAACCTTGGCATCATGGTGAGCTGGAGTGGTATCCCAATGTATCCTATCGCACCGGCAGATCGCCACTGATGGCTGGGTGTGGCGCTGGTGACGGCACTGTCACGGGAAGCGACCGTTGTAACGGCTATAACCGTATGTACGTCCGGCGCCGTCTGTCCCTTTCGGATACGTGCGTCACCCTCCTGCGGCCCGGACCGCGACTTCCCTGCAGCACTCGCTCGCTGCTGCCACTGGACCGTCTGTGGAAGGCTGGCGCTCTCACTCCTTCTCTCTCTCAGTGGTCAGGGGGTGCGGGGGGGGGGGGGGGGGGGTTGCGGGGTGCGGTTGCGTATGGCCAGCGTTCTCTTCCCCCTTCTCTCGCAGACCGCCCAACCGGTCCGTGAGTTGTACCGTCTATGTCCACTGCCACCGGGAACAGCTCTCGGTCGTCTGCCCCGCCCCCGGCGGCCTGGCTAGCCGCACCCCCCCCCACCCCTCACGCCTACCTCCCCTCCTCCGCCTCCCCCTGCCGTGACTGGCCACACCCCCGTTGGTGGTATGCCGGGTGAGCGTGCGTGCGGGAGGCGTGGCAGGGTGGCCGCCAGCGTGGAGGAAATCTCTGCGGGTTACGGGGGGGAAGTGGGGGCACGGGGGAAGCAGTATGAAGGGGGTAGGGTGGAGGTGGTGGAGCCAACCCTCAATGACGCCAGAACAATGGGTGGCACCCCCCAGCCCCACCCCCGCTTCTGCCTGTATTGTTGGGGAGAGCCAATCTGGTGTGTGTGGGGGGGGGGGGGGGGGGGGGCGAGGGGGGGGGGAGGCGAGGCGAGGCCTGGGTGGGATGGGGGAGGGGGTACTGCTACGAAGGCCAAAGCGGAAGAAAACTATTCAGGGTGAAAAGGGACGCCAGCCGCCTCCAACCCCCCCTCCCACCCCCACCCCCCAACCACACCCAATGCTGTGCAACATCTCTGAGGAATGGGGTGCCGATGTGGGAGGGGGAGGGGGAGGGGAAGGGGAGTGGACAAGAACAATCATAGGGGCAAAGGCGGGGTGGTGGAGCTTGGGGGGCAAAACATGCAGAATGAGCCCCGACCATTAAAGCAGGGGCATCTGGAGGGGGTGGGGAGAGGGAGAGGGGTGCAGATGGCCCTCCAAGGAAACACACCAGAATCTCATTTACAACGGTTCAAAAGCAATTAAGCTCAAACAAAGGAACGGGTGAGTTCACTCTGCGCTGATTCAATGGTTGGTGGGGGATTCGCAACTTCAAAAAAAATCTGTTTCACCATAACAGTTCGAGTAGAGATTCGTTCGTTTGTGCCCAAGTTTCACACTGAGAAATAATTTCTCTCCACCCTGTCTCTCCACCCTGCACCACTTAAAGCCCAAATCAAATGTGGGTCGAACAACATCATAAGAATTAATCATGTTTCCAAAATCATCGTTACGGCATGGCTCAAATAGTACCCTACAATAATGGACTAGAATAATCGATTTCACGGAAACATTCACGACGGACGTGAGGAATGAAAGACAACCCCTGTTGTTACTCTCCCCTCAGACTGGAGGTAAAGTCCCCCTCAAAGGTCTGGGTGAGACTGGAGTTAAAGTCCCCCTCGAGGGTCTGGGGGAGACTGGAGTTAAAGTCCCCTTCGAGGGTCTGGGGGAGACTGGAGGTAAAGTCCCCCTCGAGGGTCTGGGGGAGACTGGAGGTAAAGTCCCCCTCGAGGGTCTGGGGGAAACTGCAGTTAAAGTCCCTTTCGAGGGTCTGGTCAAGACTGGAGGTAAAGTCCCCCTCAAGGGTCTGGGGGAGACTGGAGTTAAAGTTCCCTTCGAGGGTCTGGGGGAGAAACCCCTTCCCAGCCATCCCAGAAACCCCTTCCTAGCGACACTTAGAAACCCTTCACAGAAACCCCTTCCCAGCGACACTTAGAAACCCCTTCCCAGCCAACGCCAGAAACCCCTTCCCAGCCAACGCCAGAAACCCCTTCCCAGCCACCCCAAGAAACCCCTTCCCAGCCACCCCTAGAAAACCCTTCCCAGCCGCCCCCAGCAATCCCTTCCCAGCCACCCCTAGAAAACCCTTCCCAGCCGCCCCCAGAAACCCCTTCCCAGCCACCCACGACCAGAATTCAGTCCCCAAGCCCCACAAGGCAGCCACAATCCAATATTAAGGAACACGGATGCTACCGATGCCATATTCAGCGCCACCATGCGGAAGATCAACGCATCGCAATAATGGAAACGGATCATTTCCCTAATCCAGGCTCCTTTCCTCCCTCCTTCCACTCTGGCTGGGCGGACTCCGTTCACAAATCAAATCTCGGACCCCATCTCGACCCGCGACGACCCGGCGGCAGGTCGTCTCTCGATGCCCGCACCCCTCCACCCCTCCCCTCTCCCACCCGGAAAGTGATACATAGTCCCCTTCGAGGGTCTGGGGGAGACTGGAGGTAAAGTCCCCCTCGAGGGGAGACTGGAGGTAAAGTCCCCCTCGAGGGTCTGGGGAAAACTGCAGTTAAAGTCCCCTTCGAGGGTCTGGGGAAGACTGGAGGTAAAGTCCCTCTCGAGGGTCTGGGGGAGACTGGAGGTAAAGTCCCTGTCAAGGGTCTGGGGGGACTGGAGCTAAAGTCCCACTCGAGGGTCTGGGGGAGACTGACGTTAAAGTCCCCCTCGAGACACAGATGTCACGTGACATATTCGTACAATTTGGCGATTGATACTGGGATGGTATGGGTTCGAATCTCGCCTGCACACATGGTGCAAGTTAAACATATATGGTCTACTTTAGGCTCACGCTCGCCATGACCTTCCCAACATTCACTTTTACCTCAAACGACCTTGACGAATTTACAGATCCCGCAAACTGAGCAAATACTGCTGAGTCAACTACAAAGATGTCACTAACTTTTGTTGAAAGCATTGAAATCCCCCTACGAGATGCCCCACAGTGCTCCACACCCAATATTTGTCAAAAGACTTACAGTAGCCATCAGTTATGTATAAACGACAGAATGGGCCCGAATAGAGTAATTAAACCTTGCGACAAGAGTGTCAGCCTTCCCCCCCCCTACTACCCCACCCCACCCCTGTTTTACCACTGTCTGTGTAACAACATCTCCTTACGTAAATAACATGCGTTGGGTAATATTGACATAGGGATATTTAGGTACACTGGCGCCTAGTAAATGGGGTTGAGATAGGATCAGGCAGCCAGCTGACAGGTGTGGGCAGTTAATACGCTACGCAATTAACGCCTGGCGAATCAGTAGTTATATAACAGAGTCGCTTGTTCGCCATAATAATACCTCTTTAACGGAACTGGTGGGAGGAGGAGAGGGGGCGGGGGGGGAGGAGGAGGAGGGGGGGAGGGGATAGAAGGAGGAGGAGGGGGGGCAGGAGGAGGAGAAGGGGGGGGGGACCGGACGGGCAGGAGGAGGAGTGCGTATGTGTGTTTGTGTGTGTGTGTTGGGGGGAGGGGGGGGGGGGGTTGTGGCCTGGGGACACGTTTTTCTGTTTGGACAGTAATACCAGCAGTGAGTGGAGAGTTACGGTGGCTGGACAGGCCACTTGGGGTCATCAGCTGGCAGGACACAGCTCACTCTGCTGTCTCGGCCAAAGAAACCCTAATGGTTATGATGTTTCAGTTTTGCATAATGTAAGTGATGATGAGAGCGGTCGCGGAAGAGCTATGTGGCGGGGAAGAAGCCCCATATAAGACCTAGGCTATATCTTGATCGGTCGTTCTTCCATGTTAGGGCGAATCATCGTTTCAGCCTTGGTCGCCTATGACTGAAGGACGCCTACCATTTACGACAACTATCCATTTCGTTGGTTCTGACATGGAAGATGGAGCCTGTTCGTCCCCTACCATGAACGCTATATCTGAAATACTAACATAAAGCAGTGGATCCCTCGAACGTCTCACATTTAGCTACTAGACCGCACGAGTCAAGTCGTCACGCTTGCGTAAACGCCCTCTCATGTATTGCGAAAACTAAAAACCGAAAGGACCTACCTTGATGGTGTCGCTACTTCCTCTTCACTAAATGTCGTGTTACCTATCGTATCGCATTATTAATAAACCATATATGTGTTAGACATCCGACTGAGAGTTATTTATATCCAGGTGTTGAAATGGTGAAATGTACATATGAAGCGCGGGTATTTTGCGTCTTCGCTTTTAAAAGCAGCCTCAATGGTGAGGTTGTCGCATCCTTTTGATGTTTCCAACAGCGTGCGCCCACTGACGGCGTCCACAACACACTACTCTGGCCCCGTCACACCCTGACCGTGACAGCCCGGGAGAAGCGAGGGTTGGGAGGCAGGGGGGGGGGGGCGGAGCTGGGGGGGGGGCGGGGGGAGGCATGGTCTGGTCTCTACTTGGCCTCGGGCACGAACTCGTCGAAAAACACACAGGTACCTCACCGCAAACAAGTAACCGGTGCTCAACAGTTTGCAAACATTGTCAATAACACTCACTGTCCTGCTCACTCTTAATTTATACCCCAAGCTGGTTTTGGATTTTAACCCTTATAGAACAGTTTAAATGAAGAGAAGAAATACCACATATACCGGACGACTATAAGTTTAAGGAGGGTCATGACCACTACGCTGACTCAAACGTCTGCCAGAAATAATAAATAGGGGACTGGAACTTCCAGGTCAGCTGCTCTCGCTTCGCTTGTTTCGGAATACGGAACGTCTACAGCTATGAGGAACTACTTAGACGTACTGCCTGTAAAGGTGAAGAGGTTACACCGCGTGGCAATCGAAGTGCTTCAGGTATAAATATAAATATATATAGCGGTACAGTCCGCACCCTATTGTCATGTATGTCAATAGCTAGAGAAATGGGTCAACATTGAACAAATGCGGCGCGTCGCGTACGTCGCTTCGTTCCTGGTGCGGACTTTATGTGAGCGTGTAATGGGACCTTTCCACATTATGAGATCATAAACGATACCTCGTACTTGAAGAGCGTCTCAACAAGTACACGCAGTGTGGATGAGTGGAGAGGGAGGGGATGGGGATGATGGGAGAGGGGGGGACTACATTTTTTTTCAACTGCCTACATATACATGTATACAAAGGCGTCACGTGTGTTGCAGGCTGGATACCATAAAAAGGATCCCGCTGGAAATGCCACTGATTAGTTTTAGAGAAGATGGACGCGCTGGCGACATCAAGGCGTGCACACGGACGCGTGTAGTTTTGTCGACAATGGTGTTGTAACGTGACACAATCTCTGGTTTTGTTATCAATGGTTGCCAACATTGGTGAAGTTTAATGGGTTTGCTGTAATTCATCATCGTTTATAACGCTGTCTGGACAATGGTTGGTGATTTAAATGCTTTATAACGAATATTGTTCGGCTGGCACGAGGCACAGGTCCCGCACAGCTCTCGCGAGCACTTGTAAACTGGTATTACTACCCATATATACTTCGCCGAGGAATCTTTTCTGTAATGAATTACTGGACCACAACACTGTACTCACCGGTGGTTATATTGACGCCGTGACTATGACCTTTCTGCAAGGTCAACGAAAGATACGGTGGCCATGTCTTGACCAGTAAACCTTTAGTTGCCAAAATATTTGCACGTCGATGACGAAAACACATTCATTCTGTTTTGACCTATTTTCAACATTGTTCCTTGTTTGTGTCACGCCAAAACAACTTAAGCTCATATTAATCCTCTGTGTTTCCACGTTCATATTAGCGAGCGGTAATGCCCCAAATTAGGGAATACTTCATCCACTTGTTTTCGCACCTACCAATTTAAATTCTGGGAGCGAGGAAAGTGACGTCAAATGGGAATACAAACACTTGTGCTTTTACATTGAGACGCAGATTCTCTCTGCTCATTGGCTTGAACTCAATGAAAAGCTCTCAACCGTGAGGACAACCGTGAGGACAATACAGATGCCTACGCACTGCATCAAAGCTCACCTGTAAATCTTGGGACATCATTGGGGAATGTCTAAATAATGCCCAGATGCAATGCTCCCAGAACTAAACCCGCCGGACCTCACTTTTGCTACTTTGACGAACGCGTTTATAGTGATATCGTGGAATAAAAACTGTCAACTTCCATTAAAACAAATTTTTATTTGTTGGTCTTCCCTAAACAAAGTTCACTCTGAGCTAAACAAAATCGTGGTACCAACACTTTAAATATCTCAAAATGTGTACAATTTTTGATCGTGTTATACGGGAACAGGTTGTACAAAGAAAGTGAAACAAAGTCGTGGAAATCCGCTGGGCTATTCTGAGGGTTACGATGGCATTGCTCACGTAGTACTGACGTCCATCGCACGTGCAACCACCAGAGACTACCGCTACCATTGAAGGTGGATACAGTTTCTAGCAAGACAGAGGCCTGCTGAGTCATTTGACCGTAGTTTTATATTTAAAACGAAAGTTTAGATTATTAGTTCCAGTTAAAAGCATCGTATATTTATTTATCAACAATTCCTTGCTATCATTCCGTGTGTTGAGATTTTATCATTAACATAAACATGTGGTCTATACCGTCTTGGAATAGACGGCGCTGCAGTCGGGTGCCCAACCTCCTTAGAAGCTATATATGGAAACCCCATGTGGAGAGTGTACAAGGTGCGAAAGCGGGCCTTTAATTCATATCACAATACACATATCGAGTTGAATTATAAGTTTGCGATCAAATGTCATTACTATCAGGAGGAAATGTCTCATAAATCACCCCTCTGGTGTTTGCATCCAGATTTATCTAGCACAAAAAGTGGTACGTGTATTTATCATGATAGGTCTGTATTATTCATATTGAGCTGGAGAACAGCAATACCACGTGACCCAGGGGTGCAATTGCTACCACCAGCCGCTGACCCTAGCCAAATGATGGTAGACTCAATGGACGTCCCGGGGAGCACAATCTCTATGATCGCTCCTTGTCCAGGCGTCTCGCTCTCACGCCCCCATATATACATCTCATAAACCATGGACACATTCCGCTCGTGATTTAACAAAGAGAGACGCCCACCCCATATAAAATGGCAACACAAAGACGCCGCAGATATTAGGAGATAACTCACCATCTAGTTTCTCATTAAGTTCATCAATCTTCCCGCTTCATGATACCTGTCTCTTCCAGACAACAGTCTATACGTTAGTTGCTGTATGTTTCGCATTAGCTGAATTTAGTCAGATATATATATGGAGCTTGTAACAAATGATGTTGTAGCATGCAGAGTAATATGGGGTGCAACTTTTATTTCGGCTTGATAGAAATGCGGGTATGTCATAGCCTGTAAGCGTAGTTGCAGTGATGTAAGTTACAGTTATTTCCGAATATAAAAAATGCCGTAAACATATCATTTTAAATAACGCAAGTGTCTACGCACATATGTACCCGTTGAAACTGGCTTTGAGAGGGTGGGGTGGGGCTACTCTCTTCCCTTACGTTTCTGTCGTACACACTTTCGATTATGACCGACATAAGCCGGTAATTTAGTAGCTGACACACACGAACAGTTTGTAATCACGATCTCGCCACTCGTTATAACAGTCCGAAAATGACGTCGTTATTTACGTCGTCTTATCCAATGAAGAAATATTTTATTATCATAACGTCCACCCAGAATGACGTCGTCTTGATTACGTCATAACAACCAGTGGCGAGATGGAACTTGGTTTTGTGCCCAATAAAGATGTACAGTCACTTCGGGATCTTATCGAAACCCCACGAGACAGTGATACCTATGCTCTACGTCAATGCCTAGCATCAACGGCCTGTACGTGCTGCCTACCTTCCGGTTGTTTGCCTTCACTCGCCTCACACCCAAGATCGGCTAAAGCTGTCCTTGGAAGCACAAATAACCACTGAAGTTATGTGCATATCCGAATTATAACCATCCGAGTAGATTTATGTAATGTATGAGCGGTTAGGCAGTTGATGAACCAGAATGCTGTTGTCTCATGAGTGACTGTCAGTGTCAGGCAATAGGGCTGTACAGTCACTTCGGGATCTTATCGAGACCCCACGAGACAGGGATACCTATGCTCTACGTCAATGCCTAGCATCAACGGCCTGTACGTGCTGCCTACCTTCCGGTTGTTTGCCTTCACTCACCTCACACACAAGATCGGCTAAAGCTGTCCTTGGAAGCACAAATAACCACTGAAGTTATGTGCATATCCGAATTATAACCATCCGAGTAGATTTATGTAATGTATGAGCGGTTAGGCAGTTGATAAACCAGAATGTGGTTGTCTCATGAGTGACTGTCAGTGTCAGGCGATCTAACGTGCTGCGCGGGGTTTTTCCATGTCGTATGACGTAATAATCATCATGACGCGCGTGTCTGCGCGCGGTATCTATGGTTACGTAACAACGCTCCTTATATGGACTGAGCAGGTGAGGACAATGGTGCTCCGTTTGTCGTAGAACTGTAACATCGATGATTTGGCTCAAAATACGACGCTTCCAACAGCCTCATCGAAGGGACCACATGCATTATGGAGAGATAAATATCTTATCTTTAATTATATTATGATTTTATAGTTAGCCATGCCTGGACCAAAGCAAACGAAAAATAGTTTCACACGCACTCGATTCTTCACGCACAAACCGCGCAGCCGGCCAGTTCCCAACACTAAAACGTTGACTACAATGAGTGCGAGTCACGCAGTTGTAGCAAGGCACCAGCGTGATGCACACTCGTTCTAAGAGCGCGTGTTTTTTTGTTGGTCCCCAAAAGACATAAACCGGAAATAGAACCCGCGAGAACTGTACAGCCCTATGCCAATTATTCACGGAATCGCCATATTGACGCCAAAACGAGGCTGTGCCTGCAAACACAAACTGCGTGACTCGCCCAACGCGTGAAATCTAATGGGAGACACTGCTGCGGTTTCGCTGCGAAATAGCTCCCGGGTGATTTCAGTAATAAAATGACCGATTTCAGGCAGATGAATAGGGTGTGCGTGTTCTGGAGTACATGTGAAAAAGGAGGGTCTTTTGGGGCGAGTATATTTGAAAAAAAGTGGGGTATTTCCCGCGGCATGCAGCAAGGGTCAATTGACATGAAACCCCCCCTACGCTTTCCACGTCGTTTTTGCTTTTATTATGAGTATGTTTTATTGAGTATTGCGTGAATCCTATGACCCGGACATTCTTTGCCTACTACTCATATGATAGACCCACGTGAAATGGCACGATAGGCCTGTAGCCTTACAAGCTGAAAGGCTCTGTTGAAGTGATAGCATCCCACTGCTGGTCGGGGATACCCCAAGCTGAAGGGGGTCACCCGTTCCGTGTGGCATAGGCCTACACGTTCGGCTATTGTCAAATGTGCTCGAAAAAGATTAAAATTTACAGAAATAGGTGTTACTTGTAATTAGTTTGAACAATAATGACCTGACAGACTTAATAGTGACCATTGACGGCAGGAGAGAAAGGCCCTTGTGCCACTCATCAGGGCCACACATCTTATGCACTAGCCGTTCGCGCGCCAACTTGCAGGTATAGCCTCGTTCTCGCGTGGGAATTCCCAACATGTGAATAAGGCGAATAGGGGAAAGTGAGGCAAAATGGGGACGCTAAGCTTTTTAGGTAACTCGGATCAGTAAAACAGGGGCAAGAGTTACCACACTTTGTTGAAACATTAAACATTGCCATTTGACGTTATAAGCCGACTGACATGCCTTACCAATGACAAATTACAAAATTATAATAAAAACAAAATTAAGCCTTAATTGCCACGTTTTCCCATAGATGGACTCGGATTTGGGCAACATGGGGCCATTATTTAAAGTGAAGCAATTAAAGTAGGACTTAATGGCCATTCGGTCGTTACTAGGTTCAGTTAGTGAATAAAAAATGTGTCCCTTGTACTTGCGACTTCAAGATCAAGTTGCAAGCATGTGTTGTCATATACCATCGAGACGAGCTGAGAAATTAGATCAAAACTGAGAAAAATAACAAATCTTGGTTTATACTCGCATGTTGTGTCCTACCTATTCCCCGCTTCGTGTTGCGCGAGCCAAATGACGTAAGTTGCTGATATAAAAGTATTGCGCCAGGCCACGTAACTGTAGAGATATCACCCCACCCCGTTTTGCCCCGCGTCCCCATTTTGCCCCACGCTCCCCTGAGAGTCGATAATGAGGAAGCTACCTACCGGATATGACGGACAATAATAGACAGCCCAATTTTTAAACGGGATTCACGCCCCCCCGCCCCCCCCCCCCCCAACCCCCGTCCTCAAGCAAGTTGATGCCAAGGAGTGTCCAGTGGCGGATCAGCCCCCCCCCCCCCCCCCGGCGTCGCAAACAATAAAAGTACCCGGCCCCCCATCTGTCCAGTCATCCTTTATTCTCACCGACTCAAAGTGACCCCTCCTCCTCATTTTACATGTATCCACCCATACAAACTAATGACCTAACCAAACAAGACAAGAGATCTATGACAACTAGGTAACGGCTGATCGCAGTCATGCCAATATGCCACAACTAGGTAACGGCTGGTCCCAGTCATGCCAATCTACAACAACTAGGTAACGGCTGGTTACAGTCATGCCAATCTACAACAACTAGGTAACGGCTGGTTACAGTCATGCCAATCTACAACAACTAGGTAACGGCTGGTTACAGTCATGCCAATCTACAACAACTAGGTAACGGCTGGTCCCAGTCATGCCAATCTACAACAACTAGGTAACGGCTGGTTACAGTCATGCCAATCTACAACAACTAGGTAACGGCTGGTTACAGTCATGCACATCTACGACAACTACGTAACGGCTGGTTACAGTTATGCCAATCTACAACAACTAGGTAACGGCTGGTTACAGTCATGCCAATCTACGACAACTACGTAACGGCTGGTTACAGTCATGCCAATCTACAACAACTAGGTAACGGCTGGTCACATGCAATCATTCCAATTGATGACAACTATAGACAACGGCTGGTGCAGTCCTGCCAATCTGCGACAATTAGTAGGGGCGGATCTTGAAATTTGAAAGGGGGGTCACTGGCTCTCTGTAGCAAACATGCCGACAGTGATGTAAAGCTTTCACTCTCTTCTTTTCTTTAACTTCGCGTGGTATCCAAAAGCGTGCCTTGGGGGGGGGGGGCATGGGGCCCTTTTTCAAGTTGTGTGCCCCCTGGTCTCTTCTTATTTGTTACAATGTATCATGCTTCGTAGTGTAAGTGTTCTTTCTTTATTTTACCAACGAATATGAAGTGCGCAGATAGTACGTAACGTGCACCACGGTCATCTATGTCTGACTTTTACACGCATTTTTTTCATATTTGTGTGGTACAATTTATTGTGTCCCCCCTTTCAAGAATTCCTGCACATGCCCCTGATATGGATGTATTTCCTGTACGTAGCTGTGGTGGGTAGACAGGGATTCCCCAGGAACTATACATATTTACCCATCTAAATCCCACTTGTAGGGAGGGAGGGGGGCATAATAAGTTGGGAGGCATCCCTTGTCCCTTGGTCATTTTGGTGTGTGGACTGTGGGTGATGCTCTCCCAGGGTGCACGTTCTATCACGTAAGCGGAACGCCCTCTCACGGAAGATCTTTGCAAACAGAGAAGGCCGAGTGTGAACGAACGTGATCGGGGAACATCGTAATATAATTTCAACCAATCACGATGCGGTTTGCATTTATCCCTGACATAGTTTACAAATGGCGACGAGTGCCAACAAGAATGACGTTCCTGCCTCGTAAACACTGCGTTTAAGCCTTAACAGCTATGATATGACTTCACAGACACTGGCCAAAAACTTAATATGGTGAAACAAACGATTCAGATATTTGGTCGTATCAAGCCAACTAAAGGGAAAACCGCGGTAAGGATTTTTTGACACTCTCTGTGCCCAAATCGGCCCAAATCAACGGACAATGTGAATGTCAATGCCAATGGAGCCAAACTGTCATCACTCACGGACTCAATCTCAGTGACAGTGGTCACAGCCTGAACATTCAGACGTTACACTTACCAGCTTACAGTTTGATGATGACAGTCGGATAATGGACTGTAGCAGCCCATTATATCCGACTGTTAAACTGTAATGCATGTATTTTCAGGGGTGTATGGCCAGAATGACCGTATAAGCGGCGTATTACCAGAACAGCCGTATGGGTTAGCTGGTTAGGGTGGGTATGGTGGCGGTCTATAGGGGCGGGGGGGATTGGGGAGGGGTGCGGGAAGTGATTAGCGGGCTGTGTACATCACCAGGTAGATAAGCAGGTTGTGTTCAATGACTCCTTGCGGCATGGGTTGGTTGTGAATTCGATTTTTTACGTATAAATTAATATCTAAGGAACACAACATTACCGGATAAAAATGGAGTTCGAAGGCAAAGGCTGAGGACCCATTGTTGTTTACTATTGTTATCTGGTATCGGTCATTGGCTATTTTTTGTTTGTCTGGCCTCTGCTAAACCGATAATAACCATGTCGCCAAGCGTCCTCCGCCACTGATCACCCGCCTCCACACCCATACTAGGGGGTGGGGAGACCATACAGCCATTGTGGTAGTATGGCAGGTCTATCTATAGACCTTTTCAGGCTATCATTGAGTAAATTAAATCAGTGGTGTATATAGGGTGGTGTATGGACAAGTCGGCCATACTACCAACTTGGCTGTGTGGGTTAGGGTGGGTAGGGTGGTAGCTAGTAAGGGTCATGGAGTGAGAGGAGCAGTGTTCCAGCTCTGACATCAAAACCACTACCAAGGGCAAGGTAAAGGTTTGGAAATGGTAGTAACATTTTTCTAAGTACAGTCCCTTTCATAAATTCCCTGTGCCAAACCTGTTATTGTTAACCAACATTTTAAATATTTATCTTTTTGCAATCTACAAACTGTATTCTTACTTGCTGCGCCTTTTCTGAAGTCAAATGCTGGCAAATTATACATTAACATGAGAAACCTAAGCCATTTACAAGTTCAGTTTTCGTACTTCGCCATGTTTGTTTTCTATATGGAAAAGTGTTGTGCTATTCAAAACCTTCACCTGAGCTAGGCAGGCTGTGTGTAGAATGCTCTAGTAAAGTATACAAATAATCATGGAGCAATTAAAACTAACAACTTCATGATAATGGTTATTTGATAACAAACCCAATTACAAGAGTTTTTCTAATGATTTGCAATAAGTGATAAATTACGAATATGTATATTTCGTTATAAAACTGTTTTATAGGACTGTATAAGGTATCTATTAGTCAGGTATGGCAGTTACCTGCAATATATCATAAACTCATAGCTAAGTTGCATATTAAATCAAATATATATATGAAAACTTTGTTCCATAAGAGAACTGTTTACCATTAAGATACAATGATATACTTGTAGTTAAATTCTGTTTCAAAACGGATGATCATGTAGTATCTATGGGTAGTATATGCACCAGTAATATGTATCATTAATATCTTGTATTTCAGCCATATGATCTGTCCGATGAGGATGATGCAGCACAAATTATCTCTTTCAATGTGCCCAGAGATATTTCAGGAGGAGTAGTAAATAATAAAAAAGAGCTCTATAAATTCAGGTAAGCAAGGTTCATGCTGCTAGTGTCTCATAATTGCCTAATAATAATTAGGTAATAATTGTAATAATACTATTATTTATCAATAATATCATGTCACCAGAAGAGTATATTTACTTTATTTTTATTCAGGAGAATACAGGTTTCCATTTGTGAGGAAATGAGTTCAGTTATGTATTACTGGAGAACTAATTGTTTGCTTTGTATGTTACATACCTTTTCAAGCGTTGTCTAATAAAAGTCATCATCTGTCTTACTCTTCCTTCTACCCCATCGATGTCATATGAAACAATATTTGTGGTATTAATAGGTGATTTTATTGTAGGTTTCAGAAGCTTTTTGATCAGTCAGCTAAACAAGATGAAGTTTTTGAACATGTGGCCAAGCCTGTGATAGACAAGTATGTATCTAAATGTCATATGCATCTTATATAACTTCTATATTATTACGATGTAAGTTGTATTAAATCGGCACGTCGTCTATCATTATGAAGAAGTAAGTTGTCCCAGGCATTACAATACCAACTACTGGTACTTGTAATGTGGTGTACTGCTGTATAGTCAATATGTTTGGCGTAATAATACAAAAGTACTTAGTTGGCTGTGAGCAATGATATATCACTGTTTAAATTTTGGGAGGAATGAAACAAGTCATATCAAACCAAATCAAAGGTTTTATAATGAAGGACTGTTTTGTTCTTTATTTATTCACTGATTTATCTGTGTACAACATTCACTGGAGACTATCATTGCCAGACTTCCCACCTAATCAATGTCTTTAGCATAGTCTTGCAAATTTATGCTTGAGTTGTTGGAGAAAAAAAGCTGCTGTTTATTATATGTTGAACTTTTATAAATTTGTGTTTGTCTTATGTGTAATTTTTTTTAAATTGTTTTTTCTCCCTACAGTGTGCTTCAAGGATACAATGGCACTATATTTGCATATGGGCAGGTAAGTGTCTCTGTTCGTGGGCAATTTGTTTGTTCCATATTTTATATTGTCCTAATATTACGGAAAAGATTTTGCACATTTGCTCGTAGCTGGTAAAAGTTGAACACCTGCAGTGTATGTACTGTGCTATTGTTTTGGCCGCAGACTGGTAGCGGGAAGACGTTCACCATTACTGGAGGTCCAGAGCGGTATGCGGACCGAGGCATCATTCCACGAACCTTGTCCTACATCTTCTCGCATTACCAGAAGGTAAGTCACATTCATGGTAAATAGTGACCTTTCAACACCAACGGCCGGCCCAATAGTTCAGTGTGTGAGAACGCTCGCATTGAGTGCTCTGGCCACCTGAGAGCCTAACGGCACGTGAATCGGTGGTTCGCGCCCCGCTGTGGCCATTTCAGTGTGGTCGCAGGATAAAGATCCGATGTCCTTCTTCGCTTAGAGGAGGGAACATATGACTCCGCGCTTCCCTTCCTTCTCCCATTGACGCAATATGACCAGAATTGGTTAAAGCGTCCTGAATATACACCCACGTTAAACGTCATAATTCATCCAATACCTGGCAAAGTGTGTCCCCTAGGACGCTGAAAGTTATAATTGTGGTGGCCTCTTAATTCGCACTGGAATATGAATCGCAATGTGAACGTTCAGAAATGTTCTATCTTCCCTATAGAAGTTGATAAGCGAGCTGAGCCGGAGATCAATAGATCGTGGTATCGAGTAGTGGTAACTGCATCTGGGTATGTTTCATACAACACCATGTCATTGTAGCAGCCTTGGTGTGTTTTACACATGGCACCAAACACCAACAGGTCGTTTCTTCTTCACATGTTATAGTTTTTTTTCTTCTTTTCACATTCATTTCTTCTTCACATGTAATGCAAGAGTTCATTTCTTCTTTACGTGTAATGGTTGTGGAGAAATAACTTATACCCCGGATGTGTCTAATTAGGACTGGTGTCTGGTTTGCTATCTTTCAGGCACCCGAGCTTGAATTCTCGACGCACATCTCGTACTTGGAGATCTACAACGAGAATGGGTACGACCTGTTGGATCCCAAGCACGAGGCTGCTAAGCTAGAAGATCTCCCGTGAGTACCGAGCGACTGCGACAGTCACTAGGGACTTTCAATAGCATGTCTCCAATTGTGTTGACATGTCTCTAGTCTGCATGTCTCTCGTTGTGTTATCCTGTCCTGCTGAGCGAAATAGTCTTGCGTGTCTAGCATTAACATATCCTATGAAAACATGTCCGTCCGTCCTCCCTACATATACAGCCCCCCTCCCCACAACGCCCGCCTCCCCACAACGCCCCTCTACCCACAACGCCCCCCTCCCCACAACACCCCCCCCCTATCCCCATAACACCCATGGCTGCCGACCCGACACGGTCGTGGTCGCCACCACGAAATAATTATATGACAAGGTCTTGTCAGTCGTCAACCTGAACCTCTTAGTCATTTAGACGTTATGCATGACGTTTTACCAGTATCTACTGTAATTTATCTGCATCAAGTGCGTAAACCTGCGACCAATCGGTTGCGTCCTTTGATGAAGTGTTAGAATCTGTTAGAACCTGACATTTATCCCACATCATACAAACGTTTACACACTATGGGCGCGAATCACGATGTCTGCATGGAAGAAACTCTCGATAAACCCGGTACCGGTACCCTGACCATGAGGCAGACCTCTTATATCCCAGACATAAAGCCACTTTAATGCACCTTACGCGGTCTTCATATTAACCTTAAAATCACTAAGATTGGTCAGTTGGTCCATATCTTCAAGACGCATTCCGGTCATATCGCGCCAATGGGAGAAGAAGGAAAGAGCGGAGCCATGTCCCCGGGGGTAACCCCCTACTCTTTGCGAAGAAAGACATGGGATCTTTATCCTGCGACCACACAGACATGGCCACAGCGATCCACGTGCCGTTAGGCTTGTTGGCCAGAGCACTCAAGGCGAGCGCTCTAACCCACTGAGCTACTGGGCCGGCCCCTCACTGTAAGATGTTGCGTTTGCAGAAATAAGCGAGTTTTAAGGGAACTGGCACAGGGAGCGGCCGGCTTCACGCTGAGGACGCCTAAACGATACCTCGGCGGGTCAGTAAGGAGTCAGGGACGAACACTGTCCCAAAAAAAATTCTGATTAACACAAACATATCGCCCTTATATTACCCTTATCCGGTACAATTGGAGACATTTGCACGAGTGAGGCTCGAAGCTACGTCAGCGCTGTCAAAAAGAGCCAAACGCGCTACCTACAAAGCCAGGCGGTCCCCGCACGCTGGTGGCCGGGTTAGCTGGGTGCCCCCCCCCCCCCCTCCACAAATCTCCCATGAATTTATGTCTGAACCTACAACCACGGATTTACATTGAACTTCACCGGTATGGCACGATATAGCCTTACAGGCCGAAAGTGCCGTTAAAGTGTTTGTGCCACGATAAAGCAACTTTAGCTCATATTAATCTTCTGTGTTTCCATGCTTATATTATCGAGCTGCAACGCCCCAAATAGTAGAAGGGCATACTTTTTCCACTTGTTTTCGCACCTACCAATTTAACTTCTGCGAGCGAGGAAAGTGACGTCAAAGGGGAATACAAACGCATGTGCCTTTATATTAAGATTCAGATTCTCTCTGCTCATTGGCTTGAACTCAACGGAACGCACTCAACCATAAAAGCAATACACGCCCTCGAACACAGATGTCCACGCACTGCATCAAAGCTCACCTGTCAATCTTGTGACATCATTGGGGAATTTACAAATATCGCTCAGATGCAATGCTCCCAGAAATAAACCCGCCGGATCTCACTTTTGCTACTTTGACGAACGCGTTTATAGTGATGTCGTGGAATTAAAAATGTAAACTCCCATTAAAACAAATTGTTATTTGTTTATCTTCCCTAAACTAATTTAACTTTGAGCAAGACAAAATCGTGGCACGAACACTGTAAGCCCCAATCAAATCAAGTCAAATATACATCCGGGCATTAGATAGCACGTGCTTAACGTATAACGTATAACAGATCATGGCGTCTTACACAATAACCAATATTCCACTTTCCGCCACCCTTTCGCACAGAATGCGCGATGCAGCCTCTGCACATGTCTCCTCAAACTCTTCTTTCGCCCACTGTTTAAGCCACTTTTAGACAATGAAAGCTATATATAGATATACTTGCATTTGGCCTCACCTGGCGTACATTTCCATGGTAACTAGTCCTGTTTACTGCTGTTTATCCCGGAGTGGTAGACTGGTCAGGCATTCTCGTCCAGAGCTTCACTTTCTAGGACACCAGTCCTGTCCATTCTCAAGTCGTCAAAATAGACAATTGCTCTGTGTCCCCAGTCTCCAGCCCAGTGCGGGGATACCGCGAGTTGATAGGCCCCCCACGCCTCCGTGTATAGAGGGCCAAGGTAATGTGCTCCAGGTACTCGGTCTGTCCCTGTCCCTGGTCGAGGTACCCCCACTGGAAGTCAACTGGCCAATACAGCCCGAGGGACCGAGGAACAAAGGTTCTTTTGTCTGTCTCTCTCCATTATTATACCATTAGGACGCCGTCTTCGCTCGCCTTACGCTCAAGTCATTGTGTTGGCAAGCGGTGGGTGGTAAGGCAGTAAGAGTCTTATTGCTGTCAGGAGCAGACAGAAAAAACTAGGAGGAGAGGTTTAGACCCCCGCCGCTATCTGAGGTCCCTTCAGCCTTTCAAAATCATCGTCCTCGAGATCCGTCGGCCCGGCAAAGCTGGCTTAAACCACATATCCATCATTCGTTAGGAAGCAGCTGTGAGATATCTGATTAAGGTAGAAGTTCATCCCATTGGTGCAAGTGGGAGGTTGACGCGTGTCCCTAGGTTGTTATAAACCACTTCTAGCGGCCTTATAATTAATGCCAGATATCGGTTGTAATACTTTTCCTTAATAGGAAAATACACTTAGATCTACGTATATGACGAGGAAAACAATAATTGTACATAAGAAAATAATTTTAGTCTATAATTGAAATTTTGGATCATTTTCCTTGCATTTATTGCAGTGATTGGACTTTTATTATTGTCATTTGCTGCATAATAACTAAACACGTGACGCCAAGCAACATACGTTGGTCACGGTGTAATGCCCACAATATGGCGGAATGAAAGACGTATCCTTCGCGAAGATCAGTCTGAGCGTCGCTAGTCCTTTCATGTTGACATAAAAAGAAGGGAGATGTTTTGGGAATATATTGGTTGGGAGTGTGTGAAAGCATCCCCCGAGGCGATATAAACAGGTCCATCGTTCAGGTCTAAGTGGGTCCTAATTTGAATATCAAATTATGCCACATGTCTTTTGCCCCGGGGGGACAAAGCAATAGCTCTTCCCCGTGGTGCTATTTCTCTCTGATGGACACTCCTTCCCGTGTCCTCCTGCACCTTTATGGTGCAGAAGTCGTCCATGCATTGACGGCGAGAAATGACTCCTCATTCCGATCGTTGCTCCCCTTGCAGTTGTTTATATAACTGGTCGCCGCATGTATTCAGGGCAAGGAAATTCGCCTATACTGAGGGAATCAGACAACGTTAGTTTGTGTACGATCCGCGGGGGAATATTGTTATTTCTGTATGTGCAACAAATGTTCGTTGCTGTGAGGCCTACATGATGAGAGGGGAGCAGTTTGGGGTCGGATCCTCCCTGCCCCCCCCCCCCCCCCGCCGCCCTCTCTACACCAGGCGCAAACAGAGCCACCGTGTTCTCCGGCTCTGTGTGGTTATAGAACATGTTACAGAAGAACAGAGCCACCGTGTTCTCCGTCTCTGTGTAGTTTTAGAACATGTACAGAAGAACAGAGCCTGTGTTCTCCGTCTCTGTGTGGTTATAGAACCTGTCACAGGAGAACAGAGCCACAGTGTTCTCCGTCTCTGTGTGGTTATAGAACATGTTAAGGAGCCAGTGTTCTCCGTCTCTGTGTGGTTATAGAACATGTTACAAGAGAACAGAGCCACAGTGTTCTCCGTCTCTGTGTGGTTATAGAACATGTTAAGGAACCAGTGTTCTCCGTTTCTGTGTAGTTTTAGAACATGTTACAGGAGAACAGAGTCACAGTGCTCTCCGTCTCTGTGTAGTTTTAGAACATGTTACAGGAGAACAGAGCCACAGTGTTCTCCGTCTCTGTGTGGTTATAGAACATGTTACAGAAGAACAGAGCGACAGTGTTCTCCGTCTCTGTGTGGTTATAGAACATGTTAAGGAGAACAGCCAGTGTTCTCCGTCTCTGTGTGGTTATAGTACATGTTACAGGAGTATAGAATCATAGTATTCTGACTGTGGTTATAGGACATATTACGGAAGAAAATAACCAGTGTTCTGTCTCTGTGTTTATAGTACATATCACAGAAGAACAGAGCCACAGTAAGGTGTCGCTGTTTTCTCCACAAGGGGTCGTTGTTGTTGTCTCCAGGAAGGTGACGCTGTTTTCTCCACAATGGGTCGTTGTTGTTGTTGTCTTCAGGAAGGTGACGCTGTTTTCTCCACAATGGGTCGTTGTTGTTGTTGTCTTCAGGAAGGTGACGCTGTTTTCTTCGCAAGGGATTGTTGTTGTTGTTGTCTCCAGGAAGGAGTCGCTGTTTTCTCCAAAAGGGGTCGTTGTTGTTGTTGTCTTCAGGAAGGTGACGCTGTTTTCTCCACAAGGGGTCGTTGTTGTTGTTGTCTCCAGGAAGGTGTCGCTGATGGAGGACGCGGACCAGAACATCCACCTGAGGAACCTGTCGACCCACCAGTCTGGGACGGAGGAGGAAGCGCTCAACCTTCTCTTCCTCGGGGACACCAACAGGATGATCGCAGAGGTCAGAGGTCATCACCCTACTGACAGGCCTATTGAAGTTTTTTTGTTTTGTTTTTGTTTTTTTCGTTCTCGATATTTAATTATTAGGTAACTTTCTCCGTTGTTCGGTTCTACGTCCGTGTTTGTTTTGACAGATGGATGAACAATGCAATGATTATATGTCAACTTACGTTACCATGGGAAATGACTATTTTAGTTCCAGCTTTCTCCACGAGGCAACTCGGTTATGTTATCTTAATCACGCGCGTAAAGTTCTTCTCATAGTTAGCAGAAGGTGAACATGTTTTATCATACAGACTTGACCTATATCTTTTCTCTCCGAAAGGATATATGGGTTGTCATGGCGGTTGCTAACGTACTTTTGCGGTTACAGACGCCTATGAACCAGGCTTCCACGCGGTCTCATTGTATCTTCACTGTCCACGTGACCTCCCGAGAACCCGGCTCTGCCACCGTGCGCAGAGCCAAACTACACCTCGTCGACCTGGCCGGGTCAGTGTAACCTCTATATATATATATGTCGCACTCCGCCCAGAAAATAGTCACAAATAGACGTCATTCCCAATAGGTCGGCAACCCCAGTTGGTAAACTGGCTCAGAGTCGTAGGTTCGAAGCCCGACACCTGCTTTTGGAGCATGTTTCACTCGAGTTTCTTATCACAATTTAGCCTACATGTACACAACCGTTAGTCTCTCCTCGAGCAATGAAATCAGCAAGTAAATATGTACATATCTGCATTGTATAAATATACGTTCGTACGTCAACGTGGGCACAGAAATGGGTATATTTCATGATTTGATGGGTACGTAATGATCTTTTGTATAAATATATATTTGTTGCAATATCGACACATTGGTTGAACACAAAAATTGGCATCAACGAGAATGTGTACTTATAATGGTATATGTTGTTTGATACTAGGTCTGAGAGGGTCGGTAAGACTGGAGTCAACGGCATGCTGCTGACCGAGGCCAAGTACATCAACTTGTCTCTCCACTACCTGGAACAGGTATGTCACATTTAACCGTGGTCTATTTGATCGGGTTCAAGTTGCTTTGCCAGTGGGGTAGTGTGGCGTAATGTGGAACCACGCTTTGCAATATTCTCTGTAACGGCAGCTGAGCCCACCTTGACCTAGGATATAGTCCTCCATAAAGAGTCTCTTCGTGCAGTTACCTCTAGAATATTCTGTATCTCGGCAACAGCCCATGACCGAGACTGTAATGCTGTAGAGTTGAAGCACAGTTTTTCTGCACATTACGTCATATCGGCGTTAAAAAAAATCCAGATTTCAATTTGTCGCACTAAATTCATGCTTTTGTTTCATCAACACTATTTTGAGTACCAATGTATTTGACGCCAATGCTAGATCAAATGATGCGGCAGACGACATTTGCGCAAAAGGCTGTAGGTACACGCGCGATCCTTGTACGTTCATTTTCGCACTAACCTTATATGTCGACCACCTTGACTTGATAACCACCATCAATTCCGAATGTATGCATCCAATTTATGCGTCTTTATGCATAAATCGACTATAGAGCATTTGGAGCATGGCCTTTTGACCTTTGACCCTTTCAGGTGATCGTGTCTTTGTCGGAGAAGAACCGGCAGCACATTCCCTACCGGAACTCCATGATGACGTCAGTGCTGCGGGACAGTCTGGGTGGCAACTGCATGACAACCATGATCGCCACGATATCCGTGGAGAAGAAGAACGTCGACGTCAGTCAATGTTGATTTAACATAAAGGGCCGAATAAAACAATTTTGTCAGGCCGATATTGCAGGATATTTATTGAATCGACGTCAAGCTGAAGCGGTCCGCCATTTGTGTTGTCCGCCATTTGTAGGGGACGCTAGGATCCATTGTGACGAGGGGACGCTATGATCTATTGTGACGAGGGGACGCTAGGATCCATTGTGACGAGGGGGCGCTATGATCCATTGTGACGAGGGGACGCTAGGATCCATTGTGACGAGGGGACGCTAGGATCCATTGTGACGAGGGGACGCTAGGATCCATTGTGACGAGGGGACGCTAGGATCCATTGTGACGAGGGGACGCTAAGATCCATTGTGACGAGGGGACGCTATGATCCATTGTGACGAGGGGACGCTATGATCCATTGTGACGAGGGGACGCTATGATCCATTGTGACGAGGGGACGCTAGGATCCATTGTGACGAGGGGACGCTAGGATCCATTGTGACGAGGGGACGCTATGATCCATTTTGACGAGGGGACGCAATGATCCATTGTGACGAGGGGACGCAATGATCCATTGTGACGAGGGGACGCTATGACCCATTGTGACGAGGGAACGCTATGATCCATTGTGACGAGGGGACGCTATTTTCCATTGTGACGAGGGGACGCTATTTTCTATTGTGACGAGGGGACGCTAGGATCCATTGTGACGAGGGGACGCTATGATCCATTTTGACGAGGGGACGCTATGATCCATTGTGACGAGGGGACGCAATGATCCATTGTGACGAGAGGAGGCTATGATCCATTGTGACGAGGGGACGCTAGGATCCATTTTGACGAGGGGACGCTATGACCCATTGTGACGAGGGGTCGCTAGGATCCATTGTGACGAGGGGACGCTATTTTCCATTGTGACGAGGGGACGCTATTTTCCATTGTGACGAGGGGACGCTAGGATCCATTGTTACGAGGGGACGCTATGATCCATTTTGACGAGGGGACGCAATGATCCATTGTGACGAGGGGACGCAATGATCCATTGTGACGAGGGGACGCTATGATCCATTGTGACGAGGGGACGCTATGACCCATTGTGACGAGGGGACGCTAGGATCCATTGTGACGAGGGGACGCTAGGATCCATTGTGGCGAGGGGACGCTATTTTCCATTGTGACGAGGGGACGCTAGGATCCATTGTGACGAGGGGACGCTATGATCCATTGTGACGAGGGGACGCTATGATCCATTGTGACGAGGGGACGCAATGATCCATTGTGACGAGGGGACGCTATGATCCATTGTGACGGGGGGCGCGTCATGATAACCTCCCAGTTCGTAACATTACAGTGTTACTTGCCGCCATCCCGCGGCCTATGGAATACAAAGATAATAATAACAAAACAAGTAATAAAATAAGTAATTTTATATGAACACTATCTTATAGTAAATGTGGGACCCAATCTATGTACTATGTACAAATCAATGGACATAACTTCTATGTTTTAACCTGTTCACTCCGTATGCAGGTAATAATATTGCTGTACCGAACATCATATAACTGTGTATAAGTTATTCCTTCCCATTGCAATAATGCAGTAAGAAGACACTGTTGGCCCCCTGGAGGTTATTCACCCCCGGACGCTTATTTTTTGTTTGTGTCTCCTTGACCGGGCGCTTCTTATAACAGGGGGCGCTTATTCGAGCAACTACGGTATTTAAATTCGTGCCGCTTCACGTAGTATAAACATCCACGTCCTCCTTTTAAAAGAGTAATGCTTGACCCCACGGACATGGCTTCGCTGCACCTTTGACGCTCTACCGCCTTAATTAATATATCAACGTGTCTTTCTTAATTAAACCAGCCCAGCCTAAGATGTAGATGTTGTGTGTTATCGCCTGACGTGTCGTGTTGTCTCCCTCCAGGAATCAATCTCCACGTGTCGCTTCGCCCAGCGGGTGGCGCTGATAAAGAATGACGCCATTCAGAACGAAGAGCTCGACCCCAAGCTGATGATCCTCAGACTGAAGAAAGAGATCCAGAGTCTGAAGGAAGAGCTCACCATGGCAACCGGGGAGCAGCGTAGTGACGCGCTGTCTGAGGAGGATCTGGAGAGGTATGGGTATCACCATGGTAACCGGGGAGCAGCGCAGTGACGCGCTGTCTGAGGAGGATCTGGAGAGGTATGGGTATCACCATGGCAACCGGGGAGCAGCGTAGTGACGCGTTTTCTGAGAAGGTTCTGGAGAGGTATGGGTATCACCATGGTAACGGGTGGGTGGGGGTAGGACAGCGCAGTGACGCTCTGTTTGAAGAGGATCTCAAGAGGTATGGGTATCACCATGACAACCGGGGAGCAGCGCAGAGACGCTCTGTGTGAGGAGGATCTGGAGAGGTATGGTTATCACCATGGTAACGGGTGGGTGGGTGGGGGGGGGGGGCAGCGCAGTGATGCGCTGTCTGAGGAGGATCTGAAGAGGTATTGGTATCACCATGACAACCGGGGAGCAGCGCAGAGACGCTCTGTGAGGAGGATCTGGAGAGGTATGGGTATGACCATGGTAACGGGTGGGTGGGGGGGGGGTGCAGCGCAGTGATGCACTGTCTAAGAAAGGATCTGGAGAGGTATGGGTATCACCATGGTAACGAGTGGGGTGCAGCGTAGTGACGCGCTGTCTGAGAAAGATCTCGAGTGGTATGGGTATCACCATAGTAACGAGTGGGGAGATTGTAAGGATTTTTAATTTAATACCCCTTCGTCGACTTTTGTGTTTGACTGACGCTGTAAACCTGATTTTATTAGTTACAGATAACTGTACTGATATCACTGTCACTCCGTGTTCTTCTGCGATTTGGTAACTTCGCTCTCACTCCCGGCTTACATAACGCATGACCTTGACCTCTCCAGGTGTCTCGATGCGGTCAAACGGTTCCTGGAGGATGTAGGTCCCGACGCGACCATTTCCATAGGAGCGGACATGAGGAAGATCCACCAGTGCTTCCGGATCCTCAAGGTCAGGGTCACGGCTGTCTCAGCAGTATCAAAGTCAAGGTCGTTGTTGACATCGTTGTTATTTGCGATGGTTGATCCTATACACGCTGCTGTTGGACGATGCCGTGTGGCTTCACTGCGGACCACATATAATGGACAGCTTGACTGAGACTTCTTTTAATATCATTTTTTGCATACCGCATAGCAAGCAGTGCTGCCCTCTAGTGGCCGTTCCCATGTCCTTCTTCGCAAAGAGTAGGGGGTTGCCCCCGGGGACATGGCTCCGCTTTTCCCTTCTTTCCCCCATTGACGCGATATGACCAGAATTGCTTAAAGGGAACCGCCAGCCTGGGCTCTAACGCTGCTTTACCGATTCATATAATACCCAATTGTCTATCCTCCAAATTACAGAATTTTTCGTTCTATCTGTAGCTCACAATAAAATTTAGAAGTGACCGCCAGGCACGATTTCGCCGCCTACCCAAGCGGCAGCCCTTGTTGGAGGCGTGTCTGTGATTGACCAATCAGGAGGCGATACTCTAATTTATTCAAACCGGAAATTGCGCCTATTGTGTGAGCAAAACAAGAGCGCGTGATAATTGCCAATATAAATAGCTGCGATTCTAACTCCAATCATGGCATTGTTGTGGAGTCAATCGTCTCAAGACGTATATCAATTTGTTTGGACGGCACTTTTCAATGAAAGGCTAAGATCCTGTGCTACTGCGCGGCTTGGAACTGCCGCTGTTCATCTGTAAATCGCGGCTCTGATCTCTGTCTCCGCGAGTTATAACGTAAGGCGGCGCCATATGAAGTCACAATATGCGTCACTTCTCCCGGCAAAATGGCGCTCTGCTTGACATTGCCGGGGGCGGGTTGCATTAATTTTGTTCTCCTTACCAGTCGGTCGAAACGAAGCGTTAATACTCGCCAATTTAATTTTAAGATGTAAACTTTCGGTGCAGATAGCGATTAAATTAGGTTGGACACCCGCTTTAAAGCGTCCTGAATATTCAACCCACCAATGTACTGGCCGAGCCGGTATAATTCATCCAGGCGTAGAAGGCAGACTTCTGTACTTGGTGACATACGTATTACGTATGGGTGATTCTTTCGCGAGACAGCACAACAGTTCCATCTGTGGCTTCTATAGGGTCTGAAAGTGACGTCACAGACAGCACGCGCTCCCCTCTAGAAACAACCGTTCTGGGTACAACGCGTCAGCGGGTCCCTATACTTTACTATGGGCCTTAAACTAGACTCACTGATGTTTGAGATATGAATGCAATGTTAGATTTGAAAACCATATGGAATAAATGTTTGGGGTGTACCTTCATACTCGTACTAGTTTGAAATCGCAAGACGCTGGTTTTCTGTGCGTTTCACGCCATTACAAAGAGCTCCCTATGCTTTGTATATGGGGCGGTGAAGCGTCATGTACCCAAAACCGGATTCGCTGGAGGTGAGCGCGCGCTGTCTGTGATGTCACTTACAGACCCTATAGCACATACATGGTACTACAGCCGTAGAACGGGCTACTGCCGCCCAAGCTCTGAGCTATGATAAGGTCTTTGCTCTGACAACAGAACTACCCTCGCCCTAGCATCTAAATGAAAATCCTGATCACCTCCCAATGATTGACAGTGTTACTGCAGAGGCCAAATACATCGTTGTGACGTAGTCTCTAATCAGTCGATGACTGGGAGGTTTGTTATTACGAGTGGCTTGACGTGTATCGCTGGAAATACTGATGTAATAATTATATAATGATGTAATACGTTCTTTGGAATATGTTTTGCATCCTGTTTCCTCAGTGCCTTATTCAGCCTGGATATAGCGACTGGCCGTCAACACCGGTACACAGGCCGTATCACAATGTTCGCCAAAATATCTCGGAATATAAATATTCACTATGTCCGCCATCTTGGCCCAGTTAATGAAGGCTGCCGTGTTTCTCCTCAGCAACGGGTGTCGGAGGGAGGCGGCGGGCGTGGGGGGAGCAGGGCCACCCCTACCACCCCTGGCACGGCTTCCAGCCAGAGGGAGCGACCTTCGAGCACGGAATCCGGGACTGATTCGGAGGGGGTCAAAAAACTGAAGGAGGTTATTCAACAACGCGATAACGAAATCAGTATCCTTTATCACACTGCGGGCCTCTCGGCGGTTAGTATGGCAGCAGAAAAATGAACAGAAATATTGGATTTCTTATTGGCAATAAGTGTGACACCACTCTGACCCATCCACGCTACGGACACCCGAGAGCTAAAAAGCCAAGCGCCGCAGCCGAAATCTCCACCATACTTCTATGGCCGAGAGAAGGCGCTGATGCTTCTGAGGCTGGAGCACAGACGACTACGCGTTATTTCGAGGCTGTTTCTGACTTAGCTCAAAAAGTTTTTTTTGGTGGGGGGGGGGGGGGCGGGGGAGAGGATGAACCCCCTCCCCATTTAAATATAGAAATAAAACCTAATAGGGCAGTCAACCATGTTGATTTTTTCGCCTGGAGTACCTTTCTTATGAAAATAATACAGTAATATGTATAAAGCTACAGGATACATTTTCTTCGTTTGCTTTATTTGTCCCACCCTAACCTCCAATGCAAAAGTGTGACATTTAACTTTTCCAATAAAAGAAAAAAGATTACCAAAGGTCCTGATTTGACTATGCACTATTACTGTTGTTTAGTATGGATAAGAAAGTAAAACATCGCCCTTAAAGAATATTCGCTAGCTCGACAGTCTTATATACATAGTACTCGCCAGGCGGCGCCACGGTGATCCCGCGTACTACCTTGTATAGTCTTGTACGACCTTACGGATTGGTATAGCGTTCCCTTGAGTCTCTGTATGATCCAGTGGCTGGCGTACTGTGCTTCAGCCCAACAGGTCCGGCTTCGAGTCTCGATCCCATTCGGTCTCTGAACCTTTTTGGATGCCTTTATATAGCATTCATCTTATTGCCCGAGGAGCTTTCTTGGCTCGGTTTAGCCCTTGTGCGCACAAGGGTGGCCCAAAACAAAAATCCGTCAATGTTCATTCACCTTCCTCGTATTCATCATTTCCATCAAATGATACATAATTGGCATGGACACTATCGGGAAACATGTCCGACCTCAAAAAAACGTAGCAGTAACGTATTGATCACGTGAGTTGTTTCATCGTTTCCTTGACAACGCTCAGACATTCTGGTCAACATGTTAAAGAAGGAGAAGAAAAGAGCTGCTGACGCCATCGCTGAGCTGGGGCGCGCGGGCCGCTCGCCGCCAGCCTCCGATCACCATGGCGACTACGCCCACACCATGGCAACGGCGGGAGGCAGCTTCGCTAGTCTGACGAACGGCGAGCGCGAGGGTCGGGAGGCACCCCCCGGGCGGGGCGGGGGCGGAGGTGGCCACGGGGTGAGGGGCGAGGCCTGCAGACCCGAGAGCGCCGAAGTGGAGAGTCAGCGCCACCTGGCGAATGAAGAGAAAACCCAACATAAGATATGTGAGTGTGCTACGTTTCTTTGTCCTGTTTCATTTGTTAGGTTTGACTCGTGTACCGGTGTCGTGTGTTGTAGGGGGTCAGTGTGCTAAATAATCTGAACGTTTGACTACACGCTATTTAAACAAAAATAATATTGATCTGAATTGAAATTGATTCGCTCCAAGTAAGTCGGAATGGGTGGTAGAAATATATAAAATGCATCCCTTGTGAGATAGCCACAGTGTGGACCAGTGGGCCTGTCGTGACCTGTCTAGTTAGACCTTATCATGAATATATCTAGGTTAAATAGGAAGGCTCATAAAAGATCGAGGTGGTGGGGATAAGAGAACGACAACCACAGAGCCGACATTAGGACCTTACCACTGGGAGCGCCACTCTGACACCTGGTGGCGCCACTCTGACCCCTGGTGGCGCCACTCTGACCTCTGGTGGCGCCACTCTGGCCGCTGGTGGCGCCACTCTGACCCCTGGTGGCGCCACTCTGACCCCTGGTGGCGCTGACCCCCCCCCCCGCTACGGACACCGAGAGCTGAAACGCCAAGCGCCGCGGCCGAAATCTCCACCATAATTTTATGGCCGAGAGAGGGCGCTGGTGGGCTCGTTATTTTGAGTCTGTTTCTGACTCAGCTCGGAAAGGAGAATACAAGGGAAGCACGGCACGGCGGTCATAGCACGTTACTCTGATACAGTTGAACCGCGCTTAAAGTACACCCCTGACCCGTCAAACTATTGTCCGCGGTGCGGGGTTTGGTGTACAAGACATCCCACTGTGGCTTGTGATAAAACGGGTCAAACCATGGACGGTGAAAATGACATACAAGCGTTTAGGCACCATGAAAATGCAAAAATTACAAGATTCAAGATTTATTTATTTGCCCTAGTACGACGTAAATACAAACGAGAAGTATAACAAATAGTGAACTTGGCCGGGAGAATCGAGCTAAGACCTTTATGGTCGCTGGCGCTAGACCCACCTAAACATTTTTAGAATTATAAAGTAACACAGAAACAACCAAAAGATAACAGTAATATATATACATTAGTACATTCTTATATTTACATTCGGCGTTTACCTTTCTGTTCCTGCCATTCAGCATTAAGCTTACACATCTTTTTGTTAAGGGTTTGTCTTACTTTTTTTCTGTAAATTTATAATTGAATCCGGTTAATCGGAACATGCGCGTAATCGAAAGAAATCTCAAAGGGGTTAAGCGAAATCCGCTTTTTCAGAAGATTGGATTATAAATCGTAGAAGAAATGTTGTTCTAACGGGTTGGGTAATAGGAAGATTCCAACCCTGGTGTCTGTTGCAAGCGCTGTGCACACACGGACAGTGAGTGTCTTATCTGACATCTAATAACTTCACAGCCCTTGTAAAGATTTTCCGACTAAGCGAAATGCATTGTAGTTACAGATATATGTATATGTGCATTGTGTTAAAAAAAAGCTAGAAAGTTAACACCCCCCCCCCCCACACACACACACACACACATACCAGCACCGCCCCTCCTGTTGTCCCTGTTGAACTGTGACCTTAAAGTCCGCAGTTTGACTCGCCGTTTATCAAACACACTATTTGTCCAGAGAGCAGGTCAATAGACCGACCACGTGGTCTCAATACCTGGTAAGAGTGTCAACAAGCTGTGTGGCACGGCGTGACGCGGGCTCTTGCGAATTGTTCTCATGTTAGTGTTAAACACTGAAGTGGCCAGGATGGGACTTTGTCAGTCGCACGGTTGACTAGGGACTAAGTACGTGTTTAGATTAGCTTCAACACAGTTATACAACAAGACCTGTCAGAGACGGCGAAGGCAGAAGTGATTTATCATTGTATTGTTTGTCTCCCCTGACGCCCTGCGTCCTGTGTTTCTATACTCCGGAATCGCTCTCAACTCGTCTCGCCGTTGTAAACTCGGTTCACACTAAAGAGCGGAACTGTCAACAGCTCTGGCGTGACGTGGCACCTTTAATGCTCTGCGACTCCTTCTGTTGTCACCGACCGGCGCGGTCCGTGTGGCCAGCGCTGGGAACCAGCCAGGTGATAGCTTTGAGTGCGGTGACGCCGCAGTAGGCAGGGTACCAAACAGGGTATTTCAGTATGGGCGGCCATACGGTATGCTGCGGCTTAATCCCATTGTAGCAACATGGCCGCTATCTGCCCGCGAGACGAGTCTTAATGGAAAGAAAACCGGGCTTTGTAATTACCTGTATCGTATTTGCATCGGTATAAAACCTACAACCTGAGTGCTTCCGTGGGTGAAAACCGATCGCTGACAAGTGGTTCTTGGGTGTGAGAGAATTAACCGCCAGTTAACGGGGATTCGTGGCGGGATATGCTAGTCGGAGGTCAACGAGTGCAAAGCTCACCTTAAGTTTTTGGTGTCTCTCGCAACACGAAACCTAATCTTAATCTTAACTCTCGAACTTCAGCTTAAAAATATGAAGGGTTTACGGTTTGAAAAAAAATTCTTTATAATACAGAAGTATTTTTCGGTCGATGTTTGCTTCTCTTTGCAAAATTATTATCGTATAAATCAGGAATTTGTAGTTTACTCACACTCCTATAGGCGTTCGAGTAAAATATCGGAAAGAAAAAGTACTTTAATTCAATATCACTTGATACGTTGAGCTACTTGAGCTGATTGAGCTGCGCTACTAGATAAAAGGAGTTATAAAAAGACTACGTGACTTGAAACGAAGTACTTAGAACGTTTTTCTGGCCTGTAAATGTAGTTTAACACAGGTTATTCCTTTGATTACGGACCTCCGACTATTGGTCACTACGGGTGTCTGCCTCCTAGAGCCCACGCAATGTATAGAAGGCCTTGCGCCAACGTACGTAAGCTGTGTGCATATACCTCCCGATGTGTGGTACATGTTCCTTGTGCGTTGGTATTCTATATAGATAATTATGTTGTTCAGGGGGGGGGGGGTACTTAATACCTTGCTGGGTTGGGGGGGGGGGGGTCGCGGTAAAGCCCCCCATCACATATTGTCCGCTCTCTCAGGCATCAAGGCACCCGCAGAATGCCCAGCACCCCCCCCACCACCACCACCAGATTGGTGCAATAGTGCACCACTCGGGGACATCTTATTAGTTGAAGTCAAGTGTATATATGTTATGTTATTAGATCATATATCAATTTCAAGTTCATGTTTTGTTCACTGCTTCAAAGTTATTTAATGTATGAAATATAAATAATATTAACAACACAACAATATTAACCGTGGATGTGTATGATCCATGTTATATGCTACTGAAAACTTTATATCACTTAAAGGCACAAATCCACACTTGATGCTTTCGGTTGACTGAATATGACGTCCCAGGTTAACGCCAGCGTCCTAATTCCTAACAGGACTTCATCGAACAATATTTAAAGTTACACGTACAACAATATGTAAAGTTACGCGTACAACAATATTTTCCCTGAATATGCTTCTACATGTAACCCCCCCCCCCCCCATCCTCCCACTCCCCCTCCCGTTGACGTTCAGATCGAGGGTGTGGCGCTGTCGACAATGTCGTGACGTCGACGTCAGTCCGTGTTTGTGGCGGCCAGTGTCAGTTGACGTGGCAGCACTGACACTGTGTTGTGTAACACATATGGAAGGGGTGGGGTAGAGTGCGGGGGGGGGTGTACAGATGTGATACATCCGCTATAGACCGCTGTGGAGGAGGGGGAGGGGGGCTAGTAGGGACATGTCTTTCATAACGAGGCTGCACCTGGAGGTATTGTCAACGTAATGACTGAGGTGTCGGGTTGGGTTGACAGGTCGCCGACCCTGTGGCCCTGTCTCTTATGGGGGGATGGTGGGGGGGGGGGGGGGGGGGCGGTATCCCCTCTGCATGGCGAATGCCCAAGAATTAGGGAGAGTTTTATCGAATCTCCAAGATGTGGACTGATCGAAACTGAGCGCGAAAAAACACACACACAGACTGCTATAACGGATCGCGATAAATAGTCAAAGGCTCTTCGCGTTGGACCAGGAATTGTACGGACAACAATTCCCCAAAATTGACAACAGATACTCTCCCAGAATCTCCCAAGAATTTCTGGATGCCAATCGCGAAAGTAGGAACAGGTACCCACCGCCCCCCCCCCCCCCCCCCCAACCTCTCATACATCTATGCGATGTATTTGCCACATATTTATAGGCCATGATGTCGACATAGCTTTATAGCATTTTTATTGTCAACATAAAACAAACAACTGATCAAACGATTGGCTTGGTAACTGTTCTCATATGACGCCGCGTAGTTATATCCATGGCGGTCTACTTGGAAGTGAGACTAGTTTGAAACTCTTAATATAGGTGCAAAAATGTTCTATGGGCGGCTTTATATGACAGAAAATGGAGTCATATATATGTGCGCGCGTGTCTGTGGGTTAGGAGATGGGGGTGGGGGGTGGGGGGTGTATTTACTCACTAACATCCCGGAATAGCATTAGACCCTCCTGGGGGTAGAATCCTCAGGTGATCAAATACCTCAATTTGCATTTTCTGTGACCGCGTGGCCCTCTAGGAGGTGTGCTTTATTGACCACACACCCTAGGTGCGAGAAGTGCGGTGATACTCACACGGATGAGGGCTGGGCTGGCGGGAGGGGGAGGCGGAGGAATGGCTGAGAGAGGCTGGGGTGGGGGGGGGGGACTTTAGACTAGGGATAGGGAGGGGAGCGTCATGCTTCATAGGGAGGTTGGGGGTTGTCAGATATCAGACTGGGGAGGGGGTGTCAACCTTCAGGCTGGGGATGGGGAGGGGGTGTCATTGTGGGTGGGTGGCTCAAACTTCAGAAGGGGGTGGGGGTGGGGGGTGTCTGACATCAGACTGGGGAGGGGGAGGGGGTGTCATACTTCAGAGGGGGGTGGGGGGTGCCAGACATCAGGTTGGGGGCCGGTCGGGTCGTGAATGGTGTTCCTTCATCTCAGGCGGTGGTGGTTCCATAGGTTAAGACTCGGCCGCAGTTACGAGTATGACGGAACTCATGCTAACCTGGCTCCAGGCTGCTGTGGCCCTGGTTGGCAGGGTATGTATGTCAGTGGCTGTGTTTGTGGCCCGTCTGCCCCGTGCCACGATCTTCCTGGACTGCAGGGGTAACTGTGAACAACCGTGAGAGGAGACACCGCTAGAGGGCCTATATAGCTGTCACAGCCAGGAACAGACCAGAACTATCGCCCCCCCCCCACCACCAACTCCCCCCCCCCCCCCACACACACACCGCCGCCTGATTTTGACTCTATCACCATCCGCCACCTTTTTGCAGAGGCACCCCCTACCTGCTCTTAGCTATCCAACCCCTCCCCCCACCCCCTCCTCCTCCAGCCCTCCCCTCCTCCCCCGCAGGTATGCACAGACGCAGCCACCTCAATTGTTATCCCATCCAGCTCCCTCTCCCCCCCCCCCTCCTCCCACACTCCCCCACAGGTGTGCATAGACACACTCACCTCCATCCACCCCCTCCTCCGCCCTGCCCCCCCTCCTCTCTTCCCCCACAGGTGTGCACAGACGCAACCACCCCAACTGTTACCCCGTCCACCCCCCCTCCTTCCACCCCGTCCCTCCACCCCACCCCCCTCCTTCCCCACGTGACGCAAACACCCCGGGCTTCGATCTGATCGAGTGTCCCACTTACCTGCACTCCCACAACGACTGCTGTTAAAACAAAAAGCGCCCCCACTCGGCGGGTGGAGAGTGGTTTAATTAAGCTTTGAGTGCGTCTGCTAGTTTTTTAGCCCTCCCCAGCGGTCGACGGTGTTTTGTTTTTATATTTGCATTCTTCACAAATGTATGTGTAACCGGTACTCCATTAGGATAACTCGGCGGGAGAGCACTAGGTGGCGCTGTGGTGGGAGGCTGGAAGTCTCGTTGTACATCTGAGACAACCGCCAGACCGGTGCTGCGAGTGGAAGAGGAGCGGATGTCTATACTTAACACTCGGGATTGCAATAATTACGTCATGGATATGGAAAATGGAATGAAAGGGGCACCTTCTCGATTATACTTCCTGTCAGTACTATGCGGACCGGAAGTGATGATGGCTGCGGGAATCTCGGACTTGTAGACCGAGTTAAGCAATAGACGATACCCTTCCGATTTGACCAGTTGACGAGATTTGCCACAGAGGCTCGGATATTCGACAATTTGGCGAGATCAGCCACCAAGTCTAGTACATTTGACCATTTGACGAGATCTTCCATCAAGTCTCGTACATTCGACAATTTGGCGAGATCAGCCACCAAGTCTAGTACATTTGACCATTTGACGAGATCATCCACCAAGTCTCGTACATTCGACCATTTGGCGAGATCAGCCACCAAGTCTCGTACATTCGACCATTTGACGAGATCATCCACCAAGTTTCGTACATTTGACCATTAGACGAGATCAGCCGCCAAGTCTCGTCCATTTGACCGTTTGACGAAATCAGCCATCAAGTCTCGTACATTTGACCATTAGACGAGATCAGCCACCAAGTCTCGTCCATTTGACCGTTTAACGAGATCAGTCACCAAGTCTCGTATCTAGCTGCAACGTCGGTAGCGAGGCCGTCCACTAAAGGCGCCTAATCCACAACAAATATGTTGTGCACGTCGTTGAACTTTATCGATGACCGCCCCAGCGAGTTAGACATTCTCCTGTCCTTCTCCAGACAGTGCTCACTAGGGACGCTCGAGAGAGACGGTCACCATGGCAACGTGTGCACGCCGCGAGGTATTGCTAATGGTAACGATGTGCTCTTGAAACGAAGACGTTGTGGTTGTTGTCAACGCCGCAAACATGGCGGGGTTAGAAATATGAGGCCGAGGCGGCTTGTCTCCTGGAACAGATTAGACAGTTTGCGCTCTAAGATGTGTAAGTTAATTAAATAGGGACTTTTGTCTTGACGTCAAGTTGCGTACGTATTTATTATGACGTTAAGATCTCCCACCATGTCGCTATACGTCGGCTGTCATCTTCATTCCCATCCGTTCTTCTCGTCGTTTTCATCCCTCTTTCTTCTCTAGCTTCTTTTGCTTCTCTAGCTTCTCTAGCTTCTCTATCATCTTTCTTCTCTTATATTTTCTCGACTTGTCTTGGGCGGGTGACATCATGACCAAAGTTCATTCCTTCCAGTGGGCGATCTGTCGCTGGGACGACAAGAGGCCTTCGAAATCTTTCGGCGTGACTATGACCACAATGACGTCATCGAGGAGAAAAAACGGGAGCTGAAGCAGCACTATGCGATGGCCAAAGCCCTGGGCGAGACGGTGAATCAGGCCCGCGCCAAAACCAGTGAGTATACTGTACAGAGAACCAGGCCCGCGCCAAAACCAGTGAGTATATTGTACAGTGAACCAGGCTCGCGCCGAAACCAGTGAGTATACTGTAGACTGTGAACTAGGCCCGCGCCAAAACCAGTGAGTATACTGTACGGTGAACCAGGCCCGCGCCAAAACCAGTGAGTATACTGTAGACAGTGAACCAGGCCCGCGCCAAAACCAGTGAGTATACTGTAGACTGTGAACCAGACCCGCGCCAAAACCAGTGAGTATACTGTAGACTGTGAACCAGGCCCGCGCCAAAACCAGTCAGTATACTGTAGACTGTGAAGCAGACCCGCGCCAAAACCAGTGAGTATACTGTAGACTGTGAACCAGACCCGCGCCAAAACCAGTGAGTATACTGTAGACTGTGAACCAGGCCCGCGCCAAAACCAGTCAGTATACTGTAGACTGTGAACCAGACCCGCGCCAAAACTAGTGAGTATACTGTAGACTATGAACCAGACCCGCGCCAAAACCAGTGTGTGTACTGTAGACTATGAACCAGACCCGCGCCAAAACCATTTAGTATACTGTAAACTGTGAACCAGGGCCACGCCAAAACCAGTGAGTATACTGTGGACTGTAAATCAGATCCGCGCCAAAACCAGTGAGTATACTGTACGGTGAACCAGGCCCGCGCCAAAACCAGTGAGTATACTGTAGACAGTGAACCAGGCCCGCGCCAAAACCAGTGAGTATACTGTAGACTGTGAACCAGACCCGCGCCAAAACCAGTGAGTATACTGTAGACTGTGAACCAGGCCCGCGCCAAAACCAGTCAGTATACTGTAGACTGTGAACCAGACCCGCGCCAAAACCAGTGAGTATACTGTAGACTGTGAACCAGACCCGCGCCAAAACCAGTGAGTATACTGTAGACTGTGAACCAGGCCCGCGCCAAAACCAGTCAGTATACTGTAGACTGTGAACCAGACCCGCGCCAAAACCAGTGAGTATACTGTAGACTGTGAACCAGACCCGCGCCAAAACCAGTGTGTGTACTGTAGACTATGAACCAGACCCGCGCCAAAACCATTTAGTATACTGTAAACTGTGAACCAGGGCCACGCCAAAACCAGTGAGTATACTGTGGACTGTAAATCAGATCCGCGCCAAAACCAGTGAGTGTACTGTAGACTGTGAACCAGGCCCGCGCCAAAACCAGTCAGTATACTGTAGACTGTGAACCAGACCCGCGCCAAAACCAGTGAGTATACTGTAGACTGTGAACCAGACCCGCGCCGAAACCAGTGAGTATACTGTAGACTGTGAACCAGACCCGCGCCAAAACCAGTGTGTGTACTGTAGACTGTGAACCAGGCCCGCGCCAAAACCAGTGAGTATACTCTAGACAGTGAACCAGGGCCACGCCAAAACCAGTGAGTATACCGTAGACTGTGAACCAGACCCGCGCCAAAACCAGTGAGTATACTGTAGACTGTGAACCAGGCCCGCGCCAAAACCAGTGAGTATACTGTAGACTGTGAACCAGGCCCGCGCCAAAACCAGTGAGTATACTGTAGACTGTGAACCAGGCCCGCGCCAAAACCAGTCAGTATACTGTAGACTGTGAACCAGACCCGCGCCAAAACCAGTGAGTATACTGTAGACTGTGAACCAGACCCGCGCCGAAACCAGTGAGTATACTGTAGACTGTGAACCAGGCCCGCGCCAAAACCAGTCAGTATACTGTAGACTGTGAACCAGACCCGCGCCAAAACCAGTGAGTATACTCTAGACAGTGAACCAGGGCCACGCCAAAACCAGTGAGTATACCGTAGACTGTGAACCAGACCCGCGCCAAAACCAGTGAGTATACTGTAGACTGTGAACCAGGCCCGCGCCAAAACCAGTGAGTGTACTGTAGACTGTGAACCAGGCCCGCGCCAAAACCAGTGAGTATACTGTAGACTGTGAACCAGGCCCGCGCCAAAACCAGTGAGTGTACTGTAGACTGTGAACCAGGCCCGCGCCAAAACCAGTCAGTATACTGTAGACTGTGAACCAGACCCGCGCCAAAACCAGTGAGTATACTCTAGACAGTGAACCAGGGCCACGCCAAAACCAGTGAGTATACTGTAGACTGTGAACCAGACCCGCGCCAAAACCAGTGAGTGTACTGTAGACTGTGAACCAGGCCCGCGCCAAAACCAGTGAGTATACTGTAGACTGTGAACCAGGCCCGCGCCAAAACCAGTGAGTATACTGTAGACTGTGAACCAGACCCGCGCCAAAACCAGTGAGTGTACTGTAGACTGTGAACCAGGCCCGCGCCAAAACCAGTGAGTATACTGTAGACAGTGAACCAGGCCCGCGCCAAAACCAGTGAGTATACTGTAGACTGTGAACCAGACCCGCGCCAAAACCAGTGAGTATACTGTAGACTGTGAACCAGACCCGCGCCAAAACCAGTCAGTATACTGTAGACTGTGAACCAGACCCGCGCCAAAACCAGTGAGTATACTGTAGACTGTGAACCAGACCCGCGCCAAAACCAGTGTGTGTACTGTAGACTATGAACCAGACCCGCGCCAAAACCATTTAGTATACTGTAAACTGTGAACCAGGGCCACGCCAAAACCAGTGAGTATACTGTGGACTGTAAATCAGATCCGCGCCAAAACCAGTCAGTATACTGTAGACTGTGAACCAGACCCGCGCCAAAACCAGTGAGTATACTGTAGACTGTGAACCAGGCCCGCGCCAAAACCAGTGAGTATACTGTAGACTGTGAACCAGACCCGCGCCAAAACCAGTGAGTATACTGTAGACTGTGAACCAGACCCGCGCCAAAACCATTGAGTATACTGTAGACTGTGAACCAGGCCCGCGCCAAAACCAGTGAGTATACTGTAGACTGTGAACCAGGCCCGCGCCAAAACCAGTCAGTATACTGTAGACTGTGAACCAGACCCGCGCCAAAACCAGTGAGTATACTGTAGACTGTGAACCAGGCCCGCGCCAAAACCAGTCAGTATACTGTAGACTGTGAACCAGACCCGCGCCAAAACCAGTGAGTATACTGTAGACTGTGAACCAGACCCGCGCCAAAACCAGTGAGTATACTGTAGACTGTGAACCAGACCCGCGCCAAAACCAGTGAGTATACTGTAGACTGTGAACCAGACCCGCGCCAAAACCAGTGAGTATACTGTAGACTGTGAACCAGGCCCGCGCCAAAACCAGTCAGTATACTGTAGACTGTGAACCAGACCCGCGCCAAAACCAGTGAGTATACTGTAGACTGTGAACCAGGCCCACGCCAAAACCAGTCAGTATACTGTACAGTGAACCAGGCCCGCGCCAAAACCAGTGAGTATACCGTAGACTGTGAACCAGACCCGCGCCAAAACCAGTATCTTTTCTGGCCTGACATGTGACGTATGACGCTTGATTACAATTATGTCATGCATGATTATTTTCTAACATTTGTATAATGTACCCCCGGGGGGATGGAGGGGGGTACTACCTATAGTTAGGTATATACATATGTGCCGCCCAAAGTGACCCCTTTTTTCGCTCAATCATCGGAGCAGAAACCTACAATTTCTCTCGATGTGCCCATCGGAGGCCGACGTTTTATCAACAGTGCAGCTCTTGACCCTCTATTCCAGTTGATATCGAAAGTGTTGAAGTAATTGACCGCCGTATACATTGCCATGACTGTAGTCCTTTTTTAATCAACTCGCACTTTTCTCTCGCTCTCCATATGCCATCTATAGCCTGAGCGACATCCCCCCCCCCCTCACCACGGTACTAAGGTAGTGCCCCCCCCCCCCCCAATTCACCGATTGGTTTATATTGGTTATTATCAATGCGCGAAGATAACATGTTGAAGACTGCCTGTTATTCATGTTACAGACAAACTGAAGGCGTCTATAGAACAACATAGGATGTCCAGAGTCATGCAAGGTGAGCTTACGATCACGTGAGGAGGCGTCTCGCAACGTCATGTGACATGTGTCCTGTTAGCCGCCGTAACCCTAAGCCTGCTATTGTGGCATTGATAGTGTCTCCATTGCATCGATTAATGATGTGATTTGCTTCTAGTTTGTTCCACATTTCTACATTTATTTCATGTACACTATATATTTCCAAGAAGTACTGCAGAAATACTTACGGGTTCGTAATTATTTAGTAGATGAAACCTCTTTGTGGGGCGGGCTGCAAAAATGCAAAAATATTAATGGTTAAAAAAAATCATGACGTCGTGATTCATTGCCCTGATCCCCTCACCCTAATCCCCTCATCCTAATCCTCTGGCCCGATCCCCTCGGAACCCCTCATCCTGATCCCTTCATCCTGATCCCTCCTCCCTAATCCCCTCATCCTAATCCTCTGGCCCGATCCCCTCGGAACCCCTCTTCCTGATCTCTTCATCCTGATCCCTCATCCTAATCCTCTGGCCCGATCCCCTCGGAACCCCTCATCCTGATCCCTCATCCTGATCCCCTCATCCTAATCCTCTGGCCCGATCCCCTCGGAACCCCGCATCCTGATCCCTTCATCCTGATCCCTCGTCCTGATCCCTCGTCCTGATCCCTCGTCCTGATCCCTCGTCCTGATCTCCACGTCCTAATCCCTCGTCCTGATCCCCACGTCCTGGTCCTCTCGTCCTGGTCCCCTCGTCTTGATCCACTGTCCTGAACCTCTGTCCTTATTCTTGGTGCCGCCAGGTCTTGTTGATCCCGATGACCCGGAGCCTGACGAGATGGAGCAGGAGATGCGGCGCCAGATTGAACAGGAAAAGCTCAGGTGCGGGACTGTGATGACGTCATCCATGTTATTAGCCCTCACTGGATTGTTAACAAACAAAGCCGCCATTCGCCTTATTCACATGTTGGGAATTCCCACGCGAGAACGAGGCTATACCTGCAAGTTTGCGCGCGAACGGCTAGTGCATATGATGTGTGGCCCTGGTGAGTGGCACAAGGGCCTTTCTCTCCTGCCGTCAATGGTCACTATTAAGTCTGTCAGGTCATTATTGTTCAAACTATTTAACAAATAAGACCTATTTCTGCACATTTTAATCTTTTTCGAGCACATTTGACAATAGCCGAACGTGTAGGCCTATGCCACACGGAACGGGTTACCCCCTTCAGCTGGGGGGTATCCCCGACCAGCAGTGGGATGCTATCAGTTCAACAGAGCTTATCTGCTTAGTGGAAGATAGCTAAGGTCCATATGTTGATTTGTCCATTGGAAAGTTAACGGCAAATTAAATCAAACGTTAATGGTGTTTTTATTACAAACTTTGCAGGCAGTGGTTGCTGGAGGTACAATATGACGCACTGAAACGCATTGCGTAACGTTGAAGACCGCGTAGCTCACTCGGTAGAGTGTTTCCATTTTCATACTGGGGTCGTGCGTTCAATTCTCGAGGGGGTGCAATTATTTTTTTCCCTGCATTTCGTGCAACAACCACATTCTCCCATAAAAGTGGTCATCACTGTTTTAAGATCAGACCGATTAGTTCATGCAACGGCACAGGCACAGTCAATCAATACGTACATGGAGGGGGTGGGGGGGGGGTAGAATTATTGCCACATTGGTCTTTCATGAGATAAAATATGTCAGCATAATTCCATATACCCAGCATAATATCTCCCCATGCTCCGATCATACAATACCGGGTAAAACACGGGGTTTAACAACGCTGGTGTGCACAAGTTTTCAAGTGGTTTGATTTGGGTTTAACGGCATTTTCACCCTGTAAGTCTATAGGCCTATCGTGCCATTTCACGTGGGTCTATCATATGAGTAGCAGGCAAAGAATGTCCGGGTCATAGGATTCACTCAATACCCAAAAAAAATACTCATAATAAAAACAATAGTAGGTCCAGAGACTAATATGTCACAGCACAAAGATCCTAGCTAACGTGGAAAGCGAGTTAAAAAAATATAGGGGGGCTTTCATGTCAATTGACCCTTGCTGCGTGCCGCGGGAAATACCCCACTTTTTTCAAATATACTCGCCCCAAAAGACCCTCCTTTTTTACATGTACTTGCTTCAGAACACATACACCCTTTTCATCTGCCAGAAATCGGTCATTTTATTACTGAAATAACCCGGGAGCTATTTCGCAGCGAACCCGCAGCAGTGTCTCCCATTAGATTTCACGCGTTGGGCGAGTCACGCAGTTTGTGTTTGCAGGCACAGCCTCGTTTTGGCGTCCATATGGCGATTCCATGAATAAGGCGAATGTTTAGGTTTGTCACTTAATGACGTAGTGGAGTTTGTTGGAATCGGCAAATGGCCGCCTATGAGGGCCTTATTCATAATCGCCACTTAGACTACGCCTCTACGCGCTAAGTGGAAGATTTGTCGAGCGATTATCAGGTTCAAAATGCTTAAGTAATCACCCAAGAAGTGGATTTTCTGAATTAAGAAAGTGCTAAAATTATATTCAAGAGGTTGTCTTAATCATGAGCACCACCACAACGAGCTGGCGAGGCTAAGACGAAAAATTAATGTACTTGTCGTGCGGAGTTTACGAGGGGATTATGTATACCGCCCCAGATAATTATATAATGATATCTGCCACCACTCATTGTGTATAGTGACGGGCATTACTTCATTGCTATTCAGCCTCTGGTTTAATCGTTGTTGTGTATCAGCACTATTTACCCCTTTCCAACCCACTGGTATCGACCGATGTGACCTTGCATGTTTACTTGTAACGCGTAATTCGAGTCACGCCTCCCAGGTATAAGGAGGGGCCGCCCCGATAGACCAGTGGGTTAGAGGGCTCGCCTTGAGTGCCCTGGCCACCTGAGAGCCTAACGGCACGTGGGTCGGTGGTTCGAGCCCCGCTGTGGCCATGTCTGTGTGGTCGCAGGATAAAGATCCCAGGTCCTTCTTCGCAAAGAGTAGGGGGGTTACCCGCGGGGACATGGCTTCACTCTGCCTCCCTTCTCCCATTGACGCGATATGACCAAAAGTGGTTAAAGCGTCCTGAATATACAACCAACCAACCAACTTACGGGACAGCTTTACGCTGTATGTAAACTAATAACCGATGTTCGTTTAACGTTATATAATTATAATAACTGTGTCGCGCCTCCCAGGTATAAGGATTCCTTCGGAAGGCTGCGACACCTGAAGACTGAGATTGAACACCTACAACACCTGCTGGAGAACACCAAAGTGAAGCTGATGAAAGATTTCGAGTTGTGGTGGGCGCAGCAGGCAGCCTCCGCCCAGGTACCCTCCCGACATCGTCCTCGCTTCCTTGCGTTCTGCTTTCATTCTTACTTGTCCCTATGTTATTATGATTATAGTTATTTACATTGCTGCTCCTTGTAATGCGGCCACCCCTGCAAAGACGACTCGTTTGTTATGTGATGTGTATTAAAGTACATGTAATGTATTTTAAATGTAATGTATATTAAATGTAATGTATATTACATGTAATGTATATTAAATGTAATGTATATTGCATGTATTGTATATTACATGTATTGTACATTACATGTGTTGTATATTACATGTAATGTATATTATATGTATTTGATATTACATGTAATGTACATGGATATATATTTTAGACTGCATGTAATGTACATTATATGTACCGGTAATGTATATTATATGTAATGTGTATTATACGTGTTGTATCTTACATATACATGTAATCCATGTTATATGTAATGTATATTATATGTCTTACGGGTGAATGAAACGCTCGGGCTTAAAACTCTACTCACAATCCACTAACCGTGTCGTAACCGCCAATTTGCATGCTAAATATGTATGCGTCCACCTGTACCAACAGATGTGAGGGGTGGTCACCATATTTTCCTTCGCATCTTTGGACAAATGCATCATTTAAATTTTAACCAATTTAAATTAACTAAAGGGAAGTTTGCATGAAGCAGTAAACCTGCGAAATCGAATAGTTTGAATGAAATAAAATAATAATAACTTGCAGCAACAGCAGGAGCCTACTAAGGATTCTGGGAAGAACAAATCGGCGTGGCAAACACCCCCCGTGACCCCGATGAAAAGTTACAGCACCATTCCAGCCATAAGCGCCTCACAGGTAAGTCACGCAGGCAAGGCGACAACAGTTCATTATGGCCGGTGGCAGTGTGTTTTTTCCTTTGCAGCTGGTCCGTTGGTCTTAGATCCGATACAAAGACGGGGGTGTCGATACGTAGCTAGCTACAGATCTTCCGAATCACCGTGACTCCTCACCATTATTTTTACACCCCATTAATTAATATCTGCTTCCACTAAACCAACTTTGAACATCTTAAATCATTTGCTAATTATATCAGAATTATTTTACAATCAATGGATAAACGTTTTCATTAATATATCGGTTTACTTCGACCATAATTCGCATGCTTGGTGTGGGTAAACACGCCCTTTACCCATGTCCAATTTCCCTCATACACACCTCATGTCCATATACGTCGTGGTGGGCCTACCTTGCCATTGTGGATGCCATCTGTTCCGTCCGCTCTCTCCCAGAGTTCCGTGTCGTCCGGGAAGTCATCGGCTATATCCGCCCACAGACCGGAAGTGGCATCGGCCGGGTCACGTGGCCCCAGAGCCGGCCACGAGCCCTCCGACACCAGTGGATACGGGTCCCGGGAGGCCGGCCAGAGGAGCTACAGCCAATCACAGTCAGTGTTACATCGTCGCTGCCCCGTAATGTGGCACAGTATACGTACACGTTACCAGGACGATTAACTGCGCTAGCTGTGCATGTATAGTAAACAGAAAATAAATATAAACAAGTAATCCCCTCAAATATGTCAATACTTCATTAAAATATCGTTTCATTAAAACATTAAATATTATCATTTAATTAATTGACAGACGTACCAGCAATGACTCTTATTCCCCGGTGCTGATCGCGAGAAGACTAGCTGCTCGACCATACTTCACTAACAAAACATGATGTATACGTCAGAAACCCCTTCCCTCAGACGGTATAACTGTGTAAACGTGTTGTCTGTATGGCTGTAAGTGACGTCAGTACTGTGGCGCCCCCTACAGGTTGGAGACGCGGGCGGAGGCCGCCATGCCGCTGACGGGGGACGCTCAAGCGGACGCCGACATCATGGCCTTCATGAGAGCCAGACAGAGGGTCCTGCAGCACAGTGAGTCATTTTCCCTGAGCTATACGTGAGCTATACTCGAATCAAACGTTTCGCGCTTTTATCAGATCAGAAGAATGACCAATCGATGGTGAAGGCCGCGTGGGTGACTTCCGGTTCCGGTTTAGTTTTACCCATAGGACAGTGAAAAATGGGAAATAAACAAAATATCAGGAGATAAATAGGGAATTTGTCGAGATTTCTAAAGTAATAAAAACGGGAAAATATATGAAACTCAAGCTCCCAAATTACCCGTGTGCAGGCCAACATACAATACATCAGGAAACCTCTGGGAAAACCGGCTCGATGTGAGCTGATCAGAGAAATTACTGAGAAGAAACAGGGTCGGCAAATTGATTAGGAATTATAAAGGTACATTTTGTGTGGAAAAATAATAAAAATGAGCGTTTAAATGCAGTGCAGAATGATAGTTTAAGCAGAATATTATTGTCTTGTATTGCAGGTACCCAGCAAGACGGAAGATAACACAACACACCGGGATGGTTGTACACGTGGTACAACTGACATACGTGTATGTTATGTTCAGCATATGGTCCTTTTAAATACTGGAGATGTCACAATGGGCTGCGTACACAGCAGGTGGTCGCTGTGTGCAGGTGGTCGCTGTGTGCAGGCGGTCGCTGTGTACAGGTCGTTGTGTACAGGTGGTCACTGTGTACATGGTCGATGTGTACAGGTGGTCGCTGTGTACATGGTCGATGTGTACAGGTGGTCGCTGTGTACATGGTCGATGTGTACATGGTCGATGTGTACAGGTGGTCGCTGTGTACATGGTCGATGTGTACAGGTGGTCGTTGTATACAGGTGGTCGTTGTACAGGTGGTCACTACAGGTGGTCACTAGCACATTACACTGTACTATATAGGAAACGATGTTTATTGGTAGCTGGGGTACATGTTTAACACGTGGCCACTGTGCAGATGGTTGTAAAAATACAATCACTGTATGATGCAGCAGTGTAAACATGTGTACCTTTTAACGAATCCCACCAGCTATATGTTACGTACATTTCCATGCGTTAGGTTAGTCTTACATTTCAATAAGTTGTATCCATACATACACTGTGACATATAGGGTTATAACCCCAAGCTGTGAATTGGAGTGGATCCGCCTTATATACAACAATGAAATCTGTACAGGGTATCCTATCTTGGGGCGTTATGGTCAAGTGCTTGCATGTTTAATATCCGAGCCTAAGTTACCAATATACTCTTCTTGCCATTGATACGGGAATTATCGAACAAGGTAGCCGCTCGCTCAAACTTGGTTTTGGCTGCTTTTGGTTATTATGGGTACATGTATTTCCCTATGTATACAGCGATAATACTGCATACTCCATCAGTCACCTCCCTCAATTGACATTGTCCGTAGATTGAATGACATGCTGAATCAAACAAAACTCGACGCTCGTATTATGGCGAAACAGCTTCGCTTCGTCGACTATGTCTATTGTGTATCAATTTTCATTACATATTATATTATGCCTGAGTACAATGCTGTCCATGCTTATTTTAATTACATGATTTGACTTCTGTGTATCCACAATTCTCTGAGATTTGTAATGTGGCCTCGAAATGAAACTCCAGTATTATTAATGCTATATGATGGTTGCACATCCGTCCTGTTATCATGGTTACAATGGCTTAAATGTCTCAGTCAAAATATATGACGCTATTATAAGTTATTGTCATGCAGAAATCCGTCCAGTCCCGTCCTGGCTATTGTACGACGTTCCGATGACCGTGGAGGATGTGTTTTGCATATCATGGAATAATATACTGTACGCGTTTCTTGGAATATATTTCCGCTTGTTGTTTCAGTATAATTTCTGTGAATTGGTCATTCTGTTTTCCTAATTTGTATTTTTTTCCATAATAGTCTGTATCCAAGGATATCCATATTTCACGCCTATTATAATTGCATCGTTATTCATACTTTCTAATGATTAAAGCCTTTGGCGGTGTTACAACGGCTGAACCTCTGATTTGACCTTGCGGAGAAAGTACGTCATAGTTCAGTGGTCTTATTTCACATACATAGTCCAGCCGGCTGCGGGGCTTAGTCGGCTGAAATCGCCCTAAAACATTACAGGGTAACTTTAGCCGACTCAGCCCCGCTGACGGCTAAACTACGTGCATTATGACCTTGAAATATTATTTTGGGGCAATCTTTATATTTAATTCCATCTTTTTATCTTCCGCGTATGGAAATGGCGAGTAACTTGTTGATCTACACATACAACTAGCCTTGTATGGTTATATGAGACCACCTCCAGTGTTTGTTGACCGCTTCGAATGAACAATTTCGAGTCCTTTCGGGTAGTTGTCTTGCCAAATGATCAGGTTTGTATCGTCCATTTAGATACGGAAAGAAATTTATGATTAGTTAAACGTATTGTTAGAAGTATTGATGGTGACTTTCTGATGTAAATACGACGCGGTCCCGACGGTCGACCCTCGAGACAAACGTTAATTCGTGAGGTGTGAGGCGATGTGACGGTTGTGCGGTTGTGATCGGAAATGGGCGTCGTATGTTGTCGGGGCAACCGTCACGTGATAAATGTGGCTCTGGATGTAAAGATAAGTTGCGACTCGTATTATCCTCGATGAAATCGATTGTTGTAGAAAATAATAAACATGAGTAATACCTGAGCTATTAAGCCAACACACACCAACAAGACAATTTTTTGGTTAACGCAGAAGAAATAACCTTTAGATACTTATGGTGATATGTCATTTGGGATCAAATTATTGATCTAAAGACCTATATGGATAGACTACCTAATTTATTTTTGGTTGTGATGAATCATTGTGCCTTCCTCGGTTCGTGGACGTTAATTGTTGTTTCATTTGCAGACGAGAGTTCCATTCGTTGGTTGTGTGTTTCATGTACTCTAGGGTTGTGATAAACTTCTTGATGGAAAAGCTAATACGTTAACAAGCATTAGAAGATATTTCTCGCATTGTCTCGACTACTGGTGCTTTGTGTGTCAAACAGTTGAGGCGGAATATAGTCTGAATAGGAAAGGGTCTTTCCTGAAAATGCAACCTTGTCTTAGAAAAAGCTGATTATGTTATTTGAAATAAATGACCAACTGGCCAGTTTCACTTCTCATGTCGACAACTGAGGCTCGGCTCACGATACTGGAGTGATGCTCAGTCGTCACCCTCTGTTACCGTCACACAGGTACAGGAAATATATAAATATATGAAGGGGGGACGGGGCAACGGGGAAAGGAGGGGGTGGGGGGGGGGAGGGCGGGGACCGCAATCACACTATTGGAGAACAGAGGGGACGCATTCGAAGAGGGGGTGACGTGTGGTGGTAAGGGAGGGGCGGTCACCAGGGGGTTGGGGGCACGATGGTAATGATAAGCGGCTTTTGACAAGACGCCTAGCAAAACCACAATACCTGATCCCACTTTTGTTCAGTAAAGTAGATGGAGGGGCGTATTGGCGGTGGGGGGGGGGGCATTATCAAAGGCAATCGGGTGTGACCCGCCGAAGGGTGGGTAGCTGAACATGCTACTTCCTGGGTTAATACCAGTTTTTGCGTCCCACGTTAATTATATGCCAGTTTGAGCACAGCCTGGTATGACGTTTACGGTCAATCGGGGCCCTAAATCTATGGCGTAGGCATAACAATGAACTGCATTGGCCAGGTCGGCAGCTGGCTATTCGACATGGGGATAGGTTAGCGCTAGTTAATTGTGAGCGATCAAGCCGGGAGATTTCGACTTTTCTTGCTAAAACACGCATGACTAGTGCAGAGCGAAGCCCAGTAACTGGTCATGGATGGGGACGTTAGCGTATTTATCTAAGAGGGTGGGGGGGGGGGCAGAGAGACAACACGAACGCCACGCTACATATGTGAACATCCAACAAACACACCGCCTCGATATCCCGTGCGTTTTTTTGATATATCTTCATAAATCACATAACATATCGCGTTTAATGTTTCACTCCACGAATATGTGACAAAGACAATACGATAATAAAACAGTAGTATCACCATCAATTTGTTATAAGCTTAACCCTACCATTATTTGCACCTTCAAAGTGATCTCAAATATGACAGACGACGTTTTGCTGACTCAGACTAGATTAAGCACGGACTGCCATTTGTCAAACAGTTGGGGGCCACGTCAAAACAACTTTAGCTCATATTAATCTTCTGTGTTTCCACGCTTATGTTAAGAGCATACTTTTCCCATTTGTTTCCGCACCTACCAATTTAAATTCTGCGAGCAAGGAAAGTGACGTCAAAGGGGAATACGAACGCATGTGTTGTTATATTGACTCAGATTCTCTCTGCTCATTGGCTGGAACTCAACGAAAAGCACTCAACCATAAAAACAATACACGCCCTCGACAACAGATATCTACTCACGGCATCAAAACTCACATGTAAATCTTTTGACATCATTGGGGAATTTTCAAATAACCCTCAGATGCAATGCTCCCAGAATTAAACCCGCCGGACCTCGCTTTTGCTACTTTGACGAACGCGTTTATAGTGATATCATGAAATAAAAACTGTAAACTCCCATTAAAACAAATGGTTATTTGTTTATCTTCCTAAACGAAGTTAACTCTGAGCAAGAAAAAAATCGTGGCACGAACACTTTAATTCTTGTGCAATGGGAACATTATATTGTTCAGTTACAGATGTGCGCTCCTGACTCGCCTAAATGTTTTTAAGTTCACTTATTAGAGGATTTTGTTTTCTTCTAAATTGTGACGTGACGAGGTCTTCTACCCTTCCCCAACTACGAGAACACTATAAGGACACGTATGAACCAGTTATAACACTACCTGACAACTGTATAACGTGTTTTCATGTACAGCCGTCTACACTATCTTTAATATATAACACTTCGGTACACAGCAATATTTATAAAGCGAAACGGTGACTATATCACAAGACGTAGAGAAGATGTTCGACTTTGAATGCTCTTTCTGGCTTCAGGCGAATACCATACAGGAGCGCGATATATATGTACAACATCAGCTTATTATCCCAGTCTGAAAGGAAAACTTCGATTTACAAAGGTTTCTTGGCCTTAATAACTCGCATGATCCCATCTGACACAAGTTTTCTCTAGCCTCACACTAACTCTTCCACTAAGCCCTCCTCCTCCACCTCGATAAAGACCCCTCTTAGTATTGTTAACTCTCCTCCTCCACCTCGATAAAGACTCTTCTGTCGGCGTCCGGGATTTCTCCATTCCTGATGACGTAACCGGTGTTTTCCATCCTCTTCCGGTGCAGCCACTTCCGGCATGGGAAGGTCCAGCACAAGAGGTTCGCTTCCTGCTCCAAAGCCTCGCCCAGAATCTCCATCTGCTGCAAGGTTTCTCGCCAGGGGGAGCTCATGACGGTGTCGGCCGTCCGACTCATGACGGCGATGATGAGGTTGAGCAGGAGCAAGATGACGATGATGGAGTAGATGATGTAGGCGAAAAGCGCCGCGTCACTCGTATCGTAGGCAAAGTCGCCCTGCCCCAGCATGAGGTTAAAGGCTTGGAAGGCGCTGGACGGGAGGGTGGTGAAGGCCTCCTGTCTGATCGCTGGGCAGTCCGGGTCCCGCATCACCGCCCGGAAGATGGACGAGAAGGCGACGAGAACGAAGGCGTAGACGATCAGGAAGTTGGCCAAGTCTCGTCCCATGTAGAAGATACTGATGATGAAGGTTCCGACCGCCGGTAGGAGGCGGAGGGCCCACAGCAGCTGCGCGAAGCTCAGGAGGAAGACGCCGTTGATGAGATAGACAGCGGCAGCCTCGCGCCAGTCAACTTCTTCTTTTGACAGGAGCTTATATTGCCCGGACAGTGGCTTGATCGCTTCCCAATACAGGATGAAGCAGACTGAACTGGTGAAGCGGCAGCCTCGGTCGAAGTACGACCCGGGCAATCTACAGGACATGATCCGGTAGAGAGAGCTGCTGACCGCCCCTCGGCGCAGCGAGAAGCGCCTGACGATAAAAACCAGTCGGGTTAGCAATTCGGAAAAAACAAAAGCGGCCGAAATAAAGCAGAGAGTAAGCTTAATGTCTGCTATGAGGCGGAAGTTGACTCTCAAGGGCTTTAACGCTGATGTGACGAGGATGACGTCATCAGTGACGCCTCCTGGACATTGTTCTCGCAGGTGAAGGAAGGCCTCGTACTGACAACTGTCCAGCACCACACCCGCCACTTCCTGCGACTCCCCGACGCAAAAGTCCTGATCGTCACCGTCTCCTGGCAACGAGATCCCACGTAACTGGCTGTCACTAGGGTCAGTCGTGGCGAGAGTGGATACGACATTTGTAATGTTGTCTCTATTCATCACGTCACTGCCGATGTCCGTGACATCAATTGCTTTGATGTCATCTTGTGTGTTCGATTCAGCGGTGACATCGCTCCCAGGGCTCAGTATAACCGTGACGTCATCAACCATGCCTGGCATATCCGTGACGTCATCACTCTTGCGCGGTATATCTGTGACGTCACCAACCATGCCCGGTACACCCATGACGTCACCAACCATAACCGGTACACCCGTGACGTCACCGTTCTTGGAAGTGGAGGCCATGTATTCCATTTTGGCGTGAAGCTGCGCGCTGGCGAGTTGATCGCTGAACATGGTCCTCAGCGGGTGCATCCTGTTGTCGCCGTCTGTGTTGACGAGAAGGACTATGAGAATAGCCGTGAAGAGGAAACTCGTTAAGTTGCGGAGGACCATAACCCACATCACACTAGACACCTTCATGCGGGCCCATTCACGCAGAAAGCAGATGTTACCCAGTGTGTCCATATCCGCTTCCGGCATGTTCTCAAAGTCCTTGCAGGCGAGCAACAGCAGAAGGCGACTCTGCTTGCCCATGATATCGGCGCTTTCGTACCGCGTGACGTCATAGCGAATCAGCCGGTACCGCCGCGTGACGTCACTGCGGGTGGCGCTCGTCTCGCTGCTGGAGCCACTTCCGCGTCGGCTCAGCGACGGCGCCGAGATCTCGGGGTTGCCCTTCGTGATAACACCAACGCCGTGCATCTTGGGAAAGAGATCGTCGATCTCATCCGAGCCCACTTTGGACCCATGTTTACCGATGGTCATTACAGTTTTCTTTAGGATTCCTTCCACGTTGGCGAAAGCCTCAAAAATACGGGGACTTCCGTGTCTCAGCGCCTGTTCCATGGCCGTCAAACCGCCCGAGTTCGTCTGTTGGGTCATGACGTCATAGATGTCGGGAAGCTGATCCGAAAACGCACGAAGAAGGACGTGGAAAGACTCGATACTTAACTCTGTTTTTTCCACCGAGAAATCAGCCAGATAATGAAAGACGTTATTAGCCCCGCTATCCTTCTGGGTCATAGAGACTCCTTCCTGTCGGAATAACTTGATCATCTCGATGTCACAGGACAGCGCCGCGAAGGCGAGAGGCAGGTCGATATCCGCCGAGATTCGCTTCCTCAGCTTGTCGCAGGCGTAGACTGCAGCGGCGTGAAGAGGGTAGAACACCGGGCCCAGGGCCAGAAGCACGACGGCCGTGATCACCAGACACAGAATCCGACAGACGTTCCACACGCTCTCCATGACCTTGCGCAGTCCTTCCGCGGGAGGCGGGATGCGCGTCCCTAGCAACCATTCGCGCTCGTTCCTGTGCATTCGGCCCGACAGCTGATTGATGACGTCACGCACGGCGTCTATGTCGCCACCGCGCACGAAGCGGTAAAAAAGCGTTTGGCGGCGACGTCCTTCCTTCGTGTGACGTAACTTGTAGCGTCTCTGGGCGTCTCTTAGGATCACAGTCACCATAAAGCTCCCGTCCGTCGCTGTTTGACGGGTCCCAGGCACATTACCGTCGGCCTTATGACGCGGGCTGTCGCTCAGTTTCATGTTATTGATCTTATGTGTGTGATATCCGTTTGCTGTAAGTCCTTTCGGGTTTGGGGTACTGTGAAGCGGTAGGTCATTGCTGTGACTACGTGACCTTCCTCTGGGGCGCATGTCTGTCTGGTGAGGGTCACTAGGACTACCTCGTCTCCTTGGCAACCGACCACTTGTCCGAGTTTTGGTCCCAGGTATGTCTAAGAAAATACAGAAAATATGGGTGTATTTTATTTTCGGTTTTTGTGTACCTTTTGGGTACAAGTACTTTATTCAAGTGGTTTTTGTTGTCACTCTTATTATGTAGAGACCAATTCTTGCAATATGTGACAAATTCTTGCAATAAGTTACCAATTTCTGTAATATATTATCAATTCTTGCAATATGTTACCAATTCTTGCAACATGTTACCAATGTTGCAATCTCCAATTCTTGCAATATGTTGCAAACAAACGCACAAGTTTGTTTGCAACTGCGCAAACTATTAGACGGTCATTAATGCATGACCAAACATTCCGCAAAGACTATAGAAATATCTTCATTTATCCTTTGCAATGAGGAATAAGTGTTATGAATTTTCTGTTCATATATATATGTGTGTTTATTTAATGACCTAATCTTCAGTCGCTTGTCACAGTTCATATCAGAAAACATAGAAAACTGTGTTGCTGTGGTCGCTTTCACAGCCAACAAAGTATTACTTACCAGTTTTGCCAAGCATATTAAGTCTTTTCGTTAGCTAGTTGACTTGTGTTTATTTCAATCCCTACATGCAGTGTACTCGGTGTGATCGATTTATTCGAGCTGTCGCGCATGAGAGTGGCTTGCAATTTATACGCTCGTCTCGGTGTGACAGATCTCTAACCTTGCAGTTTATTCAAGGTCACATGCAATAACAGCACAAAGACAGCTTTCTGTAGTAATAATCCGCAGTAAATACTTAATAAGCTCCTAGTGTAGACTGTTGTAGTCCCCACCGTCTACGCGGCTTCCATCGGTGGCTTAACTGGCCATTGGAAACTTCTATGGGATAACATAACAAAGGTAAAACGAATGTCATCTAGGGGTTAATCTCTGTGCCTCGGTCAGTGATGGCTGACACGCCCCGTTAGTTCACCCAACTGTGACCCGCTGTGGTTGGTCCAGAACTCTAGGCTCTGTGGGGATTGAGATAGGTAGTCTAATCGCATTTCATGCTAACATATAGGTCTGGAACTACCCCGTTTGAGCGTTGTCATGGCGAAAATTTTCAATTTTCGTCATATGTCAGTCGGTCGTGTTTGTGAGTTTGCTTGTATGTCTGTTTCACTCGAAAACGGGAAGTCTTCGTGTGACCTAACGGTGCATACATCGGTTCGCAGTCTTTAGTATCGAATAGCTACGCTATAGGGCTACACCATACTCGTTACCCAGGATGAAAGGTCAAAGGTCAAGGTCACAGCGATTTTTTGAAAAAATAACTAAAAACGCTTATATCTCCGTTAATATTGGAGCTAGAGATCTCTGGTCAGTTTCAAGATGTGCTAGCATCCAAGTTTTGTCGTGTTTTGTCGTGTATTTCACAAGTGCCTCCATCAAGCGACACCGGGATTTTTTTCTTAGTTAAACATGATACATAGTAGCCTCAGTGCTTATCGCATGCGATTGAAGCAAATAGTGACGTCACAGGATTTTTTTAAAATTTGGCCAATGGTGAAAGATACGGCTTTTATTTGTTAGCATAGGCTCCCACGGGCGTCCTATGCAAGCCATCACTCAATGCTTGCAGCTGTGGATGGATAAAGCTAAGCTGAGTCATAATCTGTCAATATGGTCCCATAGCGATATTACTTTTCGGTATATAGTCGAAATCGTTTAACATGGGATCCTATGGGGAAAAATGAACTTGATCGAAGATGACCTACTTCCGCTCAAGCTATTTCAGTCTCCCACGCCACACAGTGAGGTAATATCACCTTAAAGCAAGTTATGAGAAAAACACGGCGATTTCTATATTACTTTTTGTTTCCATGGCAACGAAGCCACTGGCCTAATGATAAACATACAGATTCTTGCCATTGAAAGAAAAATCGTAAAAAATCAGATAAAAATGCTAAAATTGCAATCTTTTCGCCAACTAGTTGCCAATAAGCATTTACCGATCACTTCAAGTGAACCGCCAGCCTGGCCTCTAACGCTGCTTTACCGATTTATATAATACCCAATTGTCTATCCTCCAAATTACAGAATTTTTCGTCCTATCTCTAGCTCACAATAAAATTTAGAAGTGACCGCCGGGCACGATTTCGCCGCCTACCCAGGCGGCAGCCCTTTTTGGAGGTGTGTCCGCGATTGACCAATCAGGAGGCGATACTCTAATTTATTCAAACCGGAAATTGCGCCTATTGTGTGAGCAAAACAAGATCGCGTGATCATCCCTAATATAAAGAGCTGCGATTCTAACTCCAATCATGGCATTCTTGCGGAGTCCATCGTCGCAAGACGTATATCAATTTGTTTGGATGGTATATTTCAATTAAACACTAAGATCATGTACTACCGCGCGGCTTGGAACTGCCGCTGTTCATCTGTAAATCGCGGCCCTGATTTCTATCCCCGCGAGTGATAACATAAGGCGGTGCCACATGAATAGTCACAATACGCGTCACTGCTCCCGGCAAAATGGCGCTCTGCTTGACATTGCTGGGGGCGGGTTGCCTTAATTTTTTTCTCCTTACCAGTCGGCGGAAACGAAGCGTTAACACTCGCCAATTTACCTTTAAGATGTAAACTTTCGGTGCCGATCGCAATTAAATTAGGTTGGACACCCGCTTTAATGCTTCAATCAGGCGGATGTTGCTCAGTTATGGCGCTAGAGCGCTTAAAATTGGGACGACACCTTTGCGGGGCCGCCAATAACGAGTGAATGGAGATTGTGTCCATCTTGAAAACAACGTCAAAATTAGGAAAAACATGCCAGAGCTGTGATCTTTACGCCAAATGGTAGGGACCATTGATCTTCAGAGAACTAGTAAAAGAAACAAATGAGTTGCTATATCACTTCGCCTGCAGTGTTCTTTGTTCTTGTCCTAGGTCTCCGTGTCTCCGCAATGATGAACTAATGCAACTTTTGGCCATTTCGTCAAGCCATAGTTAAACGACTATTCATTCTATTGCCTAGCTCTTTAATCAAATAAGTTCTGGCCGTAAACCTTGGCGTATTGCTACTTGGACGTTGTCATGCGTCGCGTCATAACGTCACTATGACGTCATGACGTCACACATCTTACGCAAGCTATTACTCAGCTATTATAAGGTATGGCGACTGTCGGGTCGCTTGACGTTGCAGGTCGTGTTCAGGGACAGTTTGTGCCGTGTGTAACTTTTTTGGCGCAGGGGATAAGTATGCGTCAAAAATGACGTAATAGCTAACGTGCTCCTACGAAATGTTGGGTTTGCTTTATTTTCAGCCACTTTGGCAATAGCTGTCATAACCCGAGTTGATAAGTAGGTATATTAAACAAATAGAAGCCATCTTGAGCATTTTCGCGAACGTCAAATGACGTCATGTCACGTCACGATGACGCATAATTAATTGCAAGTCTCATTGCGTCCTAACAACCGTATACATTCATTCGTAGTAGATTGGGCCTGATAGCTTAGCGATAGGGCTACAATATACTCGTCACGCAGATCGAAAGGTCAAAAGTCAAGGTCACAGCGATGTTTTGACAAAAATCATCGAAAACGCTTATATCTCCGTTAATATTAAAGCTAGAGATCTCTGGTTAGTTTCAGAATGTGCTACTAATTAGGGCGCAGTTTTCATGTATTGCTTCCTTTTTGATGCGTATACTCATTTTTGAGTAAAATGAGCTCATCAGTTTTAAGGAAAACGCACTAAATGACCTCTGTCAGTGTTTCGCTTTTTGACCCATTTATCTTCAAGCTATCGCTATAACGTTCTAATATGTCATAGAAATATGAACTGAGATGACTTATGTCGAATCTTAAAGTGTTCTGATACGTCACGTGACGTCACGATGACGTCACTTTTGGTACTTACCAAAAATCGTCAAAAATCGAAAAAAAATCATAAAAATACAGGAGTAGCGTCATTTTGTAGGGAAAGTGGTTTCTCGTATGGCTGCAAAGTAAAAACGATACGCTCCTATCTTACTTCCGGTTCCAGGGCCGACGGCATTTCTCTATGGGACTTTTGTGGCGTTTCGACGTTCACATGGCCATAACTCGGTTAATATTTGAGCTAGGGAACCCAGATTTGACATAAAGCGAGAGAGAGATGGCGGGTTGACCAGCGGAAATCGCGATAGAATTGCTCTAGGACGCTTAGTTTGGCCGCTAGGGCGCTCGCAAGAGTTGCACCCCCCCTCGCTGAGGCTCCCATTATGAGCGAACTGCGATATCGACCGGCACTCCTTACTCGTCCATGGCCGCCGTTCGCTTAATAGCGACGCTAGAGAGTCGGGACTGGTTGCAAAAGACACGTTCTTTGACCCAAAGTCGATTTTCGTCATCATCAGTGTCCTCACTTCTTGTTTGACTTTGACTAAGTGTAATTCTCTTTCTCCTGTTTAGATGGGCGGGGGGGACTTCCTGACAATTAAGTTAATGACTAATGACATGACTAGTGCAACACTTGGATGATATTTGCATGATATTTGGCCAACATGCTAGGGAGGTGTGCCAAATACGGTGATCTTCTTGAGTAAACACGTCGTCACAATATTATATGCGCCCTGCTGCCATGCCGACGCGGGTTGATGTGTTGCCAAGAGCCAATAAGAAGTCAGGCAATTAGGTCAGCATAATTAAAAAGAAATGTGTTGAACGGCTTTATTGGAAGGTGAAATGCCAAGTTCGCTGACTTCGGAACCCCAGCGGAAATAAAATGGATTTTTTAGGTTTTTTTGTGTGCAAACGTAAGTGCCAGAGTTCGTACCTACGACGTGGCGATCTGTAGATCCCAACTGGGCAAGAGATGCTCCCGCACTTCAACGGTTGTCACATCTTCGTGTCTGTTTCTCCCTCTCTTTAGTAATGCTTTCACCACTGAATTTCAATCAGGATTTTGCGATGCCATCGTTCTTGTAGACGTATGCTGGTTGCTTTGTCACTTACCTTCCATGTTTGGTGCATCAGCCATAAGATGTTGACTCATTGACATTGTCGCCATAGTCCAAAAGTCAGATCACGGCTTCCACAACATATCGCCGCGGTGGTGAGAACGTTGTGCGTCCAGCCTCGTGTCTCAGTGGGACAACCTCGCTGCCGTCCAGGTAACCGCCACAGTGCGGCAATAGTCGAAACGATGGACACATGTCACATTATTGAGGCTCTTGTATTCATTCTGTCGCGCTATATAATGGGTGACTTCAACGCCGCGGTTAGCCCACTGTCCCGGTCACCAACCATGCAACCCTGATCAGGCCGGCTCTGTGCTGATGTCTTGTCGGGTGTGAAGGCTTGGCGGCTGGGTTCAGGGGTTGATTGCCAGTGCCTTCCCCAAAGTCGACGCACGCCTGCTGCAGCACACCTCTTTCATGGCGGCCACCAGCCCATGACGTCCGTTACGTCATCCAGTCACGGGCGCCGACAGACCCGACACGCAAGGTCAGGCATATCCAAGCCATGCCAATTAAGACGGGGGAGGAGGCAGAGAAATAGAACGTAACTAAAGGCAGACAACACACTGATCGTTCGTGTGATCAGTCAGCTGGGAGATAGGCCTACCACTAAAGATCTTCCGTCACTGACAGACGAAATATTCAAGGTCCCCCGTCACCGACACACGACAGGGTGCAAGGTCCCGCGTCACCGACACACGACAGGGTTCAAGGTTCCGCGTCACCGAATCACGACAAGGTTCAAGGTCCTTCGTCACCGACACACGACAGGGTTCAAGGTCCCCCGTCACAGACACACGACAGGGTTCAAGGTTCCCCGTCACCGACACACGACAGGGTTCAAGGTCTCCAGGCACCGACACGCGACAGGGTTCGATGTCCCCCGTCACCGACACACGACAGGGTTCAATGTCCCCCGTCACTGACACACGACAGGGTTTAAGGTTCCCCGTCACCGACACACGACAGGGTTCAAGTTTCTCCGTCACCGACACACGACAGGGTTCAAGGTCTCCAGTCACCGACACACGGCAGGGTTCAAGGTCCCCCGTCACCGACACACGACAGGGTTCAAGGTTCCCCGTCACCGACACGCGACAGGCTTCAAGGTCTCCCGTCACCGACACACGACAGAGTTCAAGGTCTCCCGTCACCGACACACGACAGGGTTCAAGGTCTCCCGTCACAGACACACGACAAGGTTCAAGGTTCCCCGTCACCGACACACGACAGGGTTCAAGTTTCTCCGTCACCGACACACGACAGGGTTCAAGGTCTCCAGTCACCGACACACGGCAGGGTTCAAGGTTCCCCGTCACCGACAGACGACAGGGTTTAATGTCCCCCCTCACTGACACACGACAGGGTTCAATGTCCCCCGTCACCGACACACGACAGGGTGCAAGGTCTCCAGTCACCGACACACGACAGGGTTCAATGTCCCCCGTCACCGACACACGACAGGGTTCAAGGTTCCCCGTCACCGACACACGACAGGGTTCAAGTTCCTCCGTCACCGACACACGACAGGGTTCAAGGTCTCCAGTCACCGACACACGGCAGGGTTCAATGTCCCCCGTCACCGACACACGACAGGGTTCAAGGTGCCTCGTCACCGACACACGACAGGGTTCAAGGTCTCCCGTCACCGACACACGACAGGGTTCAAGGTCTCCCGTCACAGACACACGACAAGGTTCAAGTTCCTCCGTCACCGACACACGACAGGGTTCAAGGTCTCCAGTCACCGACACACGGCAGGGTTCAATGTCCCCCGTCACTGACACACGACAGGGTTCAAGGTGCCTCGTCACCGACACACGACAGGGTTCAAGGTCTCCCGTCACCGACACACGACAGGGTTCAAGGTCTCCCGTCACAGACACACGACAAGGTTCAAGGTCTCCCGTCACCGACACACGACAGGGTTCAAGGTCTCCCGTCACCGACACACGACAGGGTTCAAGGTCTCCCGTCACAGACACACGACAAGGTTCAAGGTCTCCCGTCATCGACATCCGACAGGGTTCAAGGTCTCCAGTCACCGAAACACGACAGGGTTCAAGGTCTCCCGTCACCGACACACGACAGGGTTCAAGGTCCCCCGTCACCGACACACGACAGGGTTAAAGGTCCCCCGTCACCGACACACGACAGGGTTCAAGGTCTCCAGTCACCGATACACAACAGGGTTCAAGGTCTCCCGTCACCGACACACGACAGGGTTCAAGGTCCCCCGTCACCGACACACGACAGGGTTCAAGGTCCCCCGTCACCGACACACGACAGGGTTAAAGGTCCCCCGTCACCGACACACGACAGGGTTCAAGGTCTCCAGTCACCGATACACGACAGGGTTCAATGTCCCCCGTCACCGACACACGACGGTGTTCAATGTCCTCCGTCACCGACACACGACAGGGTTCAAGGTCCCCCGTCACCGACACACAACAGGGTTAAAGGTCCCCCGTCACCGACACACGACAGGGTTCAAGGTCTCCAGTCACCGATACACAACAGGGTTCAAGGTCTCCCGTCACCGACACACGACAGGGTTCAATGTCCCCCGTCACCGACACACGACGGTGTTCAATGTCCCCCGTCACCGACACACGACAGGGTTTAATGTCCCCCGTCACCGACACACGACGGTGTTCAATGTCCCCCGTCACCGACACACGACAGGGTTCAATGTCCCCCGTCACCGACACACGACGGTGTTCAATGTCCCCCGTCACCGACACACGACAAGGTTCAAGATCGTTCGCGTTAGTAAAAAGTGAAAAAGACCAAAGAGAGATATCTTGATTCTTTATTTAAATCCAATCGCAAGAGCCTTTGGTATACATAGTACAGATTCATACATACCAGTACTTATATATATAGGAAGATGCCACTTACATTAGCACATACAGGTCAATATCCTGCTAATTTCTATTAAAGTCGACATTTTCCCGACTTCGATGTGCTCAGTGTCAGCGATATTTTGGGTAATGTGCGCACTGTTGACTGCACTGTTTTAATGCCAGATTAAAACTGAAATTAACATTCATTCTAAAGTCAAGAACGATTCTCTTGAATAAATATTAATGTTGCTACGCATTTTACCTTTTATTTAAAACGACGTCTTCGTGACGTCGTTTGACGATCGCGAAATTGTTCCAGATGACTTATATTTGTTAAAATACGCCTACTTACGAATTCGGGTGATGGTAGTTTTTGCTAACGTAGCTGAAAATGAACCAAGCCCAACATGTCGTAGGAGCACATTAGCTATGACGTAATTTTTGACGCACACTTATCCCGCTTGCTAAAAAAGGTAGAAACGGCAAAATTGTCCCTGAAGACTACGTGTAAAGTCAAATAAACGGAAGTCGCCATACCACATAAAAGCTGATTTAGGGCCTACGTAAGATGTCTGACGTAATAACGCCATGGTGACGTCATGACATGACACACGGCAACGTCCAGATGATAAGATGCACAGGTATTGCTCAACAAGACAAAAACGTCGACCAGCACAGCGGTTGGAGCATCAGAATGTTTGTCTTTCCCTTGTTATCAACTGTTGTATGTTTCCTGCCATGAGCTGCAAAGGTCTCAGCTCGAGATCTAGCTTGTTTTTGCGAATGTTGACGATTTTTCTAATTTAGCCAGAATCTGTATGCATTATCATTGGGCAATTGCTCTGTTGCCATGGAAACGGAATTGGAAACGCCGTGTACGTGCCCTAAATCTCTTGTTTGATCATGTCCATAGGGTCTCATGTTAAACATGTTCCACTCATTGAGTTATGTCACAATGTTTAAAGATGATGGCTCAGCTCAGTATTATCCATCCAAAACTGCAAGCATAGAGTGATATCTTGAATAGAACGCCCCTGGGAGCCCGTGCGAGTACGAACAATCTGTATCTTGCATCATTGGTCAAATTTTGACACATTCCTGTGACATTTTATCAATTTTAGCATTTATTAGCCATAGAAGGCATCTTTATTCATATCTCTATGATCTGTTTGAACGTTATAGCGAGGTTGATGTCAAATGCGTCAAAAAGCGAAAAAACTGGCAGAGATCATTTAGTGCCTTTTTTTCGAAAACCTTACCCGAGATCCCTATCTCTAATATTAGCCGAAATAAACGCGTTTTATATTGTTTTTGCAAAAAATCGCTGTGACAATGATGACTGTAGCTGTCTAATTGCGAGCTGGATCGAGTGTAAAAACAAGTGCTTACAAACAAACATGGTCATAAATATATTAACAAAACCATGTGACATAAAGTCACTTATTAATAAATATGAAACATTATGCAATGACACATTTGCTTCACTTGACCACTGTACGTATGTGCGTTCCCCGTTTTGCGTAAGGCTAGATTTATGGTAATGCATAACACCAAATTCGAAGTTCATATGAATTGAGTAAGTCACGTGATGCAAATTTATTACATTAACGCCTAGATAGTTAATAGTAGAAGTGTATAATAAGCATCGATCGGACTGAAACCGCGAATATACGGTGTTAACAAATAAGTGATAACTATCAAATGTCATGCCGCCTCCAGCACGGATCATGCCAAATAGTTCACTTTGAAAGCCCTTCGTCTTCAGGAGTCATTTTCACACTCAGCTTGTCGTAGAAAACAGGTATTAAAAGCTACTTAAAGCGGGTACTTAAAGCTACTTAAAGGGTACTTAAAGCTACTTAAAGAGTATTTAAAGCTACTTAAAGCAAAGAGTTGACGTGGCAGGGAATAGTAGGGAAGCAATATTAGCTGATAAATATAAAGTGTTCAGATGCTGAACTGGAATTGTTCATGTTGCTCTAGGCACCAGATCCAGCTTATTACGACAGATCTGACATTGCATCAAACCTGGGGCGCACAGACGTATCTGATATAGAAGACTCACTTTAACTATGGCACATCTTAATTATGGCACATTGTACAGTGGCACATTTACTTTTCTTGACCACTACAAGCCTCTGGGATTGGGGACACATTCTAACTATGGCACATTCTAACTGTGGCACATGACAATATGGCACATTTTAACTGTGGCATATTACACAATGACAAATTAGCTTTTTTTGGCCACGCTACGTATCTGGTATTGAGGTTTAAATATGAAACCTCACCAGAACATATCACATTTTGGTCATCGCTTGCAGTGAGTTCCCTTATACCAGACTGATAAATGATTATCTAAATGACATCAGCACTGATAAAACAGATATTGTGCAGATAACATTATAGAAATTACATTAATCTTTTACTAATCACTTGTACAAAGCTATGTCGAATAGGTAAACATTGATGAAAATGGAGTGTTCTTTCGTACAACACATCAAAGAAGGAATACATCGAGTAGGAATTCTACATTGTCTTTGGGAGTATAACAACAACAGTTTTATACGATACAACTCAGCTGGCATTAACGTTAATAACAGCAGGTTATATAAAATAAAGACATTATAACGATTCTGGCCCTAATTCTCTTCATCCACTTCGATTAACTCCGCCTCTCATACTCGCCTCCACTTTGATGAGCTCTCCACAGTCTCACTAACTATCCTCCTCCACATCGAAAACGATTCGGTGTAGTTAATTCTCTTCCTCCACCTCGATAAAGACTCTTCTGTCGGCGTCCGGGGTTTCTCCATTCCTGATGACGTAACCGGTGCTTTCCATCCTCTTCCGGTGCAGCCACTTCCGGCATGGGAAGGTCCAGCACAAGAGGTTGGCTTCCTGCTCCAAAGCCTCGCCCAGAATCTCCATCTTCTGCAAGGTTTCCCGCCAGGGGGAGCTCATGACGGTGTCGGCCGTCCGACTCATGACGGCGATGATGAGGTTGAGCAGGAGCAAGATGACGATGATGGAGTAGGAGATGTAGGCATAGAGGGCCGCGTCACTCGTATCGTAGGCAAAGTCGCCCTGCCCCAGCATGAGGTTAAAGGCTTGGAAGGCGCTGGACGGGAGGGTGGTGAAGGCCTCCTGTCTGATCGCTGGGCAGTCCGGGTCCCGCATCACCGCCTGGAAAATGGACGAGAAGGCCACGAGAACGAAGGCGTAGACGACCAGGAAGTTGGCCAAGTCTCGTCCCATGTAGAAGATACTGATGATGAAGGTTCCGACCGCCGGTAGGAGGCGGAGGGCCCATATCAGCTGCGCGAAGCTCAGGAGGAAGACGCCGTTGATGAGATAGACAGCGGCAGCCTCGCGCCAAATAACTTCTTCTGGCGGCATGACCTGCCCGCCAGCGAATGGCTTCACCACTTCCAAGTACGTCACAAACATGACCGAGTTGATGAAGCGGCAGCCTCGGTCGAAGTAAGAACCGGGCAGTCGGCAGGACATGATCTGGTAGAGGGAGCTGCTGACCGCCCCTCGACGCAGCGAGAAGCGCCTGACGATAAAAACCAGTCGGGTTAGCAATTCGGAAATAACAAACGCGGCCGAGATGATGCAGAGGATGATCTTAATTTGTCCGATCAGGTGAAAATCGATTAGCAAAGGTTTCAACGCCGACTTCCTGAGGATGACGTCATCAGTGACGCGTCCTAGACATTGTTCTTGCAGGTAAAGGAATGCCTCGTACTGACAACTGTCCAGCACCACACCCGCCACTTCCTGCGCCTCCCCGACGCAAAAGTCTGGCTCGTCACCGTCTCCTGGCAACGAGATCCCACGTGACTGGCTGTCACTAGGGTCAGTCGTGGTCGGTTGCTTGTCGTTACCATCCAGGGTGAGTGTAGAGAACATGTTGACGACTCTTGTATTGTTGTTTCTATTCGTGACGCTCCTGCCGATATCCGTAGCGTCAATTGCTGTGGCGTCATTTATTGCGTTCGAATGATCGATTTTAACCGTTATATCCGTGACGTCACCCACTATGTGTGGTGTGTCCGTGACATCACCGTTCTGGGAAGTGGAGGCCATGTGCTCCATTTTGGCGTGAAGCCGCACGCTGGCGAGTTGGTCGTCAAACATGGTCCTCAACGGGTGCACGTTGTCGTCGCCGTCTGTGTTGACGAGGAGAACGATGAGAACAACTGTGAAGATGACACTCATTAGATTACGGAGGACCATAACCCACATCACACTAGACACCTTCATGCGGGCCCATTCACGCAGAAAGCAGATGTTACCCAGTGTGTCCATATCCGCTTCCGGCATGTTCTCAAAGTCCTTGCAGGTGAGCAACAGCAGAAGGCGACTCTGCTTGCCCATGATATCGGCGCTTTCGTACCGCGTGACGTCATAGCGAATCAGCCGGTACCGCCGCGTGTCGTCACTGCGGGTGGCGCTCGTCTCGCTGCTGGAGCCACTTCCGCGTCGGCTCAGCGACGGCGCCGAGATCTCGGGGTTGCCCTTCGTGATAACACCAACGCCGTGCATCTTGGGAAAGAGATCGTCGATCTCATCCGAGCCCACTTTGGACCCATGTTTACCGATGGTCATTACAGTTTTCTTTAAGATTCCTTCCACGTTGGCGAAAGCCTCAAAAATACGGGGACTTCCGTGTCTCAGCGCCTGTTCCATGGCCGTCAAACCGCCCGAGTTCGTTTGCTGGGTCATGACGTCATAGATGTCAGGAAGCTGATCCGAATATGCCTGAAGAAGGACGTGGAGAGACTCAATGCTCAACTCGGGTTTTTCCACCGAGAAATCAGCCAGATAATGAAAGACATTATTAGCCCCGCTATCCGTCTGGGTCATAGAGACTCCTTCCTGTCGGAATAACTTGATCATCTCGATGTCACAGGACAGCGCCGCGAAGGCGAGAGGCAGGTCGATATCCACCGAGATTCGCTTCCTCAGCTTGTCGCAGGCGTAGACTGCAGCGGCGTGAAGAGGGTAGAACACCGGGCCCAGGGCCAGAAGCACGACGGCCGTGATCACCAGACACAGCATCCGACAGACGTTCCACACGCTCTCCATGACCTTGCGCAGTCCTTCCGCGGGAGGCGGGATGCGCGTCCCTAGCAACCAATCGCGCTCGTTCCTGTGCATTCGGCCCGACAGCTGATTGATGACGTCACGCACGGCGTCTATGTCGCCACCGCGCACGAAGCGGTAAAAAAGCGTTTGGCGGCGACGTCCTTCCTTCGTGTGACGTAACTTGTAGCGTCTCTGGGCGTCTCGTAGGATCACAGTCACCATGAAGCTCCCGTCCGTCCCTGTTTGACGGGTCCCAGGAACCTTACCGTTGGCCTTATGGAGGGAGGTCTCACTCAGTTTCGTTGTAGCGTTTCGATTATTATTTCCGTTGCATGGCATATTTTTTTTGGCATTTGGCATATTGTCATGAAGCGGACTGTCATGGTTGTGACTGCGTGACCTTGCTCTGGGACGTCTGTCCGTCTGGTGGGGGTTACCAGAACCGTGCTGTCTCCTTGGCAACTCACCACTTGTCGTTGTTTGTTTCTGAAATGAATCTGAAAATGGTATTACATTAAAAATATGAACGACATTTGACAGCTTCCAATCGTATTACCTCATATGTATGGGTGCAATAAAACGTCGAACCATTCGTTTGAATGCACCAATGCTGTACCCCGGATGAAAATGTCCATTAACGCGTACGATGTTGGCTATAAAGTTTAAGGGCTATAGCTTCTCGTTAACTTAAGTCGTAAAATTAAGTGGCCCCCATAGCCGCCTAGTTGTCTAGCACCGCGCGCCGCTTCTTGGTCATGTACTGATATATACTTATATGGTGCAAAGAAGGCGCCCTGTCACTCGCTATTGGTGAACTTGCGAAAGCCCGGGTGCAAGGCTAAATTTAGAACGTTATTTTTAGCTTGTTTTTTCTAAAAAAAAATTATAATTTAAAATTTCAAAAAAAAATCCTTGTATATTCCCAAAGTCCTGCGCTTCATCGCCTCCAAATATTTTAACGTATATCTCCCATAGCCATGTTTAGTGAAATGGTACTCATAGTCTTTAGAATAAACCTGGAAAGAAATTGACTTATAGCTGCCTATACTTCAACATGGAGCACGTGTGTTTGTTTGTCCCCAAAACTGAAGTCTCGCGGCCCGACCGCGAGAACTGTATAGCCCTATAGGTAGGTGAATGGTGTGAATGATTTAGAAACGAGATAACCAGTACGTGTTTGATATGTTGACATAATAATATCTGGAATAGCATTTTACTTTACGTTCCGATGTTTTCTAACAGAATTACTACCAAAAGAAATAGTGTAACCACCCGTATGCGTACAACGCACCAGGTCTTCAAATGGGAACCTACATTTACGTCACGAAACATCGAATATGTTAAAGCGTCATATGGGACAATGGCAAATCTTTCTAATAGTGCACCCAAATAAACTTAACAGGTATTCTATTTTGATGGCGCGATATATAGGCCTATATTGGAATTTATGTCTTGAAAGTTCCTTGGGACCGAGGAGTTGAACTTTAACCTCATATTAAATAAACCATTCCGCGCAAATATCATCGTGTGTTCGAACGGCTGTACCAAAATAAACATAAACAGGAAATGTTACCTTTGACCACAAGCAGTGTCAACGGCCACCGCCAAAGAAAAAGTGGCCCTCCGGATGCTTCTATTGTCTCATATAATTCAGCGCTTGGGCCCCCTGTCGGTGGCACCGGTGTACACACGTTTATGACGTTTCAAATCAGCATAAGTTTTCATTTTTGTGGCGGACAATTCATGAATTTGAAATGTTTTGCTCATTGGCAGATAATTGGTGAGCGATATGGTAGGTGTTTATTGTCTGTTATGAACCTTAAGGCCTTAGGTTTGTGTTCTTATACGCAAATTTGGCATTCAAAAACAGCGAAACAACTCCACATGCATGTTTAAAGTCCACTCATTAGTCATATACCAGGAATGAGTCGTGCCGAATGTATATAGATATATGTATATACTTTATATCACAAATTTCATATGTGATATCATATACGAATATGTATGAATCACGTGGGGGTATTTTTGGAATGGGTAATAAACGTAAAATGTTTCATTTTATTCTCAATATTAATTTTCAAATATTAGGCCCCACCAAAGACACCTGGATAGAAACAAAAATGTCAAAAGCGGCGAATGTTCACACGCTAGGCGTTCACTCCTGATGGGTCAGGGTAGAAATTGTCACTCACCGTCCATCTCGCCAGTGGATCCCTTCGGAGGAGATGCCATGTAGATAGTCGCAATGCAGTCCTCATCGGCTTTTCAACAGCACTCCGCTATTGTTAGAACACCATGTTCTCCGCCTTGTTTCTCACGTTCAAGTTGAGACCACCCTTCTATTGGCCCAGGATGTAGACGTCGATACATGTGGCAAATTCCTAAATGTGATCATGTGCATATCGCACACGGCCACTTTTTGCTGTTAGTCATAACAGGTGCCTTCAATGCTCGATTCATGCAGTGGTTCCTCGTCCTACAGGCTCTAACTCTGCCGATACTTGGTTTTGGCCAGTCCTCAGTCGAGTACACATGAAGCCCTTTTCTACGTGTTAACAGAAAACATACAGCCCACTAAAACGTCTTTCATTGCAGCCAGCCGTCCGTGACTCCTATTGCACAATAGGGCCATCCGCTCAACCTCCAAACAGAGCCGTCACGCAACGTAAAGATGTGAGACTATATGCCACGTAATGGTGGGACAAGAAGCCTCCGGCACAGGGAAAGAGGAAGTGGGATGAGATATATTTCGTCTTTAGAAACAAGAATGTTACGGGGCGGATCCAAGGGGGGACCGACCCGGCCCCGGCCCCCCCCCCCCCCTTTTAGAGCCGAAATCTATACCATTTAACATGAAAACCGAATGAAAACCGAAACCGGCCCCCCCTTTCCAGCATATCTGGATTCGACCATGCAACCGGCCCCCCTTATCCAGATTTTCTGGATCCGCCCCTGATGTTTGCATTAAATTTCTAACGTCACGCAAAGGAAAATATTTTATCACTGACATCAATATGAATGAAGGTCATTCATTAACAGTGGCGCGAATGAAGGTCACTCATTACCAGTGGCGCGAATGAAGGTCACTCATTCACCACAGATGCTGACACGATAGAAGGTATCGCACTGACCACCGACAATGACACGCATGAAGGTCACTTCGATGGATACGAATGGAGGTCACCTCCGACAAAGTCCACGGAGGTCATCCAGTACACTGAGGGTCATGTTCTAGCGTCTTCCGGGTAGACCTGAAAGATATCATCACGTAACCTTCGGACGCGACCGGAACATGGTTAACGTTATTTCAGGGGAAGTCTCATGGATTACTGGGCAAGAGGCGGACCGGCTGTAAACTTCACGGTGACCATATCTCACCACCAGTCCCGTGGATAACGGTCAGAGAATAAGTAGGTTTGGTTTTATCAATTAGATTTAGGAGTGTCGAAAGTCGCCTTTATTGCAGTGCGCGTTTGTCTCACTAGGTGCCTCTAGTAGCCTAGTGAAGGCACTGCTTGCCACGTGTGACGTCACGCGTGAGGTATCACGTGCTTACGAGCCACTTGTAAAATAACCATGAAAGAAGTCAGGAATAGGGACATTTACATCCGCTGTTACACATTTATACCGAAATTGTTGTACCCAGCCTTTCTCCCCGAAACACTCCAGGGGTCCATTTCAAATTTGTGACGGTTTCAGTGTACTGAAAATGTTTACTTTATCGTAATCATTGTACTATACGACAACGCACACTTGTTTTTGGATTCTGTTTATTAGGAAGACAACTTTCGCGAGAGGTATAAATTTAATGGCTGCATTTCCAAATATACAACTTTGCGTAGCAAATATATATATATATTTATCTATAATATCAAAGTGTCTTTGAGAAGTCATACTCATCCACCTCAAATAGTATAATGAAATAACCATCAATACGTGATAATCGTGTCTCACTTTGGCGCTTAATTACCTTTTTTTCACATTTTAAGCACAAGGAAATGCATGTTGACCTTACATCGATATAACAATAAACTGAAGGTAAAAATTAGAAACACATCACATTTTCGCTAACATCAAGTGCCATCAGTCATGTAAAAGCATAATTTCCTTAACCGATTAATTCGTTATCACATCGCTTTGTGTTACTGTTCCATCACGAGGGTCAGTGTTAACGGCCCGCTCGGTAGACTATAATATGTAGGCTTCGCTGCTCCTAGGTTGATGGCTATAGGACGGTAGACTGGCGGACAGCACCATCCTACAGCCAGAAAACTAGGCCTACGGGCCATTCTAGCACAGCTGATAGCGCACTGAGCTTCAGACCAAACACATTCTAAACTGGGTTCACATCTCATGTCAGCACAGACGCACTGGTCTGCAACGAGGAATCCTCATTGTGCCGGAGGCTATACACCGATACGACACGGTGGCATCATGAGAGCAGTGTTGGTCCACCAGAGGCATGTGGAGTAAGAGGTGTGAGGCTACCTATCACCCAGACTGATGGCAGGCGGTTGGCTTTCAACATGAAGACTTGATAAGGCACTAACCCTGTCCCATCTAGAGAAAAACCTACGTGCTTACAAGACTTACAAGCAATTATTTAATCTATGTTTTATTTACCGTTTTGTTCCGATGATTAATCTCCATTGATAACGATATAATGTAGACGCGATAAAAGATGAAACAGCCATATTGACCTACAGTGTAGCATAGGAGCGACTGGGAAATGTATGCTTGTTGGACGTAATTTCATATTCAATTGTACAGATTGATGTCAGTAGGATTCGCGTTCGAACATGAAACACATTATTATGACACATAGAGAGTAAATATTGTGAATAGTTCTTCCGGCTTAAAAATACGTGATAATTGTTCCAGATAACTCATTTTATGAACAAGGACAATTTCAGGGCATGTGATGCACCGAAAGATTGTGTCTATATCAAACAGTAGGAGGTCTCAATATATACATTGAACGAGTCACGCCATATAATGTTAAGTACATACGGTGTGATATGTCACAAGTTGAAATGGAAAAGCTTGAGAATAACAGGTCATTGCTCTGTTTCCGTCTGACGGTAAACAGCCGGAACTGACGTCACAATGAGATGGAGTCTCTATGAAAGGGCGTCACCAGGCCGGGTCCACGCAGCTACTATGACGTCACAAGTCTTGCTTCATGTTCTCGTCCTGGTCCTTCTTGCGTTGTCTGAAGTCTCGCATCAGATATTCCATGTAACCCGCGATGGGGTACTTGGGCAGATACACGGACTTGTAGACATCATCAAGAGACTTCAGTATCTGATCTGGCAAGCCAGACTGCAATTAAATTGTAGACAGTAGTGACGGGTGGAATCAATTAAACTCATCGTTTATACCCACATAATCATCAATCAAGACAAGATACATTTCCCAGAGGTAACGGCGATGAGGAAAGGAATGTCCTCCTAAAAGCTTAAATGACTATCTTTATGAATATCAATGAATATGAATACTTCATGAATTTATTGGCATTTGAAAAGGTTGTACATCAATAAATAAGTTACAGGACTGGATGGACAGACGTCAGTTAAAGTTCAGTGCACTACCAACTGAGGTTGAAGAAGTAACCATGGTTTCTCACGATGTCACTGGTCAGGTCATCCTCATCCAAGGTCATCTTGGCCACTGCGCGAGTGCTGTCCTTCCCTGTCAGGGCATTGTAGGAGGCTCCTTTCCCATAGAAACCTGAGGAAGATACATATTCAGCAAATGATCAGTTAGCAGCAGAGTGAGGGATTCACAAGCTTAGTGCCAGTGCTGGCTTTTTCATCCACAAATGTTTCTTTTATCCAGTGAAAACAATTGGAACTGTCCAGAAAAAGGGCAATTTAGAAAATATGAATAGAGTACTGCACAGATTACTGTTCAACTGTAAGTTAACCAAATAGAATAACTTAAATATGCAATTTTCATTATTTTAAGCTGTAACAGCAGTTAATAAAATAGATATATACAGGAAGAAAATAATAGTCATTGAATTTATTGCACATTACTTTTGACTGCAATATTTACTTACTACTCCCTGTTGACACATCAAATACCACTCCCTTTATAGCCATGTAGATGGGCTTGTCACCCTATTGAAAAATAAGACTTATGATCAGTGGGAAAGATTACATAGATATCTATTGAATATGAAACAGCTATATAATCACTTTCAACTTTTATAATTTACAAACTATCTGTTATAAATGGCATATATAAATATGATTCCGATATAATAGTTACTGAAATACCATTTTGCGAATAAAATCAGTATATACATAAGATATCATAAAACTACATATCAGACTTAAAATATAGTTCAATTATCAGCTTAGTATATTTTACAATCAATAGTTTAGTATATATTAACATGGAATATACCAGTAGCACCATATTTAATCAATATTGCAGCTATATTTGACTGATTGCTGATGCTATCCTAGATAAGTCAAATAACCCAGGGATCACTACATATCCAAATTAACAGCTATGAAGCTGGGCAATAGACATAACATTTATACATTGTAATGGATCTCTCCAATCCCTCGCCCAGCTCCCCTCCATCTATCTGCAGCGATCGTGCTTGCTTTTACCCCACATCAAACAGTATATTAGGCGAGGTGGTTGAGGGGCAGTCACACCCTCCACAACAATGACCACACCCACACTGTCACACTGATTAACTGATTAACTTTGCCTGTGGTCACAGACACAGTCACAGCCTCAGGTGACCACAACACAATAAAATACGAAACCCTAAATACAAGCGTCAAGTTTACCAGGCCTGTCTCCAATGCATCACAGGGTGCTGTTAGAGCCAGGCAGCATTTGCTGTCTTTGCGGTGTTGCAGCGCATATTTTCACATATTTTCATAGTTCTTAACTAGCCGACAAAATATGCATCTTTCCAGAATCCTTATGCAATTTACTGACCTGGCAGAGGGAAAATACTTTGATTTATTGTTCTAACTTGCAATGTCAGGGCTTTTTCTGGGCACATTTATTCGATCAGCGCCAGCCGCGCCATTATGCGCTGCAACACCCCAAAGACAGCAAATGCGGCCTGGCTGGCTCTAACGGCACCCTGTGATAAGTTAGAGACAGGCCAGGTAAGCGTCAAGCCTACATCTGATCCGTCATATTGAGAAATCTCTTCATCGGTGAACACTCGCGCCGATTCAAGTTCTTGATCGCCAGGAAAGTCGATAACAACTGGTTCATAACCTGCACTGACAACAGGCACTTGACAAACAAGGGCCAAAACAGTCACAACAAACACTCTCATGATGACAAGTCTCCCACGGTCGCTAAAGTGCCTAAACTCCTAACTCAAAAAGGGGGCTGGGCCTTCCAAGCAGACAACAGGAAGTGCAGCACAAGGATGAAAGGAGTCCTGCGATTGGCTGGAGAAAATTATTGGCCAATGAAATGAGAGCTTACATCTTTGGTCGGGTTACGTATTGGGAGTTTCCGGAAGCCATAGCCGGTTTCAGCGGAGAAAATTTGGTACGAGCGAAGCAAATCGGTCTTCATCTGCCATGGATAGCCAAGGAAGGAAAGTTGTCATTTGTGACAACGGGACAGGAGTATGTATTGGATGCGACGTGCATTTTATTATGACGCTTGATGCTAAGGATTTCTATAAAATGGCCGATATATTTTGTTATTTACATCAGTTGTCAGATCCTCCGAGACAAATCAGGAAGTGATTCTATCGGTTTAACTTTTTCGATTGTTTAATCAATTATCGATAAGTACACACTCCTCAATCTATATCTTCTTGTACTCAAGATGATGACGTGTGGTAATTTTTCCAATTGACGAAACATAAACTGCACCAGTAGGTAAAGAAAACATTTGACAGTTTGAGGTAACCTCTCAATGGCTCAATTGAATGGCTATGCCTATGTCTATGAACACTGATGAAGCCAGTTTTAAAAGCAAAGTCACCGATCTAAAGAGTAGATCTATAGTGGTCCCTGCATTATACAACTTCTGTTCTGCCAGCCCGAAAAGACTGTATAATAGAGGGTTGACCACGAAACGGACTCTGTTTCACGAAACGGAGCGAAACAGAGTGATTGGGTGGCCGTATTGGCGGTAATGGTATTGTGACGTTATAAACTAAGAACTATTACATTTTATGCAGCAAGGTATATCCATTAGGGAAGAGGAAACCGCAACATTTTGGAGCTGTAACGTTTTTTCACCCACCGTGGACCCGATTCGTGGTTTACCCGTACCCCATATGCACTGATATGCCATCTAGGCTCAAGCATCATAACATTTGATAATCGAACCATAATTGATAATACACCAATCAAACATCAACTTGTCTGGCTCCCTTCTCCCACTTATTCATGACAATAGTGGTATCTCAATCAGGTATTAGCCAGAGACCCGCCTGCCTGCCGAATGGGTAGGCAGTTTCAAGTTGGGTGAGCAGACTTTTACTTTGGCATTATTCAGATGCTATTTTTTTGGTCAGGAGGTTTTGAAGAAATCATTGCGATTACAATTTTATGTAAATATTTTATTATTAAAAAAAAGACTTGCGAACAAAAATTCTGGTTAATCTCAACAATTGTCTGAATCAGTATTTAGACGATGCTGGGATGCTGATAACCAGGTCTCCAGCTCTGTGCTGTTTAAATAATATCAGCATTTGACTGCCTTAGCGCAGATTCCTCCAGGCTAGCCTCATTTCTCTGCTAGAGAAGTGGGGCTTGCACTTCTACCAATCAACTACCTAGATATAGATATAACTAGATATAAGCAGTCATATAACGGGGCCCAAATAAATATAAAAAGGGGTTTTGACATGTAAGTGTTCTGTGTATGGCGAAAAGCCTGCATAACGGAGGGAGTTGTATTATGAAAGATCTTTATGTATTGACCACTATACTGATATTACTCTACTGATATAGTGGCATTGTCAGTCACAGTGTATAACATTAATACTTTGTATACCAGTACCCATGGGCTCAATATTCTTATCTACAAGCTGTTCCAACAAGACAAGAAGTTATGGTCTCTGATGTGGAGTTAGCAGCTGGAAGCCTAACATTTTTATTTATATACTAATCAATACAGTGATTGTGAGAAAAAGATGTTAAAATGAATATGCAGATCGCTTAGAATCTTATAAATTAGACATTAACTGCCTTTGTGGATGCATAACCCTTTTAAATGTGTACCATATCTATTCCTACCTAGTGCAGTGGTTTACAGTTAGATCTAAGAACTTTTTCTAGTATCCATGCAGGCTTCTAACTTATGTAAATATAGTCATCCATTATAAATTGGTTTAAAACCATTACTTTACTGCACTCAAGTTATATAGCTATGGTAATGTATAGTAAAAGCTCTAGGGGTAGATTGTTTTTTATAAATGCAATGTTCAGTCACCAACCAGGCAGATACTTGTCACCTGGCTTAAATTGTAGTTGTCCTGGGCAAGTATGGGTATGCAGGTTTCAGGGGTCACACCAGTGGCTGGCTCTCCTGGCCCCTACCAAGCCAATTAATTGTTTTTGCAAGCAGTCGCCTCAACTAACAACATTCACCTCTCCCTCTCCGTTCGCAGCTCTTATCAAGTGTCACACCAGTGGCTGGCTCTCCTGGCTCTTACTGCATGTTTATGAATCACTGTTGTACCTACCCAGTATCAAGTTTCTGTCTGGCACAATTAACTTATTACATTTGGTACGAGGCTGGCAGCAGCCGTATCAATTTACACCACCTGAAACCTGGCCTCTGATCATTGGTCTACAATCGGTGTGGGCGGCGTCGCGTGGCAGTAGTAATAAATAACACAACCATAAGTAGCTCACTGTCAGTCTTGATTGCCATGGTAACACAATGCCTGGGAAAGGAACATCTTATGATGCAGCTTTCAAGTTGAATGATCTCCAGACTTGTATGACGTTATGATGCACTACATTATTTTGGCAACACTAATTTGGCAGTAATTTTTGTATTACCCCCCCCCCCCCCCCACCCGCCTTGTCTCGCCAGGCTCCCTTTAAATCGGCAAAAGGCCCAATTTAAAGCTGCACCCTGACTTGCGACTCAAACCCAGAAAGTGGAACCTCCAACTACCTAATATAAGCCACAACATTTGGTCTGCAAAAACCTATTAAAACCTATACCGGTATTGTACATTTTTCAGTGGCAACTGCCATTTGCTTTCATAATGTTAATAATTATGTACAGGGAGTAATAGTTTTCTAAAGCCTTTCAGTGTCTCTCAGCTGTAAAGCCACAAATGCCCCTATCACTAGCTGTTGAATGTTGAATGCGATAGCAGCATGTCAAAATCTCAGAGAGGTGGTCTGTGGTGGAGGTATTTGAGGCTAACATCTGATGGATGCTGCAGGTAATCTGTATCTATCTGTAGGGCTGCTATTGATGTAGTAAAACATTGACCAATGCACAAGTACAAGATATGCCTTATCGTAATCTCCTCTATTTCAGTTTGCTTCAGTAAAGGTACCGGTATAAATTTGTTTGATAGTTTATACCCTTTGATCAATACACATTTATTTCATACACTGTTGAAACTTTATGGATGTATTTCTATGTATTTCAGTTTGTAAAATGTGGCTTTGCTGGGTCAAACTTCCCGGCCCACATATTCCCATCATTGGTGGGCAGGCCAATTTTGAGATCCTCCACAAAGATTGGAGATATCGAAATCAAGGTGAGTTCTATTAGGAGAGGAATGCAGAGTTTACATTTTCTCTTCCTCTTCTAACCAAACTGTAAAAAACCTGTTGAACCATGATATACAGGTATTTACTGTATAGATGTGTGCGATAGATAAGAATAGTAATAATAATAATAATAATAATAATAATAAGAAGAAGAAGAATATAATCAATATAAAAAAATATAAAAGAGGTGTGATACAGTGCAGCGGTAAAATTATAGTTGTTAATCATTTATTTAACATTCTTATAACGGTGACCGCGTACTGAAGAGTTTTCTTTTTTGCCGTAGGATCTTATGATTGGCGATGAGGCCAGCCAGCTGCGGGCCATGCTGGAGGTGACGTACCCCATGGAGAACGGCATTGTGCGTAACTGGGATGACATGACACATCTCTACAACTACACATTTGGCCCCGAGAAGCTCAACATTGACCCCACGCAGACCAAGTTGTTGCTGACAGAGCCTCCGATGAACCCCACACGTAACCGGGAACGCATGGTGGAGGTAAGGTTATATCACACTGCCCATTGGTATTGGTTACCATAGTGTATATGGGGCCGGCCCGGTAGTTCAGTGGGCTAGAGCGCTCGCATTGAGTGCTCTGGCCACCTGAGAGCCTAACGGCACGTGGGTCGGTGGTTCGAGTCCCGCTGTGGTCATGTCTGTGTGGTCGCAGGGTAAAGACCCCATGTCCTTCTTCGCAAAGTGTAGGTGGTTACCCCCGGGGACATGGCTCCACTCTCCCTTTCTTCCCCCCTTTGACGCGATATGACCAAAAGTGGTTAAAACGTCCTGAATATACAACCAACCAACTATAGTGTATATAGGTATCACACCGCGCATTGTCATTGTTTCCTACTTTTATATGAACACTTGACTTCTGACGGCTCGGTTATATACGTAGACATGTATGGTAAATTACTTCTTTACAAACTGTACAAAGAAGAACTGCCATTTCTTATGCTGTTGTATTGTACTTGACAGGTGATGTTTGAGCAGTACCAGTTCCATGGGTTGTATGTCGCCATCCAGGCTGTGCTAACACTGTATGCTCAAGGTGAGTTGTGTGGCGTCATATAACATTAATTATATAGATATACAAGTATATATATACAGACTGAAAGTGCCATTAAACCCACATCAAGGCAGAAATTGATGTCAGCTGCAATTCATAATGCTTTGATTGTCGTGAAGGATAACTTCTTTGCCTTGAGGTTAATTTCGACATACGGTACTACTTGTCTACCCTGGATGATGGTGACGTAAGATGTAACTCAAATATTGATTTGAGGGGTTGTTCATCTCTATGACACTGTCTGCTGTAGGTTTGCTGACTGGTGTGGTGGTGGATTCCGGAGACGGTGTCACCCATATTTGTCCAGTGTATGAGGGCTTCGCTCTCCCTCATCTCACGAAGCGACTCGACATAGCTGGTCGTGATATCACCAAGTATCTCATCAAGGTAGGTACCTGAAGGACTCCAGGAGCCCCAATATCGCTTTATTAAACTTCGCTGTTAAAAATAATTGAGCCCTATATGAAAAAAGACAGCTTCAATTGATAATATTAATAATAGTTGGTCAATTAATAAATACAATGTAGACCGTGAGAGAAAGCAGTGTCAAAGGATACATAGTTTTTTTTTATCATATTCGTTTTAATTTTTACCGTTTATTACCGTTATGTCATATGAAGTTTAATGGGAGATCCAATTAAGCAATCAGTTTAATCGTTTTAATATAAATGATTACAGCGTTTAATGCAGTGTGGCCGTCCTGTAGTCCATCTTTGAGCTGTTATGTTTCCAGCTGCTTTTGTTAAGAGGTTACGCCTTCAACCATTCCGCCGACTTCGAGACCGTCCGACTAATGAAGGAGAAACTGGCCTATGTGGCCTATGACATCGAACAAGAGGAGAAGCTGGCCCTGGAGACCACAGTGTTGGTGGAATCCTACACGGTAAGGGTTCGAGTGTGGTCTGCTCGCTCCCGTGTGGGGGAGCCCATGGTTCGCTCCCGTGTGGGGGAGCCCATGGCTCGCTCCCGTGTGGGGGAGCCCATGGCTCGCTCCCGTGTGGGGGAGCCCATGGCTCGCTCCCGTGTGGGGGAGCCCATGACTCGCTCCCGTGTGGGGGAGCCCATGACTCGCTCCCGTGTGAGGGAGCCCATGGCTCGCTCCCGTGTGGGGGAGCCCATGGCTCGCTCCCGTGTGGGGGAACCCATGGTTTGCTCCCGTGTGGGGGAGCCCATGGTTCGCTCCCGTGTGGGGGAGCCCTTGGCTCGCTCCCGTGTTGGGGGAGGCCATGGTTCGCTTCCGTGTTTGGGAGCCCATGGTTTGCTCCCGTGTGGGGGAGCCCATGGCTCGCTCCCTTGTGGGGGAGGCCATGGTTCGCTCCCGTGTAGGGGAACCCATGGCTCGCTCCCGTGTGGGGGAGCCCATGGCTCGCTCCCGTGTGGGGGAGACCATGGCTCGCTCCCGTGTGGGGGAGCCCATGGCTCGCTCCCGTGTAGGGGAACCCATGGTTCGCTCCCGTGTGGGGGAGCCCATGGCTCGCTCCCGTGTGAGGGAGCCCATGGCTCACTCCCGTGTGGGGGAGCCCATGGCTCGCTCCCGTGTGGGAAAGCCCATGGCTCTCTCCCGTGTGGGGGAGCCCATGGCTCGCTCCCGTGTGGGGGAGCCCATGGTTCGCTCCCGTGTGAAGGGAGCCCATGGCTCGCTCCCGTGTGGGGGAGCCCATGGCTCGCTCCCGTGTGGGGGAACCCATGGTTCGCTCCCGTGTGGGGGAGCCCATGGTTCGCTCCCGTGTGGGGGAGCCCTTGGCTCGCTCCCGTGTTGGGGGAGGCCATGGTTCGGTTCCGTGTTTGGGAGCCCATGGTTCGCTCCCGTGTGTGGGAGGCCATGGTTCGCTCCCTTGTGGGGGAGGCCATGGTTCGCTCCCGTGTGGGGGAGGCCATGGTTCGCTCCCGTGTTGGGGAGCCCATGGCTCGCTCCCGAGTGGGGGAGGTCATGGTTCGCTCCCGTGTGGGGGAGCCGATGGTTCGCTCCCGTGTTGGGGAGCCCATGGCTCGCTCCCGTGTGGGGGAGCCCATGGCTCACTCCCGTGTGAGGGAGCCCATGGCTCACTCCCGTGTGGGGGAGCCCATGGTTCGCTCCCGTGTGGGAAAGCCCATGGCTCTCTCCCGTGTGGGGGAGCCCATGGCTCGCTCCCGTGTGGGGGAGCCCATGGTTCGCTCCCGTGTGAAGGGAGCCCATGGCTCGCTCCCGTGTGGGGGAGCCCATGGCTCGCTCCCGTGTGGGGGAACCCATGGTTCGCTCCCGTGTGGGGGAGCCCATGGTTCGCTCCCGTGTGGGGGAGCCCTTGGCTCGCTCCCGTGTTGGGGGAGGCCATGGTTCGGTTCCGTGTTTGGGAGCCCATGGTTCGCTCCCGTGTGTGGGAGGCCATGGTTCGCTCCCTTGTGGGGGAGGCCATGGTTCGCTCCCGTGTGGGGGAGGCCATGGTTCGCTCCCGTGTTGGGGAGCCCATGGCTCGCTCCCGAGTGGGGGAGCCCATGGTTCGCTCACGTATGGGGGAGGTCATGGTTCGCTCCCGTGTGGGGGAGGCCATGGTTCGCTCCCGTGTGTGGGAGGCCATGGTTCGCTCCCGTGTGGGGGAGGCCATGGTTCGCTCACGTATGGGGGAGGTCATGGTTCGCTCCCGTGTGGGGGAGCCGATGGTTCGCTCCCGTGTTGGGGAGCCCATGGCTCGCTCCCGTGTGGGGGAGCCCATGGCTCGCTCTCGTGTGGGAGAGCCCATGGTTGCGTATCACAAGGTCGTGGGTTCGCACCCTGCTACCTGCATGTGAGGCATGTTCTATCTAACCCCATTTCATTGTAACCGTACGGAAGGGCTCCTGAACCGATTTCACTTCATCTGCACTGAAGGAGCTTAAATGTCTCAGTCTATGTATATAGCTAAGTTAGTAGGATTGAGATTCAAATTGACTCATACTGGTTCTAGTGTTGTTATTATGACTATAAGTATTGTTTTAAAATGGCTATTTTTTTAGTACTATTACAATGATTGTTATAACATTATGACTGACTTATTTAAATTATTGCAACGATTATTAAAATTATTAAAATTATTACAATGATTATTAAAATTATTATTAAAATGATTACAATTATTATAAAAATTGTTACAATTATTATTTCTAGTATTATTACAATGACTAATGTTACAATTGCTATTATCATTATCACGATGGTTATTATTAATATTATTATAGCTGTTGTTATGACTGAGTGCCGTGTGCCCGCAGCTACCGGACGGCCGGGTGATCAAGGTTGGCGGGGAGAGGTTCGGCGCGGCCGAGGCGCTCTTCCAGCCCCACCTTATCAACGTGGAGGGCGTGGGCATCGCCGAACTGCTCTTCAACACCATCCAAGCGGCCGACATGGACACGCGGTCCGAGTTCTACAAGCACATCGTGCTGTCCGGGGGCTCCACCATGTACCCCGGACTGCCTTCCAGGCTGGAGCGCGAGATGAAGCAACTCTACCTGGAGCGCGTGCTCAAGGGAGACGTGGAACGGCTGTCGGTAAGCGCCGCTAGGGGGTGCGCAAGGGAGATGTGGAAGGGTTGTTGGTTAGCGCCGCTAGGGGGTGCTCAAGGGAGACGTGGAACGGTTGTCGGTAAGCGCCACTAGGGGGTGCGCAAGGGAGACGTGGAACGGTTGTCGGTAAGCGCCGCTAGGGGGTGCGCAAGGGAGACGTGGAACGGTTGTCGGTAAGCGCCGCTAGGGGGTGCGCAAGGGAGACGTGGAACGGTTGTCGGTAAGCGCCGCTAGGGGATGCTCAAGGGAGACGGTTGTCGGTAAGCGCCCCTAGGGGGTGCTCCAGGGAGACGTGGAACGGTTGTCGGTAAGCGCCGCTAGGGGGTGCTGAAGGGAGACGTGGAACGGTTGTCGGTAAGCGCCGCTAGGGGGTGCTCAAGGGAGACGTGGAACGGTTGTCGGTAAGCGCCGCTTGGGGGTGCGCAAGGGAGACGTGGAGCGGTTGTCGGGAAGCGCCGCTAGGGGGTGTTGAAGGGAGACGTGGAACGGTTGTCGGTAAGCGCCGCTAGGGGGTGGTCAAGGGATGTTTTGTGCAAAGAAGCCAGTTTCTGAGGGCTTTAAAACTGACGAAGAGGGTAGAGGATAGTCTTTCCCACAACTTATGACTAGAGGGGAGATGAAAGAGGGAACATGCAGGACTGAAATGTGAGGGGGCCATGAAGCTGAGGGCGTGGGGCATAAAGCGGTGTTTGAAAGGGGGCGGGGGATCACGGGGCCCGTCCACATATCCGTGGCATATATATATATATATGACTTCATAGGATTTTATTATTTCCTATTTGAGCAATGGTAAAAGATGAATATTGTGTATACACACATATATATATTTACTGCGTATTTTCACTTCTTCGATATCCATCGTCCCACAGAAATTCAAGATCCGGATTGAAGACCCCCCGCGACGAAAGCACATGGTGTTCCTGGGCGGCGCCGTCCTGGCCGACATCATGAAGGACAAGGACACCTTCTGGATGTCCCGCAAGGAGTACCAGGAGCAGGGACTGCGTGTGCTCCAGAAACTGGGCGTCAGTCCCAGCTAAACACTCCAGAATTATCTCGACGCACTCCAGAAGAGAGAGGAGAGAAAACGGACGCAGTTTAACATGCGGCCGTTATGTGATAGGTGATATGTACAGAGGCCACGTGGTCGGCCACGTGCGCCGGTCCTCGTTGCCATGGTGCTGGTGTGGTAAGCAAGTAACCAGCTCGTGACGGACGCGCAAACACGTGTTTTATGTACTGATATATATATAAATCTGAAGATGTGTAAGTAATTAGTGAGGTCTGCGGCTCTGTGAAAGGGAAACCCACATAGGAATTTGTTAACAAACGCTCATATTAGCTGATCATGTATATGTACGCTTGAATTAGACTGATGCAACGTTTCCAGTTTAGTGAGTCACAGGTTTGGTGATAATGTTTTGAATCAGTGTAATTTGTGAATATGGCGACTGACATTGTATAGCACCGCACCAGACGCTGGCTCCGATGGAAGGGTGCGCTTCATTAGTGACGAGAAATTAGTGCTTCCATTATGTTAGATCGCATGTATGTACTGCAGGGGCTTTGTGGCAGGATCGCCTTTTGTTGACGCCGGTTACGGGATGGGCAAACGGCTTGGGAACGACGCTCCAGTGACGATACTTCAGAGCACTGGGCTCAATCCACCATACCGAGGTCTAGGCCAGTTCCGAGGGCCCGCAGGGACACTCGGCTTACTTTCTTCCGGGTAACTTCGACTGAAAGTACTGTCAGTTATTCATATGACAACAGAAAATTCCACGGTCGGCTATGGGGTGGAGGTCCCTCTCTCTCTCCAATAGATATATTGTACATTGAACAGCAATGCTGGTGCATGCATTTCTTCACTGTAGCATTGTAAGTGTACAGTCACCACGATTAACTATACGGGACACTTCCATTGCGTACATAATGAAACACCTATGTCGTTTTGTGTTCAGCTCCATTCCTGGTCGTGGTCTACTGTAGCGACAACAGGTTCGTATAGTCTTGACGGTCTGCCATAATATTGATAAAGTATTGACTAATAACAGTGTGTGCAACCACTAGGCATGGGTGGCGTGTTGTCCCTGCGCCGTTTGTACACACACAGGAAGGTAAAGACAGGACGGATGCTTCCTACTAGTCGATTATATGCAACTTGTGTGTGAGATATTGAGTCAACTGTTCTCCAATCAGGAACCATTTTCTGCCAAGGGTTTTGCCCTTCACCCAACCAGCTTCACATCTTCTATTGTGGCGTTTAACACATGTATCCTAGCAGTGAAAACTGGGAATGCTATCATATGATTATTTGGGTAATTCTTTGCTATGGTAAACGCTGTGAGTCTTCTTCTTCTCCAGTAAATTTATTAGTCAGTATACGGTAGCACTGTTGGGGGGTCCCAATGAAGGTCTGGGTGACCTTGATAAATAGCTGACCCTCATGCGGTGAGCGGCGTAAGAAACCCACGCGGTTGCCATGGTAATGTCCTTGTTTACGCCATTGGAGTCTGCACCAATCTGTATTTATGACGAACAATTATATCCTGTGACTACTTGTTGATGATGTACGATGTAAATACTTTGTAATAAAATATATTTCTTATTCTTTAGTCGCAGTTTTACCTGCTCACTTTGTTTCGATATTTCCCCGAGACACGTCTAGCTGCCCCCCCCCCCCGGTTCCTAGTCAACGTTCAAGAAAGTAAAAAAAAATTGGACGTCTTGCTCGTTCTTTAAGCGTGTTTAACTAGCACGTAGAACGTTTAGTTAAGTGTTAGTTAAAAAAATATTCTTGTCTGTGTATTTCATTAACTCTGACCCACGCAGAGAAAGTGACTCCCCGCGTGCATTTACTCACACTAGAAATTGACTAAAACAGTGCACGGGGCCCGCACGCAGAGGCCCGACCGAGCGCACCCAGTCCGCAGAACCAGTCGCTGCCCTACCCAGCGGCACTGACTGGCTCAAGCCCTATCCTGATGCCAAACGCTTGGTTCCAGGGTTACACCCGCTTTGCGTGTATGCGCGTGAGTGTCGGGTACCAGCTTACTGATAAGTTTACCCGGCCAGCCAGGTCACTAGGTCAGTGCATTCGCACAGTGTTAGCTGCGCGGGCTTGTATTGGCCTCGGGTGGGTGTATACCATTCACCCTAAAATGTGTTCTATTTATTATGACGTAAAATCTTCGATTTTACGGCATCTATCACTTCGTTCGTTTGTCTGTGTGTGTGCGTGTGTGTGTGTGTGTGTGTGTGTGTGTGTGTGTGTGTGTGCGCGCGCTCTCTGTAGGGCGCAAAACGCAACATTTTGTTCTGTAACTTTACCCATCGATAGGTATTCGACATATCTCGGTCAAGTTCGTTAGCGGGGTATGTACGTCAAAGGTCAAGGTTACAGGAATTGTTTTGTTTGTTCCTTAACCATTGGTAGATAGGACCAAACAGCGGTAAAGTCGCTATAACGTTCACAGTTTTCATTTAATGACGCCTTACATTATGTCACGTATTGAGCCCGTCGGTAACTTGTATCACGTCTTTAAATTTTGCAAATCGCCTAATTAGTTTGTCTGCAAAAAATGCCAAACTTTAACATAGGACCCTACGAGAGCTATTAACGATTAAAAACAGCTGGTTGACATCCATGGTGTGTCGCCGGAGACTGGTCAATTGGCTTATCGAGATGTCAACACAGCGCGGCTCGCTAATCTTATCATAACAACATTACAGCGAGGCGCTTCACTGTCGCGAGCGGTGCCAATGATCGCGGTGCCAGTGTAGGCATACTGTTGTGAGGGGTGGGGCGGGGGAAGGGTGGTAGAAGATGGTCTGGGGTGGTGGGATGATTCAGTTGGTTGCTATGAAAATGTGCATGGTAGGGATGTAGAAAGAAGAAATGTAGACCAAAACTAAATAAACGGGCAGTTTAGTTTTAGCTGTCCACCGAGCGAGATCGTTGAGCCCGGGGGCGAAAAAGAGTGACTTACTTTTCGGATGGGACCAACAATTGAGAAGATGCTCACTATGGCGACAGTTTTAGAGCTGCCGGATCTGAGGTACCAAATATGCAAAATATAGATCTGAGGGGTCAATTTGTATCTAAGGTGTCAAATCTGGATCTGAGGGGCTCAATACGTCACAAAAAAAGTCAAGCAAGTCAATTATTAAGGTCAAGGCCATTAATTGTAGTGGACCGAAGACGATCCGGATTTTACATTTTACGACGCAATCTCGTGTTAACGCATTGAATGAAACGTTTTACTGTTAAGTATACCCCTAGGTATCACCATGGAAAGTTTCTCGCTGAGAGACCTGGAACTTCGGCTTAAAATGGCATGGGTAGTTAGTTGGAAGGCGTCAAAAGGCGGTTCTGCGGCGTAGGCGTGAAGGCGTCAAAAGACGCTTCTGCGAGGTAAGCGTGAAGGCGTCCAAAGGCGTTTGTGCGGCTTAAGTGTGAAGGCGCCAAAAGGCGTCCGTGCGTGGAAAGCGTTAAACAGCTGAATAACCCTCGAATTACATTGCATTAGTGAGTTATCTTTGATCTGAATAGTACGGAAGCCTGTTAGGGCCATGCATTTTTTTAATTTTGATAAAAAAATTTACGGAGCTTTAAACACCATAAACTAATTATTTCCACCGGGAATAAATGATTAAAACCGGGAATTAATTATTTAAACCGGGAATTCATGATTAAAACCTGGAATTAATTATTTCCACCGGGAATAAATTAATTCCACCGGGAATAAATGATTTAAACCAGGAATAAATTGTTTCCACCTGGAATTAATTATTTCCACCTGGAATGAATTATTTCCACCTGGAATTAATTATTTCCAACCGGGAATTAATTATTTCCACCAGGAATTAATTATTTCCACCGGGAATAAATGATTAAAACCTGGAATTAATTATTTCCACCGGGAATAAATGATTAAAACCTGGAATTAATTATTTCCACCGGAAATAAATTATTTCCACCGGGAATAAATGATTTAAACCAGGAATAAATTGTTTCCACCTGGAATTAATTATTTCTACCTGGAATTAATTATTTCCACCGGGAATTAATTATTTCCACCTGGAAATAATTAATTCCAGGTTTTAATCATTTATTCCCGGTGGAAATAATTTATTCCCGGTGGAAATAATTAATTCCAGGTTAAAATAATTTATTCCCGGTTGAAATCATTTATTCCCGGTGGAAATAATTCCTTTATGATTTTAAAGCTCCGTAAAAAAATTGATCAAAATTAAAAAAATGTATGGCCCTAATAGGCTTCCGTAGAATAGCGATCGACCATTAACCACCTATTATCAGATAAGTACCAAAAACTTCCTTTCTGGATGGCCCTAGCACTTCTTGACGGTCGATAAAATCTCTTAGTTAATGATCAGTGGTCGTGACGCTCGATAGGACAGTTCCATTCGGCGCAGCGTTGGGGTGGACCGGTTGCCTCACTGTCCACAAGCAAGGACTGCAGATAGGAGTAAAGAACAATTTACAAGGATATCATAGAAAACGTGTGTACGTGGATCGCTTCACAATCAGACACTAGGCAGGTTGGTTCCCGCGGGCAGATCCAGAGTTCGTGTGCCTGTTCTGTCTATGATGACTATATAATGATTACGTCATTAAAGATACTATAATGATTGCAGGGGCGTAGCTAGCACGTTGGGCTGTGCAGGAACGTAATTTTAATACAGGTCTTTTCGGCCAAAAGTATGCATGAGGTCCATCAATGCATCTCATGCGAGACTAGCATCTACCCCTCTGTTACAAATATCTATGTATTTGTTTGGACATCTCGGCATAGAATCTTCTATTCTATACCAACATTTAGAACAGGAAGTTAACGCAACGATGTTAGTATAAAGGCGTGGTGGGAAAGCAAAGCATTCTGACTCTCTTACACTCTGGGGTAGAGATGGAATGGCCCGTTTTCTAACGTGATCCAGAATAAGAATCTGGCCAGATCCCAAATCCCAATCGTCCTTGGCGGTTCTCTAGGAGATGGGAGTGACACAGAAAGAGCGCCTGTGAGTGAAAAGACAGGATCAGGTGAGAAGTAGGGGTCCAGTGTCCAGTTTTGAATGTTCAAAATTCTGCGCGGAACCCCAGTCGTCAAAAAATTGGTGGATCCCCCAGTTTTGAGGGAGACCGCTATCTGAAACGCAATATACCTCCCCTCCTTTTGAAATTTCTGGATCCGCCCCTGACATATATGTAACGTTGAGAAGGTAAACGGAGATTGCGTGACCCGTAGGTGATGTAAAATCCGGATTATGTCTTCGGCCCCCACAATGATCTTGACCTTAACAATTGACTTGACTGTGACTTTAGTTGCGACGTATTTGGCCCCTCAGATCCGGATTTGACACCTTAGAACCAGATTGACCCCTCAGATCTATATTTGATACCTCAGAACCATATTGACCCCTAAGATCCGGCAGCTCCAAAACTGTCGCTATAGTGAGCCTCCTCTCAATTGTTGGCCGCATCCCCAAAGTAAAAGTCACTTTAGTTTCGCCCCCAGGCTCAACGATCTCACTCGGTGGACAGCTGAAACCAAACTGCCCGTTTGTTCAGCTTCGGTCTACATTTATAGTTTATACATCCCTACCATGCACGTTAGTTTCATAGCAACCAACTCAATTATCGCAACACCCAAGCTTTTTTAATTTTACATTCTAATTTAAACCGTCACGTTGTGGGCCGATTATTAAAGGACATTTCAGCGTTTCGTAGCTTCCCATGCTGATGCAATCGCTGTCACCTCGACATCAGGTGGGGGCGCGGGGGAGGGGGAGGGGGCAGCTGTACACAGGGTACGGGTGTGGGGTACCCTCGCGGTCAGTCTAGCGAGATGGGGTTTACAACAGCAAAAAGTCCAATCGCCGCCAGACAAATCAAAGTCAAAGTCCAGGTTTATCCCCTCGACCAACCCCTCCCACCTCCCACCCCCCTCCCCCCTCCCCACCTCAATCGTCGCAGGCTAATCTCCTCGCGGCTCGGCCGACACCTAGGAGCAGTACACAGGGTAGGGGTGTGGGGTTGCCTCGCGGTCACTCTGGCGAGACGGAAGTGTAACCACGGTGGCAGGTGAAACTATGAGTGAGTTCGATTTAAAGAAACTTCATGCACGCCGAACGCGAGGAATTCCAAAACAAACGCGAAGATAGCTAGTGCACCTCTGAATGAGGTCACGTGACCAATTTATCCGCGCCGAGTAATCTCCTCACGGGCCTGGTGCACAAGGAATTCCAAAATGGCCGACAGGTAAAAAAGATGTTGAAGTGACAAGAAATACGCGATTTCTGACTTAATGGACGTGTGATACTTCTTCACTGGTCTGTAATCGTTAATAAGGAAATGTTAAGGGTACTGACATTTCGTGTAAGCATAACTTTTAATCATACTTTTGTGCGATATGAGATTAGTTCGTATGTTTGACTTGCACTGACACACTAAGCCACAGTAAATCAGTGGCGGCCAATGGGGGCGTGGGGCGGGGGTGGGCACAGGGGCCCTACAACGTATACGTCGACCCGTGGAACGTGGTCTCGCTTTATGTAACCAAGACGAACAAGTAATGGTCAAATCAAAGTCATTAGACGAATCGTCGTGCAGGAACTCACTGACAACAAAGAAACTAATCATCTCGTTAAGACGAGAATCTACGATTTTCGTCTTATGTCGGTGTGTTCGGTGAATCTGTGTGTCTGTCCGTTTGTAACGCGGGGCATTATCTTTCGAATGCCTTAAGCTATCGACTTCCAAATTCACAAAAACATGCGGAATGGCAATCGTCAGGCTAAGTTCGTAGATGGGCTATGTAGGTCAACGGTCAAGGTCACAGGAATTTTTCGCAATTCGCTTAACCATTGATAGATAGGAACAAAAATCGGCAAAATCTCTATAGCGTTCCGAGTTTGTACTTAATGACACTCAAAATTAATTCACGTATTGCATTCACAGGTACCTTGTATACGGTGTTTCAATTTTGAAAATCCTCCGAATAGTTCTTTTGCAAAAAATTCCCAAAGTTTAACATGGGATCCCACGGCAGCATTTTGGCGGGAACATGGTCTCAATTTCTCCGTGAAGGTTACAAGTGAGACAAACGTCACCTGGCGAGATACATGACATCAGTAATTGGGCACGAATAACTATATTGGTCAAGGTCACGCTTCCAAGGTCAAGGTCACAGCAAGGTCAAGGTCATGAAACAGATTTTCCCGCGGTACTCCGTTAATATCGGGTCTAGAGATTGGCTGTTTGTTTGAGAGTATTCATCAGGGAGAGGCGGTAACGCAGTATGTGCTCAGATTTTTCCGGATACTGAAGGATTTTCGAGTAATCGGCCAATCAATATTCAGCGTACGTGTCAAGTGGCGTTTTGACCTTTGCAAGGCCATAACTCGGTTAATATTTGAGCTAGGGAGCCCAGATTTGGCATGAAGCGAGAGACAGATGTAGTATTAAGGAGGCAAAATCGCGATAGAATTGCCCTAGGACGCTTAGTTTGGCCGCTAGAGCGCTCGCAAGAGGTGCACCCCCCTCCATGCCGACGCTCCCATTATGAGTCAACGGGCGATATGGACCGGCACTCTTTCGGGGTGGCGATGGCCGCCGTTCGCTTAATAGCGACGCTAGAGAGTCGGGATTGGTTGCAAACGACGGGCAATAGTCGACTTGGGTATGAAAACCGCCTTCGTTTTTTTCCTATCACGCTTAGTTCCGCCGCTAGGGGGCTCCGTAATTCAGCGATGAAGAGTACGAGAACAACGTTTAGAGCGTGACCAAGGACACGTAGAAAGTCGGGATTTGAACGTATTCACTCTAAACGACGCCCTCGACCTGGAAAAATAGCCCGCGTTGAACAGCAGCCGTTAGATGGTGCTCATCCAGCACACCACGATACTGGGGTTCCATTTTGGGCTAATTTGCGCTTTCAGCCAGCAATTTGGCCTCGCTACAGCGTTCAGTGGGCGATATGGTTTCGAACGCCAGGCTGAACAACCAATGAGCGAGCGGCGATGGGTCTTTAAATGGTCGAATTGGTCCCATAATCCCAATTTTCGTCTTCCTTCTCAAGCTCTGCTTGACCGTCTCGGTCTGTCTGTCTGTGTGTCTGTCTGTTTTTCTGTCGGAGCATTATCTCTTGAGTGCCTAAAGATATCGTTCTCTTCTTTTACCAAAACATTCCGACAGCCCATCGACAGGTCAAGTTCGTAGATGGGCAATATAACTCAAAGGTCAACGTCACGATGACGTCATACGTCCAAAACACATTTTCTACTCTAGCTCTTAATATTGCAGCTAGAGAGCCGCAATTAGTGTCAAAATAATCAGCTCCTCAAGGTCTTTCGCGTCACTGACATCAAATTTGACGTCGGACGACGAAGTTTTCGCGCTACGGGCACTTAAAAATTAGATTTTTTTTTTTTTTTTTTTTTTTCATAAAGTTTGAGATATTGACTCCTCGTTCTGCACAGACAATGCCACGGCCGACCGTCAGGTCAACTTAGTAGATGGGCCATGTAGGTCAAAGGTCAAGGTCACAGGAATTTTTCGAAATTCGCTTAACCATTGATAGATAGGACCAAAAAACGGCAAAATCGCTATAGCGTTCCGAGTGTTTGCTTAATGACGGTCAAAATTAATTCACGATTTGGGCTCGTAAGTACCTTGTATATGGTGTTTCAATTTTGAAAATCGTCCGAATAGTTCTTCTGCAAAAAAATCCCAAAATTTAACATGGGATCCTACGGCAGCATTTTGGCCGGAAAATGGTCTCAATTTCTCCGTGAAGGGTACAAGTGAGACAAACGCCACCTGGCCTTTTACATGACATCAATAATTGGGCACGAATAACTATATTGCTCAAGGTCATGCTTCCAAAGTCAAGGTCACAACAAGGTCAAGGTCACGAAACAGATTTTCCCGCGTAACTCCGTTAATATCGGGTCTAGAGATTCGCTGTTTGTTTGAGAGTATTCGTCAGGGAGAGGCGGAGACGCAGTACTCGCTCAGATTTTCCGAATACTGAACGATTTTTGAGTAATCGGCCAATCTATATTCAGCGTACGTGTCAAGTGGCGTTTTAAACTTTGCAAGGCCATAACTCGGTTAATATTTGAGATAGGGAGCCCAGATTTGCCATGAATGGAGAGAGAAATGTGAGCTAGACTTATGAAAACCACCTCAGAAATGCTCTAGGACGCTTAGTTTGGCCGCTAGAGCGCTCGCAAGAGGTGCACCCCCCTCCATGCCGACGCTCCCATTATGAGTCAACGGCGATATGGACCGGCACTCTTTCGGGGTTGCGATGGCCGCCGTTCGCTTAATAGCGACGCTAGAGAGTCGGGATTAGTTGCAAACGACGGGCAAACGTCGACTTGGATATGGAAACCGCCTTCACATTTTGCCTATCACGCATAGTTTTCCCGCTAAAAATTCCCAAAATTTAACATGGGACCCTACGGGAGCATTTTGGCGGGAAAGAGCTCGACATGCAACTTTAACCAATAAAGAGACTATTAAAGGCCAGCTTGTGGGTAAATTAATTCGTAGAATTCACATACTATACCCACACAAAAGCAAATATTGAAGCAGTCTTTCATGTCTTAAGTCATCTGACCCTGTTCCTTAGTCATTTGCCTCGACAGACTGCATAACGAATCGGCGACGTTTCGACTCCGCAACTCCATCCATATTGCTCGTATGCAGTCGCAATGGCTCTTAACATTGGGGGGGGGGGGGGGGGGGCAAGGGAGAGTTGGGTTCCCAGATCATGAAGAATACATTTCTTTATTCCCAGGTTACGATGAATTAAAAACCGAACTCTCTGCATGCAATGGAAGAGGCGCATACACTATACTAAATTGACGATTTCCTCATTCACAGTTATTTAATATTAAAATTCCCTGTTCACGATTATTTCAATTTAAAATTCCCAGTTCACGATAATTTAATATTAAAATTCCCACTTCACGATTAATGAAAATCCTTGATCACGGCGGTCGGCCCAGTTCACGAAGAATTATGTCAAATAAAAAGCCCAATCCCGAGGAACGCAAATACACCCACCCCACCCCCACCCCCCCTACATAGTCCATAGACCGATTTACTCACGTCACTTTTTCTTTTTATCAAAGCATGTGACTTTCTTGTCGGTGCAGTTTCACAGATGAGTACTTCTAACTTCATTGTCAATTAGGACTCAAGCGTCGTCGGGGCTTAGTCGCAGTATGGATCGGTCTATTGTCTCCAAAACCCCGATTTTCGTCTTTCTTCTCAAGCTATGCTTGACAAATTCTTTCTCGTCTGTCATGTTGAAATGTAAGAATTCCGATATTGAGCGTTCGGTTTGTAACTCGGATAAATTCATTTGCGCGTGCGCCAATATTGTTTGACAGCAGTAACGAGAAAGATATTGAGGATCTGAGTATATAGACGTTAATTTTTTGTTTCTAGCTGTAATATTAAGCCAGTTAGACCGGAAAATGTGTTTTGGACGTACGACGTCACCATGACGTCGACACTTGACCTATTTTGCCCGTTAACGAACTTGACCTGACATTTGACTTCTGGCATCTGTTGGCGAAGTTCAGCAACGATACTTGTAAATGGTCGACAGTTATCGCACGCACAGACAGATACACACACACACACAGGCATACCCAGGGGACCGCTATATGTCGATTTCGTCATAGCAAACCAACATACTGATAGATTTTCCGTCATAATAATTAAGCACTTGCATGCGCGCTATTAACCTACCCTCTGTTAATTTTTGTTTCATTCAATCTTTTTTAATGTACATATATCCCCTTTCGTGTTACACACTGACCTAGTAGTGTTCGGCACCGAATGTGCTCTGCCAGACCAGCCCCAGCGGCCCGTGCGTAGTTCGATCCCCATCTGTACAAATGTGCACTATGTGCATGATAAAGGTCCCATAGCTTTCTTGGCACATTTGTGACGAAAAACATACCCCTATAGAGCGGACCTTTATGATGGAAAACGATACGGAAACAGATTTGGCTGGGGAGGTCCTCGAGTGAGCCTCAAGTGTTGTGGGGGGGGGGGGCCTCGAGTGGGTCTCAACTGCAGGGGTGGAGCTCCTGGAGTGGGCCTCAAGCGGAGGTGCTTACAGCAGGACTGAGGATGGTCGGACAGCTTCTCGCGGCGTGATTCCACCCCCGGTAAGGTGTCCGACTGGCGTTGTCACTTTATTATGACGAAAATTTTCAATTTTCGTCATATGTCGGTCGGTCGTGTTTGTATGTTTGTTATGACGAAAATTGAATTTTCAATTTTCGGCATATGTCGGTTGGTCGTGTTTGTTATGACGACAATTGAAATTTTCAATTTTCGGAATATGTCGGTTGGTCGTGTTTGTGTGTATGTATGTATGTATGTATGTATGTCTGTCCCACTCGAAAACGGGAAGTCCCTTTGTGGCCTAACTGCTACATGTATCGTTTCGCAATCTTTAACATCTTATAGGCAGCTAATAGGGCTACAACATTCTCGTCACGCAGGTCGAAAGGTCAAAGGTCAAGGTCACAGCGATTTTTTGAAAAAATAACTAAAAACGCTTATATCTCCGTTAATATTAAAGCTAGAGATCTCGAATTAGTTTCAGAATGTGCCCCTCTTTTAGGTGCAGTTTTTGGATATTGTTCACTTTTTGATGCGTAATACTCATTTTCGAAAAAAACGAGATCATAGGTTTTGCGGAAAACGCACTAAATGACCTCTGTCAGTTTTTTCGCTTTTTGGCACATTTGCCATCAAGCTATTGCTATTATGTTTAAATATGTCATAGAAATATGAATTGTGATGACTTGTGTTGAATCTTAGAGTTTTCTGATACGTCACGTGACGTCACGATGACGTCACTTTCGGTACTTACAAAAAATCATCAAAAATCTGAAAAAAATCACAAAAATGCGAGAGTAGCATTATATTGTAGACAAAGTAGTTCCTCGTATAGCTACAAACTAAAAACAATACGTTCCTATCTTACTTCCGGTTCCAGGGCCGGGGGAATTTCTCTATGAGACTTCCCATGTTAAAAGGGCTGTATCTTTAGGCTGGGAAAAAATGTTTTGTCGCGTATGTCGCAAGTGCCTCCAGCAAACAACACGGGGATTTTTGTCTTAGTTAAACATGATACCTAGTAGCAACAGTGCTTATCATATGCAATTGGAGATGATAGTGACGTCACAGGATTTTTTCGAAATTTGGCCAATGGTGAAAGATACGGCTTTTTGGCACTGGCAGCGGCTCCCACGGGCGTCCTATTCAAGCCATCGCTCAATACTTGCAGCTGTCGATGGATAATGCTAAGCTGAGTCATAATCTGTGAACATGGTGACATAGCATTATTACTTTTCGGTATATAGTCGAAATCGTTTAACATTGGATCCTATGGGGAAAAATGAACTTGGTCGAATATGACCTACTTCCGCTCAAGCTATTTCAATCTCCTTCGCCACACAGTGAGGTAATATCACCTTAAAGCAATTTATAAGAAAAACACGGCGATCTCTGTATTACTTTTTGTTTCCATGGCAACGAAGCCACTCCCCTAATGATAAACATACAGATTCTGGCCATTTAAAGAAAAATCGTCAGAAATCAAATACAAATGCTAAAATTGCATTCTTTTCGCCAACTAGTTGCCAATAAGCATCTTCAGATCACTTAGTGCTTTAATTAGGCGGAGGTTGTCTAGTTATGGTGCTAGAGCGCTCCGAAGTAGGACGACACCTTTGCGGGGCCGCCAATGATGAGTGAATGGAGATTGTGTCCATCTTGAAAAAATCGTCAAAAATCAGAAAAACAAGCTAGAGCTGTGACGTTTGCGTCAAATGGTAGGGAACATTGATTGTCAGAAAAATAGTGAAAGAAACAAATTAGTTGCTATATCACTTCGCTTACAGTGTTCTTTGTTCTTGTCGTCGGTCTCCGTGTTTCCGCAATGATAAGCTAATGCAATTTTTGACCATTTCGCCAAGCCATAGCTGAAGAACTAATCTTACTATCGGCTAGCTCTTTAATCGAATAAGTTGTGGCAGTAAAGCTTGGCATATTGTCGCTTGGACGTTGTCGTGCGTCACGTCATAACGTCACCATGACGTCATGACGTCACATATCTTAAGTAGGCTATTACTCAGCTATTACAAGGTATGGCGACTTTCGGGTTGCTTGACGTTGCAGGTCGTGTTCAGGGACATTTTGTGCCGTGTGTAACTTGTTTGGCGCAGGGGATAAGTATGCGTCAAAAATGACGTCATAGCTAACGTGCTCCTACGACATGTTGGGTTTGCTTTATTTTCAGCCACTTTGGCAATAGCTGTCATAGAACGAGTTGATACGTAGGTATATTAAAGAAATAGAAGCCATCTTAAGCATTTTTGCAAACGTCAAACGACGTCATGTCGCGTCACGATGACGTATTATTAGATAACAAGTAAAATTCGTAGCGCCATTCATAATGAGTTAAGCAATCGCTCTTGAGAAAATTTCATGTTCACTTAAACTCTAATATGGCATTAAATTCTTGGACGGAAGATTCGTCACATGACGCGATTGTCACGTCATCGGCACAAGCGACGGTTTTACCTGTGATTCCGTTAATATCGGTTAATTGCTCATTGCACACTGCTCCAAATAGAGCCTGCGGTGCGCACGTTGTCGGATGAATGCGCTATTTGGCTTAAGTTTCCCGTTGTACGCGCTGTTTAGCCCGAATTGTCCCGTATACGCGCTGTTTATCCAAAATTGCCCCCTATATGCGCTGTTCAGCTCAAATCGTAATCTAGAAATGGCCCTCATTCCCTTAATAATCATCGTGGGCGGTCGCGGTTCCGATCAACATGTTCAGATAGACACGCTCTTCGACCTAGAGTCGATTTTCGTCATCATCAGTGTTCTCACTGACTTCTTGTTTGTTTGTTTGTAATGTGTAAGTATGTCTGTTTCACTCGGAAATTACAAGTCTCATTGCGTCCTTACGGATGCACATATCGGTTTGCAATTGTTATTGCCTAATAGCAACGCAATAGGGCTACAACACGTTCGTCACACAGGTCGAAAGGTCAAAGGTCAAGGTCACAGTGATTTTTTTTACAAAATAACTAAAAACACTTATATCTCCGTTAATACTAAAGCTAGTGATCTCTGGTTAGTTTCTAAATGTGCTATTCTTCAAGGCGCAGCTTTCTTGTATTGTTCACTTTTTGATGCGTAATACTCATATTCGAGGAAAACGAGGTCATAAGTTTTGCGGAAAACGCACTAAATGACCTCTGTCAGTTTTTTCGCTTTTTGGCACATTTGCCATCAAGCTATCGCTATGATGTTCAAATATGTCATAGAAATATGAATTGTGATGACTTGTGTTGAATCTTAGAGTTTTCTGATACGTCACGTGACGTCACGATGACGTCACTTTTGGTACTTACAAAAAATCATCAAAAATCCGAAAAAAATCACAAAAATGCGAGAGTAGCATTATATTGTAGACAAAGTAGTTTCTCGTATAGCTACAAGCTAGAAACAATACGTTCCTATCTTACTTCCGGTTCCAGGGCACTGGACATTCATTAGAGGACTAAACAAAATCACCCTGAAGTGATCAGGCGTGCATTGATGATGCCTTGGGTTGTCCTCCGCGAGTGGCGGTCCGCAGGGTCTTCGAATAGGGATGCGGGAGCTCTAATCAGGATTCGGGGGACCAATAGGGATCTGATGGGTCGATTAGGGTTGTGTGGGACAAATCGAGATGTGCAGGGTCGAATTCGACGGTTCGAAACGGGATCCGTGGGACACATTGGTATACGACGGGTCAAAGCTGTTTTCGTTGGGTCCAATCTGGATTAGCAATGTTCAATCAGGATCACCAAGGTCGAATCGGGATCTGAAGGTCAAATAGGGATGCGACGGGCCAATCTGCATCCTAGTTGTCAAATCTCTATCTGGCGGCTTCCATCAGGTTTTGAGGGAGTCAATAAGAATCATATGAGTCCAATCTGGATCCGACAGATTAAATCTGGGTCTGACGGGTCTAGTGGGGATGCCAGATGACTACTCGGGATCTGAGAGGGCAAATGTGAATGTCCAGGTCGAATGGGGAGCTGAGAGGTCAATGTGGATCTGAGAGGCAAAATAGGCTTCTGTGAATGATATCTGGATCTGAGAGATCAATCTGGATCTGAGAGGTCAATTCTGGATCTGAGAGGTCCAATGTGGATCTGAAGGATCAAATCTAGATCTGAGGGTCAAATCTAGATCTGAGGGGTCAATATGGATCTGAGAGGTCAAATATGGATCTGAGGGTCAAATCTGGATCTGAGGGTTCAATATGGATCTGAGAGGTCAAATCTGGATCTGATGTATCAAATATGGATCTGAGGGTCAAATCTGGATCTGAGGGGTCAATCTGGATCTGAGATGTCAAATCTGGATCTGAGGGGTCAAATCTGGATCCGAGGGTCAAATCTGGATCTGAGGGATCAAATCTGGATCTGAAGGGTCAAATCTGGATCTGAGGGTCAAATCTGGATCTGAGGGGCCAATCTGGATCTAAGAGGTCAAATCTGGATCCGAGAGGTCAAATCTGGATATTAGAGGTCAGATCTGGATCTGAGGGGTCAAATCTGGATCTGAGGGGTCAAATCTGGATCTGAGGGGTCAATCTGGATGTGAGAGGTCAAATCTAGATATTAGAGGTCAAATCTGGATCTGATAGGTCAAATCTGGATCTGACGGGTCAAATTGGGATCTGAGGGGTCAATTAGTGCCCTCAGTTGACAATTTGGATCAAATAGAGGTTTCAGCGGGCAAAATAGAGTTTTAGTGAGTAAATTTGGCCAAGTAGGCCATTACACATACAATTTGGCCCAAAAGGAGCTTTTAAGGCATAATTTGAGGTAAATATATAGAGCTTTCGGCGGGCCAAATATAACCTTCAGCATAGTTGGCGGCTTTGGAGAGCAACTTATGCCCAATAGAGCTTTCTGTTGACAAAATAGAATATAGCTTTCTGTTGGTAAAATGGAGCTTTCTGTTGGTAAAATGGAGCTTTCTGTTGGCATAATGGAGCTTTCTGTTGGCAAAATGGAGCTTTCTGTTGGCAAAATGGAGCTTTCTGTGGATAAAATAGCGCTTTCTGTTGGCAAAATGGAGCTTTCTGTCGGCAAAATGGAGCTTTTAGTTCAAAAAAGAAGTAGAAGCCATCTTAAGCATTTAGATGCGGTGCGCACGTTGTCGGATGAATGCGCTATTTGGCTTAAATTTCCCGTTGTACGCGCTGTTTAGCCTGAATTGTCCCGTATACGCGCTGTTTATCCAAATTTGCCCCCTATATCTCTTTGGTTTAACCCCTTTATCACAATATGATAATCTTTTACGAGAATTGGTATATTAAGGGTGTTAAGACAGTGAAGGCTTTAATAGGTGAAGATAATCTTTTACTTTCGGAGCAAGAGCTGAAAGATAGATATGGTTTGTGCTTTAACTTCTTGGAATATTTTTCGCTACGGTCTGCGATTCCACATAGCTGGAAATTGAAAATCAAAGACGCTCAAGCTGAACGAGCTCTCACGGTTAATAATGTGAGATTTTATATTTGTAAACAAATGTATTGGAAATTTCTTCCTAGGCCAGCATCTATTGTACAACGCGTTAAGTGGATAGAACTGTTCGGCTTTTCAGAAGATGAATGGTCTCAATATTGTCTTTTACCTTTCAGCTGCTCTCTTGAAACAAAGTTGCAATCCTTCCAATTTCGAGGTTCTATATCGGTTCGTACCATACAAAAGCAGGTTGTTTAAGATGGGACTGGTTACAACGACACCTGTGATTATTGTGATGGGATTGACACGATCATCCATAGGTTTATAACATGCCCGGTGGTGACAACATTCTGGGACGAGTTTTTATCTTGGTGGAATGAAAATGCTGCTGAAAAAGTTCATCTACAAGAATTGCAATTATTGTTGCGGCGGAGTACACGCTTAATAACTGTTTGCTTGTTGCAAGGAACTTTATTCACAAACAGAAGTGTAAGGTGGCACCTATCAGCTTCCATATTTTTAGGGTTGTCTTAAGGTATCATATTATGTTGGAAAAACAAATTCTTTCAGCGAAAAAGCAGCTAGACAAGTATGAAAAAAGGTGGAGTCGCATTAACATATGAAATCATGTAATGAAATATTTTGCTATTATCGTCAAGAAATCCAGTATGTATACCCGCACATGCACTTTATATGAAATAAAAAAAAAATAAAAAAAATAAAAATAAAAATAGTTGGCGGCTTTGGAGAGCAACTTATGCCCAATAGAGCTTTCTGTTGACAAAATAGAATAGAGCTTTCTGTTGGTAAAATGGAGC